>JAIOJX010000032.1:156896478-157521478 GCA_022376925.1 Tragulus kanchil
GAGTGGATCGTGGTGAGATGCTCAAAGCTGAGATCGAGGCCTTGCCTTTCAGGGGAACCAATCTATCATTATCCTTCTGCTCCCTACTCTTACTTGGGATCTCCAGGGCTCAAGCAGGATTTGGGAAATGCTGACACCTATCTGTGCTTTCTGAGTGACCCTTGAGACTTGCACTAGAGGGGACAGGGAGAGGCTGACCTTTCATTGATATGCTTGGAACTGCTTCTGGGTGAATTTGTCCAGGGCAGGAGAGAGCTGCTGAGCCTGAAGATGTGATGAGGGTTTGCAGTGGTCGCCTGGTGAGGCTCCCTTATCCAGTGCATCCTCAGAGGTCTCAACTGACCACTGTGGGACCCAGGAAGGCCAAGAGAGTGCTGAGCAGCATTGGGAGCAGAAACCAAATATTTCATGGTAATTCTGAAACCTTGCATCTAAGTGGGAAGAGAGGCGCTATTGTGTGAGGTGTGACCAGGTCTGGGCTTGCTTTGGGAAGAGCGGACTTCCATGCTTATGTCCAGTCTTAGTTGCTCCCACCTTCCTGGAGCACCTGGAATTTGAGTCACTCTGTCTTATGAAGAAGAAAATGGAACACACCTTGTTTTTCTTAGAAGGGGTCTTTAAAACAAATTAGGGTTCATGTTGACCAAGAGACGCTTGACTTCAAGGAGTTTCTTTCTTTCTTTCTTTCTTTTTTATTGAAAGAATACCTACACTCCTATGTTTACTGCGGCAATATTTACAAGAGCCAAGACACAGAAACAACCTCAGTGTCCATCGACGGGTGAATGGATAAGAAGACAGGATTTCTTCAAGGCATTTTGTTAGATGAGATCATCATACGTGTGTGCATGCGTGCTCGGTTGCCTTAGTCAAGTGTGTCTCCGTGACCCCATGGACTGTAGCCCACCAGGCTCCTCTGTCCATGGGACCCTCCAGGCGTGACCACCGGAGCAGGTTGCCGTGCTCCCCCTCCACAGGATCCCCTCAACTCAGGGACCAAGATAATCATTCAGAGAAAGACAAATACTCTATAACATCACTTACATGTGGGAATCTAAAAGAAGCTAAACTTGTAGAAACGGAGAGTCGTATGGTGTTTACCAGGGGCTGAGAGTGGATCGTGGTGAGATGCTATTTAAAGATAGAAATGTGCAACTATAGAGAACTACATTCTAGAGATGTAATGCACAGCATAGTGATTATAGACGACCAAATACTATATCATACACTTTAAGGCTGCTAACAGATTTGATCGTAATTGTTCTCACCACAAAAAAGGAAATTTTAATTATGTCACATGGTAAACCTGTTATGATAATCATATTACAATGCATAAATGTATCAGCACACTGTGTAGCTTAAACTTACAATGCAATACGTCAATTATTACATCTCAATAAAAAGACAAAAGTTTGAAGAGCAGTTGAGCTGTTATGCATTTGAAAGCAGTCCTATATGAAAGTCATAGAAATGGTACAGATATTATAAGGAGGCAACAGTTTCCCTGTTGATAAGAGTCCAACAACTCAAATCCACATGCTACTTACATTTGTTTGGCCTAGTGAACTCTTAGCTCCCAAGAGCTATCAAGACAGAGAAATAACTGTTAGTGACATGATTTCATTTGGAGCATGCTCCAAGTTCTCAAGCTAAGGGGTGAGGTCTAGAGGTGTCGACTAAAAAAGGATAAAACAACTTGAGAGTTGTGGGTTAAGTTTTATTTGGGGCATAATTAGGACTACAGCCTGGGAGGCAGCACCCCAGATAACTCTGAGAAACTGCTCCAAAGAGGCAGCAGGAGGAGGGCCAATATTTAAGGATTTTGGTGAGGGGGTATCATTAAGGAGTCATTTTACAAAGGGTCCCAGTTAGTTACGAGGATCTGATGTCACCATGAGGAGATTTAGTGCTTTTCTAAATATGAGGAGATGCAAGGATTGAGATAACAAAATCTGTTCCTAAAAGCATCCACCTATCTAACGACCTGCGCCACCAGATTTCCTGGAGCACAGAGTGCCTCTACCTGACCCTGATCTCCATCAGCGGGTATTGAAGGTCAGCAGCTCTCAACAGCACGGGGTCTGGTCTCTGCAGAGGCAGAGGGCAAACGTCCTTGTCGTCCAGATATTGGCAATGTAATTGGTAAATGCCAGTTTGTAGTTGACAAAGGGAAGGAGTGTCTTTTTTATTTTAATATTCACTTTTATTTATTCATTATTCATTTAACTGTGCTGGATCTTGGTTGCAGCACGCAGGATCTTTGATCTTCGCTGAGGCGTGCAAACTCTCAGTTGCAGATGTGAGATCTAGTTCCTCTACCAGGGATCGAACCCAAGCCTCCTGCATTGGGAGTGGAGTCCCAGCCACTGGCCCACCTGGGAAGTCCCTCAAGGCGTTTCATATAGCAGGGGCCCTGGTCACAAGGTAGCGAATGGTGAGGATACGGCGAAAAGATCGTCTGTCTCAGCAGCAGGGTTGCTGCTTCCTTTTCCCAGCTTAGGCCCACTTCTCAGAAGCACTTTGAAAAGCTGCTGTGAGTGGCAGGAGGGCCTCCAAGGGCTGCCTTGAAAGCCACCAGTAGCTGGCTATCGTCTCTTCCCCCGGGGCAGGGATGGGGGTAGTTGGGGTTGGCCGTTGAGGACAGGGCTTCTGTTTCAAGTTTGGTGAGTGGAGGAGGGTGGGCCAGGAAGAGGCCTGGGCTCTGTCTTGCATTTCTCACAGATAGCCAACAAAGGGGCTCAGCTTTTGTATGGGGTGTCATTGTACACCTAAGGTGGGCCAGGCAGGTTCAGGGCCACCTCAGCTGGGATGCAGAAACGAGAGGGCAAAATCCCACGTCTGCATCTTTCTCCTAATTGCTGGCCTGCCTTGGGTGGGTCAGAAGCTCAAGGAGGAGTGTTGGAGTGGGTACAGAAGGAGGGGTGGCCGTCTGTCCTCCCCCACTTCTTGCAAGGTCAGCCTTGGGTGGGTCTCTTTCATGTAAAGGCAGAGGCAGGACTTCCCCTTTGAGAAGAGTGCTAAATGTCAGAGACAACCCTTTTCCTTCCCGGTTTATTTCTCTGTTCTAGTTTCAGATTTACTCGTCACGGAGAACATTCCTTCAAGCCCAATGGCCCCAGCCAGGCCTTTGTTTTCTGAATTAATCCAACAATAATAGCCCTCCCCACCTCCTGGAACCAGAGGACACAGCAGATTCAGAGCACCCGATATTGGCAATGTAATTGGTAAATGCCAGTTTGTAGTTGACAAAGGGAAGGAGTGTCTTTTTTATTTTAATATTCACTTTTATTTATTCATTATTCATTTAACTGTGCTGGATCTTGGTTGCAGCACGCAGGATCTTTGATCTTCGCTGAGGCGTGCAAACTCTCAGTTGCAGATGTGAGATCTAGTTCCTCTACCAGGGATCGAACCCAAGCCTCCTGCATTGGGAGTGGAGTCCCAGCCACTGGCCCACCTGGGAAGTCCCTCAAGGCGTTTCATATAGCAGGGGCCCTGGTCACAAGGTAGCGAATGGTGAGGATACGCGAAAAGATCGTCTGTCTCAGCAGCAGGGTTGCTGCTTCCTTTTCCCAGCTTAGGCCCACTTCTCAGAAGCACTTTGAAAAGCTGCTGTGAGTGGCAGGAGGGCCTCCAAGGGCTGCCTTGAAAGCCACCAGTAGCTGGCTATCGTCTCTTCCCCCGGGGCAGGGATGGGGGTAGTTGGGGTTGGCCGTTGAGGACAGGGCTTCTGTTTCAAGTTTGGTGAGTGGAGGAGGGTGGGCCAGGAAGAGGCCTGGGCTCTGTCTTGCATTTCTCACAGATAGCCAACAAAGGGGCTCAGCTTTTGTATGGGGTGTCATTGTACACCTAAGGTGGGCCAGGCAGGTTCAGGGCCACCTCAGCTGGGATGCAGAAACGAGAGGGCAAAATCCCACGTCTGCATCTTTCTCCTAATTGCTGGCCTGCCTTGGGTGGGTCAGAAGCTCAAGGAGGAGTGTTGGAGTGGGTACAGAAGGAGGGGTGGCCGTCTGTCCTCCCCCACTTCTTGCAAGGTCAGCCTTGGGTGGGTCTCTTTCATGTAAAGGCAGAGGCAGGACTTCCCCTTTGAGAAGAGTGCTAAATGTCAGAGACAACCCTTTTCCTTCCCCGGTTTATTTCTCTGTTCTAGTTTCAGATTTACTCGTCCACGGAGAACATTACTTCAAGCCCAATGGCCCCAGCCAGGCCTTTGTTTTCTGAATTAATCCAACAATAATAGCCCTCCCCCACCTCCTGGAACCAGAGGACACAGCAGATTCAGAGACTGGGGAGGAGCCTGGCTCTTCCAAGGGGGACCCCAGTTGCTGGTGAATTTGGTGAATGAAACTAGGCAGCTGGCAGCCTCCTGCTCCTCTGTTCTCAGGCTGCAGGCCTCAGCTCAGATTCCTGGCCAGGGAGGCCCCCTGTCGTTTTTGCCAGCTCACTCTTGGGAGGCTGTGGGTTTTGGTAATTGGCCTGGCCCTGTCCCAGGGATCGATGACAATAGTCTAAGAATCACAATGCCCTACCTTGCCCTTTTATATTTAACTTTGGGCTTCCCTGGCAGCTCAGATGGGAGAGGACCTGCCTGTAATATGGGAGACCCAGGTTCATTTCCTGGATTGGGAAGATCACCTGGAAAAGAGAATGGCTACTCACCCACAGTATTCTTGCATGGAGAATTCCATGGACAGAGGAGCTTGGCGGGCTACAGCCCATGGGGTTACAAAGAATTGGACACAGCTGAGTGACTAATGCACACATACATACAATTTATTTATTATTATTATTATTTTAGTTTTCTTTGTTTCCTAGTCTTCTTTCTTTCTTTTTTTTTAAAAAGATTTATTTATTTATTTATTTTTGGGAGGGGTGGGGTGGAGAGGGAGGGGAGCAGGCGGGCCACTTCTATTGGTCTTTCATTTCTCTATTTTCATCCATCTTTGTTCTTTGGCTCCAGTGGGCCTCCCATCGTGGTGGCGTCTGTCGTCGCAGAGCGCTGGCTCTGGGCACATGCGCTCCAGAGCTCCGGCTCGGTAATTGGACACATTGGTCCAGCCGCTCCGTGGCACGTGGGATCTTCCCAGGCCAGGGATCGAACCGGCGCCCCTTGCACTGCAAGGTGGTGTCCTTACCCACTGGACCACCAGGGGAAGCCCCCCCCAGTCTTCTTTTTTATTTTGCCTTTTTGCTTTTACAGAGCTTTGCTGTTTATAGACATGTATAATCCCAGATTAGTCATATGGAGGATAATTGCTTTACAATAATGTGTTGGTTTTTGTCATATATCAGCATAAATTGGCCATAGGTATTTATGTGTCCCTTCCCTCTTGAACCTCCCTCCCACCTCCCACCCCATATATTTAACTTCTAAAATTTAACTCTTAAAATTGAAGTTTAACACACAGACCAAAAACCTTTAGATCTTGTTAAAGGAGAATTTAAAAACGGTATAATCAAGACTTTCATACAAATATAAAGGGAACAAGTGGGAGTTCCTGGTGCTCCAGTGATTAAAACACCAGGCTTCCATTGCAGGGGCCTGGGTTGGAAAAGTATGTGGGTTTTGATGGCCTGGCCCTGTCCCAGGGATCGATGACAATAGTCTAAGAATCACAATGCCCTACCTTGCCCTTTTATATTTAACTTTGGGCTTCCCTGGCAGCTCAGATGGGAGAGGACCTGCCTGTAATATGGGAGACCCAGGTTCATTTCCTGGATTGGGAAGATCACCTGGAAAAGAGAATGGCTACTCACCCACAGTATTCTTGCATGGAGAATTCCATGGACAGAGGAGCTTGGCGGGCTACAGCCCATGGGGTTACAAAGAATTGGACACAGCTGAGTGACTAATGCACACATACATACAATTTATTTATTATTATTATTATTTTAGTTTTCTTTGTTTCCTAGTCTTCTTTCTTTCTTTTTTTTTAAAAAGATTTATTTATTTATTTATTTTTGGGAGGGGGTCGGGTGGGGGAGGGAGGGGAGCAGGCGGGCCACTTCTATTGGTCTTTCATTTCTCTATTTTCATCCATCTTTGTTCTTTGGCTCCAGTGGGCCTCCCATCGTGGTGGCGTCTGTCGTCGCAGAGCGCTGGCTCTGGGCACATGCGCTCCAGAGCTCCGGCTCGGTAATTGGACACATTGGTCCAGCCGCTCCGTGGCACGTGGGATCTTCCCAGGCCAGGGATCGAACCGGCGCCCCTTGCACTGCAAGGTGGTGTCCTTACCCACTGGACCACCAGGGGAAGCCCCCCCCAGTCTTCTTTTTTATTTTGCCTTTTTGCTTTTACAGAGCTTTGCTGTTTATAGACATGTATAATCCCAGATTAGTCATATGGAGGATAATTGCTTTACAATAATGTGTTGGTTTTTGTCATATATCAGCATAAATTGGCCATAGGTATTTATGTGTCCCTTCCCTCTTGAACCTCCCTCCCACCTCCCACCCCATATATTTAACTTCTAAAATTTAACTCTTAAAATTGAAGTTTAACACACAGACCAAAAACCTTTAGATCTTGTTAAAGGAGAATTTAAAAACGGTATAATCAAGACTTTCATACAAATATAAAGGGAACAAGTGGGGAGTTCCCTGGTGCTCCAGTGATTAAAACACCAGGCTTCCATTGCAGGGGGCCTGGGTTTAATCCCTGGTTGGAAAAGTAAGATTCTGCAAATTGCAAGTTGCAGCTGTCAACTACAAACTGGCATTTACCAATTACATTGTCAATGACTGGACAACAAGGACATTTGCCCTCTGCCTCTGCAGAGACCAGACCCTGTGCTGTTGAGACCTGCTGACCTTCAATACCCGCTGATGGAGATCAGGGTGGGGTAGAGGCACTCTGTGCTCCAGGAAATCTGGTGGCGCAGGTCTTTAGATAGGTGGATGCTTTTAGGAACAGATTTTGTTATCTCAATCCTTGCATCTCCTCATATTTAGAAAAGCACTAAATCTCCTCATGGTGACATCAGATCCTCGTAACTGACTGGGACCCTTTGTAAAATGACTGTTTAATGATATTGAACTCCCCCCTCACCAAAATCCTTAAATATTGGCCCTCCTCCTGCTGCCTCTTTGGGGCAGTTTCTCAGAGTTATCTGGGGTGCTACCTCCCGGGCTGTAGCCCTAATTATGCCCCAAATAAAACTTAACCCACAGCTCTCAAGTTGTTCATCTTTTTAGTCGACACAGCCAAAAAAAACCCCACAAATAAACCAGTGTGTATTAAAGACCTTATAGAACTATTAACTAATGAGAGAACCAGTAACACATACTCTGCTCAAAGGAGAATCCAAAGAACAGATACGCACATAGGCAGTCAGGAATGCTGGAATGAATTTGCTTAGTAGATACAAAATTGCTCAGTATCCGCAAGTCAGTAGTAACCATCTGAGATTCTACTGGACACAATATATACATTTTTTGGACAAGAATCATTTGACTCAAGGTGTACAGTATCAAATAATCCCAAGGAGTATACTAGACCACTCCTGGTTTTTCTTTAAAGAAACCTAATAATCTCTTCTTTTCCAGTTTGGATTCCCTTTACTTCTTTTTCTTGTCTGGTTACTGCAGCAAAGACTTCCAAAACAATGTTGAATAGATGTGGTTAGAGTGGACATCCTTGTCTTGTTCCTGATCTCAGAGGGAAATCTTTCAGCTTTTCATCATTGAGGATGATCCTAGCTGTAGGTTTGTCATCTATGGCCTTTATTATGTTGAGGCATGTACCCTTGATGCCCGATTTCTAGACAGTCTTTTTTTCTTTTAAATCATAAATGGGTGTGCTGAACTTTGTCAAAAGCCTTTTACATGTATATAGATGGCTGAGTTCCTTTGCTGTTAAATATCAAACTTCTTGTAGTGGTCAGTCGTCACTATGTAAATCTCCTTCAATACCCGCTGATGGAGATCAGGGTGGGGTAGAGGCACTCTGTGCTCCAGGAAATCTGGTGGCGCAGGTCTTTAGATAGGTGGATGCTTTTAGGAACAGATTTTGTTATCTCAATCCTTGCATCTCCTCATATTTAGAAAAGCACTAAATCTCCTCATGGTGACATCAGATCCTCGTAACTGACTGGGACCCTTTGTAAAATGACTGTTTAATGATATTGAACTCCCCCCTCACCAAAATCCTTAAATATTGGCCCTCCTCCTGCTGCCTCTTTGGGGCAGTTTCTCAGAGTTATCTGGGGTGCTACCTCCCGGGCTGTAGCCCTAATTATGCCCCAAATAAAACTTAACCCACAGCTCTCAAGTTGTTCATCTTTTTAGTCGACACAGCCAAAAAAAACCCCACAAATAAACCAGTGTGTATTAAAGACCTTATAGAACTATTAACTAATGAGAGAACCAGTAACACATACTCTGCTCAAAGGAGAATCCAAAGAACAGATACGCACATAGGCAGTCAGGAATGCTGGAATGAATTTGCTTAGTAGATACAAAATTGCTCAGTATCCGCAAGTCAGTAGTAACCATCTGAGATTCTACTGGACACAATATATACATTTTTTGGACAAGAATCATTTGACTCAAGGTGTACAGTATCAAATAATCCCAAGGAGTATACTAGACCACTCCTGGTTTTTCTTTAAAGAAACCTAATAATCTCTTCTTTTCCAGTTTGGATTCCCTTTACTTCTTTTTCTTGTCTGGTTACTGCAGCAAAGACTTCCAAAACAATGTTGAATAGATGTGGTTAGAGTGGACATCCTTGTCTTGTTCCTGATCTCAGAGGGAATGCTTTCAGCTTTTCATCATTGAGGATGATCCTAGCTGTAGGTTTGTCATCTATGGCCTTTATTATGTTGAGGCATGTACCCTTGATGCCCGATTTCTAGACAGTCTTTTTTTTTCTTTTAAATCATAAATGGGTGTGCTGAACTTTGTCAAAAGCCTTTTACATGTATATAGATGGCTGAGTTCCTTTGCTGTTCACCTGAAACTATCACAACATTGTTGTGTTACTGTTAGCTGTAGTGTTAGTGGTCAGTCGTCACTCAGTCAGCTCTTTGGGATTCCATGGGCTGTAGTCTACCAGGCTCCTCTTATCACAGTATTGTTAATCGGCTATACCCTAATACTGATTGGGTGTTAAGAAAATTAAAATTTTGGTGTTAAAAAAAAAAGAAACCTCATAATCTTGAGGATCTGTTTCAAAGGATTTCAGTTTTCCCTTTAGCTCTAGTGTATGACTCCAACCCGTGTTCCATCGTGAGCACTTCCGTAAATATCACCCAGGACAGGAAACCCGCCACCATCATGGTCATCTCCTCGGTGGCCCTTCTTGGGCTTCTCCTCATTCATTCGTTTCTCTTGTCTTCCTCCACGTAGGTAAGAACCACTCTCCAAACCCAAAGACTGGTTTTGTCTATTTCTGAACTTCTATCAATGTAATCAGAGAGGACAGACTCTTCTGTGTGCTTCTTACCCTCAGCAAAATGTTACAAACAGTAATTTGTTCCTTTTCATTACGTAGTAGCAGTCCACTGGACGAATGTACCCCTGTGTCTGTCTTACTGTCAAGCGGCATCTACGTAAATTTCCAGGTTGGGGAGTAAGGGTGCTGTGCTGAGTGACCTTCTCTCTGTCTCTTTGTGCCTGTGTGCTTGCTGCAGGTCAGAGGGTGGAGGTACGTTTGATTTAGCAGATCCTACCAGGCTCCTAGGGGCTTTGCAGGTGGTGCAGTGGTAAAGAATCTGCTTGCCAGTGTGGGAGATGTAAGAGACTTGGGTTCAATCCCTGGGTCTGGAAGATTCCTTGGAGTCAAAAATGGCAACTCACTCCAGTATTCTTGCTTGGAGAGTTCCAAGGACAGAGGAGCCTGGCAGGCTACAGTCTGGCAGGCTACTCTTTGAGGTCACAAAGAGTCAGAAACAGCTGAGCATGCGCACACCAGGCTCCCAAATTGGTTGAACCAATCTCGTTCCCACCAGAAGGCAGGACCTTTGTCCCGTTGCTGTATCCTGCTGTCTCTTCCTGTTATAATCAGCTTCTGGCTCCAGGATTGCTTTCTGAATTTCTCTAAAGAAAACTTCTTCTCAGAAAAATTAGGTCTTTGTCCACAAGTCCTTTTTTATTTATTTTAAAAATTTATTTATGTTTTTGGCTGTACTGTGAAGCTTGTGGGGTATTAGTTCTCTGGCTAGGGATCCAACCTGGGCCCCTTGCAATGGAAGCCCATGAGTCCTAACCACTGGACCACCAAGGAATTCCCTACAAGTAATTTTTTTTTAACTTTTTATTTTGTATTGGGGTACAGTTGATTAGCAACGTTGTGATAGTTTCAAGTGGACAATGAAGGGACTCAACCATATGTATACATGTATCCATTCTCCCTCAAACTTCCCTCCCATCCAGGCTGCCACATAACATTGAACAGAGTTTCATATGCTGTACAATAGGTCCCTGTTGAGTATCCATTTTAAATATAGCCATGTGTACGTGACCATCCCAAACTCCCTAACCATTCTCTCCCCCTATTCTTCCCCTCTGGCAACCAGTTCCTTTTCTAAGTCTATGAGTCTCTTTCTGTTTTGTAAGTTTGTTTGTATCATTTCTTTTTATATTCCATATATAAAGGATGTTGTATGATATTTCTCCTCTGTCTAACTTACTTCACTCAGTATGAGACTCTCTAGGTCCATCCATGTTGCTAAAAATGGCATTATTTCATTCCTTTTGCTGGGTGAATAATATTCCATTGTTTATATGTATCACATCTTCTTTACACTGCATGGCGGTGTCCTTACCCACTGGACCACCAGGGAAGTCCCTCACATCTTCTTTTTTTTTTTTTCAAAGATTTATTTATTTATTTATTTTGGGTGGGGGTCGGGTTGGAAAGGGAGGGGAGCAGGTGGGCCACTTTTATTGGTCTTTCATTTCTCTATTTTCATCCATCTTTGTTCTTTGGCTCCTGTGGGCCTCCCATCGCGGTGGCGTCTGTCGTCGCAGAGCGCCGGCTCTGGGCGCGTGCACTCCAGAGCTCCGGCTCGGTGATTGGACACATCGGTCCAGCCGCTCCGTGGCACGTGGGATCTTCCCAGGCCAGGGCTAGAACCGGCGCCCCTTGCACTGCAAGGCGGTGTCCTTACCCACTGGACAACCAGGGGAAGCCCCCTCACATCTTCTTTAGCCATTACTCTGTCAATGAACATTTAGGCTGCACCCATGTCTTGCCTATTGTGAACAGTGCTGCAATGAAAATTGGGGTGCACCTACAAGTCATTTTTAAATAGCCAAAGTCCCAGTAGCCTGAAAGATTCTTTTGAAATATGAGGGAGATCCTGTCCCTTCCTTGTTCAGAGTTCTCCAGGGCAAGAATCTCCCAGCTTGCACTTTTTTGGTTCTGGTCCCTTGCCTGGTCATCTCACCTTGTACACACCACCTGCCCCCTGGTCACTGGATCCTGCCCCACTGACTTTGTTTCCTTAAACACACCTGACTCATCCTCTATTTTAGGATCTCTGCACCTACTGTTCCCTCTGCTGGGGGTACCCACTCCCCAGAGCTTTTCCTGGGACTTCTTGACACACCATTTTGGCCCAAATATCACTTCTTAGCAATGTTTTACCTTGATACTGTTCCGTCACTAAGTTGTGTCCGACTCTTGGCGACCCCATGGACTGCAGCATGCCAGGCTTCCTTGTCCTTCACTGTCTTGTGGAGTTTGCTCAAACCCGTGTGCATTGAGTTGGTGATGCCATCCAACTATCTCATCCTCTGTCATCCTGGTATAGGAAATTTGGAATAAGCCAAAAAGATTATTGTCTGCCTACAGTGTTTACAGGACACCCTTCCTGCTATGTGACTCCAGCCTTTCATCATTTCTGAGCTATTTGACAGTGCTGGAAGTTGTAGAGCGCCCATGGCGATGAGAGCAAACCTTGTCTTTGGACAGGGAAATAAACTGTATCCAGGGCAATTCAAACAGCTTCCAGCACCCTCCATGGAAAAAGCCAGTTTTGGTTTATTTGAAAATTCATTCCAGCATTTTTCATCTATAAATGTATATGTTCTTTGATTTCTCCTTTGAACTGGTTGTAACATCTGCCTGATCCCCTCATTAATAATAAGTTGAATAAAATCGTTAACATGCTTTTAAAAAAACCTCTGCGACAACAGAGGCCACTGCGATGGGAGGCCCACACAGGCCAAAGAACAAAGTTGGATGAAAATAGACAAATGAAAGACCAATAGAAGTGGCCCGCCAGCCCCCCTCCCTCCCCAACCTGCCCTCTCCTCCCCGCCCCCCAAAAAAAAATTTAAAAAAAAAAAAATCAGTACAAGAGTCATGGTGTTGTCTTTTTTTTTTTTTTTTGGAAAATTATCTTTTAATCCTGACCTTTGTATTGCATTGCTTTGCTTTACTTTCTTCAGGGCCGATCTTTCCTCTGAGATTACTTTGTTCATTTATTTCTTCACTTGTTTTTGTGGGGCTTTCCCTGTCTTGGTCATGGCATGGGGTGGGCACTCTGAATAAATCTAATGGATTGGATGAGGAGGTGAGATCATTAGCAGCTGTCTCTCTCACCCATGGCCCTTCCCTGTTCTGTCTTATCTGTGTTCACCTGTGGTGTTCCCAGGGCTCCTCCCCTTCAGGTCAAACAGGGACAGGCCCATCCCTCTGTTTGAAGTTTTGACAGGTGCATGAATGATGTCTTTATGGCTTGCATCAGGCTTTGGGCACGTCCCCACTGAGCAGACTAATAAGTGACTTGGCAATACTGAGTCACTTGGGAAGTGAGAGGCATTCTGCAGAAGCCTGGATTTCTTTCTTGTTCTTCTTTTTAATGTGGGCCATTTTTAAAGTCTTTATTGACTTTGTTACAATTTGTTTCTGTTTTGCTGCTTAGTGACTCTTTGCAATACCATGGATTATGGACCATCAGGCTCTTTTGTCCAAGGGATCTTCTAGGAAAGAATACTAGAGTAGTTTGCTATCTCCTTCTGGTCTATGTTTTTTGTTCTTTGTTTTTTTGACCCCAGGCCCCAAGGCATGTGACTCTTAGGGCTTCCCTGGTGGCTCAGATGGTAAAGAATCTGCCTGCAATGCAGGAGACCCAGGTTCAATCCCTGGATTGGGAAGATCCTCTGAAACAGGACATGGCAACCCACTCCAGTATTCTTGCCTGGAGAATTGCCATGGACTGAGGACCTTGGTGAGCTATAACCCATGGGGTCACAATGAGTCAGACATGCCTGAATGACTAACACACATGCACGTGGACTCTTAGCTCCCTCCCAGACAAGGGATTGAGCCTGCACCCCCTGCATTGGAAGACAAAGTCTCAAACACTGGACCACAAGGGAAGCCTCAGAAGCCTGGATTTCAGTCTCTCATTCTCCCAGTAAGGGTCTGGGAGGTCAAGTGCTGGTGCTCCTGTGACTGGTGCCAGAATTGGGATTGGACCTGGATCCTCTGACTTGGAGCTCAGCACTTGTTTGAATAAAGAAAACCAGCACACAGAACATGTGCCAGGCCTGCCTTCAGGGATTTGTGTCCATTAACCCATCCTTTTGACAGCATGACTTTTAGATGAGGAAACCAAGGTCCAGGGGAGGGAATGGCTTGTCTGAGATCCCACAGCAGTGACCCAGAGGATTTTACCCCAGGCTAGTGAGCTTCAGAGGCTCTGCCACCACACCAGATAGAGGACACTAGAAGACAGCACATCACAGGACTTCCCTGGAGGTCCAGTGGTTAAGACTCTGCACTTCCACCACTACAGCAGACTTGAGTTCTATCCCTGGTCAGGGAACTAAGATCCCGTGTGCTGCACAGCTCAGCCAAAAAAAAAAAAAAAAAAAAAAAAGCACCTCTTTGTTGAACACTTATTCTGAGTGTTGCATGTGCTTTGTCTCATTTTATTTTTTGATACCCAAAGAGGGAGGTGTTGGTTCAAGACTAAGCTCATTTTTTTAAAAAAACTTTATTTATGGCTGTGTTGGGTCTTCATTGCAGAGCACAGGCTTCTCATTGTAGTGGCTTCTCTTGTTGTGGGTCAAGGGCTCTAGAGTGTGAGCTTCAGTAGTGGCAGTATGTGGGCTCAATAGTTGCTATTCCTGGGCTCTAGAGCACAAGGTCAATAGTTGTGGCATGTAGGCTTTGTTGCTCCAAAGTATGTGGAATCTTCCTGAACTAGGGATGGAACCCGTGTCACTTGCATTGGCAGGTGGATTCTTTACCATTGAGCCCCCAGGGAGCTCCTAACCCTGGTTTTGACACTAACTTCAAGTTGAGGGGTTCCCAAGCCCACCGTCTGGTTTGGTCATCCATTAGAAGGACTCACAGAACTCAGAAGAGCTGTTACATTCATGGTTCTGATTCATTACAGTGAAAAGATACAAACAGAGATCAGCCTAAGGAAGAGATGCACAGAGTAGAATTCAGAACAGATCCAGGGACAAGCTTCTTTCCTGGTGGAGTCATGCAGACAGAGTGACCTTCTCCTAGCATCGATGTGTGACAATGTATCAAAGGGTTGCCAACCAGGAGAGCTCACCTGAGCCTTGACCTCCAGAGTCTTTACAGGGGGTCAATCGCATCAGCATGGCTGACCACCTGTGTGACTGACCTTCATCTCCAGCCCCTCTAGAGGCTGGACTGATACCACGAGGCTCAAACTCCCCCACCATATATCACATATATTACATAGACCACACCAAGTATCCTTTGTGGACCAAGGCTCCAAGGTAGACAAAGAAAATCCTTACTAGGTGAGATATTCCAAGCGCTTAGAATTTATCTCCCAGGAACTGGGGGCAAAGGACCAAACCTTTCCATGGGCAAGCTGGTCTTTTACTGAGTATGTGCGCATTTAAAAATTTTATTTTCTTTGCCTGCACTAGGGATTGTGGGGAGAGGGCTTCTCATTGCAGTGGCTTCTCTTGTTGCAGAGGGTGGGCTCTAGGTATGTGGGCTTGCAGCATGCGGGCCGAGTAGTTGGGGAGTGTGGGCTTAATTACCTTAAGGCACGTGGAATCTTCCCAGATCAGCGGTCAAACCTGTGTCCCCTTCACTGTCAGGTGAATTCTTAACCACTGAACCATCAGGGAAGTCTGAACAGGTGTCCATTTTGCACAAGAGGAAATGGAGTCCAGAGACATTAGATACTTCGCCCAGATCACACAGCTAGGTCCAGGATCTGAAACTCGACTGTCCAACCCCAGGGCCCCATGCATCTTTGTTCTTCCTGGCAGCTTTAATGTCTCTGTTGAGAGAGAGATTAATCCAGGAGATAAGCTTTTCCAATCTCCTCATTTCTCCAGTTGTCAGATCAGTCATGTCTAGAGTCGATTTAATTTAAGATCTCTATCAACTCTGTGCATTAGGGAGGCCTGGGCAGGGCTCTGTTTTAGGAACTACATCATGTCCAACAAGATTCTGCTGTCTCATTTAGTATTGTTCTTCCCATGTGGTTACAGAAAACCATACTGTATTTGGAATGAAAACATGTATTTAACACATTTGCCAGGCACTGGACAAGGATTTGAGTGCTTTGGTGAATAATTTAGACACGATTTATGTCTTTCCATGGAGCTTATATTTTATGGGTCAGGGGAAAAAGGGAAATTGACAAATCGCCAGACCATTACTTCTTCCATCATTCCCTGTCTCCTGGGCAGGTTAGGCTGCAGCCAGGACCATTTACTGGAGAAATATTTACTAAGCAGCTACTGTGTGCCCCGGCTGTGGAAATAGAGTGTGAACAAGACAGACAGTCAAGGTGCTTCTAAGCTCCTTTTCACTTGATTGGGAGACAAGTTTATCTGTGCTTGTTGTTGTTTAGTTGTTAAGTTGTGTCCAACTCTTTGTGATCCCAGGGACTGCAGCATATCAGGCTCCCCTGTCCTTCATTATCCCCTGGAGTTTGTCAAACTCGCATCCATTGAGTTGCTCATGGCATTCGATCATCTCATTCTGTCATCCCCTTCTTCTTCTGCCTTCTATTTTCCCCAATATCAGGGTCTTTTCTAATGAGTCGGCTCTTTGCATCAGGTGGCCCAAGTATTGGAGCTTCGACTTCAGCATCAGTCCCTTCAGTACCACACTTTGAAAATATCAGTTCTTCAGCACTTAGCCTACCTGATGGTCCAACTTTCACATATGTACATGACTACTGGAAAAACCATAGTTTTGACTACACAGACCTTTGTTGGCAAAGTGATACATCTGCTTTTGAATATGCTGTCTAGGTTTTCATAGCTTTTCTTCCGAGGAGCAAGCAGCTTTTAATTTTCTGGCTGCAGTTACTGTCTGTGGTGATTTTGGAGCCCAAAAAATAAAATCTGTCACCGTTTCCACTTTACCTCCGTCTATTTGCTATGAAGTGATATGACCAGATCCCACGATCTTAGTTTTTTGTATGTTAAGGGTTTTTTTTGGCCACTTCTGTTGATCTTTCATTTATCTTTGTTCTTTGGCCTGTGTGGGCCTGGCATCTCAGTGACCTCTCTCGTTGCAGACTGCCGGCTCTGGGCGCATGTGCTCCAGAGCTCCGGCTTGGTAGCTGGACACATCAGACCAGCTGCTCCGTGACATGTGGGATCTTCCCAGGCCAGGGATCGAACCAGTGCCCCTTGCACTGCAAGGTGGTGTCCTTACCCACTGGACCACCAGGAAAGCCCAGTTTTTTGAATGTTAAGTTTCAAGTCAACCTTTTCACACTCTTCTTTTACCTTCATCAAGAGGTTCTTTACTTCCTCTTCACCTTCTGCTATTAGAATGGTATCATACGGATATCTGAAGTTGTATATATTTCTCCCTGCAATCTTGATTTCAGCTTGTGATTCACCCAGCTTGGCATGATTACTCTGCATGTAAGTTAAATAAGCAGGATGACAATCCAATTTTGAACCAGTCCATTGTTTCATGTCCATTTCTAACTGTTGCTTCTTGACCTGCATGCAGCTTTTTTAGGAGGTGGGTAAGGTGGTCTGGTATTTCCATCTCTTTAATTTTCCACGGTTTTTTTGTGATTCACACAAAGGCTTTAGTGTAGTCAATGAAGCAAAAGTAGATGTTGTTTTGGAATTCGTTTGCTTTTTCTATGATCCAATGGAGCTGCACTTTTCTTCATTCAACTGGGAGAAATATGCAGAAATCCTATGACCCACTAGGTAACAGTTCTCGACAGTGATGTGAACCAGGAAGGAAACAAATAGAAGGCCAGGGCAGAGAAGAGATGAGGGCAGGCAGGGAGGGTCTCCCAGAGGAGGCGACCTTGAAGCTGAGACCTGCCGGATGAAGAGGAGCCAGTCACTGAAGAACGGGGAGCAGTGTTTCAGACAGAAGGAGCTGTCTGTGCGGAGGCCCTTTGGTGGAGAAAAGATTAGCTAGGACTGACTGTCTTTTTTGGGGGGCGGGGCGGGTTTGGGGAGGGAGCGGGGTGGGTGAGCCACTTCTCTTGGTCTTTCATTTATCTATTTTTTCATCCATCTTTGTTCTTTGGCCCGTGTGGGCCTCCCATCGCGGTGGCCTCTGTTGTCGCAGAGCACCGCCTCTGGGCGCATGCGCTCCAGAGCTCCGGCTCGGTAGTTGGACACATCAGTCCAGCCACTCCGTGGCACATGAGATCTTCCCAGGCCTGGGATCAAACTGGCGCCCCTCACACTGCAAGGCGGTGTCCTTACCCACTGGACCACCAGGGAAGCCCCCTGACATGATTTTATTTACATTTTAAGATATCTCTTGGACTTCCCTGGTGGTCCTGTGGTTGAGAATCAGGTTTTGATCTCTGGCCCAGGAAGATCACACGTGCCTTGGAGCCACTTAGCCCACGAGCCGTGACTATGAGCCCACATACCTGTGCTCCGCAACAAGAGAGGCTTCCACAGTGAGAGGCCTGCCACTGTAGTGAAGAGTGGTCCCCACCTCGCCACAACTAGAGTGAGTCCAAACAAAGCAGCGAAGACCGAGTGTAGCCAAATATAAATGAATAAATTAAGGAAAAAAACCCTCTTGGCTGTCATCTGGGCGGATTAAGGGTGAGGGAGCAGAGATAGAGGGAGTCCCCAGCCCACCGCACACTCACCTCTGGCTACGCCCACCCCCCCGGAGTCCTCAGCTGAGCTACAAAGCCACGAGAGTGCCCCGTTCCCCTGTTTCACTTTCCGTGCATGCCTCTAAGCCACTTCAGTCATGTCTGACTCTTTGCAGCTCCGTGGACTATGGCCCACTCGGCTCCTCTGTCCATGGGATTCTCGAGGTGAGAGTGCTGGAGTGGGTTGCCACGCCCTCCTCCAGGGGACCTTCCCAATGCAGGAATCGAACCTGAGTCTCTAACGTCTCCTGCGTTGGCAGGCGGGTTCGTTACCACCAGTGCCACCTGAGACGCTCTTTTATGAGTGGAATGAGTGAGTGATAGTCGCTCAGTCATATCCGATTCTTTGCAATCCCGTGGACTATAGCCTGTCAGTCTCCTCTGTCTATGGAAGTCTTCAGGCCAGAATACTGGCATGGGTAGCCATTTCCTTCCCCAGGCTTATGAATTGAGTGACTTGTAGACAAGTTCCTACCCAGGGCCAGTTCCTATCTTTAAACCCGACATGCCTATCAGGTTTCTGTACCGTGCAGACTCAGCCCAGAGCCCCTGTCTTCTCCAGCGACGCTCCCAGCCAACAGGAAGCTGTGCTCACAGTGAGACTCCGGGGCCGGCCAGGGGGCAGATGAGCCTCTCATGCCAATCTGTGTCTTCCATACCAGCGGAAGAACATCTCACTGCTTCAGTATTGATTCAAGGGTCATGTGTGTTCTAATGTTTATTGGATTTCTCTGACATTCTAATTTGTCGACCGTGAGCTGGAAAAGGGTGGTAGGGATGTTTTGGCACCTGGTCCTGCGGCTCTGTGACCAGGTACAAGTCCTTTCATCTCTACGTGCCAGTAATTATCCTGGTATGAGCCGTCCTCTTTAGGCATTGCTCTCTGAGATGACACACGTGCCTTGGAGCCACTTAGCCCACGAGCCGTGACTATGAGCCCACATACCTGTGCTCCGCAACAAGAGAGGCTTCCACAGTGAGAGGCCTGCCACTGTAGTGAAGAGTGGTCCCCACCTCGCCACAACTAGAGTGAGTCCAAACAAAGCAGCGAAGACCGAGTGTAGCCAAATATAAATGAATAAATTAAGGAAAAAAACCCTCTTGGCTGTCATCTGGGCGGATTAAGGGTGAGGGAGCAGAGATAGAGGGAGTCCCCAGCCCACCGCACACTCACCTCTGGCTACGCCCACCCCCCCGGAGTCCTCAGCTGAGCTACAAAGCCACGAGAGTGCCCCGTTCCCCTGTTTCACTTTCCGTGCATGCCTCTAAGCCACTTCAGTCATGTCTGACTCTTTGCAGCTCCGTGGACTATGGCCCACTCGGCTCCTCTGTCCATGGGATTCTCGAGGTGAGAGTGCTGGAGTGGGTTGCCACGCCCTCCTCAGGGACCTTCCCAATGCAGGAATCGAACCTGAGTCTCTAACGTCTCCTGCGTTGGCAGGCGGGTTCGTTACCACCAGTGCCACCTGAGACGCTCTTTTATGAGTGGAATGAGTGAGTGATAGTCGCTCAGTCATATCCGATTCTTTGCAATCCCGTGGACTATAGCCTGTCAGTCTCCTCTGTCTATGGAAGTCTTCAGGCCAGAATACTGGCATGGGTAGCCATTTCCTTCCCCAGGCTTATGAATTGAGTGACTTGTAGACAAGTTCCTACCCAGGGCCAGTTCCTATCTTTAAACCCGACATGCCTATCAGGTTTCTGTACCGTGCAGACTCAGCCCAGAGCCCCTGTCTTCTCCAGCGACGCTCCCAGCCAACAGGAAGCTGTGCTCACAGTGAGACTCCGGGGCCGGCCAGGGGGCAGATGAGCCTCTCATGCCAATCTGTGTCTTCCATACCAGCGGAAGAACATCTCACTGCTTCAGTATTGATTCAAGGGTCATGTGTGTTCTAATGTTTATTGGATTTCTCTGACATTCTAATTTGTCGACCGTGAGCTGGAAAAGGGTGGTAGGGATGTTTTGGCACCTGGTCCTGCGGCTCTGTGACCAGGTACAAGTCCTTTCATCTCTACGTGCCAGTAATTATCCTGGTATGAGCCGTCCTCTTTAGGCATTGCTCTCTGAGATGACTGGGGCTTCCCTGGGGGCTCCCCTAGTGGCTCAAATGGTAAATGCAATATGGGAAGCCTGGGTTCAATCAATGGGTTGGGAAGGCCCCCTGGAGAAGGGCATGGCCACCCACTCCAGTATTCTTGCCTAGAGAATTTCATGGACAGAGGAGCCTGGCAGGCTAGAGTCCATAGGGTCTCGAAGAGCCGGACATGACTGAGCAACTAACACTTTCACTTCCTCTGTGAGGAGCACCCTGTGAAGATTATTGTGTGCATGAATTCATTCATGAAGTCCTATCACCACCACCACCATCACCACCATCACCACCACCATCACCTCCATCGTCATTGCATCACCAGCATCTCTACCAGCATTGGGACCATCCGCATTTGACACTGTCATCACACAATCAGTTCACAGAAAGAGCCTGACACTAAGAAACTGGTACACACACCCACACACCCACACGGAGAACAGAGGTGAGATTCAAGCCCAGGCGCTCTGTCTCCTGTGACCAGTACGTCACGCAGCTCTCCCTTCTCTCCTATAAAACACGGTGGTGAGCTTTAATGACTTCTAGGCTCTTGCTACTCAATGTGTGGTCCCTGGACCAGCAACAGTGACATCACTTAGGAGCCTGTTAGAATTGCTGAACCTCAGGACCCATCTTGGGCCTGCCAAATCAGAATCTGTACGTTTTAAAAGACCCCTAGGCGATTTGTAGGCCCCTGAAGATGGAGGAGCTGCACTCTGAGACGTATCCCCTTTGACCCTGTGTGCTCTGATCCCCACATGCAAAAAGGGCCTTTCTCTGTGTGACAATGTGACTCCTCTGCGTCTCTTCCTAGCCATTCCATTCAAGTAGGGCTGGTAGGAGAAGTATCTTCTTATTTGACCCACCAGGTCAAGTGCGTCTCAAACTCTTGGGGTGGCCAGAAAGTTTGTTTGGGTTTTCACACGATGATTTGGAAAAATCCAAATGGACTTTTTGGTCAACCAGTACATGCTGTATGATTCTCTAAGGATCTATGTGGGGGGTCTGAGGCAGTGACTGAGAGATCCTGCCCTTGCCAGGGAAGGGACAGTCGTTGTTTGGGTAGGATCTTCACCTAGGGAGAGATGCTTGTATGTGTATCCCAGGGTCTTTGCACTGCCTTTCCCCTGCCAAGAATGGGTCTCACAGCTGGTACCTTCCTGTCACTCAAATCTCTGCTCAAAGGCCACCTCCCCCAAGAAGTCTTCCTGATTCAAAGCAGCCCGTGCCCACTCCTGTCACAATCTCATCTCATTGGCTTCTCAGCACTTCTTGCTTAAATGATTTTAAAACGATCTTCTCCAACGTGCATCTGCTGTCATCTTTGCTCCCCTCGATAGAAGAGAAGCCCATGTGAAGGCAAAGCCCATGTGTTTCTGGTTTGTTTTTGTGTCTCCAGAACCAGGAACACAGCCTGGTTCTTCGTAGATGCTCAACAAGTATTTGTTGAATAAATGAACAGCCTGAAGTCCTTCGAAGAAGTGCCCATCTGGCGCCGATAAGCTCCACAATCTAAATTACCCAGAAAAATACATGGATGATTTATTTGCAAGAGGTGAGTTTTACACACTTGAAGCAGGAAGTCATCTCATGCTCTGTGGGAGAATTGTGTCTAGAAAATAGCAAAAAACAGAGGAGTGGAATCACAGAAACCTCTCAGCCATGGGCTGGCTGATGGTAGAGTGGGGAGGGGGGTACCACCAGGTAGTTACCTGGAACCTTCCAGAAGGAACTAGGGTTGTTGCCAGGCTCCTCTGTCCATGAGATTTCCCAGGCAAGAATATTGGTGTGGGTAGTCATTCCCTTCTCCAGGAATGTTCCTAACCCAGGGATCGAAGCCAGGTCTCTTGTATTGGCAGGAGCTCTTGACCACTGAGCGCCCCGTGAAGCCCAGGGACAAGGCAGAGGGCAAACCGCCTACTCCCCCCTGCTCTCTCCGTCTTGGGCACTGCGAACAGGCCTTTGGAATCCCTCTTCTCTTTTGCGCGAAAAGAGAAGAATCGAGGAGAGCGGCTTTCTGTCTCTCTCAGAGACTAGCAAAATCTCCCAGGACCCCTGCTCATTCTGGAAATCCTTAAAGCACCCTCTGGGACTGGCTGAGCCTGAATCTGTCCTGGGAGGGTCAGCTGCCCAATGGCTGGCCAACCTTCGATGCCTGGGGAGCAGCGTTTATCTATTAAAAGGCCACTTTTCGAGGAGAAATGCTGTGGATACATTAAGCTGTCGCCTGTTCTTTGGAGAGCCATTATTAATGGAAAACAATAGATTAATAGTTTTAAAACGCTTGTTCAATAAGTAATTTTTATGGCTCTGGATAGAGCCCATTAAACATTTCTGTGTGTTATTATAAAGAAGTTTTAAGTGTAAAATCATAAAGTCAATAATCAGAGAATTAGTCACAGCGGCCAGCCACAGGCCATTAGTTTCAGGCGCTGTCAGAGACACCTGTGGCTTCCGCGGGGCGTTTCCTTTTCTCACAGCAGCGCCAGGTGGGGCTGGAGAAACGACAGCACCTCCCGCCTTCCATAAACTTGAAGGGACAGCAAGCAGGTGTGAGCAGCGGGGTGCCAGGCAAATATTTACAAAGTGCAAACGTGAATGCCAAACTAAAACGATCCAGGTCAATTTGCACATCCCGGCTAAGACACTTTATTTCCCCAGTGATCTACGTTTCAGAACTTCCCTCTGCCAGAGGCACGGCCTTGATCGCTTGCTAAAGATAGAGATGGAAGCTGCAAGCATTTAAGAGGAAAGCATGGAGCCAGAGAATCGCCCCCAGGCCCCCCAGAAAGGCTTTCAGAGCTGTTTTTTGACATAGAACATTCATCTCCTCCATCAAATACAGAGGTGAGTCAAGGATCTGAAAAAGAAATGGTGAGCTTTTAAAAATAACTTAAAAAAATCACGACAAAAGCAGTATGAGATAATTACAGAGATGAGAGAAAGTCCAAAGGCAATAATAAAAACTACCCATAATCTCTCTTCCAAGAGACAGTCCTCTGTGTATTTCACTCGTTCAACACGTTTTTGTTGATAGACCTCTAGATGCCTGAGTGCCCCTTGCTCTCTCCGTCTTGGGCACTGCGAACAGGCCTTTGGAATCCCTCTTCTCTTTTGCGCGAAAAGAGAAGAATCGAGGAGAGCGGCTTTCTGTCTCTCTCAGAGACTAGCAAAATCTCCCAGGACCCCTGCTCATTCTGGAAATCCTTAAAGCACCCTCTGGGACTGGCTGAGCCTGAATCTGTCCTGGGAGGGTCAGCTGCCCAATGGCTGGCCAACCTTCGATGCCTGGGGAGCAGCGTTTATCTATTAAAAGGCCACTTTTCGAGGAGAAATGCTGTGGATACATTAAGCTGTCGCCTGTTCTTTGGAGAGCCATTATTAATGGAAAACAATAGATTAATAGTTTTAAAACGCTTGTTCAATAAGTAATTTTTATGGCTCTGGATAGAGCCCATTAAACATTTCTGTGTGTTATTATAAAGAAGTTTTAAGTGTAAAATCATAAAGTCAATAATCAGAGAATTAGTCACAGCGGCCAGCCACAGGCCATTAGTTTCAGGCGCTGTCAGAGACACCTGTGGCTTCCGCGGGCGTTTCCTTTTCTCACAGCAGCGCCAGGTGGGGCTGGAGAAACGACATCACCACCCGCCTTCCATAAACTTGAAGGAACAGCAAGCAGGTGTGAGCAGCGGGGTGCCAGGCAAATATTTACAAAGTGCAAACGTGAATGCCAAACTAAAACGATCCAGGTCAATTTGCACATCCCGGCTAAGACACTTTATTTCCCCAGTGATCTACGTTTCAGAACTTCCCTCTGCCAGAGGCACGGCCTTGATCGCTTGCTAAAGATAGAGATGGAAGCTGCAAGCATTTAAGAGGAAAGCATGGAGCCAGAGAATCGCCCCCAGGCCCCCCAGAAAGGCTTTCAGAGCTGTTTTTTGACATAGAACATTCATCTCCTCCATCAAATACAGAGGTGAGTCAAGGATCTGAAAAAGAAATGGTGAGCTTTTAAAAATAACTTAAAAAAATCACGACAAAAGCAGTATGAGATAATTACAGAGATGAGAGAAAGTCCAAAGGCAATAATAAAAACTACCCATAATCTCTCTTCCAAGAGACAGTCCTCTGTGTATTTCACTCGTTCAACACGTTTTTGTTGATAGACCTCTAGATGCCTGAGTGCTCAAGGCACCAGGGATGCGTGTGTACTCAGTCGCTCAGTCAAGTCTGACTCTTTGTGACCCCAAGGACTGTAGCCCGCCAGGCTCCTCTGTCCGTGGGACTTCCCAGGCAAGAATACTGGAGTGGGCTGCCATTTCCTCCTCCAGGTGATCTTTCCAGTCCAGGGACAGAACCTGTATCTTCCGTGTCTCCGGCTTTGCAGGTGGATTCTTTACCACTGAGCCGTGGGGGAAGCCCGACCAGGATGCAGTGATGAACAAAAAGACTCCTTGGCCCCACGGAGCTGACATTTGGTGGGAACTGGGGAGACGAACCTTAAATATAACAAATAAAATTAGAAGTTATCAAGCCCTACGGGGTAAGGAAGCAGGGGCATAGGATAAAGCAGGTGGGTCAAGGTGGGCCTCACCAAATAGGTGACATTTTTGCAAAGACTTGAAGGAGGTGGGCATGAACCCTGCAGGTATCTCAGAGGAGTTCCATGCTAAGGGCACAGTCAGTGCAAAGGCCCTGAGGTAGGAGTGTTCCTGGCACACCTGAGAAATAGCAGGAAGCCAGTAGAGCAGGAGGAGGGAGGTGAGGAAGTGGGAGAAGAGGTCAGGGAGGTGAGGGGCTTTCAAGGACTTGAACTTTTGTTTGGAGTGAAAAACGGGGAAGTTTGAGCAACATGATCTGATGTAGTTTTTTATTTATTTATTTTTGGCTGTTCTGGGTTTTTGCTGCTGCTGCAGGCTCCTCTCTAGTTGCACAGAGTGGGGCTCCTCTCTAGTTGAGGTGAGCAGGCTTTTTGTTGCGGTGACTTCTCTTGCTGTGGAACTTGGGCTCTAGGGCTCACGGGCTTTAGTAGTTGTGGGACATGGGCTCCATAGTTACGGCTCACGGGCTTAGTTGCTCCGCAGTATGTGGGATCTTCGCGGATCAGGGATTGAACCTGCGCCTCCTGCATTGGCAGGCAAACTCTTCACCACTGAGCTACCAGGGAAGCCCTGATCTAGTTTTGAATAGGAACTCATGGTTGCTGCCTGGAACACAGACAACAAAGGGCGAGGGAGGAAGCCGGAGGACAAGGAGGCAGCGGCTGTAGAAACCCAGGGCCTGAGTGGGGAGACGGGCAGGATTCTAGGTGTATTTTGAAGGTAGAACCAACGGGTTATCCTATTGGTGGGTACCTTTTTAGACATTTTCCTATTACGGCTTTTATTTATTTATTTTTAAATCTATAAAGGTAAGGGACTTCTAGGCAGAGCAGCCCCTCAGTGTCTGTCTGGGCGTCTGAGATTTGTGGCTTTGCAGAGAAGCAGCCTGAGCAGACGCAGCCCATGGCTCTGTCTTCCCATTACAGGACCTGGAGGGTTCCCGAAGGCCTGGATTCTTTTCCTGCCAAATGTGACCACTTCCTGAACTGCGGTCCTGATAGTAACTTCATTCTTCTTTCTTTCTTTTTTTTAAAAAAATATTTATTTTTATTTATTCATTTGGCCGCCCTGGGTCTTAGTTATGGCATGTGTGAAATTTAGCTGAGGCATGTGAACTCCTGTCTGCAATTTGTGAGGTCTAGTTCCCTGACCGGGAATGGAACCCAAGCCCTCTGCATTGGGAGCTTGGAGTCTTAGCCACTGGACCATCAGGAAGGCCCCGGTAACTTCATTTTTAGAGCCTCATACTTAGTCTTCTTCATGAAGAAGGAGGTAGGTTTTGGGAAATATCAGACGTAGTGATCTCTCTTGGGAAGCTTCTGTTCTAGGAGACTAAAGGGGCTAAACCTGAGCTCAGAATGTCCAGAAAGGGGATGCTGTCACCCTTCCTCCATAGAAACCCACCTGAGGGGCATGGACAGAGGGGAAGTCCAGGCTTTCCCTCTCAGAGCTTACGGGCACAGATCTAGGAAGACTGCTAGGACTGCTAAGCCAGCTCAGCTGCCTTCCCAGAGTTGATCACTCCTCTTCTGTGCACTGTCCCTGCTTCTGCCACAGTACCTGCCACCCTGGCGAATAACATCTGCTCACACAGCGTCTCCTGCTAGGTCACGCGAACACTCCTGCTAGTGTGTTTGGGGAAGGGAGTCACCTCCATGGTGGTTGCCGTAGGGCCTGGCACATAGTCGGTGCTCAGTCAGCGAGTGCTTACTGGGGTGAGTCCATGTTGACTGACTGGAGCTGACAGAGTGTAAGTCCAGGGTCCCTCACGTGCGCGGCCTTTCACGTGCTCGCAAGACCATAGGACTTAGTAAAAGTTGCAAAAGTGAGATATTTGTGTATTCTTTTTTCTTAAAGAGGACCTTCCCCAAACTGCACAAGCCCAGACCCCATACAGCCTGGACCACACACAGGGATGGCTCAGAGAAGCAGGTTTCAGAGGTGGGGTTGGAGCGATGGGTTCATGCCAGCCAAAGGGGTAGCTGATGCTTCTTTGGGAGCCAGGAGGACAAGAGGCAGCAGCTAATGGCCTGGGTGCTTCCCTGGTGGCTCAGATGGTGAAAGAATTGGCCTGCAAAACAGGAGACCCAGGCTTGATCCCTGGGTCGGGAAGATCCCCTAGAGTTAGGAAATGACTACCCACTCGAGTATTCTTGCCTGGAGAATTCCAGGGACAGAAGAGCCTGGAGGGCTACAGTCCGTAGCATCGTAAAGAGTTGGACACGACTGAGCGACTAAGACTTTCACTTTTTTCTGATGACCTGAGGGCTGGAGGGTTGCTGGATATACTTGTTGCTTCATTCCACTGCTTGGCCCCAAAGAGGCTGTGAACTGCTCTGTGGGCCCTCTTGTTTTCCTCTTCTGTTTTTCTCCTCACTTCTATTTCCTCTTTTCTTCGTTTCTTTGTCCTTCCTCCCTCGACCCAGCCCAGAATTTCTCCCGAGGGGACTGTGGTGCATAGTGGGAAGAAATTCAGGAACTCTCCTCTTCTTCCTTCTATTTGTCTTCCTTTCTGCACTAACCCTCCTGTTTAACACCCACTACCTCCCACCCCACCAATACACACTCTTCTTAGGCCCCAACCATGTAGCTTGGCTACAGGCTGTGTGGCTGAATGAGGTCAGTCAACCCCAGCATCCCTCATGGGAACACTGCTTGGACATCTTTGAAGCTCCATCTTGCTCATGGTGAGTGCTGGAATGAGCCAGGCAGCCCCTGCATGGCCACATGCCTTTGTCTTAGTTATTTACCTCCTCCAAGCATCAACTGCTTCATCTGTAAAATGGGAATAAGAAATCCTGGTCTATGGGGCATTGGTGAGGACCGAGGGAGACAAGGTGTGAGCAGAAGCTTGACACCCATCCTAGGGATGTTCAGTCTGGCCAGGTTGGACTTTCCTGAAACCCCCAAGTGTCCTCTGGCCTTGAGGGGTTTCCAGGTGGGTGCTGAACCTCTAGATCCCAGAAGCTGGACCCAGATTTTCATCCCCGGCAGCCTTGGCTGGCTTCCTATCCTCTTCCACGAGAACTGTCCTGTTTATCATATTTGCTGTGAATAATCACTGACCTATAATTGCAGCCGATTAACTGTATTTTCCTCTTTCATTTGCACAGATGCTTCTTTGGGAGAGGAACAGAAGAGCTAATGGCCTGGGCCCAGATGGTGAAAGAATTGGCCTGCAAAACAGGAGACCCAGGCTTGATCCCTGGGTCGGGAAGATCCCCTAGAGTTAGGAAATGACTACCCACTCGAGTATTCTTGCCTGGAGAATTCCAGGGACAGAAGAGCCTGGAGGGCTACAGTCCGTAGCATCGTAAAGAGTTGGACACGACTGAGCGACTAAGACTTTCACTTTTTTCTGATGACCTGAGGGCTGGAGGGTTGCTGGATATACTTGTTGCTTCATTCCACTGCTTGGCCCCAAAGAGGCTGTGAACTGCTCTGTGGGCCCTCTTGTTTTCCTCTTCTGTTTTTCTCCTCACTTCTATTTCCTCTTTTCTTCGTTTCTTTGTCCTTCCTCCCTCGACCCAGCCCAGAATTTCTCCCGAGGGGACTGTGGTGCATAGTGGGAAGAAATTCAGGAACTCTCCTCTTCTTCCTTCTATTTGTCTTCCTTTCTGCACTAACCCTCCTGTTTAACACCCACTACCTCCCACCCCACCAATACACACTCTTCTTAGGCCCCAACCATGTAGCTTGGCTACAGGCTGTGTGGCTGAATGAGGTCAGTCAACCCCAGCATCCCTCATGGGAACACTGCTTGGACATCTTTGAAGCTCCATCTTGCTCATGGTGAGTGCTGGAATGAGCCAGGCAGCCCCTGCATGGCCACATGCCTTTGTCTTAGTTATTTACCTCCTCCAAGCATCAACTGCTTCATCTGTAAAATGGGAATAAGAAATCCTGGTCTATGGGGCATTGGTGAGGACCGAGGGAGACAAGGTGTGAGCAGAAGCTTGACACCCATCCTAGGGATGTTCAGTCTGGCCAGGTTGGACTTTCCTGAAACCCCCAAGTGTCCTCTGGCCTTGAGGGGTTTCCAGGTGGGTGCTGAACCTCTAGATCCCAGAAGCTGGACCCAGATTTTCATCCCCGGCAGCCTTGGCTGGCTTCCTATCCTCTTCCACGAGAACTGTCCTGTTTATCATATTTGCTGTGAATAATCACTGACCTATAATTGCAGCCGATTAACTGTATTTTCCTCTTTCATTTGCACAGATGACTTTTGCTCTACTTCTAGAAAGCAAATTATGGGTTGGAAATCCAAGTATTTCAGAGTCGGGGTGAAAAGGTTGGAGCAGAGCGATTGCTCCCTAATGAAGCGTCCAGTGACCGTGTCCAGGCGGGGGCAAGAGCGTGTTCACTGCTGGCCCCTGTTCATTCCGCTAGTGAGCTCAGAGGCCTGGGGGTTGGGATGGGGTTCCCAGGCTGGGCTGATCTCCAGAGGCCATGGATCCTGAACCTCAAGGTGTGGCTGGGCCCACAGGTGGCAGCCGGGCGTGACACGTGGCATGGTTCTCCTCCAGACTTTTATTAAAAATTGTTTATTTATTTTTTGACTATTCTGTGTTTTCACTGCTGCTGCAGGCTCTTCTCTAGTTTAGGAAGTGGAGGCTACTCTCTAGTTGAAGTGAGTAAGCTTCTTGTTGCAGTGACTTCTCTTGTAGAACTCAGGCTCCAGGGCACAGGCTTCAGTAGTTGCAGCAGATGGACTCAATAATTGCAGCTCCGAGGCTCTAGGGCACAGGCTCCATAGTTGTGGCTCACGGGCTTAGTTGCTCCACAGCATGTGGGGTCTTCCCAGATCAGGGATCGAACCCATGTCTCCTGCACTGGCAGGCGAACTCGTCACCACTGAGCTACCAGGGAAGCCCCCTCCTCCAGATATTTGTGGGCACTAGCGGGAGGCCTGGGTTCTCTGGGCTGCTGTCTGAGCAAGCTGGGAGGAGATGGGACAGATTCGGGTAGGGGAGAGAGTTCTGAGCTAATATTCCCCACCTCCTGTTGCTGGCTCCCGGGAAAGTGGGAGGTCAAAGTTAAGCTCTAATACTCTGTTCTTTTCTCTCCATTGAAAAAAGTTGCTAGGTTGCCTGCTCCTGGGTAGTGTTGAGGAATTATATAAACTTTTAGTCATAAAAGTACCTCAGGGGCTTCCCTGGTGGTCCAGTGGGTAAGGACACCGCCTTGCAGTGCAAGGGGCACCGGTTTGATCCCTGGCCTGGGAAGATCCCACGTGCTGTGGAGTGGCTGGACCGATGTGTCCAACTACTGAGCCGGAGTTCTGGAGCGCATGCGCCCAGAGCCGGTGCTCTGTGACAACAGAGGCCACGGTGATGGGAGGCCCACGCGGGCCAAAGAACAAAGATGGATGAAAATAGAGAAATGAAAGACCAATGGAAGTGGCCCGCCTGCCCCCCTCCCTCCCCACCCCATCTTCCCCCCAAATAAATCAATCAATAAATATTAAAGAAAAAAAAACACTTAAAAAAAAAAAAAAGTACCTCAGACGCAATCAGGTGTAATGTCTCCATTTTAAAGATCAGGAAACAGGAAAGGAGAAATGAAGAGTTTGGTGTGAAAAACCTGCTCATGACAACCTCTGGTCACTCAGCAAGCATTTATTCAGCACCTGCTGTATACCAGGGGCTGTGCTATTGCCAAGGGAACAGGTGTGAATGAGTCATGGAGCCTTGGTCAGGAGGGTTTATAGTTATGTTTTGTTAGTCTTTTTTTTTTTGCCACACTGCAAGACTTGTGGGATCTTAGTTCCCCAACCAGGGATTGAACCTGTGCCCCTGCAGTGGAAGCACAAAGGTCTAACCACTGGACCACCAGAGAATTCCCTGTACCTGTGTTTTCATCTGGTCTGACTTTTTTTTTTTTTTTTTGCGGGGGGGGGGGGGGGGGGGGGGGGAGCCGGTGGGCCACTTCTATTGGTCTTTCATTTGTCCATTTTCATCCATCTTTGCTCTTTGACCCATGTGGGCCTCCCATCGCAGTGGCCTCTGTTGTCGCAGAGCACCGGCTCTGGGCACATGCGCTCCAGAGCTCCAGCTCGGTAATTGGACACATGGGTCCAGCCACTCCGCGGCACGTGGGATCTTCCCAGGCCAGGGATTGAACCGGTGCCCCTTGCACTGCAAGGTGGTGTCCTTACCCACTGGACCACCAGGGAAGCCCTGGTCTGACTTTTAAAACAGGTGTGTCTGGCAGGGAGAGACCCCAGACTATAGCTCAGAGGAGCTGACCTCCCCCTGCCCTTTGTCGGGCTCCCTGCGGTCCTGGGTGTACCTCTGTGAGATTCCTTTGCTTCCTGATCACGAGCAGGGATGCAGTGGCAGAGTTTTCTCTACCTATTTGCGTTTTTAGTGGTACAAGTGGCCACGCCAAGCCTGGTGCTGGTCCTCCTAAGAATCACAGGGCCAGGCCCCAGAACCCCTGAGCGTTGTGACCAGGGCCTTCCTGTGACGATCCTGTGTGGTCACTTTTCCTCGGCACTGGGCCTGTAATTCTGGGAGCTGCCGCCAGGGGGACAGCGTGGCCAGTTACTGAGAAAAACAGGACCCGCTCCCTCCAGGCCTCAGCAGTGCTTTGTCTCCGAACACCTGCCTTGGAAGCCTGAATTCCAGAATCAGCATCCTTCACCAAGTGAGGAGTGGGGGCAGGGGCGTGTGCGGTGGCCCCACGTCCCGAACCCAGATGCAGAGAGGAGAACAGCGAGGGCTCAATAGAGGACAGGTCTCCACGGCCCTGGTCCCCCTCCCTGCCGTCCCCTTACCCCCGGCCTGAGAACCTCATCGAATTGACTGATTCATTCCTGGTGACTCCCGCAGCCCCTGCTTCCGTGTCTGCACCTTGAACTTGCTTTAAGTTTTAATTAAAGCCGTTTCACCGGCCTTGCCCTTGGCTAAATGCAGCTGTGGGCACAGGCCACATAGATATTTAATACTCTGCCTCTCCCCGCTGAAGGCGCAGGGTGCCCAAGGGTGTACCCGAGCCGTGCCCGCTCGCAGCGATCTGCGCGCTCGCTTAAGTGTGCCCACAGGCCTCGAGCGGGAGGCCGGGCAATAACTATTCATTGCCCTGGGTTAAGTGTGCCCAGGGGCACGCGTAAACTCAACGCAGTGATTAGCGATGGCTCCCAGAGAAGGCCGCCCGAGGTCCTGCGGAATGTCCTCGGCCCTAAATATAGCCTCCGCGTGGGGCCTTAAAGGGCACCGTGCGTTTTTGCTTTGTTCTTGATCTGTCTTCCCCCTCCTTCTTTAAGCGGAGCTCTCTGCCTCCTCAAGCCCAGCCTCCAGCGGCCCCGCTACCTTCCTCCAGGCTGCAGCGGAGGGCAGGAGCAGGAACGTGGGGCAGAGCGGGTGCTGGCGGAGGAAGGGCCCAATCCCAGCCACCCTCTCACCAAGCCGCAGGATCCTGCCCCACTCCTCTCTTGTTTATGCTTTTTTTTTTTTGGCCACGCCACACAGCATGTGGCATCTTAGCTCCCGGACCAGGGATCAAACCTGCGCCCCCTGCATTGCAAGCACAGAGTCTTAACCACTGGGCCACTAGGGAAGTCTCTCTGCCCCATTCCTGCCTCTTTCCTCTCCACGTGAAGGCCGTGCCTCCAAAGACAAGGCAGCAGTGGGGCTCGCTGGAGGGGCTCCTCGTGGGCCATCCTGAGCCTGCTGCCAGGAGGGACCCTGGTGGCGGCAGAGCTGGGGGACTGAGAAGGCTGTCAGGCTGGGGTCTCTCCTGGCCCCTTTCGTTTCTTTCTGCTCCTGGGAGCCCCTCTGCGTCCCTCTGTCTGGCGGAGCAGGGAGTGGTCTTGGATGGGGGCGTGATCAAGGCAGGTCAGGCCCCCCGGCTTCATGCGTCCCCACCGTGGACAGGCGCGTGGTGTGTGTGGGGTGGTCAGGAGACCTCCTGCAGACCCTTGGCTGGTCTGTGACTCCCTTCTTGTGCTGAGACCTCCCTGCCCAAATCAAAAGCGGATGCAGAGTGGAGTTCGGAGAAAGTAGAAAGCCTTGAGAGGAGGGCAGGGTTCAGGGTGTGGGCCTCAGCAGAGACCCCTGGGAGGTGCTCGCCCACGCCTTCCCTCCCTTCAGCTGGGGCACGAGAGGAGCAGTCCCTCTGACGGCCTGGCCTCGAGGATCACGGGCAGTACGGTGACCCACCATCCCCGTTTGACGGGGACTTTTCCTGGTTTGGCACTGAGTCCTACACCAGAGGTGGGGTGTCGGGGTGGGGGATCTGCCCAGTTTCCGGGAATCTGGGATGGGTGGCTCCCCAAGTTCACTGCCAGTGGTGAGGGTGCTGGCCCTTGGAAGCACTCCCTCTACCCTTGCTTACTGGCTCTGAAAAGGAAAGAGAAGGGGTGAGGGAGAAGTGGGTGAACTCGGGGAGACGGAGGGAGCACCCTCTCCGCCATCACATGCGCTCTCGGCCTCGCCAGCGGCGCCCGGGACCTCCTCCTTGCCCGGGACCCCCTGCTGCCCGCTAGGCCAGGCCCAGGGCCGCAGCAGCAGCGGCAGCGGAGGCAACGACATTTCCCCGGGTCTGTTGACACAGGAGTCTCAGAACATAAATGATTTTCTTGTCTTAATGAGCAAACAACCCTGCTGCACGGCTCTCTCGCCCGCCTCCCGCTGGGGTGGCTGCCAGCGCTTCTGTGCTCAGGCAGAAGTGTTTATTCTCACCTTTGCTCACCATTTGCCACTAGAGGTCGAGTCCTTTCTGTTCTGCAGGCCCCCACCCCCAACCCTGGGAAGCACCAGTGGACAGGTAGGTGAGGTGGGAACAACTTTCTGGAAGGTTCTGCCAGGTCTGGTGGTGAGCGACCCTCCAGGGCAGGAGGCTTTGATTTCTGGTCTTCGGATAGAGTTGGTGGACGGAGCTGACCGTGCTGAGCTCGGGTCTTGGCAGCGGAGCCGGAAGCACTGGCTGGTCCCTACAGGCAGAGGCCTGAGACCCTCCGCTGAGGAGGGGTCCCGGCTTTGGGTGGGAGACCTTTAAGGTCCTTCTAAGGGGCTAAGATTCTGCACTGTCTCCAGTGATGGGGTGCTCATCCCTGTGCAAGGCCACCTGTTCCCCTACTGCCCAGCTCGTCCCCCAAACTTTCCTTCTGGTCCCCTGTTCTCCAGGGCTCCTAGGAAGGGGGCAGTCCCTTCTCCATTTCACATCCCTTTGAATATGCAAAGTCAGTGAGCTTTCCCTTCCTCAAGTCTTCTCCTGAATTCCTCCTGCCAGCCCTCCTAGCACAGGGCCTGGATCCCCTCCCTGTCTCCCTCCTGCCCTCCGGGTACCTGATTGCCAAGGTCCCACTGGAGTGTTGCAAAGGGAAGAGCAGTCAGCATTCAGACTCCGTGGAGCGTGGGCCACCCTTTGGCCTTGCTAGTGAGGGTCAGGGCACGCTGGACCTTTCAGCCAGGTTGTGTACCTGACCGCGCCCACTGCTCCTGCCAGGGGCATGAGGGGTGCAGAGGTCCAGTTTGCCTTCTTCCCCGAGTGGCCCGCTGCCCAGCCTCGAGGTCTGGCCCATCCTCCCCTTGGCCCTGTCCCTTTCCTGAGTGTCCCCTCAAGTTCACCTTCTCCTTGGCCCCGCAGTGACCCTGTCTCCTTGGTCAGGCTGTTGATGAGTGTGTCCCATTTGTTCTGCTGTCTCATGAAGTGCAGGTGGCAGCGCCTCTGTGGAATGGCAGCCCGATGGGGTTATCAGCAGCACCCGCACCAGCCAGAGCCCAGGGCAAGACCCCGGCCAGAGGCAGGGGTCAGGGGTGGACAGTAGCCTTGCAGGGCAGGGAGCCTTGAGGTGCGGCCCCTCGGAGAGGCTCCAGAGAACAGTTCGCTGGGGCTCAAATGCCGATTCACATGTCCATCTGGAGACTGGACAGATTTAGGCAGGCGTCTTGGAAAATTGGACCCCATTAGCATCAAGTGCTCCGCGCGGCAGACAAGGGGCTCCTGCAATCACGCATTCAGCTCATCGTCCTGATCATGGTGGCAGGAGTGTAATTACCATCTCTTTAAATAGCCCCAAGTTGCCATGTAAGAGGAGACAGCTCACATGACATTTGCTCCGAGCTGGCTTCCTGCTAAAAATATCCCGGCTAAATAATACTTCCTGGTTGCATTGGAGCCACCGTCCCTGACCTGAGCTCTGTGACACTTGGGGGTTCCGTCCAGAGGCTGGTCCGAAGGTGTGTGTAGGGGGGTGGCCCACAGAGGGAGTTGGCTTCTGGGACGAGCAGTGTGTGAGGTCACGGGCATCACCCCAGCCTCAGCAGGTACTGCATTCTCCCCCCACCCCTACCTGAAAGGCTCCTGCTGCTTGAGGGGAACCGCCACTATGCCTAGTCTTTAAGATCCTGCAGGAAGGATCTTAGTTCCCTGACCGGGGATCAAACCCGTGCCCCCTGGGTTGGAAGTGTTGGACGACCGGGGAAGTCCCTATGCCCAGTCTTTGGGAGCCACTGGCCCACTGGGTAGGGGCGCCCCCAAGGCTCTGCCTTTCTAGCTGTGTCGCTCTCTGGTCCCTTCCGTGTCCCTCCATCCTCTGGGCACCTTGCACCAGGGTTCCCAGCCCACCTTGGCCATGCATTCCCGAATTGTTCGGCATAGACAGCCCTTGGCTCTTTCTGGTGTGTGTGGAGTAGGGGTGGGGTGTAGAGACTGGATGAAAAGTGAAATCATCAGCTTTCCAAACCCCAGGGTTTTTGAACTCCTAGGAGCCCTGAGATGGCCTCCAGGGGTTCCGAGGACACAGATGAGACAGACTCTGCTGTCTTCAGCCCACTCTCCTGGGCTCTGTGGTCTGACAGCGGTGGGGACCCCTGCTCCACACCCTGTCTGTGGTAACTATTGCGTTCAGCTTGGGATGGGATACAGAGGGGCTTGGAATCGGGAAGACCACTTCCTACCTCTGGGGAATTTCATTTCTAAGGAACTCTGTGTGCACAGGAAGGTGGAGTCAAGGTTTCATCCTGAGTGGGTAGATGTGAGGTGACTGAGGCTTGACACCGGTGTATTAGACTTTTATCAGGGACCAGATTTTGCGAGGGGGCTCTGGGAAGTTTAGAGCATGGGGGATGGCCTCACCAAGCCCTCAAACATCTCTTTCCTTATTCATGACGCTTGAAATCCGTGTACTCGGAGACAGATGCTTTCATTTAGCCACTGCTGAGCTGGCTTCAAATGCCCCCATGAGGGGACGGACACGACGAAATTCTTGCTAAAGTGTAAACAACTGATACAAGCTTTACTTCTCACGAGCAGCTTTGGTACCAGAAGGGGCACCCGGCTGGGTCACCGAGCTGAAGACAGTCCTAGCTGAGGCATTTCTGCAGCTTCCCACGGCAGCGCCATTCTCGGCATCTGCTTCCTTTCGGGCCTTCACATATGGTGGGATCCCCCGGTGTGGGGGGATGGCTTTTTCTTTTCTTCCTCATCGGTTCAGCCACGTTCCAGCCCAGGCAGCGAAACCAAACTGCGAGTAGTCTCATGTTGAGTGAGTGAGCTAAATTGGACTCACATGGCTGTGTCCAACTCTGTGTGACCCTGTGGACTGTAGCCCACCAGGCTCCTCTGTCCTCGGGATTCTCCAAGCAAGAAGACTGGAGTGGGTGGCCATGCCCTCCTCCAGGGGATCTTCCCCACCCAGGGATAGTACCCGCGTCTCGTACATCTCTGGCATGGGCAGGCAGGTTTTTTGTTTGTTTTTTTTTTTACCGCTAGTGGCACTTGGGAAGGCCCATCTCATGCCGTCGATTCTGAAAGTGTGCTGTGCCGGCCATAGGGGTGGCCCCTGGCTGTGGTCCTGCCACCACCCTTGCGTCCACATGCCTGCAGAGTGTGTAGTTTTACGTGTCACGTGTCCGGGGAGAGTCATAGTAAGGGCTGGCCCTGCCTGTGGCTCTTTCTCCCATGACAAGGCTTCCCTTCCCCTGGCTTGACAAGTGCCACACCCAACCAGGGAAGCGATGGCATCGGGCACACGGGTTGGATCGCGCCCAGAAGCAGGAGGCTGGTGATGCGCTCGCTGGCTGTGGAGTCAGAGTGCTGGGGAGAGGGTAGGGGCACATCAGCTTTCTAGCTGTGGGACCTCAGCGCTTCCCTTAACTGTGCTGAACCTCCGTTTTTTCTCATCTGCAGAACGGGCATAGCGGTACCTGTTATGAGGACTGGAGGTCGTTAGGAACTCAGTGGGCTTCCTGGCACAACACGAGCCACTTCCATCTCGGTCCTCCAGCGATCCGTGTGGGCTTCAGGCAAAGAATAGTACGTGATTCCACCTACCTCTTAACCTAAGGTGAGCCCTCCTTTCCACGTGTGCTCTGGGCCAAGAGGCTGGGATGCTCGTCTTGAAGGGGTTTTTGGTGAAAGCCCAGCTACCAGACAACCTGGTATTCACAAAACCACCAGGAGCAAAACCCATTGAAATACGGCATAAGGAAATACACATAATTCACAAATGATGTTGATCACTTTCATCTTCGACTTCCTAACTGTCCTCAATCGAAGACAGACGTGAAGGAGATTTAACTCAGATGTTAACAGCGCAAGAATGCCCCGTTACCAGGATATGATGTTTCGTGCTGCATAAAATGTAATTATATTCAGAACTATATTTAAAGATTAAAAGGGGATTTAAACTCAGAGTTAACGCAAAGTGGCCCTGTAGCCCGCCAGGCTCCTCTGTCCATGGGATTCTCCAGGCAAGAAGACTGGAGTGGGTGGCCATGCCCTCCTTCTCCAGGGGATCTTGCCACCCAGGGATAGTACCGCGTCTCGTACATCTCTGGCATGGGCAGGCAGGTTTTTTGTTTGTTTTTTTTTTTACCGCTAGTGGCACTTGGGAAGGCCCATCTCATGCCGTCGATTCTGAAAGTGTGCTGTGCCGGCCATAGGGGTGGCCCCTGGCTGTGGTCCTGCCACCACCCTTGCGTCCACATGCCTGCAGAGTGTGTAGTTTTACGTGTCACGTGTCCGGGGAGAGTCATAGTAAGGGCTGGCCCTGCCTGTGGCTCTTTCTCCCATGACAAGGCTTCCCTTCCCCTGGCTTGACAAGTGCCACACCCAACCAGGGAAGCGATGGCATCGGGCACACGGGTTGGATCGCGCCCAGAAGCAGGAGGCTGGTGATGCGCTCGCTGGCTGTGGAGTCAGAGTGCTGGGGAGAGGGTAGGGGCACATCAGCTTTCTAGCTGTGGGACCTCAGCGCTTCCCTTAACTGTGCTGAACCTCCGTTTTTTCTCATCTGCAGAACGGGCATAGCGGTACCTGTTATGAGGACTGGAGGTCGTTAGGAACTCAGTGGGCTTCCTGGCACAACACGAGCCACTTCCATCTCGGTCCTCCAGCGATCCGTGTGGGCTTCAGGCAAAGAATAGTACGTGATTCCACCTACCTCTTAACCTAAGGTGAGCCCTCCTTTCCACGTGTGCTCTGGGCCAAGAGGCTGGGATGCTCGTCTTGAAGGGGTTTTTGGTGAAAGCCCAGCTACCAGACAACCTGGTATTCACAAAACCACCAGGAGCAAAACCCATTGAAATACGGCATAAGGAAATACACATAATTCACAAATGATGTTGATCACTTTCATCTTCGACTTCCTAACTGTCCTCAATCGAAGACAGACGTGAAGGAGATTTAACTCAGATGTTAACAGCGCAAGAATGCCCCGTTACCAGGATATGATGTTTCGGTGCTGCATAAAAATGTAATTATATTCAGAACTATATTTAAAGATTAAAAGGGGGACTGCCTACCATCTAGCCCCAAATTCAGAATTAGAAACAAAAGGAAGAGGCGGGGCGGGGATGAGTTCTAACAGCCTGCTAAAAATGGAAAAGTTTCCTGAAAGTTTTTACACATTTCGGCTGTTTTTATTTGAAGTTTCCTGCAGTGGTGACATTGATTTCGGGAGGGGAGGGCCAGACCTTTCTCCAACAAATATTCACTAAGCATTTGCCACGTGTGAGGCCCTGTGGGAGGAAATGGAGGTCCCCGAATCTGTCCTTGTTTTCAAGTACGGGCCTGTCCGAGAGGGGAGAGAAAAGATGTCCGGAGAGCAGTCACAGGGGGCAGGCAGGTCTGGGGGGTGGAGGTGAGGAGCCAAGGAGCACACGACCTTTGTCCTGGACTTCAAAGAGAGGGTAGGTTTTCTTTTCTTTTCTTTTCTTTTTTAGAGTTTTGTGGTTTACTGCCACACATCGATCCGAATCTTCCATAGGTACACACACGTCCCCAACCCTGAACCTCCCCATCATCTCCCTCCCTATCCCGCCCCTCCGGGTCACCACAGAGCCCCTGTTTGAGGTTTCCTAATCCCACACCATATTCCACCCGCCACCCCAATGTCCATAAGACTGTTCTCCATGTTCGCAAGAGGGTAGGTTCTTGATAGAAACCCAGTAGGTAAAACACAAAAATAGCCAGCAACAGCCATAAGAACATTTTAGGGAGGTTTGTTGGCCTTTCTCGAAAGATTTACACGGGGAAAGAACATTCTCTTCCTCACTGGATTAATTTAGTATCAGCAGCCAGAATGAATCTCTCCCCTCGCGGGTTTCCAGTACGCCTTCCCTGTACATCCCCTGAAGCTTCCAAGCCTTCCTATTCTTATTCTAGTTACTACATGTGCCTGTCTCTTCCTGTGGGCTGTGAACTCCTTGCCATCAGGGGCCTCACTCTGTGGGCATCTCGCTCTTCGTGGGCCTTGTTAGACTGCCTTGCTCTTGGTAAGCACTCAATAAATGCTGGTGGGATTGAATTTTCAGCATTATTTTTTAATATATATATATAATTTTAGACAAAGACTATTTCTCTGGGATAATATGTGGCTAATCTGTTAGAATTTTAGGACACCAGGATTGCCTAAGCCCTTGGTGGTTACAGATATTTTTCAACTGTTCGTCTTTATTTGCTTGGGATTCCCAGGTGGCGCACTGGTAAAGAATCCGCCTGCCAATTCAGGAGACACGGGAAGTACAGGTTTGATCTCTGAGTAAAAAATATCCCCTGGTGGAGGAAGGGGCAACTCACACTCCAGTATTCCTGCCTGGAAAATCCTATGGACAGAGGAGCCTGGCAGGCTACAGTCCATGGAGTCGCAAAGAGTCAGACATGACTGAGCGACTAAGCATACACATGCTTTATTTATTTTTATAATTTTTGATTGCACCACAGGCAGCATCCTAGTTCCTTGACCAAGCCTTGAGCCGGTGCCCCCTGCAGTGGAAGCACAGAGCCCTAATAACCACAGGACTCTGGTTACAGAGTCTCCATTACAGATTTTTAAAAATCTGTGTAAAAGTGATTAGAACCTATGGGAGAAAATCCTCATCATTTAAGATCGAGGGTGTCAAGGCCGTGAAGGCGATGGAGTGCCCAGCCTGGAAAAGAGAAGCCCAGAGGAGGTGTAGCTACAGCTGTTTCACATTTGAAAGCAGGGGTTACCAGCAAGAATGCCTCTAGGGGTCAGGCAGGGACTGTAAGGAGAGACAGTGAAAAAGCCCCTGGCCCACGTGTCAGATGACAAAGGCCACGAAGCTGAGCGGAGGAGCCTCAGCCTAGGAGCTGCAAGGGAGTAGGGGGGACTCCGGTGACCTGGCAGCCACCAGACCCCTTTGAAGAGCGTAGCCTCGGACTTTCCTGCTGTTCCTGTGGTTAAGATTCCACGCTTCCAAGGCAGGAGGTGCGGGTTCAATTCCTGGTCGTGGAACTAAGATCCCACATGTCAAGTGGTGTGGCCAGAAAATAAAACAAACAAACAAAAAGAGCAGCCTCACTTAACTGGAACCAATTCCTGCCTTGTAGGGAGGCAGGTCAGCGTGGCCAAATCTTCTGACTTTTCAGGAAAAGCTGTTTATAAAGTTTTGTCAGTTAATTTTTAAAATATTTCAAACACTCTGCAGGCCAAACCAAACATGTCAAAGGGCTATATTTGACTTGTGAACCAGATTTTGCAACTGGGGGGTGCATTTTTGCCTCTACCGGGGTGGTTAGCAATGTCTGGAGACATTTTTGATCATCACAGGGCAAGGGGGGTGCTACTAACACTAACGGGTGTGGGGGGGGGGCAGAGGTCAGGGATGCGGCTAGGGCTCCCAGGAACCCTCTCCCGCTCACAAGAAAGAGCAGTCTTGCCCAGGCTGTTAATGGGTTGAGACAGTCTGCTTCTGTGTGGTTCCGGGGGCCGGGCTGATGGATTTGTCCTCAACATAGGGAAAGGCTCAGAGATGAAACCAGCTGGTGGCATCAGAGAGGCAGAGTCAGGACCAGGTGCAGAAAACCCGGGACTTCCTTGGTGGCTCACTGGATAGGAATCCATCTGCCAACATCTTAGATTGGTGGATTTACTCCATCATGTCTGGACATGGCAAGCAGGGAGGCAAGGCCGGAGCAAAGGCCAAGACCCGCTCCTCGTGGGCTGGGCGTCAGTTTCCTGTCGGCTGAGTTCATTGTCTGCTCCACAAGGGCAACTACTCTGAATGGACGCATGGGGCCCGCACCCCGGTGTTCCTGCTGGCGTTGCTGGAGTACCTGAAGGCTGAGATCCTGGAGCTGGCGGGCAATGCCGGCCACGACAACAAGAAGACACATGTCATCCCACGTCAACTGCAGGTGGCCATCTGCAATGACGAGGAGCTCACCAAGCTGCTGGGCAAAGTCACCATCGCTCAGGGGGGCGTCTTGTGTAACATTCAGGCCGTGCTGCAGCCAAAGAAGACCGAGAGCCACCACAAGCCAAGGGCAAGTAGAAGTCTTCTGCTTTTTGCCACCAAACCTATTCACACCAAAAGGTTCTTTTCAGAGCCACTCAAAAGAAGCATTGATACATATATATATACAATGGAATATTTCTCAGCCGTAACAAGAAAGGCAGAAGAATCAGTCCCTCGCGAGGTGGATGAATCTAGAACTTATTATACAAAGTGAAGTAAGTCAAAAAGAGAAGGACAAATACAGTATACTAACACCTCTATATGGAATCTAGTAAGATGGTACCGATAAATACACACGCAGAGCAGCGATGGAGAAACAGACATAGAGAACAGATCTATGGACATTGAGGGGAGGGAAGAGTGGGTGAGAGGTTTCAAAAGAGTATTATGGAAACCTACATTATCATGTGTGAGAGAGATAACCATTGTGAGTGCACTGTGAAACTAAGGGATCTTACACGGGGGCTAGGCAACAACCTAGAGGAGAGGAATGGGGGGGATTGGGAGGGGGGCCAGCGGGGAGGGGTCAGGGATATACCTATGATGAATTTGGGATTATATGAAGCTGTAAACAATAAAACCATAAAAGCAAAAATAAATAAATAAATAAATAAAGGAAAAAAGAAGAAGAAGAAGAATCCGTCTGCCAATGCAGGGGACATGAGTTTGATCCCTGGTCGGAAAGGTTTCCGGTGCCATGGAATAGCTAAGCCCGTTTGGTACAACTACTGAGCCTGTACTCCACAGCCCACTGGCCGCAGCTACTGAGCCCACCCACGGCAGCTACTGGAGCCTGCGCAGCCACAGCCTGCGCTCCGTGCTAAGAGAAGCCATGGCAATGAGAAGCCCGCGCACAGCAACCAAGAGCAGCCCCCACCTGCCACAACTAGAGAAAGCCCACGCACAGCAGCGAAGACTCAGCCCAACCAAAAATAAATAAAACAATGTACAGAAAAGACGAAATTCTGTAATTCAGTTTCAGAAATAGATTTTGATGCTTACACGGTCTCAAAAAGGACTCCAGGTCAAAGGTCTGTGACACTCAACCCATGAGAACAGTTTCTAATCCAGTATTTGAACTCGAACTCTAAAGTCTCAGTCTCCCCGTCTGGAAAAAGGGGCCCCGCGTGGCCCCTCCAGCGGGTGTCAGGAGGATTCTGCTCACTTAGGAGGACTAATTAATCTCTGCTTCCTTTCCGTGGGGATCAGGAGGGAGTTGTGGGCCTCAGCTGCCGTGCTGGGAACCGCTCCCCACCATCGCCAAGACACCTTCCAGCAGGAATGCCATCCACCACCTCCTCCCAGTTCCAAACTGCAGGGCTAACTGCCTTTGGAAGCCTCCTGGAAAGGGTTTTCTTTTCTTTTTAGACTTCAAACTTTTTAAAAAAATTTTTGGCCACTTTTATTGGTCTTTCATTTATTTATTTTCATCCATCTTTGTTCTTTGGCCTGTGTGGGCCTCCCATTGCAGTGACCTCTCATGTAGCATGCGCTCCAGAGCACTGGCTCGTAATTGGACACAGTGGTCCAGCTGCTGCTCTGCAGCATGTGGGATCTTCCTGGGCCAGGGATCGAACCACTGCCCCTTGCACTGCAAGTCGGACTCTTTACCCACTGGACCACCAGGCAAGCCCTAACTTCAAACTTTTTATTTTGTACTGGGGCTTCCCTGGTGGCTCACATAGTAAAGAATCTGCCTGCAATGTGGGAGACCCGAGTTTGATCCCTGGGTCCCGAAGATCCCCTGGAGAAGGAAATGGCAACCTACTCCAGTATCCTTGCCTGGAGAATCCCATGAACAGAGGAGCCTGGTGGGCTACAGTCTATGGAGTTGCAAAGAGTTGAACACAACTGAGTGACTGACACACACACACACACACACACACACACACACGAGCTGATGAACACAGCTGTGTAATTTCAGGTGAACAGTAAAGGGACTCAGCCATCCACGTACGTGGATCTAGTCTCCCCTCAAACTCCTCCCCATCCAGGCTATCCATTGACACTGAGCAGGTTGCATGTGTATACAACAGGCCCTTGTCTGGAAGGGCTTTGTCAGAGCTTCACTCACCAGCCTTCCCACGACTGGCCGAGGGATGTCACTCCCTGTCCCTGACTTCTGCCCACGCAGGGCAGAAGGGCACAGCCCCACGAGGCATCAGTGGACCCAGCCAGGCCCCAGGCCCCCCTCTCTCACCACCATTCTTCCAAAGAGGGCCCCACGCTGATCTCCGGCCATGTCTTCTCCTCAAATGCCAACCATTCTCTGGAAAAAGTATCTCCCTACAGCCCCTGACTGAGAGCGCCCATCGGAGCGCAGCCCAGCTCTCCTGCCTGGTTCACAGCTCCCCCAGTGCCTTGGAACTGGGCACTGGGAGGTGGTGGGGAGGGTCTGCAACTGTGCACACAAATGGGGAAACTGAGGCACATCTCCGAGGACTTGTGGCCGGAGCCCGGGAGCCTGAAGCACCAGCCTGAGGTCACGGCTGCCCCTAGTCCCTCCTCAGGCTCCTGCTCTCAGGGCAGCTGAGACTCTGTCTTATTGATGCTTCTCTCTGCGCTGCTCTCTCACAGCAGAAGGGGTTTGGAGATGGCTCTGCAAACAGTCACAGCTGTGGAAGAAGCTGGTCACCCACCGGCTTCCCCGTTTCCTTTCCCAGAGGGTCAGCTCCCCCAGGAAACGTGTGGTGATCTGGTTCCCCTGGTCTCCCCAAAGTTGTTGTCCTGTCTTCTAGCCCCCAGGGACCCAAGCATGCCTGCGTCTTTAGATGTCTCCTTTCCAGCGGCCTCTCTGGGGGCCTCAGGCCAGCTGTGATCCTAAATGACAGTCAGGCCTGAGCAGACGCCTCCCCGCCACCACCAGGGAGCACCTTCTACTGGAGGGCTGTCACAGGGGGAGGTGGCTGCCAACTAGCCCAGGCCTGGGCCCTGGCCAGGCCAGCAAGAGGTCTGGCCACTGACAAGGCCCTTGATGAGGATCGGAGAGGGATTGGATTCCCCCTGGGCCCCGAGAAAGCCCTGGCAAACCTCCTCCAGAATGGAAGCTGTGGGGTCACCTGTGGAGGGGTCAGAGGGTACCTGGACCTGTTACTCCCAGAACCAAGTCGGGACCTGGAGGGGACTCATCTCCCTGCTGGGGATGCTTGCCACCATCACAAGGTGTGGTGGCAGCAGCCAGGCCCCGGAGGCCATCTGAGCGCCTCAAAACTAAGCCCAAGAATGGTCACAGGGAGGGCCCAGCAGCCCCCTACCAGTTCCTACTGCGGAGCAGCTGCCGGCAGAGTGCAGCCGCCTGACTGCTCTCCCCGAGGACCATCTGGCCTCTGCCTCCGAGAAGCCCACCGCCTCATTGGTGGGACAGTCCTATAGTAGAGCTCGAGCCAACCCACAGCTGGCAGGGGGGCAGGCTGAGTGGAGGCGGGGGCGGCACACATGTCCAGCAAACAAAGAGCTCATGGGCGCCCATTTCCTCACTCAGCCTAGCTGAGCCTAGAGACCCTTTTCATGCTGGCCTGGGGACCTCCCAGTGGGAGCCAACTGAGCCCACGTTGGCAGCCAGCCCTAGAAGGCACAGGCTTCCTGAACTTTAGAACATCACAAGGGGCTTGGAGAGACTCCCTTGGTGGGGTGAGTCCTGGGAGTGCCCCTAGGAATGACAAATGCCAGGGAGGTGGCTGGGCGGCGTCTGGGCATGCAGCCCACCTGCTTGAGGCTTTCCGGGTTGCTCAGTGGTCTGCCAGCCCAGGAGGTGCAGGTTCAATCCCTGGGCGGAGGAGATCCCCTAGGGGAGGCAACGGCTGGGACAGCCAGTATTCTTGCCTGAGAAATCCCAAGGACAGAGGAGCCTGGTGGGCTACAATCCATGGGGTTGCAAAGAGTTGGACATGACTGAGCACACACCCCTGCGTGCCCACCTGCTTGGACTGCCCATGAGTTCAGGCCCAGGGCTTTTGTGCTGTTAAACATATGAGGCATGGAGAAGGAGAAGGGCTGTAGGCTCCGCAGCCAAGCCGCCATGGTTCAAGTCCAGTCCTTTCACTAACCTCTCTGTGCCTCAGTTTCCAGATCAGTTACCTAGGGGGTGAAAATAACTCTTCCCAAGGGGTCTGTTTAGGGGCCAGTGAGACGATGGACCCTGGCCTCTAGCTCAGAGCCCGTGAGCCATTCTTGAGGCCGTTAGCGCTGCCATCCAGAGAAACTGAGCAGTCAGGCTCCCAGGCCCAGACAGAGAGGGCGTGTGCTGATTCCAGGAGAGCAGGAAAAGCCTTCAGCCATAGTTCAGGATGTGAGAGCTGGGCCATAAAGAAGGCTGAGTGCCCTAGCATTGATGCCTTTGAACCATGGTGCTGGAGAAGTCTCTTCAGAGTCCCCTGGACAGCAAGGAGATCAAACCAGTCCATCCTAAAGGAGATCAACCTTGAATATTCATTGGAAGGAAGGACAGATGCTGAAGCCGAAGCTCCAATACTTTGCCACTTGATGCAAAGAGATGACTCACTGGAAAAGACCCTGAGGCTGGGAAAGACGGAGGGCAAGAGGAGAAGGGGACAGCAGAGGATGAGACGGTCGGATGGCATCACCAACTCAATGGACATGAATTTGAGCAACCTCCAGGAGATAGTGAAGGACTGGGAAGCCTGGTGTGCTGCCGTCCATGGGGTCACACAGAGTCGGACACGACTGAGCCACTGAACGGCAATAGTTCAGACATCTTCTGAGAAAGTAGGTGTTGATAAGATGCTGTGATGTGAGAAGCCCTCTTCCCCAGGCCTCAGAGGGCTGCGACCCCAGGTCACTAAAGAACCTCCTGGGAGGAACGGGAGGGCTGCTGCTTTGTGTTCATGACTCACCACGCCCTTCCTCCGGTTCCCATGGCAGCAGCCGGTACCCTGCTGGCTAGGACAGCCCAGGTGACCCCTATTGACCCCGAGGGACGCCAGTGTTCCCAGGCTGCCTGGCCTAGAAGCCCAGCTGAGGCCTGAGCCAGAGGGGTGCTCTGTGCTTCCCTGGAAGGGTAGCAGCCCCACCCCCACCCCCAGCCGGCCCATCACGGGAAGTGGGATTTGAAACGCAGCCAAGAAGAGGAGGCCTTCGGCAACGCCCGGAACGCGAAATAAATAAATAAATAAATAATCAGGGTTGTCTTGGCTGATAAACGGTCTCTACCTCGCGCACGACTTCTCCCCCCTCCCGCCCACCCCCTCCTCCTTCCTCCTTCTCCGGGCAGATCCATCCCAGGCAAAAGCTTAATAGCTCCATTTAAGGCTTTTCCTTTTCACCACGGAATTGAGCTGCTCCTGCCATTACGAGGTTTTCAGCTTCTCTCTGAAATCAAATTACTGACTCCATTTAATTTTTTAAAAGCTCAGATGATTTCCCTTCTTGAATCGGAGCCGTGACTCCAAGGCCTGCCCCTCCCCACCCCCTCAAGGCGGTTCCCCTGCGGGCAGCCGCTGCCCAGGGATGGCGGCCCCCCGTGCCAGGGCAAGCCTGACATCCAGAGAGGAAGCCAGCAGAAGGAGGACCAAGCCTCTGACGGTTGCCCTGGACAGCTGGCTGGGGCCCTGTACCGGTGAGGAAAGAAGGTCTGACCTCTTTGAAGCCTGGAGCAGCTCCCAGGAGCCCAGGGCTTGGGAGCCGGAAGGTCTGCAGAGGCTCGTGGGGAAGCGGTTGGAGCCCAGCACTGCTGTCGTGGGCTCACTGTTGGCTGCTTCCCCAGATCACTCACTTCCTGTAGAGTGTCTCCCGGACCCCATCCCTTGGATATGGAGCACATTTTCTGTGCAGACATGGGTCCGCTTGGATGGGAAGGGGAAATCAGAGAGAGGAAGTCCCATGTGCGTTCACGCGAGGGGCAGGAGACCAACAGCAAACATACGCATCAACAATTCTAGATCACACCCAGTGCTCTCCAGAGTCCCGAACAGGCAACGTGGGCGGGCGGGTCGTGGGCGGCTTTGGGTGGGATGCTCGGACAGCTGCTCTGAGGAAGTAAGTGCAGAAAGAGCTGGGGCAGGGGGCATCCAGGCTGAGGCTCGGCAAGTGTCAGGTCCTGAGGAGGGAGGAAGGGACAGAAAAGATGGCCTTCCAGCTGAGGGTGTGGAGGGGAGGAGGCGGCTGGCAGGGCCTGAAGGCTGAAGCAGGAGCCCTGCTTTATTCTGGCTTGACAAAGCTGGGGCATCAGAGGGATGAGCGCAGTGGAAAGGGGACCAGGTGGGACTAGAGAGGCTCCACGAGAAGGAGAGAGGACTCCAGGGGTTCCTGGCTGAGGGCTTGAGCCACTCCCTGCACCCAGAGGACTTGGAGGAGGTGACTGTTGGTGATGTTTGAGATGTCCTGTCTTCTACCCTGAAACACCAGCCTGCAGTGTCTCTTTCTTCTTCTTCTTTTTTTAAAAAAATACATTTCCTTGGCTGCCCATGCAGCAAGCGGGATCTTACTTCTCCAACCAGGGATCAGACCCCTTGCACTGGAAACATGGAGTCCTAACCACTGGGCCAGCAGGGGAGTCCCCAGACCTGCAGCATTTCTACTTGGAGTCAGTCTCTGTCTCGGTCTGTCTCTCCTCCCGCCCCCCAGGTCCCTGGCCCACAGCCACCTCTTCCTCTGTCCACTTCTGCAGAACCACTCCGCTTCAGGACCTTGCAGACCAGGGGTGCACGCCCCCCAGGAAGTCCTGCCAACCAGGCTGACCCTTTACCAAGTCCTGCTCACATTTAACCACCCACGCCCTTGGAGACGAGACACGGGGAATGGAGTTAATGAACTCACTCGCCTTTACCTGGCATAAATGGCTCTTCACCCCCAGGCGGGCGGTGATTTGCAAGGCTGAAAGGGTCTGGGCATTAACTGCTCTGGGCACTCTTCCCAGCTCAGCACGCCGCACAGCTGGGACAAACCACTTTCCTTCTCTTTCTTCCTTTCGCTCTGCTCCGCATCGGCTCAAAACCGGGACAGTTGTGTTTAATTAGAAAGTGATCCGACTTCTCCGGAGGTCTCCTGTTCTCCCTCAACGTAGGACGACCCTAGATCTGGGACCAGGGCTCTGAGTCTGCCAGGGCCTGGGGGGCACCTGGCTCAGGGGCGCGCACGTGTGCCAGTGTTCTCGCTGCCCCGGGGGACCTCTGGTGTTCCTGTCGGGACCTCCCCCGGGGTCGGGCAGTCATTTATTCATGGCTGACAGCTGACACTGTGAGCTGTGATCACTGAGATCCTGGCAGAGAACGGCTCTGCCCCTCCCGGCCAGTGCCCTGCCTGGGGGGTCTCAGACAACTGGAGACTGGGGGGGTCGTTAGACACCGGGGGGCTCCACCCTCAGCAGCTTGGATCCTCCGCGTTCCCCCGTGACTCTGTGTGTAAAATCCAGGGTCTGTGATGTGTTTATCGTCCTTATCTCTTGTTACAGGAACAAGCAGTGGTTCCGTCTCCCTTTCGGGGTTTCCTCCTTGAGCACAAAGCCAGTTTTCATGCCCTGAAACATCCAGGCTCCTGGTTTTTCCCTCATGGAAGGTCTCGAATTTCCAGACTTTAGATGCTTCCCACGTTAGATCTCTCCCATCGCAACACGCTCTTTCAGCCTTAGCTGCAAGTCTCTGTTGGGTATTTGAATATGACTTAAACTGGAATCGGAGTCATCAATTTAGTAATTCTCCAAATTACTGCATAACCGGAGAGGCAGCGTGGTGGGAAGAGCTCTCATCTGGGTGTCCTGCCCAAGCGGTGTGACCTTGAGCAAGTCGGTTCACTTCTCTGAACGGCCGCTTCGGCACGGGGCTGCTTGCAAACCAGGGCTCCAGGGCGGTGGTTCCCAACCTGTTTTCGGCACCAGGGACCGGTTCCATGGAAGACAGGTTTCCCAGGGACCAGGGTAGGTGGGTAGGTGGGGGATGTTTTCTGCATGATTCCAGTGCGTTACGTTCACTGTGCACGTTATGCTTGTCATTAGTACATCAGCTCCACCTCAGATCATCAGACATTAACTCCTGGAGGCTGGGGGCCCTGCTCTAAGGTGATGTGGAGGTCAGCTCCCAAAGATGGCAATCAAGAATCTCGAACGCAACTCTGAGAGAACCCCTCCCCCCTCAAGGTCCATCCTGCCCCACTCAGCCCACCTCCTGACCCTTCTGCTCACAGGTCTGGTCTCTGGGGTGGGGGACTGGCCAAGCCAGTGAGGGGACAAGATGGGGGTTCTGCCTCATTCCCAGAGCCACCTGACTCCATAGGGGACCTGCCCCCCCCGAGGCCCAGGCTCGCTGCCCCGGGGGACCTCTGGTGTTCCTGTCGGGACCTCCCCCGGGGTCGGGCAGTCATTTATTCATGGCTGACAGCTGACACTGTGAGCTGTGATCACTGAGATCCTGGCAGAGAACGGCTCTGCCCCTCCCGGCCAGTGCCCTGCCTGGGGGGTCTCAGACAACTGGAGACTGGGGGGGTCGTTAGACACCGGGGGGCTCCACCCTCAGCAGCTTGGATCCTCCGCGTTCCCCCGTGACTCTGTGTGTAAAATCCAGGGTCTGTGATGTGTTTATCGTCCTTATCTCTTGTTACAGGAACAAGCAGTGGTTCCGTCTCCCTTTCGGGGTTTCCTCCTTGAGCACAAAGCCAGTTTTCATGCCCTGAAACATCCAGGCTCCTGGTTTTTCCCTCATGGAAGGTCTCGAATTTCCAGACTTTAGATGCTTCCCACGTTAGATCTCTCCCATCGCAACACGCTCTTTCAGCCTTAGCTGCAAGTCTCTGTTGGGTATTTGAATATGACTTAAACTGGAATCGGAGTCATCAATTTAGTAATTCTCCAAATTACTGCATAACCGGAGAGGCAGCGTGGTGGGAAGAGCTCTCATCTGGGTGTCCTGCCCAAGCGGTGTGACCTTGAGCAAGTCGGTTCACTTCTCTGAACGGCCGCTTCGGCACGGGGCTGCTTGCAAACCAGGGCTCCAGGGCGGTGGTTCCCAACCTGTTTTCGGCACCAGGGACCGGTTCCATGGAAGACAGGTTTCCCAGGGACCAGGGTAGGTGGGTAGGTGGGGGATGTTTTCTGCATGATTCCAGTGCGTTACGTTCACTGTGCACGTTATGCTTGTCATTAGTACATCAGCTCCACCTCAGATCATCAGACATTAACTCCTGGAGGCTGGGGGCCCTGCTCTAAGGTGATGTGGAGGTCAGCTCCCAAAGATGGCAATCAAGAATCTCGAACGCAACTCTGAGAGAACCCCTCCCCCCTCAAGGTCCATCCTGCCCCACTCAGCCCACCTCCTGACCCTTCTGCTCACAGGTCTGGTCTCTGGGGTGGGGGACTGGCCAAGCCAGTGAGGGGACAAGATGGGGGTTCTGTGGACTGAGCCTCATTCCCAGAGCCACCTGACTCCATAGGGGACCTCCACCTGCTCCTCACTCCCTCCCTGAGGCCCAGGCCGAGCTGTCTCATACTCCACATCTCAAAACCCGCAGACCCGTGGTTCTCAAAGTGGGGACACCAACAGTATCAGCTTCGCCTGAGAACTCGAGAGACATGCACATTCTTGCCTCTACTGTTCCAGAAACCCAGAGGACAGGACCCCGCGGTCTGCATCGTTACAAGTCCTCCAAGTGATTCTGAGGCACAAGGACCACCGCCTGGGGCAATCTGTGCCCGAGCTCCCCTGCCCTCTCCTCCGAATCAGCGAGCTCCTCTGCTTCCGTGTAACAGCAATACCTCCACTCAACAGCCTCCAAGAGATGTCTGCCTCCACCCACTCACTGCATCTAGAACCATCCCTCTGAGGGAGAGAGCTCCACCTCATCACTTTGCCGACAAAGGTCCGTATAGTCAAATTGTGGCTTTTCCAGTAGTCGTGTGTGGATGTGAGAGCCGAACCATAAGGAAGGCTGAGCGCCAAAGAATTGATGTTTCCAAATGGTGGTGCTGGAGAAGTCTCTTCAGAGGCCCTTGGACAGCAAGGAGATCAAACCAGTCCATCCTAAAGGAAGTCAACCCTGAATATTCATTGGAAGGATTGATGCTGAAGCCAAAGCTCCAATACTTTGGTGTTCTGATGCGAAGAGACAACTTAATGGAAAAGATCCTGATGCTGGGAAAAATGGAAGGCAGAAGGAGAAGAGGGTGGCAGAGGATGAGATGGTTAGACAGCTTCACTAACTCAGTGGACATGAGCTTGAGCAAACTCTGGGCGATAGGGAAGAACAGGGAAGCCTGGTGTGCCGCAGTCCACGGGGTGGCAAAGAGTCGGACACGACTGAGCAGCTGAACAACAAACTCAACCTCAGTCAAGGTCGTAGAGCTAGCAGGCGGCAGAACCAGGGCTCGAACCCTGGCCTCCTCATCCCAGGACCAGGGCTCCTCATCCCAGGACCAGGACACCTTGGGTTTCTGCGGATCCTTAGGTCAAAGGAATGAATACATGTTCATTGGCCAGAAAGTAAATTCCCCCTTCTGGTCCCCTCTCCCCAATTTCCAGTTGCAATCCCAGGAGAAAGCCTCCAGGAAACATAAATTTTGCCTGGCAGCTAAATAAGAGCTCTGAAAGGAGTTACACGTCAGAGAGATGGGACTTTATTTCTCAATGAAATAGCCTTTTTATGGTCGGAATAAAAGTGCCAACGGGAGCCTAATGCCAGGAAGTAGCAAGCACATTTGATAAACTCCTTCAGCCAGGGGTGGGGCGGCCCAGGAGGGGTGATCAGAGAGCCGGCCCCATGTTTCCAGATGCGTGTTTCTCTTTAGATTGGAGCCTGGAGGATCCTGGGGTCCTTCTCGTGGACCCTGTAGCTGGAGAAGGGCGGACCCTGGGTCAGGCCTGCTCCTTGGCTCAGCGGCCTGGTCCTGGGAGCGGGGCTGCAGTGTGGAGAGCAGGCAGCAGGGGGCAGCATAACCCATCGTTCCAACCGGGAGAGTGGGCGCTGGGTGGGGGGCATGGGCAGGGGATCTCTGAGGCTTAGCCCTCAGAGCCGGTCAGCAGCCGCTCTCTCCTGGGACCTCTTCCTCCTCCTTTGGCCTTCTCATCTCCAGCCCCTTCCAAAGAAAGTTTATCACCCTGCAGGAGATAAAGTCTCTAGAGCCGACAGCAAGGTCAACCATCCATCAAAGGAAGTCAACCCTGAATATTCATTGGAAGCCAAAGCTCCAATACTTTGGTGTTCTGATGCGAAGAGACAACTTAATGGAAAAGATCCTGATGCTGGGAAAAATGGAAGGCAGAAGGAGAAGAGGGTGGCAGAGGATGAGATGGTTAGACAGCTTCACTAACTCAGTGGACATGAGCTTGAGCAAACTCTGGGCGATAGGGAAGAACAGGGAAGCCTGGTGTGCCGCAGTCCACGGGGTGGCAAAGAGTCGGACACGACTGAGCAGCTGAACAACAAACTCAACCTCAGTCAAGGTCGTAGAGCTAGCAGGCGGCAGAACCAGGGCTCGAACCCTGGCCTCCTCATCCCAGGACCAGGGCTCCTCATCCCAGGACCAGGACACCTTGGGTTTCTGCGGATCCTTAGGTCAAAGGAATGAATACATGTTCATTGGCCAGAAAGTAAATTCCCCCTTCTGGTCCCCTCTCCCCAATTTCCAGTTGCAATCCCAGGAGAAAGCCTCCAGGAAACATAAATTTTGCCTGGCAGCTAAATAAGAGCTCTGAAAGGAGTTACACGTCAGAGAGATGGGACTTTATTTCTCAATGAAATAGCCTTTTTATGGTCGGAATAAAAGTGCCAACGGGAGCCTAATGCCAGGAAGTAGCAAGCACATTTGATAAACTCCTTCAGCCAGGGGTGGGGCGGCCCAGGAGGGGTGATCAGAGAGCCGGCCCCATGTTTCCAGATGCGTGTTTCTCTTTAGATTGGAGCCTGGAGGATCCTGGGGTCCTTCTCGTGGACCCTGTAGCTGGAGAAGGGCGGACCCTGGGTCAGGCCTGCTCCTTGGCTCAGCGGCCTGGTCCTGGGAGCGGGGCTGCAGTGTGGAGAGCAGGCAGCAGGGGGCAGCATAACCCATCGTTCCAACCGGGAGAGTGGGCGCTGGGTGGGGGGCATGGGCAGGGGGGATCTCTGAGGCTTAGCCCTCAGAGCCGGTCAGCAGCAGCTCTCTCCTGGGACCTCTTCCTCCTCCTTTGGCCTTCTCATCTCCAGCCCCTTCCAAAGAAAGTTTATCACCCTCACCCCAGCTTCAGCCCCTGCCAAACCCAAATCTTTACAGGAGTGGGCACGGTGGGGAGATGCGAGCTTCTCTACCCTCCATGGCTACCCTCTGGTCAGTTTCTAGAAACTTCTCCAGGCTTGGCATGGACCTCTGGCTCCCTTCTGAGGGGCCTTCTGAGGGGTTCAGAGTGTCTGTGTGTGGACCGATGGCTTTTGTGGGTGGGGAACCGCAGCCTTCCTGGTCCCCGGGGGCAGGAGGAAACCCTGAAGGACAAAGAGAAAGTGCGGAAACCTCCTCATTCGAGAATGTGTGTGATTGACAGGTTTACGGCCTCGGGAAGGTGCGTGGTATTCTGCACAATCAAGTCATTTTTAAAAATAATCTCCCTGCTTAAGTCGTACACGCTGCTAATTGCATTTTAATAAGTCTCTTAAAATCTTGCCATATTTTTTAATATCCTAATATTAGGTAAGTGATTGCGGGGGACACTGGAGGGCACCGGGAGTTTATCTAAGGGAAGGAGGGCTGTAATGAAGCTGGGGGTGGTGCAGGCCACCAAGTGGCCTGTGAGCCGTGGGGGGAGAGTGCGTGTGAGTGTGTGTCCACGCGGGATGGGACGTGATATCTGCCCATGGACCAGGCTTCCCCTCCGACCCCGCTCATCCTGTCCTCTTTTTCCAAGGGTGAGGATCCTGAGAGGGAGTGTGATGTGCCCAAGGCCGGATAGCAAGAGGGAGACCCACGGGGGACTCCCCCCAGTCTTGTGAGAGGGGAGAAGGACCTCCTCTGCACCCTCTCATCAGTGTCTTTGCACACAGCAGCCCTCACGCCTTCAGTGGCGTGGGGAGGGGAGACTGGGAGCTTCCCCTGGTGGCTTGTGCAGATCCTGTGAGCGGATAGAGGCAGAGCCAAGATTCGAGCTCATTGTCGGTTCCTGTGCCTCGGGGAGGCTCTTCACTGTGCTAGGACAGGAAGCCGAGGTGGAGTCCAAACACTTCCTGCATCTCCAAGGATCCAGGCCCAGCGAGGACCACCTATGAGAACAGCTGCAGGGACTCAAGTCAGGGGGGATGCGAGCTTCTCTGGGACCTCCCCCCCCATCTCCAGCCCCTTCCAAAGAAAGTTTATCACCCTCACCCCAGCTTCAGCCCCTGCCAAACCCAAATCTTTACAGGAGTGGGCACGGTGGGGAGATGCGAGCTTCTCTACCCTCCATGGCTACCCTCTGGTCAGTTTCTAGAAACTTCTCCAGGCTTGGCATGGACCTCTGGCTCCCTTCTGAGGGGCCTTCTGAGGGGTTCAGAGTGTCTGTGTGTGGACCGATGGCTTTTGTGGGTGGGGAACCGCAGCCTTCCTGGTCCCCGGGGGCAGGAGGAAACCCTGAAGGACAAAGAGAAAGTGCGGAAACCTCCTCATTCGAGAATGTGTGTGATTGACAGGTTTACGGCCTCGGGAAGGTGCGTGGTATTCTGCACAATCAAGTCATTTTTAAAAATAATCTCCCTGCTTAAGTCGTACACGCTGCTAATTGCATTTTAATAAGTCTCTTAAAATCTTGCCATATTTTTTAATATCCTAATATTAGGTAAGTGATTGCGGGGGACACTGGAGGGCACCGGGAGTTTATCTAAGGGAAGGAGGGCTGTAATGAAGCTGGGGGTGGTGCAGGCCACCAAGTGGCCTGTGAGCCGTGGGGGGAGAGTGCGTGTGAGTGTGTGTCCACGCGGGATGGGACGTGATATCTGCCCATGGACCAGGCTTCCCCTCCGACCCCGCTCATCCTGTCCTCTTTTTCCAAGGGTGAGGATCCTGAGAGGGAGTGTGATGTGCCCAAGGCCGGATAGCAAGAGGGAGACCCACGGGGGACTCCCCCCAGTCTTGTGAGAGGGGAGAAGGACCTCCTCTGCACCCTCTCATCAGTGTCTTTGCACACAGCAGCCCTCACGCTCTTCAGTGGCGTGGGGAGGGGAGACTGGGAGCTTCCCCTGGTGGCTTGTGCAGATCCTGTGAGCGGATAGAGGCAGAGCCAAGATTCGAGCTCATTGTCGGTTCCTGTGCCTCGGGGAGGCTCTTCACTGTGCTAGGACAGGAAGCCGAGGTGGAGTCCAAACACTTCCTGCATCTCCAAGGATCCAGGCCCAGCGAGGACCACCTATGAGAACAGCTGCAGGGACTGGCAGAGGCCAGGTGGAGAGTCTATGGTGTCTGCCTGGGGTCTCATTAAAGAGCATGACTGTTAAGTCTATGGCGACTGGCTGAGCATGCCTGACCCTTATGACAAGGAAGGGGGTGCCAAGGCCAAGGCAATATGGCCTCTTCTCCTCAGAGTTCCTAGAGGTAGGAGGCTTGGGAGGGCCACAGCTGAAGTCCAGCCTTGGACCTTAGGGAGCGCTGGGCTTCTGGTGGCCCCCTGCGGCACCCCGCCGGCCTGGCCTTCCTCTTCCCTCCTCCTCTCTCCATGCCACCAGCCGGGTGGGAGGCACATGGCGAGCGAACTTCTGAACAGGAAGTAAGGGGCCAGGTCGTCCCAAATCCCTTTTCATGTGGTTTCTTTAATCCCCCGGGCTGGGTTTCAGAAGCGTTTTACAGTTTCAGTTTTACAAAGCTACGCTCCCTTTAATGTTGGCATTTTTCGGGAGGTGGGGGGAGAGCCGCTTCAGTCAAAACATGTGTGTTTTACATCAGCCAGCTGTGGACTGCATGGCCCAGGGAAGGGAGGCGGCAATGTGGCGTCCAGGCTCGGAGGTCCGGGTGGATGCAGCCCGCCAGCCAGCAGGGTGAGCCTGGAGCCCCGCTGGCCTCTCTCCCTCTTCCTGCCTCCCATGCCTGCTTCCCTCTCCCCGGTCCAGGCCTCGATGGGGCTCGCCGCAGCCCACGGGGCCAGGGTACCCTGCTTTCAGCCCCCTAGACACCTGGTCTCCCTCTCTGGCTGATGCTGGTCATTGTACCAGCTCCTCCTCCCCAGACACGGGCAGCTGCGAAGTCCCAGCCTCCCTCCACCTGTGCTTGTACTTACTTCGTATCATCCTTTAAGTCAACGCACCTTTTTCACTTTCAGAAAACACCACCTAAGCCAAAATATGAAATTGTGAGCTGTGAAATTGTTGTGAAATCTGTGAAATTGTGAGTTGAATGTGCTAGTTACATCTCTCTGGTCTACTTCACAATAAAACAAATCTATAACAACGAGGGTAGAAAGAAGAGGCTACGTCGGGGCTGCCCTGGGGGCTTGGTGGGTAAGACCCTGCCTGCCAGTGCCAGAGAAGCGGGTTCGATCCCAGATCCAGGCAGATCCCGTATGCCGCAGAGCAGCTTGGTTCGGGTGCTGTGACCGTCGAGCCCGTACTTTAGAGCCCAGGAGCCGCAACTACTGAGTCCAAGCGCTGCAAGAATGGAAGCCTATGCACCCTAGAGCCTGTGCTCCGCAACAAGAGCAGGCCCTGCAATGAGAGGCCTGTGGCCCACCGCTAGAGAGTAGCCCCTGCTCACCGCAACTAGAAAAACACCCGCGCAGCAGTGAAAGCCCAATACAGCCAAAATAAAAATAAATAAATGAATAAGTGAATAAATAAAACTATATTTTTTTAATTATATGTTTTTAAAAGGCAATTGAACACCTAATGTCATCCTGCCAACCATGCATGCTTCAGGAAATCCCTGGAAGAGAAGAAGAAGGTCTTGAGGGGAGTCCACCTGCCCTGGTTCCAGGGTTGGTGGTTTTCCCAGCCAGCCCCTTGGTCAGCAAGGACAGGTTCCTCCTTCTCCAGCACATCTGTTTACAGGGACAGCTTCTCATCTCTGGAGTTTCAGGCTTTGGATAGCTGTACGAGGCTGCTCTTAGCTCACTGAGAGGAGGGAGCTGGGTTCCTTGGCACTGTGGTGAGGTGAAAAGAGAACAGACTTTGGAATCAGTCAGACTTGGCGCCCAGTCTGCTGACTTCTTTCCTAAGTGTGTGACTGGGACAGAGCCTCGATCTCCCTATTTGTGAAATTGGGACGACCACGTGTGAGGATCAGAGATGCACCTGGGAAGGGCCTGAGTCTGTCGTTGTTGTTTTTCAGTAGCTAAGTCATGTCTGACTCCTTGCAACCTCATGGACGGTAGCAAACCAGGCTCTCCTGTCCTCTACTATCTCCTGGAGTTTGTTCAATCTCATGTCCATTGAGTCAATGATGCTATCTAACCATCTCATCCTCTGATGCCCTCTTCTCTTTTTGCTTTCAGTCTTTCCCCAAATCAGGGTCTCTTCCAATGAGCTAGTTCTTGACATCAGGTGGCCAAAGTATTGGAACTTCAGCTTCAGCATCAGTCCTTCCAGTGAACATTCAAGGTTGATTTCCTTTAGGATTGACCGGCATGATCTCCTTGCCATCCAAGGGACTCTCAAGAGTCTTGTCTAGCACCACAATTTTAATGCATCAGTTCTTTGGTACTCAGCCTTCTTTATGGTACAGCTTTCACATCCATACATAAGTACTGGAAAAACCATAGTTTTGACTATGTGGACCTTTATTGGCAAAGTGATGTCTCTGCTTTTTAACACACTGTCTAGGTTTGTCATAGCTTTTCTTCCAAGGAGCAAGTGTCTTTTAATTTCATGCCTGCAGTCATTGTCCACAGTGATTCTGGAGCCCAAGAAAATAAAATCTGTTACTGCTTCCACTTTCTCTCCTTCTATTTGCCTGCATCTGTGCCCCTGCAAACCCAGTGGTCATCTAGGAGTGCTCGAGACCTGAATCTTACCCACTCTGCTGTCATCTGCAGCCCTGGGTGTCCAACGTCTCTTCTCTGACCCAAGGGAGGCAGCGAGTCATCAAGAAGAGGACCAGGAGCGAGGGACTGGCCTCTGAGGGGATCACAGATCCCTCCTCCCCAACTGTGCACTGAGCAGTGCGAACCAGCAATGCGTCTGCAGGGAAACAGTGGTCAGGACGGTGTGGCCGTTGCTCTGTGACAGAGGAGGACAAAGGTGATTCTTCCTTTATAGGGCAGCTGGGAGACTCCAGAAACGATTTGAACAGGGATTAGAGCTGAGGACACCTGATCCATGCGGCCAAGACGACACAGGATCTGGGATCGCAGAAACTACGCCCCTGGCACAGCCCCAACACCCGCTGCTCTAAAGGATAATGTGGCCCCCGTGGGCCTCCCGCTGCCTGAGGAGGGGCCTGCAGGCCTCAGTTAGGGGAGGGGCCTGCCAAGGTCCCAGGGGTGGCGTTGAGTCTATTATGGCCTGGAGGTCCCCAAGCATGATACCTGTGATCTGAGCTGCTCTTCTGGGGCCAGAGACATCAGTGGTCTTGGTCAACAGTCCTGCTTCCTCTTCTAGGCCGGGGCCTCGCCCAAGGGCCGTGGGAGAGTGGAGGTAGGAGAATTCAGGACAAAGCACGTGGATCAGCCCCAGGGGTGGGCACTCCTTCTGCAGCTGGTTTTCTTCCCCCAGTGCCTGGGAGTGGTTAAGAGACCCTGTGGAGCTTGGCAGTCATGACGGTGATGCTGGCCGACATGTACGGAGCAATTTCCACATGCCCGTCACCATGCTAAGCACTTTACACGCATCACCATGCCTAAAGCACTGTTCATGTCATCCATACATAAGTACTGGAAAAACCATAGTTTTGACTATGTGGACCTTTATTGGCAAAGTGATGTCTGTTTTAACACACTGTCTAGGTTTGTCATAGCTTTTCTTCCAAGGAGCAAGTGTCTTTTAATTTCATGCCTGCAGTCATTGTCCACAGTGATTCTGGAGCCCAAGAAAATAAAATCTGTTACTGCTTCCACTTTCTCTCCTTCTATTTGCCTGCATCTGTGCCCCTGCAAACCCAGTGGTCATCTAGGAGTGCTCGAGACCTGAATCTTACCCACTCTGCTGTCATCTGCAGCCCTGGGTGTCCAACGTCTCTTCTCTGACCCAAGGGAGGCAGCGAGTCATCAAGAAGAGGACCAGGAGCGAGGGACTGGCCTCTGAGGGGATCACAGATCCCCTCCCTCCCCAACTGTGCACTGAGCAGTGCGAACCAGCAATGCGTCTGCAGGGAAACAGTGGTCAGGACGGTGTGGCCGTTGCTCTGTGACAGAGGAGGACAAAGGTGATTCTTCCTTTATAGGGCAGCTGGGAGACTCCAGAAACGATTTGAACAGGGATTAGAGCTGAGGACACCTGATCCATGCGGCCAAGACGACACAGGATCTGGGATCGCAGAAACTACGCCCCTGGCACAGCCCCAACACCCGCTGCTCTAAAGGATAATGTGGCCCCCGTGGGCCTCCCGCTGCCTGAGGAGGGGCCTGCAGGCCTCAGTTAGGGGAGGGGCCTGCCAAGGTCCCAGGGGTGGCGTTGAGTCTATTATGGCCTGGAGGTCCCCAAGCATGATACCTGTGATCTGAGCTGCTCTTCTGGGGCCAGAGACATCAGTGGTCTTGGTCAACAGTCCTGCTTCCTCTTCTAGGCCGGGGCCTCGCCCAAGGGCCGTGGGAGAGTGGAGGTAGGAGAATTCAGGACAAAGCACGTGGATCAGCCCCAGGGGTGGGCACTCCTTCTGCAGCTGGTTTTCTTCCCCCAGTGCCTGGGAGTGGTTAAGAGACCCTGTGGAGCTTGGCAGTCATGACGGTGATGCTGGCCGACATGTACGGAGCAATTTCCACATGCCCGTCACCATGCTAAGCACTTTACACGCATCATTTCCTTCCATCTGCTCCCTGATACATACTAGAAGGGCATCTAGAACAGTGCCTGGCGCAAGTTGTTGTTCAGTCATGAAATCGTGTCCGACTCTTTGCCATCCCGTAAACGGCAGCCCACCAAGCTTCCCTGTCCTTCCCCACCTCCTAGAATTTCCTCAAACTCATGTCCGTTGAGTCAGTAATGTTGTCCACCATCTTGCCCTCTCTCACCCCCTTCTCCTCCTGCCTTCAGTCTTTCCCAGCATCAGCATCTTTTCTAACAAGGTGGCTCTTCACAGCAGGGGGCCAAGGTATGGGCGCTAAAGCTTTAGCATCAGCTCTTCCAGTGAATATTCGGAGCTGATTTCCTTTAGGTTTGACTGCTTTGATCTCCTAGCTGTCCCAAGGACTTTCAAGAGATTTCTCCAGCACCACAGTTTGAAGGCACACAGTAGGTCCTCGATAAATAGTTGTTGAATTCGAGAGGCTTAGAGCGGTTAAGGTATCCACCCAGCTCTCAGCTGCCATGTGCTTGGGTTTCTTCGTAAGGCCTGATCACCAAAGATGGACACTCAGGCATTAGCAGAAGAGAGATTCGAGGTGGCAGGCGGCCCTGCATCTTACACATCACCCCTGCTCGATCCTCTCCACAGAAACTGTCACTTTCCCTTTTGGGTGGGTCTGTCCTTGGAGGGTAGATGCCCAGGAGGGAGAGTGCTTCCTCTGCTTACCCTCCAAGCCACCCAGGGGAGAGATGCCCTTGGCCTGGGGCCTCTTCTGCTCCCTGGGGTGCAGTGAAAGGCTAGGCATGGCCCAGCTACAGCTGCGAGGGCCCAGGGAGGAGGGAATCAAAGGCAGCCATGTGGGCCCGGCTTTCATCTCTCGTCTTCAAAGAGGTGCACACAAACTCTGTCTCCGTGCCAGGCGGCAGCAGCTCCCTCCTTCTGCAGCTGGTTTTCTTCCCCCAGTGCCTGGGAGTGGTTAAGAGACCCTGTGGAGCTTGGCAGTCATGACGGTGATGCTGGCCGACATGTACGGAGCAATTTCCACATGCCCGTCACCATGCTAAGCACTTTACACGCATCATTTCCTTCCATCTGCTCCCTGATACATACTAGAAGGGCATCTAGAACAGTGCCTGGCGCAAGTTGTTGTTCAGTCATGAAATCGTGTCCGACTCTTTGCCATCCCGTAAACGGCAGCCCACCAAGCTTCCCTGTCCTTCCCCACCTCCTAGAATTTCCTCAAACTCATGTCCGTTGAGTCAGTAATGTTGTCCACCATCTTGCCCTCTCTCACCCCCTTCTCCTCCTGCCTTCAGTCTTTCCCAGCATCAGCATCTTTTCTAACAAGGTGGCTCTTCACAGCAGGGGGCCAAGGTATGGGCGCTAAAGCTTTAGCATCAGCTCTTCCAGTGAATATTCGGAGCTGATTTCCTTTAGGTTTGACTGCTTTGATCTCCTAGCTGTCCCAAGGACTTTCAAGAGATTTCTCCAGCACCACAGTTTGAAGGCACACAGTAGGTCCTCGATAAATAGTTGTTGAATTCGAGAGGCTTAGAGCGGTTAAGGTATCCACCCAGCTCTCAGCTGCCATGTGCTTGGGTTTCTTCGTAAGGCCTGATCACCAAAGATGGACACTCAGGCATTAGCAGAAGAGAGATTCGAGGTGGCAGGCGGCCCTGCATCTTACACATCACCCCTGCTCGATCCTCTCCACAGAAACTGTCACTTTCCCTTTTGGGTGGGTCTGTCCTTGGAGGGTAGATGCCCAGGAGGGAGAGTGCTTCCTCTGCTTACCCTCCAAGCCACCCAGGGGAGAGATGCCCTTGGCCTGGGGCCTCTTCTGCTCCCTGGGGTGCAGTGAAAGGCTAGGCATGGCCCAGCTACAGCTGCGAGGGCCCAGGGAGGAGGGAATCAAAGGCAGCCATGTGGGCCCGGCTTTCATCTCTCGTCTTCAAAGAGGTGCACACAAACTCTGTCTCCGTGCCAGGCGGCAGCAGCTCCCTCCTTGAGGCCCCAGACGGCTCTCTCGCTCCTCCTCCTGATTCTTCCTGGAAAGCCAGCAGCGTCTCAGCCTCGGGGGCACCCCAGAGGGGCCTCGACCCCTCCTGGCGGAGGAAAGGGGGGGCTCTGCCAGGTCGAGGGAAGGAAAGAGCTGGGACTCTTGCACGTGTACATGTTTCTGTCACAGACCAGGCTGGGAGCCGGAGGCTGACACACTTGTGCCCTCTGCTCTCTGTTGAACCTACCAGCCTGAAGCTGTCTTGCCCAGTACGTGGCTACTGAGTGCCAGGTGTGTGGCTGGTCCAAAGGAAGGAGAGCTGGAAGGGGGGTGCGCGCGGGATTTCTAGGGGCCGGTATAAACAAAAGCACGTCGAATATCCCGTTCATCATTTTCACATGAATTGAGTGCTCTAATGATAGTATTTTGGAGATAGTGGGTTTGAAAAGTATGCTATTAAAATTAATCTCATCTGTTATTTTTCACTCCTTCAAACGTGGCTACTAGAAGATATACAATGACATTCATGGCCTGCTGTGTTACTTGGGCCCCTCTGCTCAGATGAGTCTGGAATTTTACAGCTGAGGGACTGTAGGCGCAGAAGGGTTTTGGCCGGTGGCAGCCTGGTGCTTCTCAAGAATGAATGAGAGAGTGAATGTCTGGTGCTGGCGGTGGGGAGGCACCGAGGGGCCCCAGCCCCGTCCCTGTCAGGAATCTGCTGTAGTCATGGGGGTGGGGCAGGGAAAGGCGGAATCAGACACCCCAGCTCCCTGGGGACCTCCTGGTCTCTGAGATTAAGAGGCTTCTGGGCCCAGATCCTGGCTTCACAAGTCACCAGTTGTGTGACCTTGGGCCAATTACTTCGCCTCTTCCCGCCTCAGCTTTTTCATTTGTAAAATGGGGGCGATGATGGTGACGAGGACAATAACGCCTTTCTGGGGTGCTCAGAGGATGAAAGGAGTTAGCACACGTTAAGGGCTTGGCGTGCAGTCAGTGTCGTTTATCACTGATGAGAGATAATCTGGGATGAGTGCTATGGAGCCTGCGTCACCAGGGTCTAGTCCTACAGGACTGGAGACAGCGTCGTACTCCCAGCTGATCCCAGAGGCGGGAGCAGAGGGAACTCTCTGACGCGCCGTCCAAATCGCTCTACTGGCTCCACATGCGTGGGTGCTGGGAGCGCCTGCTTCCTGGAGCCGTTCCTCCCATTTTCTTTCTTTTTTTTTTTTAAACCTTTATTTTGCTTTTAACTTTTACAGAGTTTTGTTGTTTATAGATATGCATGTTCCCAGATTAGTCATATGTATATCCCCCACTTCCCACCCTTCCCGACCATCACACAGCACCCCTGAAGGATCCCCTTTTCTCACAGAGCAATGACTATAGCTATTTTCTTCACATATGATAGTACAGGCCTTCATGCTGCTTCCTTTACGCCTCCCACCCTCTGTTCCTTCCCCACAGTGCCCATATGTCCACTGTCCATGTCTGTCTTTCCGCGCCACTGCGTGTGCCGTCATCACCATCCTACTAGATTCCATATATATGTGTTAGTATATTGTACTTGTCCTTCTCTTTCATGATACTTTTTCTCTTCCCTCCTGATTCTTCTGCCTCGTGGCAGCTGGTGCTTCTCAATGAGTCTGGAATTTTACAGCTGAGGGACTGAGCGCAGAAGGGTTTTGGCCGGTGGCAGCCTGGTGCTTCTCAAGAATGAATGAGAGAGTGAATGTCTGGTGCTGGCGGTGGGGAGGCACCGAGGGGCCCCAGCCCCGTCCCTGTCAGGAATCTGCTGTAGTCATGGGGGTGGGGCAGGGAAAGGCGGAATCAGACACCCCAGCTCCCTGGGGACCTCCTGGTCTCTGAGATTAAGAGGCTTCTGGGCCCAGATCCTGGCTTCACAAGTCACCAGTTGTGTGACCTTGGGCCAATTACTTCGCCTCTTCCCGCCTCAGCTTTTTCATTTGTAAAATGGGGGCGATGATGGTGACGAGGACAATAACGCCTTTCTGGGGTGCTCAGAGGATGAAAGGAGTTAGCACACGTTAAGGGCTTGGCGTGCAGTCAGTGTCGTTTATCACTGATGAGAGATAATCTGGGATGAGTGCTATGGAGCCTGCGTCACCAGGGTCTAGTCCTACAGGACTGGAGACAGCGTCGTACTCCCAGCTGATCCCAGAGGCGGGAGCAGAGGGAACTCTCTGACGCGCCGTCCAAATCGCTCTACTGGCTCCACATGCGTGGGTGCTGGGAGCGCCTGCTTCCTGGAGCCGTTCCTCCCATTTTCTTTCTTTTTTTTTTTTAAACCTTTATTTTGCTTTTAACTTTTACAGAGTTTTGTTGTTTATAGATATGCATGTTCCCAGATTAGTCATATGTATATCCCCCACTTCCCACCCTTCCCGACCATCACACAGCACCCCTGAAGGATCCCCTTTTCTCACAGAGCAATGACTATAGCTATTTTCTTCACATATGATAGTACAGGCCTTCATGCTGCTTCCTTTACGCCTCCCACCCTCTGTTCCTTCCCCACAGTGCCCATATGTCCACTGTCCATGTCTGTCTTTCCGTCGCTTCACTGCGTGTGCCGTCATCACCATCCTACTAGATTCCATATATATGTGTTAGTATATTGTACTTGTCCTTCTCTTTCTGACTGACTTCACTTTTGATGATACATTCTACATCCAGCCACCTCATTAGGGCTGATTCTTCTGCATTTCTCTTTACAGCTGTGTCGTATTCCATTGCATATATGTACCAGAGCTTCTGTATCCATTCGTTCGTCGATGGGCATCTAGGTTGCTTCCATGTTCTGGCTATTGTATAGAGAGCTGCAATGAACATTGGGGTACAGGTGCTTCTTTCACATTTGATTTCCTCAGGGTATAAGCCTAAGAGTGGGATTGCTGGGTCGTATGGTGCTTCTATTTCTAGTTTCTCGTTTCTCCCATTTTCTGTCGCATCAGCTCTTTGCTCCCCCCCCCCACCCCTACCGTATCCAGCTCTGGCTCTGAGACCCAGCAATCCCTGGAAGTGGCTTTAGGAAGACTTTCTTTGGAGAGCAATGCCCTCCAGGTAAATCCATCTTCTCTGGCTAACTTACCAAGGACCTCCCAGGGAGGGCTGGCTGTGGGGCAGGAGGAGCCCTGTACAGTGCCTGACAGGGGATGCCTGTCTCCAGGAGCAGAGGGGGACCAAGCACAGAGGACAGCGGGGTTACTAGATGTCTGGGCCAGACCTAGAAGGATGCGGGTGGGCATTACCAGAGCCCGGGCACCCCAGATCATGGGCAGAAGGCACACTGGGGGTCGTGATATGACCCATCACCCTCATGGGGAGAGGGCTCAAGGGGAGATCCACAGGCAGTTGGGGACCCGGCTGTGCAGGGCTTGCTGCAGGCTGAGGGAAGGGGAGGGGAGGCGTCTGTTCCCGCAGGTGGGGGTGGAGGTCGGGGTGCCCAGAGACGGTAGCAGGAAGTGAGACAATTGGAACCAAACAGGACCAATGCGGACCAGATGGGATTAGGAGTGGGGGCTCTCACAGGAGGGCTGGGGGAAGAGATGTGAGCAAAGCATGGGCTCCCCGCCCCCGACCCAGGCCAGTGAGGCTCCGGCTGCCAGTCAGTCACTGCTCTTGCTACACCAGGAGGTGATTTGCATAACTGCTCCCATACTGCCCCGCAGCTAGTCTCAAGGGAGGGGCTGGGCAGGAACCGTGCGGGTGGGGTGGTGAGACCAGCCACCCCCAGCCCAGCCCTCATCGGCCTCCAGTCCAGAGGCCGGCTCCGGGCTGCAGAGGGTACGGCCTCTGAGTCTCCTGCTGCCACTGGTCAGCAGAGTTACTCATAGTCCAGGCTCCGAGCTCCAGCCGCTTCTCCCAGGAAGCCCTCCCTGATGCTCTGGATGGATGAAGCACCTCCTCTGAGATCGCAGAGCTCCTGATGTTTGCTGCACTGGGTTATAACTGCCTCGTCCCGTGTGCTACCTAGACATCCCCTTGCACCCAGTGTTGGTCTTAAAAAGGTGATCCCTTGGGCCATAGTCCATGGCCCCCTAGGCCTCTCTGGACCCTAGGCCCTCCCACCTGCCGACCCTCTAACTCTCCTAAGGTCACTTGGATTTTATATATTTATGTATATATTTTAAAATTGGTTTTTGGAAAATTCATATGAGTCATTCAAGAATTACAAACCATACAGGAGCATAGAGAGTAAAATGTGGAAGACTCCCCTTTATCCGCACAAACCCCAGTTCACTCCCCTCCCCTTGGCAATCACGGTTAGACCTGGTGCGGAAGTGACGGGAAAGGGTTAGCTGCTCAGTCCTGTCTGACTCTTGGCCACCCCATGGACTGTAGCCCATCAGGCTCCTCTGTCCATGGGATTCTCCAGGCAAGAATACTGAACTGGGTTGCTGTGCTCTCCTCCAGGGGATCTTCTTGATCCAGGGATCAAATCCGAGTCTCTTAGCATTGTAGGCAGATGCTTCACCATCTGAACCACCAGGAAAGTCCAAGGTCTAGGGCAGGGTCTTTTTTTGTGTGTTTGTGGTAAAAAACACGTAACACAAAATTTACCATTTCAACCAGTTTTAAGAGTACTGTCCAGTGGCATTAAGTAGCTTCACATTATTGTATAAGCATCATCACTGTCCACCTCCAGAATGGCTTTGTCTTCCCCAAAGGAAACTGTCCCCGTAAAACCCTCACTTCCCATCCTCCCTCCAGCCAGCCACTGGTGACCACCGTTCCACTTTCAGTCTCTGTGGATGCAACTGCTCTTGGTCCCTTGTAAAGGGAGAATCACACGGTATGTGGCCTTTGGAGACTGGCTTATTTCATTAGCATAATGTCCTCAAGCTTCATTCATGTTGTAGCCTGTGTCCGAATTTCCCTTTAGATCTTTTTAAAAGCCATCCACACGTATAAATGTGCGCTACACGACAGGTGTGTTTTAAAAAAATTTTTAAACTCCTGATGCTCTGGATGGATGAAGCACCTCCTCTGAGATCGCAGAGCTCCTGATGTTTGCTGCACTGGGTTATAACTGCCTCGTCCCGTGTGCTACCTAGACATCCCCTTGCACCCAGTGTTGGTCTTAAAAAGGTGATCCCTTGGGCCATAGTCCATGGCCCCCTAGGCCTCTCTGGACCCTAGGCCCTCCCACCTGCCGACCCTCTAACTCTCCTAAGGTCACTTGGATTTTATATATTTATGTATATATTTTAAAATTGGTTTTTGGAAAATTCATATGAGTCATTCAAGAATTACAAACCATACAGGAGCATAGAGAGTAAAATGTGGAAGACTCCCCTTTATCCGCACAAACCCCAGTTCACTCCCCTCCCCTTGGCAATCACGGTTAGACCTGGTGCGGAAGTGACGGGAAAGGGTTAGCTGCTCAGTCCTGTCTGACTCTTGGCCACCCCATGGACTGTAGCCCATCAGGCTCCTCTGTCCATGGGATTCTCCAGGCAAGAATACTGAACTGGGTTGCTGTGCTCTCCTCCAGGGGATCTTCTTGATCCAGGGATCAAATCCGAGTCTCTTAGCATTGTAGGCAGATGCTTCACCATCTGAACCACCAGGAAAGTCCAAGGTCTAGGGCAGGGTCTTTTTTTGTGTGTTTGTGGTAAAAAACACGTAACACAAAATTTACCATTTCAACCAGTTTTAAGAGTACTGTCCAGTGGCATTAAGTAGCTTCACATTATTGTATAAGCATCATCACTGTCCACCTCCAGAATGGCTTTGTCTTCCCCAAAGGAAACTGTCCCCGTAAAACCCTCACTTCCCATCCTCCCTCCAGCCAGCCACTGGTGACCACCGTTCCACTTTCAGTCTCTGTGGATGCAACTGCTCTTGGTCCCTTGTAAAGGGAGAATCACACGGTATGTGGCCTTTGGAGACTGGCTTATTTCATTAGCATAATGTCCTCAAGCTTCATTCATGTTGTAGCCTGTGTCCGAATTTCCCTTTAGATCTTTTTAAAAGCCATCCACACGTATAAATGTGCGTCTACACGTACAGGTGTGTTTTATCCAAAACTGAAAGCCAACCACACATCCGGCTGGGAGACTCGACTTGATCGTCCCCCGGCCAAGTGTCCTGCAGACCTCTCCGAAGTAGAGACTGACCTCATTCTGTTGAAGGACGGTGTGTGTGGTGCTTGGTTACTCGGTCGTGTCCAACTCTTTGTGACCTTATGGACTGTAGCCCGCTAGGCTCCTCTGTCCATGGGATTCTCCGGGCAAGAATAGTGGAGTGGGCAGCTGTTCCCTTCTTCAGGAGATCTTTCCAACCCAGGGATTGAACCCAGGTCTCCCACATTGCAGGCAGAGGTTTTTTTTTTTTTATCATCTGAGTCACCAGGGAAGCTGACCTCATTCTTTTAAAGGGCTATGTAGTATTTCATATTTATTGCTTCCAGTTTTTCCAGTGAGAATCTGTGTGGCAGTAAACATTCATTTGTGAGCTCCTTGATGGGTTTTTCTCCAGGCTGCGTTCCTAGAAGTGGAATTGCTGGGTCACACACTACGAGCATTTTATAGATTGATAGGTGGTATATATTAACCATTTCAAATCACAACTCTACACATGGCCTCCAGGCTAAAGGATCTATAGGGCAAAGTTTGGATGTCTGGGAAGTCCCTGGTGGTCCAGTGGTTAGGACAGCATCAAGTCAATGGACATCAGCTCGAGCAAGCTTCTGGAGACAGTGCGGGACAGGCAGGCCGGGCATGCTGCAGTTGATGGGGTTGCAAAGACTCAGACACGACTTAGTGACTGTCCAGTGGCATTAAGTAGCTTCACATTATTGTATAAGCATCATCACTGTCCACCTCCAGAATGGCTTTGTCTTCCCCAAAGGAAACTGTCCCCGTAAAACCCTCACTTCCCATCCTCCCTCCAGCCAGCCACTGGTGACCACCGTTCCACTTTCAGTCTCTGTGGATGCAACTGCTCTTGGTCCCTTGTAAAGGGAGAATCACACGGTATGTGGCCTTTGGAGACTGGCTTATTTCATTAGCATAATGTCCTCAAGCTTCATTCATGTTGTAGCCTGTGTCCGAATTTCCCTTTAGATCTTTTTAAAAGCCATCCACACGTATAAATGTGCGTCTACACGTACAGGTGTGTTTTATCCAAAACTGAAAGCCAACCACACATCCGGCTGGGAGACTCGACTTGATCGTCCCCCGGCCAAGTGTCCTGCAGACCTCTCCGAAGTAGAGACTGACCTCATTCTGTTGAAGGACGGTGTGTGTGGTGCTTGGTTACTCGGTCGTGTCCAACTCTTTGTGACCTTATGGACTGTAGCCCGCTAGGCTCCTCTGTCCATGGGATTCTCCGGGCAAGAATAGTGGAGTGGGCAGCTGTTCCCTTCTTCAGGAGATCTTTCCAACCCAGGGATTGAACCCAGGTCTCCCACATTGCAGGCAGAGGTTTTTTTTTTTTTATCATCTGAGTCACCAGGGAAGCTGACCTCATTCTTTTAAAGGGCTATGTAGTATTTCATATTTATTGCTTCCAGTTTTTCCAGTGAGAATCTGTGTGGCAGTAAACATTCATTTGTGAGCTCCTTGATGGGTTTTTCTCCAGGCTGCGTTCCTAGAAGTGGAATTGCTGGGTCACACACTACGAGCATTTTATAGATTGATAGGTGGTATATATTAACCATTTCAAATCACAACTCTACACATGGCCTCCAGGCTAAAGGATCTATAGGGCAAAGTTTGGATGTCTGGGAAGTCCCTGGTGGTCCAGTGGTTAGGACAGCATCAAGTCAATGGACATCAGCTCGAGCAAGCTTCTGGAGACAGTGCGGGACAGGCAGGCCGGGCATGCTGCAGTTGATGGGGTTGCAAAGACTCAGACACGACTTAGTGACTGAACAACAATAACGCCCAGTGGTTAGGTCTTGGCATTTACAGACCCAGCTCAATCCTGGGTCGAGGAACTAACATCCGGCAAGCCTGTGGTATCGTCAAAAGCAAAACAAAACAAAAGGGAGAACATGCCATGGTTTGGTGGGCAAGGCCCTTCACAGCCCCGCCCCTCCTTCTGCCCCCAGTTCAATGGCCCCTGCATCTGTGATTTTCAGGTTGTAACTCACTGATGGGCTATGAAGTCAATTTAATGAGTGATGATGAGCGTTTGAGAAAAAAAATGAGATGGAATACATTAGAATTGAAAACATCAAAGTGCACTGTAGTAGGGTAGGCACTGCTTTGTGAAATTTTTATTCCTTTATATATTATATACGTGTGTGTTACAAGCAAAATGTAGTATTCCTCACTCTGAAGCTGTGGTCAAGAATTCTGAGAAGCAGTGCTTATATTTCTGCACCAGCCAAACCCCCTAGCCTGGCAAGAGCATTCCTGGTCCAAGCCTTTGCCCGCAGGGGTCCTCTTCTGAGGTGCCCTCATCCTCGGCGACCCATGCCTAAGTCTTCCCCACCTCTTAAAGCTCAGCTCAAACGTCCCCTTCTCTAGGAAGCCTTCCCTTTCCCCTCCGGTCTCCGGACCTCTCCCTCTGGCTCCCACAGCCCTTCCTGGCTCAGGTCTCTCTGTGGCCGCTGAGCACGCACTGGCCTGCAGGACGGGTGACCGGGTCTTCTGATCAGGAGGTAAGTTTCGGTAAGAAGGGGCCTTTCTGACATCTGTCTTCACGCAGATTCTAACAGTCTGTGTAACAGTCTTCACACGGAAGGACTGGGACCAGACTTGTGATAACAACTGAGATGATACTGTGGCTGGCGTCTGTGGTTAATGCTGGTGACAATAGCTGGTGTCATCGTAGGGGACAGTTTTCATCTCATGATCGCTCTGCATCCCATAAACTCTCTTCCTAGATTCAAAGGGTCTCCCACACTACAAGTCCGGCTCCACTAAGGTAGAACTCAGAAATCCACTTCCTAAGGGCTACCTGGGAGGTCCAGTGGTTAAGACTCTGTAAGGGGCACAGGTTCGATCCCTGGTCAGGGAACTAAGATCCCGCATGCCTCATGGTGTGGCCAAAAAAGGAAAAAGAAATTCACTTTCCAGCCTCTTCTTTTTTTTTTTTTTTCCAGCCTCTCTTGCATCTAGTGTATTTGTGCGATCTCACCTCCATCAGAGGCAGACATGGGGTTCTGACGGGGAACAGACACTTGACAGGCTTGGTTCGGGTGAGTGCGGGAGCAGGATGGCGAGACAGCAGGGGTGGGGCCCAGGCAGGGGCTTCCCTGCCCACTTTGGTGATGCAGCCCCCACACCCGGTGCCAGTGACAGCAACGGAAGCCTCTGTCCCACCCCGGCCCTGGGCGCTGTTCCAGGCTCCCAGTCTGATTCTACAGAAAGTCTGTATGTTCCCAAACACCCACTTATTTCAGGTTTATTGACGTATAACTGACATCTAGTAAAACTACCCTGTTTCTAGTCATAGTTGTATATGCCTTAACAAACAGTCTTAACAGCTACAGCCACGATCAAGATAGAGAATGTTTCTGTCTCCCTCAAAACTTCCCACATGCCACTCACTCTACAGTCAAGCTCGGTGGCATGCTAGAGATGGCTAGTGTTACTTTGTGAGAATCAATTGTTGAATTTTTAGGAAATTTGCAAGCTGATTGTTAAACAGAGCCCTCATTAGATGCTAAATTATATAAACTAACAAATAACTTGTATTAAAAACAATTGTGATAAACTCATTACTTTTTAATGATTTTGCTACATTTTACTATTTATGCTTGTGAGAGTAATTTTATTGTATCTGTTCGGTAGAAAGACTATGAGTGATAGTTACACACTATCCATGTCATTCTACTCCAAATCCAGTGAGCTCATGTTGGGAGTATTTGCACCAGAGAAACTGAAAGCTACAAATCGGGGTTTGACTTATTGTTTTGTTGATTGTCTAGACATAAGAAAGCGGTGGACAAAATGCCAATAATGCCAATTAAAGGTGTGCTGTGTCTGTCACCATTATGTTGCAAATAACACAAAAAATTAAGGAAATATTCTTCTGATGTTTAAACACTAGTATCTGATTCAGCAAAGAAGTCATTCACATCATTGATGAGTGAAGGAAGCTCTTTTTTTCAAAATAAAATTAGTTTTTAGGTTTTTAAATTGAAGTTGATTCACAGTGTTTCAGGTGTACACCAAAGTGATTCAGTTACACACACGCATGCATAGACATACAGTACATATATATGTATTCTTTTTCAGATTATTTTCTATTATAGGTGATTACCAGATATTGTATATTGTTTCCTGTTCTATGCAGTAGGTTCTTGTTGTTTATCTATATTATATATAGTAGTGCTTACCTGTTAATCCCCAATTCCCAATTTATCCCTCCTCTCCTCCCCTTTGCGAACCATAAATTTGTTTTCTATGTCTGTAAGTCCATTTCCATTTTGTAAATAAGTTCATCTGTATAACTTTTTAACATTCCATATATAATTGGCCTCAGGGATGCCCTGGTGGCTCAGCGGTAAAGAATCTCCCTGCAATGTAGGAGCATGAGGAGTCACGGGTTCGATCCCTGGGTTGGGAAGCTCCCCTGGAGGAGGGCATGGCAATCAACTCCAGTGTTCTTGCCTGGAGAATCCCATGGACAGAGGAAGCCTGACGGGCTACAGTCCATAGGGTCTCAAAGAGTCAGAGACGACTGAAATAACTGAGCAGGCAAGCACTGAGTGATGTCACATGCTATTTGTTTTTCTCAAAGGAAGTTTTGACATATATCTTAGTTGTTTTGTTTTTGTATTACTCCCCAAATATCACCCCAATATCCTGTTGATAAGACGAAGCTGAGTTTATTTTTAACCCTGGTAAAAAAAAGACCACTGCACCAACAGAGATAGATTGTATATTTTTTGCCTCAAAATAGGGAGATTTTATTGTGTCTCAAGGTGGGGAGGCAAAGTCAGAGTTTATTGAGCATGCGAAAGTTTGTTTTGAGCAGGGTCTTTCAATGCAGGGCCTGGAGTAGCATGAAGCCTTGTTACTGCAGGTTAGGGAGAGGGGTGCAGAGAGGGTTTCAGTCTTCAGTTTGCAAGCTGTGGGAGCGTAGGTGGTTTCAACCTCACTCTTTAATGTGAGGGAAAATATCAACCGACATTCAAGTTGGAGCAACACATGTTTGTCAGTTGCAACCACAGGCTGCAGATACACGAGTTTGGTGAAATTAACTACCACGTTCCGTGAGAATTCACTGGCTATATGAAACGTACCATTTTATTATCTGTAGATTGTGTGCTGTAAACTCAGCAAACTTGCAGGGTAGGGGATCAACATACAAAAATCAGTTGTGTTTTGATCAAAGCAATCAGCTATTGCAAAGAAATTCAGTATTCTTGCCTGGAAATGGAGAAATGTGGTGAGCTGCAGTCCATGGGGTCTCAAAAATATGCATATATATATAAATAAATATCTGTCTATCTATCTATCTATCTATCTATCTATCTATCTATCTATCTATCTATCTATCTATCTATCTATCTATCTGGCTTCCCTCGTGGTTTGGTGGTGAGGAATTTGCCTGCAATGCAGGAGACACGAGTTCCATGGAGGAGGTCATGGCAACCTACTCCAGTATTGTTGCCTGGAGAATTCCATGGACAGAATAGCCAGGCAGACTGCAGTCCATGGGGTCACACGGAGTCAGACACAACTGAAGTGACTAAGCAGCAGGATTGCAAAGGAAATGAGGGAAATGATTCCATTTACAATAGGATCCAAAGATGAAAATACCTAGAGAAAAAAAAAAAACTCAAGGAAATGAAAGACTTGTACACTGAAAACTACAAAACGACTGGAAAATCAGTTTTTATTAAAACATATATCTTAGTTGTTTTGTTTTTGTATTACTCCCCAAATATCACCCCAATATCCTGTTGATAAGACGAAGCTGAGTTTATTTTTAACCCTGGTAAAAAAAAGACCACTGCACCAACAGAGATAGATTGTATATTTTTTGCCTCAAAATAGGGAGATTTTATTGTGTCTCAAGGTGGGGAGGCAAAGTCAGAATTTATTGAGCATGCGAAAGTTTGTTTTGAGCAGGGTCTTTCAATGCAGGGCCTGGAGTAGCATGAAGCCTTGTTACTGCAGATTAGGGAGAGGGGTGCAGAGAGGGTTTCAGTCTTCAGTTTGCAAGCTGTGGGAGCGTAGGTGGTTTCAACCTCACTCTTTAATGTGAGGGAAAATATCAACCGACATTCAAGTTGGAGCAACACATGTTTGTCAGTTGCAACCACAGGCTGCAGATACACGAGTTTGGTGAAATTAACTACCACGTTCCATGAGAATTCACTGGCTATATGAAACGTACCATTTTATTATCTGTAGATTGTGTGCTGTAAACTCAGCAAACTTGCAGGGTACGGAATCAACATACAAAAATCAGTTGTGTTTTGATCAAAGCAATCAGCTATTGCAAAGAAATTCAGTATTCTTGCCTGGAAATGGAGAAATGTGGTGAGCTGCAGTCCATGGGGTCTCAAAAATATGCATATATATATAAATAAATATCTGTCTATCTATCTATCTATCTATCTATCTATCTATCTATCTATCTGGCTTCCCTTGTGGTTTGGTGGTGAGGAATTTGCCTGCAATGCAGGAGACACGAGTTCCATGGAGGAGGTCATGGCAACCCACTCCAGTATTGTTGCCTGGAGAATTCCATGGACAGAATAGCCAGGCGGACTGCAGTCCATGGGGTCACACGGAGTCAGACACAACTGAAGTGACTAAGCAGCAGGATTGCAAAGGAAATGAGGGAAATGATTCCATTTACAATAGGATCCAAAGATGAAAATACCTAGAGGAAAAAAAAACTCAAGGAAATGAAAGACTTGTACACTGAAAACTACAAAACGTAGCTGGAAGAAATCAAAGACTTGTTTAAAATGGAAAGACATCTCACAGTCATAGATTGAGTGACTTAGTATGTATGACTAAGCTGGCAATTTCCTTCAAAGATGTATAGATAGATTCAGTACTTTCCTTATCAAAACTCCAGTTGCCTTTTTTTTTTTTTTTTTTAGTAAAATTGAAAAGCTGATCTTTAAATTTGTATGGGATTGCAAGGGGCCTCATATAGCTGAAACAATATTGAGAAAGAAAAATTAAATTGGAGGAATGTATTTGCTTGCTAGGGTCATCATAAAATAAGCACCATGGAATGGATGAGTTTGACAACAGACATGTATTTTCTCGCAGTTTTTGAGGCTGGAAGTGAAGGAAGAGGTCAGGTAGGTTTAGTTTATTCTGAAGCCTCCTTCACTGCACTGGTTTGTATATGGTCATCTTTGCCGTATGTCTTCACAGGATCTTTCCTCTATGCACATTCATGTTCAAATTTCCTTTTTGTGTAGTGACGCCAGTCATAATAAGGAGTCACTACAAGTGCATTAAAAGGCATTACCAAGAACGTGAAAATACAGCCTATGGAAAGAGAGAAAATATTTGTAAAACGTGTGTCTAATGAAGGTGTAATATCCAGAATATTAAAGAACTCTCACAACTCCACAACAGACACAAAGTCCAGTTTAAGGTGGGTAAAATAATTGAGTAGACTTTTTTTCAGAGAAGATATACCAATGGTCAACAAGCCTAGGAAAAAGATATTTAATACCATTCGTCCCTAAGAAAATGCAAGTTAAAACCCAATGAGGGAGATTCCCCTGGTGGTCCAGTGGGTAAGGACACCGCCTTGCAGTGTAAGGGGCGCTGGTTCTAGCCCTGGCCTGGGAAGATCCCACGTGCCGCGGAGCGGCTGAACTGATGTGTCCAATCACCGAGCCGGAGCTCTGGAGCGCATGCGCCCAGAGCCGGCGCTCTTCAACGACAGATGCCACCGCGATGGGAGGCCCACAGGAGCCAAAGAACGAAGACGAATGAAAATAGAGAAATGAAAGACCAATGGAAGTGGCCCGCCCACTCCCCTCCCTCCCCAACCCGACACTCGCCCAAAAAAAAAAAAAAAAAAAAAAAACCCAATGAGGGATTTCCCTGGTGGTCCAGTGCTTAAGACTCTGTGTTCCCAGTTCAGTGGGGCCTGGGTTCGATCCCTGGTCAGGGAACTAGATCTCACATGCCCTGACTGCGACCCAGTGTAGCCAAATAAATAAATAGTTAAAAAAAGAAAAACCCAATGAAATACCACTTCATACTCACTAAAATGGCTATAGTTGAGAAAAAAAAGTGGGGACAAGAGATAACACATGCTGATGAGGATATGGAGAAATAAGGATCCTTGTACATTGCTGGTGGGAATATAAAACGGTACAACCTCTGCGGAAAACAGTCTGGGGGCCCCTCAAAAAGTTAAACGTAGAATTACCATATGATGCAGCCTTTCCATAGCTAGGTATAGACACAAGAGAAATGAAAACATATATTTATATAGAAATCCCCTTCATGGATCAGTGCCTTGTCACGGCTTGCTTAACTCAGTGATGCTGTGAGCCACGCCGTGTAGGGGCACCCAAGACAGACAGGTCATTGTGAAGAGTTCTGACAAAACGTGGTCCATCGGAGGAGGGAACGCAGTCATAAAAGGCATACAAGTGCATTAAAAGGCATTACCAAGAACGTGAAAATACAGCCTATGGAAAGAGAGAAAATATTTGTAAAACGTGTGTCTAATGAAGGTGTAATATCCAGAATATTAAAGAACTCTCACAACTCCACAACAGACACAAAGTCCAGTTTAAGGTGGGTAAAATAATTGAGTAGACTTTTTTTCAGAGAAGATATACCAATGGTCAACAAGCCTAGGAAAAAGATATTTAATACCATTCGTCCCTAAGAAAATGCAAGTTAAAACCCAATGAGGGAGATTCCCCTGGTGGTCCAGTGGGTAAGGACACCGCCTTGCAGTGTAAGGGGCGCTGGTTCTAGCCCTGGCCTGGGAAGATCCCACGTGCCGCGGAGCGGCTGAACTGATGTGTCCAATCACCGAGCCGGAGCTCTGGAGCGCATGCGCCCAGAGCCGGCGCTCTTCAACGACAGACGCCACCGCGATGGGAGGCCCACAGGAGCCTAAGAACGAAGACGAATGAAAATAGAGAAATGAAAGACCAATGGAAGTGGCCCGCCCACTCCCCTCCCTCCCCAACCCGGCCCCCGCCCCAAACAAAAAAATAAATCAATCTTTCAAAAAAAAAAAAAAAACCCAATGAGGGATTTCCCTGGTGGTCCAGTGGTTAAGACTCTGTGTTCCCAGTTCAGTGGGGCCTGGGTTCGATCCCTGGTCAGGGAACTAGATCTCACATGCCCTGACTGCGACCCAGTGTAGCCAAATAAATAAATAGTTAAAAAAAGAAAAACCCAATGAAATACCACTTCATACTCACTAAAATGGCTATAGTTGAGAAAAAAAAGTGGGGACAAGAGATAACACATGCTGATGAGGATATGGAGAAATAAGGATCCTTGTACATTGCTGGTGGGAATATAAAACGGTACAACCTCTGCGGAAAACAGTCTGGGGGCCCCTCAAAAAGTTAAACGTAGAATTACCATATGATGCAGCCTTTCCATAGCTAGGTATAGACACAAGAGAAATGAAAACATATATTTATATAGAAATCCCCTTCATGGATCAGTGCCTTGTCACGGCTTGCTTAACTCAGTGATGCTGTGAGCCACGCCGTGTAGGGGCACCCAAGACAGACAGGTCATTGTGAAGAGTTCTGACAAAACGTGGTCCATCGGAGGAGGGAATGGCAAACCACTCCAGTATTCTTGTTGTGAGAACCCCATGAACCCCATGAACAGTATAAAAAGGCCAAAAAACATGACCCTGAAAGATGAGCCCTCCAGGTCAGAAAATGCCCAATATGCTGCTAGGGAAGTGCGGGGACAACTGCTAATAGCTCTAGAAAGAATGAAGCTGCCGGGCCAGTCGGGTGCTGTGGACGTGTCTGATGGGGAAAGTGAAGTCTGATGCTGTGAAGAACGGTGTTGCATAGGAACCTGGAGTATTAGGTGCGTGAATCAAGGTACATTGGAGGTGGTCAAGCAGGAGATGGCAAGAGTGACCATCAACATCTTATGAATCAGTGAATTAAAATGGGCGAGATGGGCAACCTTAATTCAGATGACCATCATATCTACTACTATGAGCGAGAATCCTGTAGAAGAAATGGAGAAGCCCTCACAGTCAAAAAAAAAAAAAAAAAAAACCCCTGAAATGCATTACTTGAATGCAGTCTCAAAAACAACAGAATGATCTCTGTTTGTTTCCAAGGCAAACCATTCAACATTACAGTAATCCAAGTCTATGACTCAACCTCTAGTGCTGAGGAAGCTGATGTAGAATGGTTCTGTGAAGACCTGCAAGACCTCCTGGAACTACCACCAAAAAAAAAAATGTCCTATTCATCACAGGGACTGGAATGCAAAAGTAGGAAGTCAAGAGATACTTGGAGAAACAGGCAAGCTTGGCACGGGTGCACAAAATAAAGCAGGGCAAAGGCTGACAGAATTCCACCAGGAGAACTCAGTGGCCATAGCAAGCACCCTTTCCAACAACAAAAGAGCTGATTTTACACATAGACATCACCAACTGGTCAGTACCAAAGTCAGACTGATTACATTTTTGGCAACTGAAAGCAGAGAAGCACTATACAGTCAGCAAAAACAAGACCTGGAGCTGACCTTGGCTTAGGTTATTCATCAGCTCCTTTCAGCAAAATTCAGGCTTAAACTAAAAAAATCAGGGAAAACCACTAGTACAGTCACATAAGACCTAAATCAAATCCCCCATAGTTATACAGTGGAGATGACAAATAGATTCAAAAGATTAGACCTGGTGAACAGAGTGCTTGAAGGACTATGGACAGAGGTTCATTACATGGTACAGGAGGCATCAAACAAAACCATCCCAAAGAAAAAGAAATGCAAGAAGGCGAAGTGGTTGTCTGAAGAGGCCTTACAAATGGCTGAAGAAAGAAGAGAAGCAAAAAGCAAAGGAGAAAAGGAAAGATACACCCAACTGAATGCAGAGTTCCAGAAAATAGTGAGGATCTATAAGAAAGCCTTCTTCAACAAACAATGCAAAGAAGTAGAGGAAAACAACAGAATGGGAAAGACTAGAGATCTCTTCAAGAAAATTGGAGCTATCAAGGGAACATTTCATGCAAGGATGGGCATGATAAAGGACAGAAATGGTGAAGACTTAACAAAGGCAGACAAGATGAGGAAGAGGTGGCAAGAATACACAGAAGAACTGTACAAAAATGACCTAGATAGCCACAATGGTGTGATCACTCAGCTAGAGCCAGACATCCTGGAGTGTGAAGTCACTCTAGGAAGCACTGCTGCCAATGAAGCTAGTGGAGGTGATGGAATTCCAGCAGAGCTATTTTAAATCCTAAAAGATGATGCTATTAAAGTGCTGTACTCAATTTTTCAGCAAATCTGGAAGACCCAGCAGTGACCACAAGACAAAAGCCATCTTCATCACAGGGACTGGATGCAAAAGTAGGAAGTCAAGAGATACTTGGAGAAACAGGCAAGCTTGGCACGGGTGCACAAAATAAAGCAGGGCAAAGGCTGACAGAATTCCACCAGGAGAACTCAGTGGCCATAGCAAGCACCCTTTCCAACAACAAAAGAGCTGATTTTACACATAGACATCACCAACTGGTCAGTACCAAAGTCAGACTGATTACATTTTTGGCAACTGAAAGCAGAGAAGCACTATACAGTCAGCAAAAACAAGACCTGGAGCTGACCTTGGCTTAGGTTATTCATCAGCTCCTTTCAGCAAAATTCAGGCTTAAACTAAAAAAATCAGGGAAAACCACTAGTACAGTCACATAAGACCTAAATCAAATCCCCCATAGTTATACAGTGGAGATGACAAATAGATTCAAAAGATTAGACCTGGTGAACAGAGTGCTTGAAGGACTATGGACAGAGGTTCATTACATGGTACAGGAGGCATCAAACAAAACCATCCCAAAGAAAAGAAATGCAAGAAGGCGAAGTGGTTGTCTGAAGAGGCCTTACAAATGGCTGAAGAAAGAAGAGAAGCAAAAAGCAAAGGAGAAAAGGAAAGATACACCCAACTGAATGCAGAGTTCCAGAAAATAGTGAGGATCTATAAGAAAGCCTTCTTCAACAAACAATGCAAAGAAGTAGAGGAAAACAACAGAATGGGAAAGACTAGAGATCTCTTCAAGAAAATTGGAGCTATCAAGGGAACATTTCATGCAAGGATGGGCATGATAAAGGACAGAAATGGTGAAGACTTAACAAAGGCAGACAAGATGAGGAAGAGGTGGCAAGAATACACAGAAGAACTGTACAAAAATGACCTAGATAGCCACAATGGTGTGATCACTCAGCTAGAGCCAGACATCTTGGAGTGTGAAGTCACTCTAGGAAGCACTGCTGCCAATGAAGCTAGTGGAGGTGATGGAATTCCAGCAGAGCTATTTTAAATCCTAAAAGATGATGCTATTAAAGTGCTGTACTCAATTTTTCAGCAAATCTGGAAGACCCAGCAGTGACCACAAGACTGGAGAAAGGCCAGTCTTCATCCCAATTCCCATGAAAGGCAGTACTAAAGAGTGTTCAAGCTATCAGACAATTGCACTCACTTCCTATGCTAATAAGGTTATGCTCAAAGTCCTTCAAGCTAGGCTTCAGCAGTACTTGAATCGAGAATTTTCAGATATACAAGCTGGGTTTAGAAAAGGGAGAGGGACCAGAGATCAGATTGCCAGCACTTGCTGGATCCTAGAGTAAGCAAGGGAATTCCAGAAAAATATCTACTTCTGTTTCATTGACTATGATAAAGAGTTTGACTGTGTGGATCATAACAAACTGTGGCAAACTCTTAAAGAGGTGAGAACCCCTGTCTCCTGAGAAACCCTATGTGGGCCAAAGCGACAATTAGAATTTTGTATGAAACAACTGACTGGTTCAAAATTGAGACAGGAGGACGACAAGGCTGTATACTGTTACCCTGTTTACTTAACTTTTATGCAGAGTATGTTATGCAAAATGCTGGCCTGGATGAGTTTCAAGCTGGAACCAAGGTTGCCAGGAGAAATATCAATAACTTCAGATAGGCAGATGATACCACTCCAATGGCAGAAAGAGGAACCATTCAAATAGGTGTGCAGTGGTAACACATTATGGTTTTAATTTTCATTTTCTTAATGACTTCTGAGGGTTTCCCTGGTGGGTCAGATGGTAAAGAATCCACCTGAAACATGGGAAACCTGAGTTCAATCCCTGGGTTAGGAAGGTCCTCCTGGAGAAGAGAAAGGCCGCCCACTCCAGTATTCTTGCCTAGAGAACCCATGGATGCCGTGCATGTCATGATAAAGGACAGAAATGGTGAAGACTTAACAAAGGCAGACAAGATGAGGAAGAGGTGGCAAGAATACACAGAAGAACTGTACAAAAATGACCTAGATAGCCACAATGGTGTGATCACTCAGCTAGAGCCAGACATCCTGGAGTGTGAAGTCACTCTAGGAAGCACTGCTGCCAATGAAGCTAGTGGAGGTGATGGAATTCCAGCAGAGCTATTTTAAATCCTAAAAGATGATGCTATTAAAGTGCTGTACTCAATTTTTCAGCAAATCTGGAAGACCCAGCAGTGACCACAAGACTGGAGAAAGGCCAGTCTTCATCCCAATTCCCATGAAAGGCAGTACTAAAGAGTGTTCAAGCTATCAGACAATTGCACTCACTTCCTATGCTAATAAGGTTATGCTCAAAGTCCTTCAAGCTAGGCTTCAGCAGTACTTGAATCGAGAATTTTCAGATATACAAGCTGGGTTTAGAAAAGGGAGAGGGACCAGAGATCAGATTGCCAGCACTTGCTGGATCCTAGAGTAAGCAAGGGAATTCCAGAAAAATATCTACTTCTGTTTCATTGACTATGATAAAGGCTTTGACTGTGTGGATCATAACAAATTGTGGAAAACTCTTAAAGAGGTGAGAACCCCTGTCTCCTGAGAAACCCTATGTGGGCCAAAGCGACAATTAGAATTTTGTATGAAACAACTGACTGGTTCAAAATTGAGACAGGAGGACGACAAGGCTGTATACTGTTACCCTGTTTACTTAACTTTTATGCAGAGTATGTTATGCAAAATGCTGGCCTGGATGAGTTTCAAGCTGGAACCAAGATTGCCAGGAGAAATATCAATAACTTCAGATAGGCAGATGATACCACTCCAATGGCAGAAAGAGGAACCATTCAAATAGGTGTGCAGTGGTAACACATTATGGTTTTAATTTTCATTTTCTTAATGACTTCTGAGGGTTTCCCTGGTGGGTCAGATGGTAAAGAATCCACCTGAAACATGGGAAACCTGAGTTCAATCCCTGGGTTAGGAAGGTCCTCCTGGAGAAGAGAAAGGCCGCCCACTCCAGTATTCTTGCCTAGAGAACCCATGGATGCCGTGCATGTCTTCAAGTGCTTATTTTCCACCCAGTCACCTTCTTTGGTAAAGTGTCTCTACCGATCTTTAACTCATATTTTTATTGGATTGTCTCTTTTCTTATTTTTGAGTTCTGAGTGTTCTTTGTCTACCTGATTAGCAGTCTTTGGTGAGATATGAGTTTTGCAAATATTTTCTCCCAGTCTGTGGCTTGTCTTTTCATCTTCATCATGGTGTCTTCAAAAACAGACATTCTACATTTTTTAAAAACTTTTATTTTATTTTTAACTTTGACATTTTGCATTTTGATGTAGTTAGATTCATCAGTTTTTTTCTTTTATGATCCGTGCTTTTGTCTCAAGAAATTTTTGCCTTACCCAAGGTCTTAAAGAATTTCTCTTATGTTTTTTTCTAGGAGTTTTAGATGTTACATTTAGATGTTCGTCTAATACTCTTTAATAATACCTTTCCATTTGAATCACAGTGGGTTCTGTTGTCCGCAACTGAGAACGCAGGCTGAAGTGGAAATGGTGGTCTTGGTGGCTATGGTCCTGGCATTGGGTTGAACGGCTTAGCTGGTGGTGCTGGCAGCCGTGACTGGACAGTCTTGTGAGGGCTGCTGATGAAAATAAATAAGGGAGCTATTGATTAGTGCCTAGGTGAAATCCTCCTGAGGTGCAAAATTCATGGCAGCCCTACCCACTTCTAGACAGAGTTGCTGTTTGTTCACTGACTCATCCCTTCTCATTAGAGATACACAGGCATTGCAAACTTCAGCTTGTCAATCTCTTTTTTTTGAGGGGGGGCCGGGTTGGGGAGGGAGGGGTGGGTGGGCCACTTCTACTGGTCTTTCATTTATCTGTTTTCATCCATCTTTGTTCTTTGACCCGTGTGGGCCTCCCAACGCAGTGGCCTCTGTCGTTGCAGAGCACCGGCTCTGGGCGCATGCCCTCCAGAACTCCGGCTCGATAATTGGACACATCGGTCCAGCCGCCTCGTGGCACGTGGGATCTTCCCAGGCCAGGGCTCAAACCAGCACCCCTTGCACTGCAAGGCGGTGTCCTTACCCACTGGACCACCAGGAAGCCCAGCTTGTCAATCTCCTTTAAAACGAGAGAGATAGAAAGTTGGGAGAACCTTACCGTTACTCCAGGAGCACAGTGGGCATGTGCTTGTGGCAGTGTTCAGAGACACTCGTATAATGCTGCCTGTTGTGTCATCATCTATTGCAGGGGAAAAAGTGAAAATGGCCCAAATGTCCACCAAGAGGAGAGTGGCTGAATACACAATGGAATCTCAGTACTGTGGAATATTATGCAACCTTCACGCAGAATGAGATAGATCCTGTGGAAAGGTACCTATGATACGTTGCTAAGTGTCAAAAAATGAAATTGTTACAACATACACGATCTTTTTCTTTTTTTTTTTTAAAGTGCAAACAGAGGTATGCTTGTACATGCACAGAAATTATCTGGATACTCACAAGAGACTATCAACAGTGGTTCCACCAAAAAAGACTCCTCACTTCACATGTTTCTGATCTGTTTGAATGCATTGCCTTGAGCAGTTACTACTTTAATCTAAAAAGAAAACACACACGATCATACGCACAGTGGGGTGGAGTGAGATGATTCTCTTTATTTGAAAAAGACAGGAATAGAGGCACGGGGCAGGGGTGTTGTCCTGACTTGCCCAAGTGGGAGGCGCGGGGAGCTGGTTGAGGGGGGAATTGGCTAGACAGGAGTCCGCCTGTCTGGCGTTCTCATCTCTGCCCTGCCCCTGCGTGCCTCAGAAGCCAGGAGTCCTGCTTCCTTGCTTGACCCCGGGCAGGCTGATCTCTGAGCTCTGGTCAGCTTGTCAATCTCTTTTTGAGGGGGCCGGGTTGGGGAGGGAGGGTGGGTGGGCCACTTCTACTGGTCTTTCATTTATCTGTTTTCATCCATCTTTGTTCTTTGACCCGTGTGGGCCTCCCAACGCAGTGGCCTCTGTCGTTGCAGAGCACCGGCTCTGGGCGCATGCCCTCCAGAACTCCGGCTCGATAATTGGACACATCGGTCCAGCCGCCTCGTGGCACGTGGGATCTTCCCAGGCCAGGGCTCAAACCAGCACCCCTTGCACTGCAAGGTGGTGTCCTTACCCACTGGACCACCAGGGAAGCCCAGCTTGTCAATCTCCTTTAAAACGAGAGAGATAGAAAGTTGGGAGAACCTTACCGTTACTCCAGGAGCACAGTGGGCATGTGCTTGTGGCAGTGTTCAGAGACACTCGTATAATGCTGCCTGTTGTGTCATCATCTATTGCAGGGGAAAAAGTGAAAATGGCCCAAATGTCCACCAAGAGGAGAGTGGCTGAATACACAATGGAATCTCAGTACTGTGGAATATTATGCAACCTTCACGCAGAATGAGATAGATCCTGTGGAAAGGTACCTATAATATGTTGCTAAGTGCCAAAAAATGAAATTGGTACAACATACACGATCTTTTTTTTTTTTTTTTTTTTAAAGTGCAAACAGAGGTATGCTTGTACATGCACAGAAATTATCTGGAAACTCACAAGAGACTATCAACAGTGGTTCCTCCAAAAAAGACTCCTCACTTCACATGTTTCTGATCTGTTTGAATGCATTGCCTTGAGCAGTTACTACTTTAATCTAAAAAGAAAACACACACGATCATACGCACAGTGGGGTGGAGTGAGATGATTCTCTTTATTTGAAAAAGACAGGAATAGAGGCACGGGGCAGGGGTGTTGTCCTGACTTGCCCAAGTGGGAGGCGCGGGGAGCTGGTTGAGGGGGGAATTGGCTAGACAGGAGTCCGCCTGTCTGGCGTTCTCATCTCTGCCCTGCCCCTGCGTGCCTCAGAAGCCAGGAGTCCTGCTTCCTTGCTTGACCCCGGGCGGGCTGATCTCTGAGCTCTGGTCAGCTCAGGTGTGCTAGAAAGCTGTGGCCTGGACCAGCCCCTCCTCAGCCTTTCTTCTGTCTCCCTCTGTGGTCCCTCTCATCTCCCCACGTGGGAGTCCCGGAGCCCTAAGGCGTGCGGCCTCACAAGCCCAGGGAATATTTCTTGCTGGCTGAGGTGGGATGCTGTGTAGAGGGCTCAGCTGGGCAGGGGCTGAGGATGAGGAAGAAGGAGGAGCCTGAGGTCCACCTGCACTGGGATCCTAGGGGAAGGGCACTAAGAATGCTGACTCCTGACTTCCACTGCAGACTCGGTAAATGTGAAAGTCTGAAGAAGTCTGTGTTCGATAGGATTTGGCAACAGGTGGCTCAGGTGATAAAGAATCTGCCTGCAATGCAGGAGACCTGAGTTTGATTCCTGGGCCTAGAAAATCCTTTGGAGAAGGGAAAGGCTACCCACTCCAGTATTCTTGCCTGGAGAATTCCATGGATAGAAGAGGCTGGTGGGCTACAGACTATAGGGTCGCAAAGGGTCAGACATGACTGAGCGACTAACTGTTTCACTTTCCAAACACTCTGTGAGATGCAGCCCAAAAGCTCTAGTCCTCAAGACAGGCTGTTTGTCAGAATCACCTGGGGGCTTTAAAAATGCAGGTGCCCCAACACAGATTCTTTCCACGTCCCACCTCCCGTGACCTGGAGCAAGTCAACCCCTCAATGCCACAGCCTCCTCGTTTTGAAGATGGGAAGCCAGAGGTGCCTGCTCAGAGGGTGGTTAGGATGAAGGGGATAAGCCAGGGGGATTGAAGGTGTTTCCCTTTGATCTGTTTGAATGCATTGCCTTGAGCAGTTACTACTTTAATCTAAAAAGAAAACACACACGATCATACGCACAGTGGGGTGGAGTGAGATGATTCTCTTTATTTGAAAAAGACAGAAATAGAGGCACGGGGCAGGGGTGTTGTCCTGACTTGCCCAAGTGGGAGGCGCGGGGAGCTGGTTGAGGGGGGAATTGGCTAGACAGGAGTCCGCCTGTCTGGCGTTCTCGTCTCTGCCCCGCCCCTGCATGCCTCAGAAGCCAGGAGTCCTGCTTCCTTGCTTGACCCCGGGCAGGCTGATCTCTGAGCTCTGGTCAGCTCAGGTGTGCTAGAAAGCTGTGGCCTGGACCAGCCCCTCCTCAGCCTTTCTTCTGTCTCCCTCTGTGGTCCCTCTCATCTCCCCACGTGGGAGTCCCGGAGCCCTAAGGCGTGCGGCCTCACAAGCCCAGGGAATATTTCTTGCTGGCTGAGGTGGAATGCTGTGTAGAGGGCTCAGCTGGGCAGGGGCTGAGGATGAGGAAGAAGGAGGAGCCTGAGGTCCACCTGCACTGGGATCCTAGGGGAAGGGCACTAAGAATGCTGACTCCTGACTTCCACTGCAGACTCGGTAAATGTGAAAGTCTGAAGAAGTCTGTGTTCGATAGGATTTGGCAACAGGTGGCTCAGGTGATAAAGAATCTGCCTGCAATGCAGGAGACCTGAGTTTGATTCCTGGGCCTAGAAAATCCTTTGGAGAAGGGAAAGGCTACCCACTCCAGTATTCTTGCCTGGAGAATTCCATGGATAGAAGAGGCTGGTGGGCTACAGACTATAGGGTCGCAAAGGGTCAGACATGACTGAGCGACTAACTGTTTCACTTTCCAAACACTCTGTGAGATGCAGCCCAAAGCTCTAGTCCTCAAGACAGGCTGTTTGTCAGAATCACCTGGGGGCTTTAAAAATGCAGGTGCCCCAACACAGATTCTTTCCACGTCCCACCTCCCGTGACCTGGAGCAAGTCAACCCCTCAATGCCACAGCCTCCTCGTTTTGAAGATGGGGAAGCCAGAGGTCCCTGCTCAGAGGGTGGTTAGGATGAAGGGGGATAAGCCAGGGCGTCTGACTCTCAGCAAGGTGCTACATGTCAGCTCCAGCTTTTATTATTTGGCAGAAATTTCTGGTATGTTTGGTGGAGCACAGAGGATTAAGAGTGGACAGTGGCAAGGCAAACCCCCCATACCAAATTGTGAAGTGTAGGCCCATCATTCAGTCTCGCTAAGCCCTGCTTTCGAATCAACAAAACATTAGTAACAGTAACTGGGGACTTTCCTGGTGGTCCAGGGCTAAGACTTTGACTCTCAAGGCAGGGGACCTGGGTTCGATTCCTGGTCAGAAGCTAAGATGCCCCATACCAGTTTGTAAGCAACAACAAAGACCGAAGATTCCTATGCGGCAACTAAGACCCAGTGCAGCTGAATAAACAAGCAACAGTACCTGTCCCTGAGCGTAGTCACCTCCTGTGGAAGCCCCTCGGGTCCTTGGTCACCTGGAGGCCACATGTCCCAGACACAACTCCACATCACAAGTTTGCCTGCCAGTGCAGGAGACACGGGTTTGATCCCTGGTCCAGGAAGATCCCACATGCTACGGAACAGTCAAGCCCGTGAGCCACAGCTGTTGAACCTGTGCTCTAGAGCTTTGAAGCTGCAACTACTGAAGCCCGTGTGCCCTAGAATCTGAGTTCTACAACAAGAGAAGTCACTGCAACAAGAAGCCTGTTCACCTCAACTAGAGAGTACCCCCAGTCCCAGCAACTAGAGAAGAGCCTGCAGTAGCAGTGAAAACCCAGAATAGCCAAAAATTAAGTAAATAAATAAATGAAAGATTTCTTAAGGAGTCAAGGTATTCTTGTCATGTCCCTCACGGCAGAAACTCTTCCAAAGGTCCACTGGAAATCTCTTTTTGTCACTCCAGGTTTCTGTGTCTTTCTGGCCAGCCTTTCTCTCCTTGTTTCTGCACAGCCTCTGGAAACCCCTTCTGAAGAGCCATTCTACAAAGCCACATGTCTCCCGTGTCTCCCTTTGCAAAACAAGAGCTACCTGACATTTATTCCTCCAAGACTCTCACCCAGAGTTCACCATCGTCCTTGGAGGCTGCTCTATTCCTGTGTCCGTTATACAGATGAGGAAACTGAGCCAGAGTTTTTTTTTTAAGCTTTTATTTTACTTTTAACTTTTACAGAGCTTTGTTGTTTACAGATATATATGTTCCCAGATTAGTCACGTGTGTCTCTCCCACATCCCACCCCTCCAGACCATCACACAGCACCCTTGCAGGATCCCCTTTTCTCACCGAGCAATGACTATAGCTATTTTCTTCACATATGACAGTACAGGCCTTCTGCTACTTCCTTTACGCCTCTCACCCACTGTTCCTTCCCCACAATGTCCATATGTCTACTGTCCATGTCTGTCTCTCCATTGCTTCATTGCATGTGCCATCATCACCATCCTACTAGATTCCATATGTATGTGTTAGTATATTGTACTTGTCCTTCTCTTTCTGACTGACTTCACTTTTTACGATAGGTTCTAGATCCAGCCACCTCATTAGGGCTGATTCTTCTGCATTTCTTTTTACAGCTGTGTCATATTCCATTGTATATATGTACCAGAGCTTTTGTATCCATTCATTTGTCGATGGGCATCTAGGTTGCTTCCATGTTTTAGCTATTGTATAGAGATGAGCCAGAGTTTTGACAACTGTCTCAAGATCATTGGACTTACAAGTGTGGAAACACCAACTTAATCCAGACGTGGCGCTTGTCCCTTTAGCCCCTTGAATGTCTCCTGTGCTAGGGTCCCTTTTGGTCCACATAGGGCTAGAGTCAGGAGCAATTTGAGCTAGTTTTGCATAGTACAATTCAGGTAACAAATGCTGATTGAGCATCTACTATTAAAATGTGCCGGGTCCAGGGACACAGAGCTGAGCAAATGAGATGTGGTTCTGTCTTTACAGAAATAGTCCATTAAATCATTTGAAAGGAAAAGAGGGGCTTCCCTGGTGGTCCAGTGGTTAAGACTTCTCCTCTCCTTCTCTGTCACAACCTGGAGAGGCAAAACTGGGAGGGAGATGGGAAGGAAGTTCATGAGGGAGGGGACGTACGTACACCAGTGACTGATTCATGCTGATACTTTTGACAGAAAGCAACAACATTCTATAAAGCAATTATCCTTCAATTAGAAAAATTTATTAAAAAGCAGACATCTCCTTCCAATGCAGGGGGTGCGGGTTCAATCCCACCCGAATAGGGCAGCTAAGATCACACATGCCTCACGACCAAATAAATTCAAACAGGGGCTTCCCTGGTGGTCCAGTGGGTAAGGACACCGCCTTGCAGTGCAAGGAACGCCAGTTCAACCCCTGGCCTGGGAAGATTCCACGTGCCGCGGAATGGCTGGACTAAGTTGGAGCTCTGGAGCGCATGGGCCCAGAGTTGGTGCTCTGCAGCGAGAGAGGCCACTGTGATGGGAGGCCCACACAGGCCAAAGAACAAAAAGAAATATATGAAAGACCAATACAAGTGGCCAAAATAAATAAATAAATAAATTCAAACACAAAACAGGAGCGATATCGCAACAAATTCCATAAAGACTTTAAAAATGGTTCACACCAAAAGAAAAGAACAAGCCCCACGTAAATCAGGAGAGGGCAGGCATTGTTTCTGGACCCTCTAAGAGTTGCGGAACTGCTCCGGTGAGTGGCCAAACCTTACCTCCTCCCAACAGTTCACCCAGAGTGTCAAGGGGAGACCAGCCCCTCCCACATCAACACCAACCCTGGACGAGGGGGGTGGTCTCTGGTGACAGAAGAGCAGCATGAGGTCACCTGACAGCAGGACCTCGGTCCTCAGGTGCGCTGCAGCCCCTGCCCAAACCTCGGCAGCTTTCCGCCAGGATCTGGGTGCCCCCCTCGACTTCCTCCCTGCCCCCCTCTCCCGAGATGCCGGTAATTGGTAGACAAAGGAGTTTCAGACAGTTGGGGACCCACGTCCTTGGAGTCTCTGAAAATATGCTATCATTAATTAAAGACTTTGGCTTCTGCGGGGCCCGGGCCTGCCTTTTTCTGGCTGGGCCTCAGACTTCTGTCTCTCCAGTAGTGTCTTCTTGCTAAATTTTTCAGTGTTTTTAACATCAGACTGATGTTACGTATAATTACCAACTTTGCACCCAAATTATATTTGACATGGCTTGTGCAGGAAATTAGACCATTTCAGCGCCTACAAATTCACCTGGGGAAGCCAAGGCAGGCATGAGGGCGTGCTGCGGGAAAGTAATTTAAATATTACATGTACCGTCGTGGAAATGCCAAAACTCTTTAAACTGCCAGGAAGGAGTTTATCTTCCCTGCACTTGGCCCCTCATCAGCCCTGACTTACTGAGTGCGAGGAGGGTTGGGAAGCCTTGCTCGTGACCGCCTTGCAGTGCAAGGAACGCCAGTTCAACCCCTGGCCTGGGAAGATTCCACGTGCCGCGGAGCGGCTGGACTGAGTTGGAGCTCTGGAGCGCATGGGCCCAGAGTTGGTGCTCTGCAGCGAGAGAGGCCACTGTGATGGGAGGCCCACACAGGCCAAAGAACAAAGAGAAATATATGAAAGACCAATACAAGTGGCCAAAATAAATCAATAAATAAATTCAAACACAAAACAGGAGCGATATTGCAACAAATTCCATAAAGACTTTAAAAATGGTTCACACCAAAAGAAAAGAACAAGCCCCACGTAAATCAGGAGAGGGCAGGCATTGTTTCTGGACCCTCTAAGAGTTGCGGAACTGCTCCGGTGAGTGGCCAAACCTTACCTCCTCCCAACAGTTCACCCAGAGTGTCAAGGGGAGACCAGCCCCTCCCACATCAACACCAACCCTGGACGAGGGGGGTGGTCTCTGGTGACAGAAGAGCAGCATGAGGTCACCTGACAGCAGGACCTCGGTCCTCAGGTGCGCTGCAGCCCCTGCCCAAACCTCGGCAGCTTTCCGCCAGGATCTGGGTGCCCCCCTCGACTTCCTCCCTGCCCCCCTCTCCCGAGATGCCGGTAATTGGTAGACAAAGGAGTTTCAGACAGTTGGGGACCCACGTCCTTGGAGTCTCTGAAAATATGCTATCATTAATTAAAGACTTTGGCTTCTGCGGGGCCCGGGCCTGCCTTTTTCTGGCTGGGCCTCAGACTTCTGTCTCTCCAGTAGTGTCTTCTTGCTAAATTTTTCAGTGTTTTTAACATCAGACTGATGTTACGTATAATTACCAACTTTGCACCCAAATTATATTTGACATGGCTTGTGCGGGAAATTAGACCATTTCAGCGCCTACAAATTCACCTGGGGAAGCCAAGGCAGGCATGAGGGCGTGCTGCGGGAAAGTAATTTAAATATTACATGTACCGTCGTGGAAATGCCAAAACTCTTTAAACTGCCAGGAAGGATTTTATCTCCCCCTGCACTTGGCCCCCCTCATCAGCCCTGACTTACTGAGTGCGAGGAGGGTTGGGAAGCTGGGCTCTGTGGGTTCAGGGCTGGGGGAGCCCTTTCCAGAGAGGGGACTCATCAGGTGACCTGTTCTGTCTGGGGAGGGGCTGCCAGAGAGGTCTGTGGGGGCCCTGGTCTCACCTCTGTGGGGAGGGCCCACTGCAGGGTGTGTGTCTACCTGATGGTCTGCATTTTCCCTTTCTCCCTCCTGCCTCTGGCCCGTCATTTCCTCTGCCCAGGGATCCAAAGCTCCCCACTCCACCCCACCCCACTCTGGACATAGAGGACATTGAGGGTGGGGAGATCGTGGGGTGTAGGAACTCATGGGGTGTGCCCAGAACCCAGGCCCTCCCAGAATGCTGAGATTGGGGCCCCATGGGCCAGTCTAAGCAGTAGCCCATCACTGGAGTCCCCTTTGGACCAGACAGACCCTCAGGAGTTTTGCTTTGTCATTAAAAAAAAATTACTTATTTGTTTATTTGGCTTCACTGGGTCTTCGCTGCTGTGCTGGCTTTTCTCTAGCTGCAGCGAGCAGGGCCTCCTCTTGAGTCCCTCTTGAGCTGCAGTTCACAAGTTTCTCTTGTTGCAGAGCTCGGGCTCCAGCGCACGCAGCCTTCAGTGGCTGAGGCTCCCAGAAGCACAGGCTCAGTCGTTTTGGTGCATGGGCTTGGTTGCCGCACGGTAGGTGCTATCTTCCTGAATCTGGGATTGAGCCTGTGTCTCCTGCACTGGAAGGCAGACTCTCGCACCGCCAAGCCACCGGAGAAGCCTGCTTTGTCATTAACAACTTATTGATTTATTTCTGGCTGCTCTGAGTCTTAGTTGCTGCGAGCAGGCTTCTCATTGTGGTGGCTTCTCTTGTTGTGAAGCACAGGCTTCGGTTGATGTGTGGGATCTTCCCTGACCAGGGACCAAACCCATGTTCCCTGCATGGACAGGTAGATTCTTAACAAGTGGACCACCAGGGAAGTCCCACATTGTCATTTCAATTCAATAGATGCTAAATAGGGCTTCCCCTGGTGGTCCAGTGGATAAGGACACTGCCTTGCAGTGCAAGGGGTGCTGGTTCGATCCCTGGCCTGGGAAGATCCCACGTGCCACTGAGCAGCTGGACCCATGTGTCCAATTACCGAGCCGGAACTCTGGAGCGCATGCGCCCAGAGCTGGTGCTCTGCGACAACAGACGCCATCGCGGTGGGAGGCCCACAGGAGCCAAAGAACAAAGACAGATGAAAATAGAGAAATGAAAGACCAATAGAAGTGGCCCGCCGGCTCCCCTCCTTCCCCAACTCGACCTCCGCCCAAAAATAAATAAATAAATAAATCTTTAAAAAAAAAAAAGATGCTAAATATCTACTATGCGTTGGGTAGTAGGGATTCAGAGAAGGATAAAGCTCATTCATGGGACAAATGAATATTGGGTACCTATGTGCCAAGCACAGTGCTATGCACTGGGAATACAAACATTGAGAAGATTCATTCATTCGTTTGTCTGTCCACTCAGCTAACTAAAAATCTACAATGTGCCAGGTGCTTTGTTTGCTGGGTCACAGAGATGAAACAGGCTGTGCCACCCATCAGCCGCTCACAGTGAAGGTGGGAAAACAGACTTCAGGCCGATTCACCATGTTCATCAGGCTGGAAGCCCAGACCCTGCCCCAGGTGTCTCCTTGCAGATGGAGGCTGCTGGGCAGGAGGAGGGAGAGCCTGCCGGCTACTGCCCCTGCCACCTGGACCTGTGAGTCTGATGACAAGACAGGGGCTCTGCAGCTCACAGGCCACCCCGTCCCAGTCCATGGGGGTGGGAAGATGCAATGCCAAGCCTGGCAGTGTCTGGATGGGAAACCTCCTTCCTTCTCCTTCTTTTTTTTTTTTTTTTTTTAAGACATTTATTTTATTTATTTATCTTTTTGGGGAGTGAGGTGGGAAGGGAAGGGGACGGGCGGGCCACTTCCACTGGTCTTTCATTTCTCTCTATTTTCATCCGTCCTTGTTCTTTGGCTCCTGTGGGCCTCCCATCGCAGTGGCCTCTGTTGCCACAGAGCACTGGCTCTGGGCGCATGCGCGCCAGAGCTCCAACTTGGTAGTTGGACACATGGGTCCAGCCGCTCCGCGGCACGTGGGATCTTCCCAGGCCAGGGATCGAACTGGCGCCCCTTGCACTGCAAGGCGGTGTCCTTACCCACTGGACCACCAGGGGAAGCCCTTCCTTCTCCTTCTTGCACACTGATCCCATCTTAGACTAGAGGACAGCTGGCTCTGTAGTGACATGTACCACCTGCTGGGAGAAATCCTGGGCTCCTTGGAGTGAGAGCGAAGATGCCAGAGACTGAGGCTTGCTTCTGCTCCCCGGTACTGGGGAAGGTCCAGCCCCTGACACAGGCAGCCAGAGGCAGGGGCCCTTAGCCTGGAATAAAGGGGCTCCATGGGATCTCAGGTGGCTCAGTGGTAAAGATTCTGCCTGCCAGTGCTGGAGACACAAGAGACATGGGTTTGATCCCTGGGTTGGGAACGTCCCCTGAAATAGGAAATGGCAACCCACTCCAGTACTTTCACCTGGGAAACCCCACGGACAGAAGAAGCCTGGTGGGCTACAGTCCATGGGGTCAAGAAGAGTCGGACATGACTGAGCATGCAGGCACACATGGGGGTATTCTTCCCAGGTCTTGGAGCCTTCCAAAGTTTGGGAGAGCCCTGGACCTCTAGCCTTGGCAAGGAGGGCTGGGTCTGGGCAGCCTCCTTGGTGGGCTATCTGGGAAGTCCTAACCCAGAGTATCAGCTTCCGACCTCCAATGTTTCCTGTCTTCTTGTCTCTGTTCCCTGGTAACTTTTCCTTCCCTTCCGCAGGCATGCATGGCCTTGGACATTCAAGGCCTTGCATACTTGTCCAGGTGCAGCCCTAATTCCCAAGATCACCTTGGCATGGCTACACAGGTATGGGTATAGCCCCCAGTGCTTCTGGACACTCTGTGTGTGTGTGTGTGTGTGTGTGGAAGCTAGAGTGGGGTCTTGAGATACAGAGGGTAGGGGATCTGATGCTATTCTTAAAGCCTCAGATTTGCCCAGCGTTCTGAGTTCCATTCAGTCCTGGGGACAAACCCACCCACCAGGTGGTAAGATAGTAGCTCTTGTTACTCCTCAGTTCACCAGTGATGAAACTGGCCCAGAGAGGTTCAGTAACTCACCCAAAGCCTCACAGCCAGGTTAGAGTCAGGTGTCCTGGTAGCTTGGAGTCCAAGGCCCTAACCATCTGGTGATGCTGCGGACGTGGGTGGGCCCTCGCATCCTGTTCCAGCACAAACTCCCCTGATTGCCCTCCTCCCTGCTTGGTAGCCTGTGGTACTTTAATCATCTGTGCTGGTTAAACACACCGTGAATTTCTGCTATTTGCTTGTCTGCCTCTTCCCTTCTCTCACCTACCCCTACCCAGTATGAGCTCATTTACTTTCAAATAAGCAAGGTCCATATTGTCAAAGCTATAGCCCTGACACAGGCAGCCAGAGGCAGGGGCCCTTAGCCTGGAATAAAGGGGCTCCATGGGATCTCAGGTGGCTCAGTGGTAAAGATTCTGCCTGCTAGTGCTGGAGACACAAGTGACATGGGTTCAATCCCTGGGTTGGGAACGTCCCCTGAAATAGGAAATGACAACCCATTCCAGTACTTTCACCTGGGAAATCCCAGGGACAGAAGAAGCCTGGTGGGCTACAGTCCATGGGGTCAAGAAGAGTCGGACATGACTGAGCATGCAGGCACACATGGGGGTATTCATCCCAGGTCTTGGAGCCTTCCAAAGTTTGGGAGAGCCCTGGACCTCTAGCCTTGGCAAGGAGGGCTGGGTCTGGGCAGCCTCCTTGGTGGGCTATCTGGGAAGTCCTAACCCAGAGTATCAGCTTCTGACCTCCAACGTTTCCTGTCTTCTTGTCTTTGTTCCCTGGTATCTTTTCCTTCCCTTCCGCCCGCATGCATGGCTTTGGACGTTCAGGGCCTTGCATACCTGTCCAGGTGCAGCCCTAATTCCCAAGATCACCTGGGCATGGCTACACGGGTATGGGTATAGCCCCCAGTGTTTCTAGACACTGTATATGTGTGTGTGTGTGTAAGCTAGAGTGGGGTCTTGAGATACAGAGGGTAGGGGATCTGATGCTATTCTTAAAGCCTCAGATTTGCCCAGCGTTCTGAGTTCCATTCAGTCCTGGGGACAAACCCACCCACCAGGTGGTAAGATAGTAGCTCTTGTTACTCCTCAGTTCACCAGTGATGAAACTGGCCCAGAGAGGTTCAGTAACTCACCCAAAGCCTCACAGCCAGGTTAGAGTCAGGTGTCCTGGTAGCTTGGAGTCCAAGGCCCTAACCATCTGGTGATGCTGCGGACGTGGGTGGGCCCTCGCATCCTGTTCCAGCACAAACTCCCCTGATTGCCTTCCTCCCTGCTTGGTAGCCTGCGGTACTTTAATCATCTGTGCTGGTTAAACACACCGTGAATTTCTGCTATTTGCTTGTCTGCCTCTTCCCGTCTCTCACCTACCCCTACCCAGTATGAGCTCATTTACTTTCAAATAAGCAAGGTCCATATTGTCAAAGCTATGATTTTTCCAGTCGTCATGTATGGATGTGAGAGCTGGATCATAAAGAAGCTGAGCTCCGAAGAATGGCTGCGTTAGCACTGCGGTGCTGGAGAAGATTCTTGAGAGTCCCTTGGACAGCAAGGAGATCAAACCAGTCCATCCTAAAGGAAATCAACCCCGAATATTCATTGATAGAACTGAAGCTAAAGCTCCAATACTTCGGCCACTTGATGGGAAAAGCCGACCCATTGGGAAAGACCCTGAGGCTGGGAAAGGTTGAGGGCAGGAAGCAGAAGAGGGCAGCAGAGGATGAGACGGTTGGATGGCATCATCGACTCAATGGACAAGTTTGTGCAAACTCCGGGAAACAGTGACGGCAGGGAAGCCTGGTGCGCTGCTGTCCATGGGGTCGCAATGAGTCGAACATGACGGAGCGACTGAATGACGAAACAAGTGTTTGTCCTTTTCTGTTTGGCTGCACTGGATCGTATGTGGGAGCTAGCTCTCTGATCAGGGATTCAACCCAGGTCCCCGTACTGGGGACACGATTCTCAGCCACTGGGCCACCAGCGAGGTCCCGGGCATTGGCTTGTTCCCTCTGCCTCCCGGGAGGGGATGTGATGGGCAGGAAGGTGGAGCACTTGAGGGTTGCAGGGGGCATTCTCAGCTCCTCCCTGCCTTACTTAGTGACGGTGCAGGCATCTGAGCTGGGGCTGGCGGGGACCCCTGAGCTGGCACAGGGCGCCCTGGAGGTTGCTCCTCCCTGTTCTGATCTCCCAGGAAGGCTGACAGGCCTGGCGCAGGGTGGCCTTTTGAGTGTATGCTGACCCCAGACAGTGCCCAGCGAGACAGGTGGATAACTGGTCCTGACCGCTTCTCGCCTCTCTGGTATCCTGCCCCACGGTCCCACCCGGCCCTCACCTGATGTTCCTACCCACCACTAGGTGGCGCCAAGAGCCCTGAGCCAGTAGGGAGTTGCCCCAGAACCACTCAGGGGTAGGGGTAGGTGGACCTGCTGCTCCATTTTGGCATTGGCTGGATCTCTGCCCCCCAAGCCCTGTGTTAAAGGATCTTCATAGTTTACCTTACATTCCCCCAGGCCCCACAAAGGCCTAATGAAAAAGATACCATTCCTGTCCCTATTTTACAGATGAGGAAACTGAGGCACAGGGCAGTTAAAGCAATGTATCCTAGCCCCATTGCTAGCAAGAAGGGGAGACAGGACTCAAACTCTGTCCTCCTGGTTCCATTCTTAACTACTGCTTCCCTAAAGCTGTCTCATTAGGGTCAGTGGCCCCCAGAGTGAACCCTCGGGCCCCAGGGCTAAATGCCCAGAGGCTCTGAGGACTCCTTTGGAATAGGAGAGCTGACTTGGAGAGCTGGAGTGGGCCTGGGAGGGAAGAAGCTAGGACCTGGGAGAAAGATGGAGGGGCGGCTGGAAGAGTTGTGTTCCTGACACCCCCTCTCCTCCCTGCAGCTGCCTGACTGAGGGTCCAAGAAACAGAGGAGAAAATGCAGGAGAGATTTGGAGGGGAACCCCGGGGTGCAGAAGCAGAGCCAGCTCTCCCAGAGGTCCAAGAACAGCTGAAGAAACTTGGGGGGAAGGCACAGGATGGAGCTGTCCCAGATTGTTAGAGGTGGTGCTGGGTCCAGAGGGTGCTGAAATCCCGAGGCCCTGCTTTCAGCGGTGTGGGCTGCAGTGGGCAGGAGGAGCCCCCACACATGGGAAGCAGGGCCTGTTGGGAACTCTGGGAACTGGATAAAAGGCTCAAATGTGCCCCGGTCTCAGCCCCCCAGGACACCCAAGGGGCGGTGCTCTCTCCCCATTCATGCACCTGTCTGTCCATCCTTCCGCGGACATCTTGATTGAGCCGGTGCCAGGAACTGGAGACTCTGCAATGAGCAAGACCAATAAGGTCTCATCCTGCTTGGGCCTTAAGCTCTAGTTTCGGGGAAACGGGCAAAGAACAGGTAAATAAAATGAGAGAGAAGACACGAAGGGATGGAGGATCAAGTTCAGATTGTGTAATTTGGGAGGACACCTCAGAGGAGGCGGTATTTGGTGTAAAGGGCCAGAAAAGACTTTAAAACCCAGTAGGGAGTTGCCCCAGAACCACTCAGGGGTAGGGGTAGGTGGACCTGCTGCTCCATTTTGGCATTGGCTGGATCTCTGCCCCCCAAGCCCTGTGTTAAAGGATCTTCATAGTTTACCTTACATTCCCCCAGGCCCCACAAAGGCCTAATGAAAAAGATACCATTCCTGTCCCTATTTTACAGATGAGGAAACTGAGGCACAGGGCAGTTAAAGCAATGTATCCTAGCCCCATTGCTAGCAAGAAGGCGAGACAGGACTCAAACTCTGTCCTCCTGGTTCCATTCTTAACTACTGCTTCCCTAAAGCTGTCTCATTAGGGTCAGTGGCCCCCAGAGTGAACCCTCGGGCCCCAGGGCTAAATGCCCAGAGGCTCTGAGGACTCCTTTGGAATAGGAGAGCTGACTTGGAGAGCTGGAGTGGGCCTGGGAGGGAAGAAGCTAGGACCTGGGAGAAAGATGGAGGGGCGGCTGGAAGAGTTGTGTTCCTGACACCCCCTCTCCTCCCTGCAGCTGCCTGACTGAGGGTCCAAGAAACAGAGGAGAAAATGCAGGAGAGATTTGGAGGGGAACCCCGGGGTGCAGAAGCAGAGCCAGCTCTCCCAGAGGTCCAAGAACAGCTGAAGAAACTTGGGGGGAAGGCACAGGATGGAGCTGTCCCAGATTGTTAGAGGTGGTGCTGGGTCCAGAGGGTGCTGAAATCCCGAGGCCCTGCTTTCAGCGGTGTGGGCTGCAGTGGGCAGGAGGAGCCCCCACACATGGGAAGCAGGGCCTGTTGGGAACTCTGGGAACTGGATAAAAGGCTCAAATGTGCCCCGGTCTCAGCCCCCCAGGACACCCAAGGGGCGGTGCTCTCTCCCCATTCATGCACCTGTCTGTCCATCCTTCCGCGGACATCTTGATTGAGCCGGTGCCAGGAACTGGAGACTCTGCAATGAGCAAGACCAATAAGGTCTCATCCTGCTTGGGCCTTAAGCTCTAGTTTCGGGGAAACGGGCAAAGAACAGGTAAATAAAATGAGAGAGAAGACACGAAGGGATGGAGGATCAAGTTCAGATTGTGTAATTTGGGAGGACACCTCAGAGGAGGCGGTATTTGGTGTAAAGGGCCAGAAAAGACTTTCCCGGCAGAGGGAACAGCGGAAGTCCAGGCCCTAAGGCAGAAGCCACCTTGAGGTGAAGACTCCCATTCATTGCAGGGAAGTGGATCAGATGCAGAATGAGCACTGGGGAGGGGGGTGGCCAGAGGGGACGGAGTAGGGCAGGACCAGATGGAGGAGGACCCTGCCAGGGTGCAGATTGTTTCCTAGATGGGAGAGAATGGGTTTGAAAGATGTTAGCACAGGAGAGGGAAGATGCGGTTTGCATTTGGGAAGATTATACTTGTTGATATTGGAGAATGGATTACAGAAGGCAAGGGTGGGGCAGACAGCTCACCCCAGAAAGTCAGGGGTCCAAGCTGGAGAGGGTCATGCACCTGGGTAGCTGGCACAGCAGTAGGGGCACTGAACTGGGGCTCTGGTCTGCCCTGGATTCTGCCCTGACCACATCCCTCCCTGGCTGTGTGTCTTACAGGTAACGGTCTTACAGTCCCAGTGTCTCTATCGGGCAAAACAGGGACAAGAACAGCTACCAAGCCTCCTTCCCCGGATGCAGTGATGGTCAGGGTGAGGGAAGGACAAAGGGCCAGAGTTTTATAAACCATAATGTGCAAAGGATCCATCCATAAGGTGGGAGCTCCCTGAGTCTGGAGCTGCTCTGGGGGACAGGTGGTTCCTGGGGGGAGAGCTGAAAAGGGCAGAACATTGTGATGGAAGTCATCACCGGGGGTCAGCCCCTACCCCTGCTTGGGGGCCCCCCAGGGTTCCCAGTCTGGGAGCCCAGCTCCACCGCTCGGATTCCCAGAGGCAGCCAGTACCCCTCCCCCACCCTCGGCCCCTCTCTATGTTTTTTTCTTGCATCTTTTTAAAATAAAAATGCCGACCGCTCGCGGCTCGCTGATGTTTATGCCTCAGTAATACATTATGTATTATTTTGTTTTAAGCACAGCTTTTGCATCCTGACAGTAACAATAAAATGTGACTATGGGATTGCTAATACAGACAGACTAATGTTTCCACCGCCCGCCTCTTTTTTTTTTGCGTCCTAAGCACTTTTGAAAAGGCTCCTTTTATATTCCTAATAAAATTATAGCAAAATACATCGATTTACTGGAAAAGAGTTTAGGGTCGAGGTTGAGTTTTTTTTTTCCTTCCCCCTCCCACTGTGCGGGCTTCATCTCCCCTCCCCAAAGGACTGATGAATATTCTGAATCAAAGCTTCTGAGTGCTTTTTGACCCTTGACCCCAGGTTGCCTCCACCGGCGGCTGGGCAGACTCTATGGATCACCTGGACCCCTGCCAGCTTCAGGACCGGTGAGTGTGTGAGCCGAGGATGCGGGGTGTCAGGGGTCAGGGCTGTGTCTGTGTTGGGGTGTCCATGTGTGGAGGCGTGCGAGGCTCCGTGTATAAGACGGTGGAGGTCTGACTGCGTTTGAGGGTGCGTGCGAGCGGGTGTGCCCGGGTGATTATTTGTGTGTGGGTAAGCTGGGGAGTTCTGAGTTCCAAGGTGTGTGTGCTTGTGCGCTACCTTGCTTGGGAGGGGTCTCCTGGGGACCCGTGTGTTGAATGCCGGGCTGTGCGGTTTTTGTGGGTGTGTGGATGGAGGTCATGCATCTATTTGGAAGAAAGTGTGGCCGCTGACCATCAGAGTCAGGATTTGTGACAGTGTGGCCTGGACTGAGAGGTGTCAGTTTAACTCAGGGATAGTAACTGTATTTCTGTATTTGGTTCTTTTCAAATGGCATGTTGTCCAAAAGACTACAAATCCAGGAGTCACTTTCCAACTGAAGAATGGGGTCTCACTCCAGCTGGCGCCTTTTCACGCTAGGTGTGTGTATACGTGCATGTGTGTGTGTCTACACAGAGTTTTGTGAGGCCCGGCATGTATGAAGGGGGCACGGCGAGGCAGCTCCACATGTCCCAGGACAGCTGCCCTGCTGTGATCGGGACGGGCTGAGCGCCGCCCGAGCCAACAAGCTGATACTAGATCTTTGGAAGGATTTCCAGGGCGACCCTACGGTTGCAGGTGGCCTCCTGGCCGGGGTGGCCTCGGGGTAACGGCTGTGGATGAGCAGAAGGAAAGGGGGCCCGAGAGGGCTGAGGGCTGGCATACTCGTGATCAGCGCCCACATCTGGCAGCGGGTCCTGGCAGCTGAGCAGGAGGAGTGGCCTAAACTTGCCAGGCGCATGTAGCCAAGGCCCGACCCAGAACCCGGGGTGCAAAGGCTCTCTTTCTAGCCCCTCATGTCTGGGCTTCCAGGAGCCGGTTCCCACCAGCTTCCACCCTGCCCCCAGTGTCCAAAGTCTGGAAATGGAGACCCTCAGACACCCTCCTCCCCGGCCCCCTTTGTGTCTCTCTCTAGGGAATTCGAGCAGCAAATCCCTTGAGACCCTTGGGACCGCCCCCCCACCCCCAGGCCAGTGGGGGCTGCTTCCTGGACCCAGGGCTCAGCGGAGAAGGACCCTGGATTCCTGCACCCCAGCCCAGAGGAGCTGGGTGCCCGCAGCCCCGTCCGCCACTCTGGCTGGGCTGCCTGCCCTCCCCCACGCTGCCCCACCGCCTTCTCTGAGTGTACGTGGATTTGCACGATTCAGAAACAGGGAAGGAAAAAAAAAAAAAAAAAGAACTGGGTTTTGTGTACTAAGCACTTTTGAGGGCAATCTGGGGCCCCTAATCCAGAGGTTTATAACCTCCCTAGCTAATGCTCTCTGACACTGTGTTTTGATATCATTACTACATTATACTCACAATTTTTGAGTGAAAAAATACAGTACTTAGAAAGTCGAAATTCATAAATAAATTCATGTCAAACCGCACTTAATATTGATTTTGTTAGTGTTCAGATTCAATAATAAGGTACTGCGTGCATGAATATTTAAATATAATCATCATTTCTGCATCTCCTAATGGCCTCTGCTCCTCTACACTCAATTTAAACACAATTTAAAAACTATAATGTATTGAAAAATACTAGGATTTAGCAATAAATCATCATCGGGAGATTCCAGGCCTCTTATAGGGTGGCTCGATATGGGTTTCTCCGGGGACTGTACAATTAGATTCATGTTTTTAAACTTCTCAATTATCCATATACCATAATTTTATGTGAAAGTTTGTTTCGCTTCCCCCGCCCCGCAGGCCCCACCCTTCACCGCCCCCCACCCCCAGCCTCTCTCAGTAGGAAGCGGTAGGACATCGCTTAAGTGTTCTCTTAGCCAGAGTGGAGTGGGGTCAGAGGTGACCGTCCTCAAACTGAATTAGAGGCCAGGCCTGCCAGAGGCAGCCGGTGCTGAGTCACTTAATCACATTATTTGGGAAAAATATAGGGGGGAAAGAGATAAAATGACTTAAAATGAACTTGCCAAGGAGGAAGTGGAGTTTTTTAGATTTATTTAAAAAGCAATCCTTGGCCTGATGAAATAGCGGCAGGGCTGTGGCAGGATGTGGCGCGAGCAGCGGAGGGGCTGGGGCCTGGCCGCGGGCGCAGAGGGGCTTCCATCCGGGTCCCTGGGCCCTGGGCCCTGGTGAGGAGCCCCTGGGGATGCAGGCAAGCCCTGGAGTGGGGATAAAGGGGGCGCTCTCGGGGTGTGGGGAAGCTGCTGGAGTCCCCGCATCTCAGCGCCACAGGGCGGGCTGGGGCGGTGGGGGCGGGCACTTTGCATGGTGCCCTGGTGGCAGCGAGCAGCAGCTGGTGCTGACAGATGGCTGAAGAAGCAGCCCAGCAGCCCTGCTGGATGACAGGAGGGGATGGACCCAGGGACGGGGCCAGTGCCCCCAGCTCAGGGCACGGAACTGCACTCCCAGGCGATAAACCGGTCATGCCCCTCTCCCACCTACCATGGGCCTGGTGTTTCACCTACAGCACATGTGAGCCCTGTGCCCACTATGTCTATGAGGCATGGTCACGCCCATTTTACAGATGGGACAGCTCGAGTTCAGAGTAGTGAAGGAACTGGTGCAAGGTCAAAGAAAAAGAACCCGGCATGTCAAACCGCACTTAATATTGATTTTGTTAGTGTTCAGATTCAATAATAAGGTACTGCGTGCATGAATATTTAAATATAATCATCATTTCTGCATCTCCTAATGGCCTCTGCTCCTCTACACTCAATTTAAACACAATTTAAAAACTATAATGTATTGAAAAATACTAGGATTTAGCAATAAATCATCATCGGGAGATTCCAGGCCTCTTATAGGGTGGCTCGATATGGGTTTCTCCGGGGACTGTACAATTAGATTCATGTTTTTAAACTTCTCAATTATCCATATACCATAATTTTATGTGAAAGTTTGTTTCGCTTCCCCCCCGCCCGCCGCAGGCCCCCCACCCTTCACCGCCCCCACCCCAGCCTCTCTCAGTAGGAAGCGGTAGGACATCGCTTAAGTGTTCTCTTAGCCAGAGTGGAGTGGGGTCAGAGGTGACCGTCCTCAAACTGAATTAGAGGCCAGGCCTGCCAGAGGCAGCCGGTGCTGAGTCACTTAATCACATTATTTGGGAAAAATATAGGGGGGAAAGAGATAAAATGACTTAAAATGAACTTGCCAAGGAGGAAGTGGAGTTTTTTAGATTTATTTAAAAAGCAATCCTTGGCCTGATGAAATAGCGGCAGGGCTGTGGCAGGATGTGGCGCGAGCAGCGGAGGGGCTGGGGCCTGGCCGCGGGCGCAGAGGGGCTTCCATCCGGGTCCCTGGGCCCTGGGCCCTGGTGAGGAGCCCCTGGGGATGCAGGCAAGCCCTGGAGTGGGGATAAAGGGGGCGCTCTCGGGGTGTGGGGAAGCTGCTGGAGTCCCCGCATCTCAGCGCCACAGGGCGGGCTGGGGCGGTGGGGGCGGGCACTTTGCATGGTGCCCTGGTGGCAGCGAGCAGCAGCTGGTGCTGACAGATGGCTGAAGAAGCAGCCCAGCAGCCCTGCTGGATGACAGGAGGGGATGGACCCAGGGACGGGGCCAGTGCCCCCAGCTCAGGGCACGGAACTGCACTCCCAGGCGATAAACCGGTCATGCCCCTCTCCCACCTACCATGGGCCTGGTGTTTCACCTACAGCACATGTGAGCCCTGTGCCCACTATGTCTATGAGGCATGGTCACGCCCATTTTACAGATGGGACAGCTGGAGTTCAGAGTAGTGAAGGAACTGGTGCAAGGTCACACAACGGGGACAACAGGAGGAGTTAAACCCCTAGGCAACTCTCTCTAGAGCCAGTGCTCTTGTTGCCTGGTCCCAAGCTTGTCTTGAGGGGCTTCCTAGGTGGTACTAGCGATAACGAACCTGCCTGCCAGTGCCAGAGACGTAGAGATGTGGGCTTGATCCCTGGGTCAGGAGGACCCCCTGGAAGAGGACGTGGCAACCCACTCCAGTGTTCTTGCCTGGAGAATCCCACGGACAGAGGAAGCCTGATGGGCTGCAGCCCACAGGGTCTCAGAGTCGGCCACGGCTGAAGTGCCTTAGCACACACACGCTTCTCCTGGAAGGTGCAGCTTTAGAGAGTCTATGCTACTGGCCCCGAGCCGTGGCCTCTGATGTGTTCCAGTGTTGCGAGGCAGCTATTTAAGGAGACAGGACCAACGTCCACCCCTATGACGAAAGAAAAGTGACTTGGCACCCCTTGATTCTGGAAATCTAAAACTGTTTGGTCCCTGGGGAACCAGAAAGGCTCGCTCAGGGGATTCTGGAGCTGGACTTCTGGCTTTGCCGCTATGTGTTGGACGGTGAAGGATGCCCTGGGGCAGTGGCGTCCCTGGGATTGCTCTGGAACGGATAGGCAGGCAGCCGATGGGAGTGGCCACTGGGATTCTAGGTGAGGCCTCTCACACTGGACAAAAGTGCCTGGACAGAAGCTTGAACTGGAGAGAGGGGGGCCACAAGAGGAGAAGCCCCTTGCTGCCTCATGAACTCAGAAAGGACTCTCGGGAGGATCCGAGTCGTCACCAGGGAGGTTGGCGGATGCATGCGCTGCAGTCCCAGCCTGCCTCTCAGTCTCTCCGTCTTATTCTGGGCCTGCTCAGTTGCTCAGTTGTGTCTGATTCTTGTGACCCCATGGGCTGTAGCCCGCCAGGCTCCTCTGTCCATGAGATTCTCCAGGCAAGAATACTGAAGTAGGTTGCTATTTCCTACTTCAGGGGATCTTTTGGGATCCAGAGGTTGAACCTGTGTCTCCTGTGTCTCTTGTGTCTGCCACCTTGGAGGTGGATTCTTACCTGCCAGTTCCTTCACTGGACCACCCGGGAGGCCTGAGCCTTATTCTGCATCTGTGTAGAGGCAACAAAGACGGCGCCCCCGTCAGAGTGGACTGTTCTGGAGAGGAAACACCGCTGAGTGCGGGGCCACAGGAGCTGCTGCTATGACGGCAAAGCTGGGGTCTGACTTGGGCTCTAGACACCCCCACCCCAGAGAATGCGTTTTTTCTCTTCCGGTCTGCACTGCCAGGGTCCCTTTGGGTGGGTTTGGGGTCTATGGGGCTGAGTGCCAAGAGGCTTGGTCTCTGACTGGGGGAGAGCTGGATTCCCATGTGCCCCAGCTGGCTTTGCCATGGGGAAACCCAGGAGGCCGTGTCAGCAGGCGCTCTTTCCCAGGCTCAGGGCACAGGGAAGCAGGGAGGTCAGGAGGTGTGGCATCAAGGGCCTGAGTGCCTGGCCCTGTGGCTCAGCCTCCCCAGCCTCCCACAGCTTCCACAGTCTCTTGCTGAGGCCGTTGACTCAACTCATTCATTCGCTCTTTCAGCAAATATCTACCATGATTCGCTGTCTTCCACCCCTATGACGAAAGAAAAGTGACTTGGCACCCCTTGATTCTGGAAATCTAAAACTGTTTGGTCCCTGGGGAACCAGAAAGGCTCGCTCAGGGGATTCTGGAGCTGGACTTCTGGCTTTGCCGCTATGTGTTGGACGGTGAAGGATGCCCTGGGGCAGTGGCGTCCCTGGGATTGCTCTGGAACGGATAGGCAGGCAGCCGATGGGAGTGGCCACTGGGATTCTAGGTGAGGCCTCTCACACTGGACAAAAGTGCCTGGACAGAAGCTTGAACTGGAGAGAGGGGGGCCACAAGAGGAGAAGCCCCTTGCTGCCTCATGAACTCAGAAAGGACTCTCGGGAGGATCCGAGTCGTCACCAGGGAGGTTGGCGGATGCATGCGCTGCAGTTCCAGCCTGCCTCTCAGTCTCTCCGTCTTATTCTGGGCCTGCTCAGTTGCTCAGTTGTGTCTGATTCTTGTGACCCCATGGGCTGTAGCCCGCCAGGCTCCTCTGTCCATGAGATTCTCCAGGCAAGAATACTGAAGTAGGTTGCTATTTCCTACTTCAGGGGATCTTTTGGGATCCAGAGGTTGAACCTGTGTCTCCTGTGTCTCTTGTGTCTGCCACCTTGGAGGTGGATTCTTACCTGCCAGTTCCTTCACTGGACCACCCGGGAGGCCTGAGCCTTATTCTGCATCTGTGTAGAGGCAACAAAGACGGCGCCCCCGTCAGAGTGGACTGTTCTGAGAGGAAACACCGCTGAGTGCGGGGCCACAGGAGCTGCTGCTATGACGGCAAAGCTGGGATCTGACTTGGGCTCTAGACACCCCCACCCCAGAGAATGCGTTTTTTCTCTTCCGGTCTGCACTGCCAGGGTCCCTTTGGGTGGGTTTGGGGTCTATGGGGCTGAGTGCCAAGAGGCTTGGTCTCTGACTGGGGGAGAGCTGGATTCCCATGTGCCCCAGCTGGCTTTGCCATGGGGAAACCCAGGAGGCCGTGTCAGCAGGCGCTCTTTCCCAGGCTCAGGGCACAGGGAAGCAGGGAGGTCAGGAGGTGTGGCATCAAGGGCCTGAGTGCCTGGCCCTGTGGCTCAGCCTCCCCAGCCTCCCACAGCTTCCACAGTCTCTTGCTGAGGCCGTTGACTCAACTCATTCATTCGCTCTTTCAGCAAATATCTACCATGATTCAGGCGCTGTTCTAGGGACAGGAATATACAGCAGGCAGAGCAGTACTCACAATCCAAAACAGAGCCTAGCCTTCTAAAATACTTTAAGCTGGAGGGTAATTGCTTCACAACGTTGTGTTGGTTTCTGCCATATAGCAGCATGAATCAACCATAGGTAAACACACATGCCCTCTCTCTCTCGAACCTCCCTCCTGCCCTCCACCCCATCCCGCCCTTCTAGGTCATCCCAGAGCTCTGGGTTGAGCTCCCCGTGTTACACAGCAACTTTCCCTAGCTAATCTTTTTTTTTTTTGGCCTCTAAGTCATTGTTTTTATTTTTCATCCATCTTTATTCTTTAGCATGTATGGGTCTCCCATCGCAGAGGTTTCTCTCATTGCAGAGCACTCTAGAGCACGGGCTCGTAATTGGACACACCGGCCCAGCGGTTCCTCGGCACGTGGGATCTTCTTGGGCCAGGGATCGAACCGGCGCCCCTTGCACTGCAAGGCAGACTCTGTATGGACTGGACCACCAGGGAAGCCCTAGCTAATCTATTTTATACATGGTAATGTGATATGCCTTTAGCCACTAGCACTCTGCCTGTTTCTTCACTTGTGATGGAGGATCAGCCTATTTCACCTGCTTCTGGCTAAACTCAGAGGTGAAAGATGATACAAGCTGCCCCCAGATGAGTTTTTGTTTTTTTTCCCCAATGAATGGGCCTGATAAGACACTCATGGATGGAGTTATTTTCTGTCTGCTACCCTGCCAGGCTGGGGTCCCAGAAGGTAAGGGCAGGAGCCCAGGGGAAACAGGATAAAATGTGGGACATTTTGGGAGAGTGGGAGTTACTTGGAACTCTTGAGCACAGCAGGTCATCAAAGAGCCTCCTCTGTTCCGAAAGGCCGGGGGAATGCGGGCTCTCTGAGAGGCTGGGGGGCTGGGGACGCGGTGGAGGAGCCCTAGCTGAGACCTTTAGTTCCTGCACCCCAGTTCCCAGCTCCTGCTGACGGGGCTGTGGGCCTGGGGTTGGGGTGAGGTGCCTCCATCCAGGTCAGCGTCCTGGGAGAGGCAGTACCCAGAGCCTCAGGCCTGTGCACTCCCCTCTTTCGGACAGGAAGGGAGCTGCCAGGGAGAGGGAGGGCGGAGCATGGCAGAGTGCAGGCAGGCAGCAGCTCCCCTCTCTGCGGCGACCCTCACCCCTGCAGGTAGGACTGAGTGGGGCAAGATGAGCCTCTAGGGGTTCTTCCTCTTCCAGCTTCAATCGGCCTCCCCCCGCCTGAAGTCTCCCAGACCTTTCTCCCCAAGAAGCCCCTCGTGCCCTCGGACCACTGGACCACTCACCAGTCCGCCTCCACTCAACACACTTTCCTCAACCTCCCTGGTTTTGGAAAGCTTGGTTTGAACATCTGTCAGTAGAGCTGCTCAAACAGAGCCCACCCCGACCCCCGAGCTCCACCTCCGGCAGGGCTGCGGGGGGATCCTCCTGGGCAGGGGACCCAAAGGGTGTGGCGAACAGGAAAGGATGTGCCGGACCCTGGATAGCCCGCGGACCGGTCAGGGTCTGAGGCCGCTGAGCGGCCTCTGGGGATGCAGGCCGCTTGGGTCCTCAGCCGGGGAAGGACTGGGTTCCTCCCTGGGGACTGTCACTCTGCATCCAGAGCCTGTTTTTTTCTAGAAAACAAGCGACATTCATCACAAATGACAGCCGGGCCCTAATGCAATCTCAACGGGAGCCATGAATTGCAAATGGGCTGCGGTGGGGAGGCTGCTCCATCAGGCCCCCCAGGCAGGTCCCACACCCTGGGCCCCTGGGGTGGGGGTGCTGGCCAGCTGTAGGGGGACCCCTTGCAGACCCAGCGGGGTCTGGGGCGCCCCACAGTCACCCTGGGCCAGGCCCCAACTGCCTCTGGGTCCTCGGGTCCTTGGGGTGGGGGCAAGGGTAAGACTCCAGAGTGGGCAGAAGCGGGGGCCGAGTCCTGGTGACTCAGAACCTGCTTTTGTCCCTCAGTGAGATTCACTGGGGGAAAAACTAAAACACCCAGGCAATTAACAGGGGCAAGTCAGGTGAGTGGGGCGGGGCGGGTGGGGCACCTGGCAGGCAGTGGGCAGCCCCGCCCTGGCCAGGAGGACTCATGTGATGGGGGAGCCCTGCTACTGCCACACTGGGGGTCCTGGAGCTCTGCCCCTCACCCAGAGGACCTTGAACCCCCACCGCATCTGGCCTTCCAGCTGCCCACAGGTATGCATGCCCTCACTCTCCGCAGTAAGCAGGGGCTGCGGGCTGCGCTGTATTCCCAGGGGCCCTACCCCACCCGACGCACGTGTGTGCCCCGCGCTCCTGGCTCTGCGCAAGACTGTGCTGCCGCTCTCCACTCACATGCATGTGCCTGGGCCTCATGCGTGTGCCCAGCTCACTGGCAGCTCAGCTGAGTCAGGGCGTGCCAGCCTGCCTCTGGCACCTTGCATAGCCACTGTAGACGGATGGGTTTGTTTTTCCTTGTGTGTTTTGGGTTCAGGTAAAAAAAAAAATCCCTAAATGAGCTCCCCCTTGGGCGCTTTTCCCTTCTTTTTTCTGCCCAGGTGTCAATAAAGGGAGCTTCATTGTCTGTTTCAAATTCATTTGCACTTAACTCATCCAGAAGTTTTGCAAGAGCTGTTTGATGTCCAAGAAGCTTCTGGGTGCCCCCTTCTCCCCACCCCTGTAATAAGTCCTTTAACCCTTGCAGACCCAGAACTGCCTTGGCGTCTGAGTCCAGGGTCTGCTGCCTCTTTCCCTCCTGGGAGGAAGCGCTCAGGACGGGGTGGGCTGAGGGAGCAGCGGGGGCGGGCAGGCTCTGTCCAGTGTGCCCCACATCCCACACACCCACGCAGGCGTCTTTTAACAACCCGCCCCCACATCCCACGGCCTCAGCTTCTGCTGGGTGCAAGGCCCAGCTGTTGGGGTTTTGAGCATCCCCCACTAATTAATGGGTGCCTGTGAGGGCTGACCCAATCAGGTACCCAAATTAATCTCAATTATAGCGATTTGGTAACTGCAGCGCTAGCCAGCCCTACTGAGTTGGGATTTCATCACTGAGAATGGAGCCGGGACAGCTCAGCTTCGATGTTATCAGCGGGGGTGGAGTGGGGGGCTGGGTGGGGCTCTGGGGCCCCAGGCAGGCCAGCCTTTATCAGCACCATCAAATTAGTTCACAGCAGCTAGTATTCACATTGGCAGCCTGGACTGCCCTCTCGGCAGCCTAGGTTCTAAGGAGGCTGGAGGGAGTTCTGGGTGGATCCGGGACCGCCATGCTCTGTTCTCCCCCCAGCCCTGGAAGCCTGGAGAAGAGAGTGGTGCGTGAGCCAAATGGGCTCAGGGAACGTGGCTCTGGGCCTCCGCGCTCCAGATTCTGTGACCCAGGGTCCAGCTGGGCTACCGCCCGCTGGCACAGAGCTGCTGGAAGGCAGACGTGGGCTGATGACTCCTGCGTGCTGGCAGCTCCTGAAGTTTCTAAAGCCCATTCCCAGCCAGTCACACTGGTTTGGTCCCTGCAACATCCCGCAGGCGGAGCGAGCAGGGATTATTAACTCCATTTCACAGAGGGGGAAGTAGAGGCCCATGGAGGAGCTAAAGCTTGCTCAGGGAGCCAGGGCAGGAGCCAGGCTCAGCCCAGGCTGTGGGACTCCTCATCCAGTGCTCATCCCAGGAGAATACATTTCCCAAGAGAGAGCCCTCTGGCCCTTCAGCGGGCCACCTGCCGTCACAGGCCCCGCCCACGCAGGCCCCCTCCGCCTGCCTCAGGCTGCCCTGTGCTGTGGCCCATCTGACTCTTGGCGACTCCCGCACAGTAGCCCACCAGGTTCCCTGTCCGTGGGATTTCCCAGGCAAGAAGACTGGAGCGATTTGCTGCTTCCTGCTCTGGGGGATCTTCCCAACCCAGGGATCAAACCTGCATCTCCTGCGTTGGCAGGCAGATTCTATACCACGGAGTCCAAACTGTTGCTATTTGCTCATTTGTGCAAACAGGTGGACTTCTCTGAGTCTCAGTTTCCTCATCTGTAAAATGGGAGTGAAAATAATTCTGCCCGCTGCCCTGCCCACCCTCACAAGGCACTTTTCACCTGCTAAAGCTCTTTGTGAACGTTCGATGTCGATTGTGGTCTTTATTAGCAGTGACGGCAGGAGGGGAGGGTGTAGTGGGCCGACCACGCATCTGTTCCCCAACCATGGAGCATTTCCTGTGGCCCAAGAGGAGCAGGCAAGGTCACCCTCCACGGCGCGGGGAGATGGCTCTCCACTGGGGACATCCAGGCGCCGAGACCCACCCGCAACCACAGCCGAGACTCCGGGGTCATAACCCGCCAGCTCCTGAAGATCTTCTAGGAGGGCTCCTCGGTCTCCTCCGGCGTCTGCCGGGGTGTGGGGTAGGCACTTGAACCCTTGAATGAGCAAATCAGGTCCAACTCCCCACTCGGGAGACACTTAACACGGCTTAAGTAGTTAGAGTCACCCTTCTCACTGCCCTCCACCCCTGTCTCCCGGGGGGCCTGTTCTGCCCAGCTGGTCCACCCCACCCTTGGCCACGCCCCTGGGGCCACGCCCACTCACTCCACCCCTGGGCTCAGGGCCCAGTTCAGCGCAGCAGGGAAGGGGCCTGGAGCTGCGGACAGGGATCTGTCGGGAGTGCCCCTCCACTGGTCCCCAGGAACCCTCTTCACCGCCCCCACTGGCTGGCCACTCCACCAGGGAGCGAGCGCCCTGCGAGCCTCCTGCCTGCCCCTCCACTTCCCGCAAACAAAGGGGCAGGATGATTGATTTTGCGGGAAGAGCGGCCACTAGGGGAGGAGCCGGGGCGCCAGGGGTCCTCACTCCATTTGCCTGTGGCTTCGAGTCAATGCTAGGTCCCTGTAGGCACGGCGGAGGGGTTCCCCAGCTGCTCAGCCCAACGGGGGGTGAAGAGAGAGCGCCCTATGGGGACCCCATGGGGAGGCCTCTGGTACCTTGGGCTCCTGGTCAGCCCCTTAGGGGATGAAGCTGGCTAGTCTCAAGGGCCACATTATTCCAGGGAACGTGTGTGCTGGGAGAGGAGGCCTCCTCCGCCCCGCCTTGCTTGTGGGGATTTTGTAGTGTCTCCCTGGAAGGGGGCTGGAGGAATGGGGGGACGAAGTTGAGCCTCGTGCCCCTCAACAGAGCCCAGCCTGACTTGAGATTCAGGCCTTGAGGTCCGCAGATCCAGACCCAGGGGCAGAGAGGAAGGATGGGACTCTGAGCCGGTGACAGCCATGTGTCTGTGGCCCAAAGACACACCCACACCCACGCGCACGCGCGTGCGCCAGGATTCACAGGGACAGAGTCAGGTCTTTGAGGCACCACACCCGTGGAAGTGAGCGCTGTACGCAGGTGTGCTCTGTGGCAGGATTACGCTCAGACAGATCTGTGTCCCCGAAAAAGACACAGGGCAGGAATGACCACTCCTTCCAGACCAGCCCTGGGATGTGCACACAAACAACAGGGGTCTTCTACTCCCGTTTCTGGTAGCAAGAGGGGCATGCTGAAACCCGGGGAAGGGAAGTGATTCAGACCTGGGTGAGTCAGCTCCAGAAAAACAGGCCGGTGTCCCTCGTGTGTCACACTTGCCGTGGCGTCCCCGGGCCTGGCACAGGTGTGCTTTCAGAGAGACAGCTCTTCCTGGACGTGCCCGAGAAGGAGATTCACCCTCTGTCACTGAGCTGCGGACAGGGATCTGTCGGGAGTGCCCCTCCACTGGTCCCCAGGAACCCTCTTCACCGCCCCCACTGGCTGGCCACTCCACCAGGGAGCGAGCGCCCTGCGAGCCTCCTGCCTGCCCCTCCACTTCCCGCAAACAAAGGGGCAGGATGATTGATTTTGCGGGAAGAGCGGCCACTAGGGGAGGAGCCGGGGCGCCAGGGGTCCTCACTCCATTTGCCTGTGGCTTCGAGTCAATGCTAGGTCCCTGTAGGCACGGCGGAGGGGTTCCCCAGCTGCTCAGCCCAACGGGGGGTGAAGAGAGAGCGCCCTATGGGGACCCCATGGGGAGGCCTCTGGTACCTTGGGCTCCTGGTCAGCCCCTTAGGGGATGAAGCTGGCTAGTCTCAAGGGCCACATTATTCCAGGGAACGTGTGTGCTGGGAGAGGAGGCCTCCTCCGCCCCGCCTTGCTTGTGGGGATTTTGTAGTGTCTCCCTGGAAGGGGGCTGGAGGAATGGGGGGACGAAGTTGAGCCTCGTGCCCCTCAACAGAGCCCAGCCTGACTTGAGATTCAGGCCTTGAGGTCCGCAGATCCAGACCCAGGGGCAGAGAGGAAGGATGGGACTCTGAGCCGGTGACAGCCATGTGTCTGTGGCCCAAAGACACACCCACACCCACGCGCACGCGCGTGCGCCAGGATTCACAGGGACAGAGTCAGGTCTTTGAGGCACCACACCCGTGGAAGTGAGCGCTGTACGCAGGTGTGCTCTGTGGCAGGATTACGCTCAGACAGATCTGTGTCCCCGAAAAAGACACAGGGCAGGAATGACCACTCCTTCCAGACCAGCCCTGGGATGTGCACACAAACAACAGGGGTCTTCTACTCCCGTTTCTGGTAGCGAGAGGGGCATGCTGAAACCCGGGGAAGGGAAGTGATTCAGACCTGGGTGAGTCAGCTCCAGAAAAACAGGCCGGTGTCCCTCGTGTGTCACACTTGCCGTGGCGTCCCCGGGCCTGGCACAGGTGTGCTTTCAGAGAGACAGCTCTTCCTGGACGTGCCCGAGAAGGAGATCACTTCTGCCTGAGCCGCTTCTGTCACTGAGCACCACAGGGGACTTTTCGGGGAGGGGACAGGTGGGTGGGATCTTCAGAAAGGAGGGGAGCAGGAAGTGGGGGACGGGACCCTCGAGGCTTGGTGTCCGCAGAGTGTCTTGGCTTGGGCGAGCAAACGGAGGCAGCCTCTGGGAGCACAGCGGCGCAGGGAGGTGGTGGACTTTTGGCACATGTCTAGGCTGCGGTGGGTGCCCTGTGAGGCCTGGGGAAGCCCCCAGAGGCAGCCTGGCCTCCAGGGTCTTTGTGGGTCAGCTTTGGGAGTCACTTCCCTCATCCAAGTATAATCACAGAATCATGGTGGAGCCAACCCTAACCCCTGCCCCCAACCCAATGAGGTGACTCAGTCCTTGCCACTGGCGCTTACGGGAGCTGGGGAGATCTAGGCTTCCATGGGGAGAGAGAGGCTCTGAGCATGCGTAGGGATGGGGTTAGTGGAGAGGAAGGACATCCAGGATGGACAGAGGCTTGGGACCGAAAGAGGCAGAGCCAGGTGCAGGCTGTACATCCTGTCTGGGAAGCCTAGGGGTGCCAGCGCAGAGACCCCATAGGAGCTGGGGGTGGAGCCAAGCATTCCCAGCGCCACTTCATCTCCAGGGATTTGTGCAGCAAGAGGCCCTGTCTTATGGACAGCCACCATGGGTGCTCTGGTAACGGCTCTGAAATTCCTGGTTTTTTTTTTTTTGGCCACTTCTATTGATCTTTCATTTATCTGTTTCCATCCATCTTCGTTCCTTGGCCCGTGTGGGCCTCCCATCGCAGTGGCCTCTGTCGCTGCAGAGCACTGGTTCTGGGCCTATGCGCTCCAGAGCTCCGGCTCAGTAGTTGGACGCATTGGTCCAGCCAATCCGTGGCACACGGGATGCCCCCAGGCCAGGGGCTGAACTGGCGCCCCTTGCACTGCAAGGCGGTGTCCTTACCCACTGGACCACCAGGGAAGCCCTGAGATTCCTGTTTTAAAAATCCCCCTACTGTTCCCTCCTTTCTCTGACCTTGTGGAACTTACATTTCAGTGACCACCTACTCATGTGCAGTTTAGAAAACTCTAGCCTGACTCTTTAACCTTTCCCCTCCCCATCTTTTCCTGTCTGCTAAAGCGGTCCTGTTTTTCACATTCATTGTTTAGGTCTTTCAGCACCCAGAGGGAACCACTGGTAACATTTTCATCCATTCCTTCTCAGTCTCTTTACTTTCTCAGAATGTGTAAGAGTGTAGGAAGGTGCATAAAAACATACGAATCTAAATTGGGATAATGTAGCTTTGTATCTTGCTTTCTTTGCTGCATTTTTATGAATTACTGAATACATATAAAAGAATGTATGTACAGTTTAAGAACTGTACATTATTATTTAAAGAACAATAAGAAAACATCCAGATATCTGCTATTCAATTTAAGGATTACATCCTGAGTTTTTACTCAGCAGTAGGCTCTGTACATTTTCCCATGCTATTAAATATTCTTTGAGAACTTGAGTTTTGATGGTTGCCTGGTATTCCTTCAAAAGTTGTACCATACTTTATATAATAAATCTTATTTTCTTACAAATTTAGATTGTTTCCAATTTCTTTCTATTAAAAGAACTCTGTGATGAACCCTACTTTATGTAAATCTTTGTCCCATGATCAGATCCTCTATTTCTTCATAAAATTAAAACATCAGTATTTTAAGATAGTAATAGCCAACGCATGCCAATGCCTGTGCTAGGTATTGGGCAGCTTTAAATGCGTTAGCTCAGTGAAATTCATAATTCCACATGGTGGGTACTATTATTTTCATTGTACAGATGAGCAAACCAAAGGTCAGGGGAGCTAAATGAATGCCCCAAATTACATATGATAGTAAGTGGCAAAGCTGGTCTTTGAGCACTGCCAGCAGTCTGGCCACAGAGCCTGAGCCCTTAGACGTTATACCATGCTTTGTTCTGTTCCTTCATTCAGCAATGCTTACTGAGCACCTACTATATACCCAGGAACTATTGCAGAGACATACACAGCAGTGGACCAGACAGATAAAAATCCCCCTACTGTTCCCTCCTTTCTCTGACCTTGTGGAACTTACATTTCAGTGACCACCTACTCATGTGCAGTTTAGAAAACTCTAGCCTGACTCTTTAACCTTTCCCCTCCCCATCTTTTCCTGTCTGCTAAAGCGGTCCTGTTTTTCACATTCATTGTTTAGGTCTTTCAGCACCCAGAGGGAACCACTGGTAACATTTTCATCCATTCCTTCTCAGTCTCTTTACTTTCTCAGAATGTGTAAGAGTGTAGGAAGGTGCATAAAAACATACGAATCTAAATTGGGATAATGTAGCTTTGTATCTTGCTTTCTTTGCTGCATTTTTATGAATTACTGAATACATATAAAAGAATGTATGTACAGTTTAAGAACTGTACATTATTGTTTAAAGAACAATAAGAAAACATCCAGATATCTGCTATTCAATTTAAGGATTACATCCTGAGTTTTTACTCAGCAGTAGGCTCTGTACATTTTCCCATGCTATTAAATATTCTTTGAGAACTTGAGTTTTGATGGTTGCCTGGTATTCCTTCAAAAGTTGTACCATACTTTATATAATAAATCTTATTTTCTTACAAATTTAGATTGTTTCCAATTTCTTTCTATTAAAAGAACTCTGTGATGAACCCTACTTTATGTAAATCTTTGTCCCATGATCAGATCCTCTATTTCTTCATAAAATTAAAACATCAGTATTTTAAGATAGTAATAGCCAACGCATGCCAATGCCTGTGCTAGGTATTGGGCAGCTTTAAATGCGTTAGCTCAGTGAAATTCATAATTCCACATGGTGGGTACTATTATTTTCATTGTACAGATGAGCAAACCAAAGGTCAGGGGAGCTAAATGAATGCCCCAAATTACATATGATAGTAAGTGGCAAAGCTGGTCTTTGAGCACTGCCAGCAGTCTGGCCACAGAGCCTGAGCCCTTAGACGTTATACCATGCTTTGTTCTGTTTCTTCATTCAGCAATGCTTACTGAGCACCTACTATATACCCAGGAACTATTGCAGAGACATACACAGCAGTGGACCAGACAGATAAAAATCTCTGCCCTACCTTCTAACTGCGGACAGATGGTAAACACAAGTGAAATCCTTAGGATTTTTGGAAGTTAGAAAGTTTCCTGGCCAAAAACAACCAATGAAAGCAACAGAATGAGGACACAGAGGTGGGTGTGCAGTCCAGAATACGGAGGCCGGGGAAGGTCTGACAGAGGAGACATTAGAGCGAAGTCTTGAAGGAGGGGAGGAAGAGAGGGAGGCTGGGATCTGAAGGGACAGCATGCCAGACACAGAGCTGCAAGTGCAAAGGCCCTGGGGCAAGAGTGAACTGTCTGTCCAGGGAGCAGCAAGGAGGCTGGTGGGGCTGGACCAGAGTGAGAGGTGGAGGGCGGGCGAGCGAGGTCCGAGAGGTGACGGAGGGGCACAGATCCCGGGACTCGGAGGGTCACTGTACGGACTTGGACTTTTCCCCGAGGCAGGTGGGTGTGATGGGGAGTTTTGAGCAGAGCAGGGGTGCTTCTAATGAGATCCCACTGGCTGCTGGGTGGAGAATCTCTGTAGGAGGCAAAGGTGGCAGCGAGGAGGCCCCTGTGGCAGCCGGACTGGCGATCATCGGGGCTCAGACCAGGCTGCTGGTGTGGGTGGAAACAAGTGATTTCCTTCTGGATATGTTTTGAAAATGGAGTTGACAGGATTTGCAAATTGCTTGGCTATGGGTTTTTTTTTTTTTAATAAAGAGAAAGGAATCAAGGAAGCTTCCAGAGTCTGGTGCTTGAACCCTGGAGAGGAGGAAACATATGCAGTACAGCTGGGAAAACCGTGGAAGCCACCGCTGCCTGGGGACCTCTCCACTGGGCACACAACTGGAAATGCGTTAGCTCAGTGAAATTCATAATTCCACATGGTGGGTACTATTATTTTCATTGTACAGATGAGCAAACCAAAGGTCAGGGGAGCTAAATGAATGCCCCAAATTACATATGATAGTAAGTGGCAAAGCTGGTCTTTGAGCACTGCCAGCAGTCTGGCCACAGAGCCTGAGCCCTTAGACGTTATACCATGCTTTGTTCTGTTTCTTCATTCAGCAATGCTTACTGAGCACCTACTATATACCCAGGAACTATTGCAGAGACATACACAGCAGTGGACCAGACAGATAAAAATCTCTGCCCTACCTTCTAACTGCGGACAGATGGTAAACACAAGTGAAATCCTTAGGATTTTTGGAAGTTAGAAAGTTTCCTGGACAAAAACAACCAATGAAAGCAACAGAATGAGGACACAGAGGTGGGTGTGCAGTCCAGAATACGGAGGCCGGGGAAGGTCTGACAGAGGAGACATTAGAGCAAAGTCTTGAAGGAGGGGAGGAAGAGAGGGAGGCTGGGATCTGAAGGGACAGCATGCCAGACACAGAGCTGCAAGTGCAAAGGCCCTGGGGCAAGAGTGAACTGTCTGTCCAGGGAGCAGCAAGGAGGCTGGTGGGGCTGGACCAGAGTGAGAGGTGGAGGGCGGGCGCAGCGAGGTCCGAGAGGTGACGGAGGGGCACAGATCCCGGGACTCGGAGGGTCACTGTACGGACTTGGACTTTTCCCCGAGGCAGGTGGGTGTGATGGGGAGTTTTGAGCAGAGCAGGGGTGCTTCTAATGAGATCCCACTGGCTGCTGGGTGGAGAATCTCTGTAGGAGGCAAAGGTGGCAGCGAGGAGGCCCCTGTGGCAGCCGGACTGGCGATCATCGGGGCTCAGACCAGGCTGCTGGTGTGGGTGGAAACAAGTGATTTCCTTCTGGATTTGTTTTGAAAATGGAGTTGACAGGATTTGCAAATTGCTTGGCTATGGGTTTTTTTTTTTTTAATAAAGAGAAAGGAATCAAGGAAGCTTCCAGAGTCTGGTGCTTGAACCCTGGAGAGGAGGAAACATATGCAGTACAGCTGGGAAAACCGTGGAAGCCACCGCTGCCTGCCTCCTTCTCCACTGGGCACACAGGAGGCTGGCATGTCCTGCTCCCTTGGAGTTAGACGTGGCCATGGAATGAGCTCTGGCCAGAGGTTTGTGAGCGAGAGGGAAATGCTTAACTTCCGGGCTGGGGCTTTAATCTAATCCAGCTTTGCTGGTCCCCTGCCTAAGTGTATCTCTAGAATTTGTTGGACTCTCCATCCCCCTGGGACCCTACGTGGAGGAGAGCCCTCCACCCACCTGCCCTGGACATGGGTCATCACAAAGAAATAAATGTTTGTTGTTATAAAACACTGAGAGTCAGATGTTCTTTGCCAGCACAACGTAATTTATCTTATCCTGAATAATACAGAGGATTGCCATGTCAGGCTGCACAGGTCGTACACTGTACAGGGCAGCATCTCCAAGAAGGTTTCATTCCCATCATAGACTTGTCGGACTTCCAGATCCTGCACACGCATGAAGGACTGTGCCCCGTTGCCATCATGCTCAGGGCATTCCTTGAGGCTGCTCTTCTTGTTTACCAGACTCTCTTAGGGACCGGATTTCCAGCCCATACTCCCACCCAACTCTCAATCTGCTACAACTCCCTCACACAGCAGTGGCGGTGGAAGGCGTGCTCAATGTGTGACTTGCCTGAGCACCTGCGTACAAGGGAGCAAGAGTGTGGATCCTGGGCAGATCCAGGCCAAGCTGAGGAGGTGAGCGAGGGGGCACAGCCATGCTCCAGAAGCTTCACCACTTCCTAACGGGACTCAGGCTCTGGTCACAGATTTAACAAGAAATCTGATTTGCGGACCTGCCAGTCAGATGAATTTAAAGTGGATGCTCCTAATTAAACCCCAGAACCAGTGCTCCCTCCCTCCCTTCCTCTCCCATCCCCCTGCTTCATCCAAGAGCCAGTCTGAGGTGGCCATGCAGAGCCTGGAGCGGGAAGGGGCATTCTGGTTTCTCCGGGCTGACCCGCCTCTAGTCAGACAGAATAATACATAGCTGGACGTTGTTTTGTTAAATTACTTAAGAAACGTACTTTCTCCTAACGTGCAGAGGACTATAGGAGTTAGAGGCAACTCTGCCTGTTACCCAAGTGAAGATGTCGAGTAGACAGATGTATGGACAAGACCAGAGCCCCAGGGAGACCTCCGAGCTAGAGAGACAGATTTAGGAGGTGTCAGAAATACAAAGAGTGTCAACAAATACCCAAATGTTGGTGTTTAAAGAGCCATGGTGCTAGGGGGGAATCACCGAGGGAGGGGGGCACATGGAAAAGAGTCAGAAGACCCAGCCTCTAATACTGCAGAGGAGACAGGAAGGAGCAGCTGGGGACAGGAGAGTATCAGCAGAGGGAGGAAAGGATTCCAGGAAGGACAGGGTGACCACCTGGGTCCAGAGCACTGAAGGGGCCGGTAAATGGCGAGCTGAGACGAGCTGAGACTTGACCGTGGTTGGGCTTAGTGACCTGGAGTCGCGGTGCCCTGGACCAGACCAGTCAGGTGGGGTGGGTTCGGAGAGGATGGGGAGACAGAAGCCAGAGAAGAGGGGGCTCTTCCATGGCATCTTACTGGGTAAGGGGCAGAGAATAGGGAGGTAGTGGGCGGGAAAGTGAGGTCAAGAGAGAAGTGAGGCATAGGAGACAAAGGAGGCTGACACGTCCAGTCCCATCGTTTCACCGCAAATAGACGGAGAAACAACGGAAACAGTGACAGATTTTATTCTCTTGGGCTCTAAATCACTGCAGCCATAAAATTAAAAGACACCTGCTCCTTGGAAGAAAAGCTATGACAAACCTAGACAGTGTGTTAAAAAGCAGAGACATCACTTGGCCAACAAAAGTCTGTACAGTCAAAGCTATATTTTTTCCAGTAGTCATGTATGAACGTGACAGCTGGACCATAAAGAAGCTGTGTGCCAAAGACTTGATGTCTTAACCTGTGGTGTTGGAGAAGGCTCTTGAGAGGCCCTTGGACCAGCAAGATCAAACCCACCCATCCTAAAGGAAATCCACCCTGAATATTCATTGGAAGGACTGATGCTGAAGCCGTAGCTCGATACTTGGGCCACCTGATGCGAAGAGACAACTCACTGGGAAAGACTCTGTAGCTGGGGAAAATAGAAGGCAAAGGGAGAGCTGGACGTAAAGACTTTCTCCTAACGTGCAGAGGACTATAGGAGTTAGAGGCAACTCTGCCTGTTACCCAAGTGAAGATGTCGAGTAGACAGATGTATGGACAAGACCAGAGCCCCAGGGAGACCTCCGAGCTAGAGAGACAGATTTAGGAGGTGTCAGAAATACAAAGAGTGTCAACAAATACCCAAATGTTGGTGTTTAAAGAGCCATGGTGCTAGGGGGGAATCACCGAGGGAGGGGGGCACATGGAAAAGAGTCAGAAGACCCAGCCTCTAATACTGCAGAGGAGACAGGAAGGAGCAGCTGGGGACAGGAGAGTATCAGCAGAGGGAGGAAAGGATTCCAGGAAGGACAGGGTGACCACCTGGGTCCAGAGCACTGAAGGGGCCGGTAAATGGCGAGCTGAGACGAGCTGAGACTTGACCGTGGTTGGGCTTAGTGACCTGGAGTCGCGGTGCCCTGGACCAGACCAGTCAGGTGGGGTGGGTTCGGAGAGGATGGGGAGACAGAAGCCAGAGAAGAGGGGGCTCTTCCATGGCATCTTACTGGGTAAGGGGCAGAGAATAGGGAGGTAGTGGGCGGGAAAGTGAGGTCAAGAGAGAAGTGAGGCATAGGAGACAAAGGAGGCTGACACGTCCAGTCCCATCGTTTCACCGCAAATAGACGGAGAAACAACGGAAACAGTGACAGATTTTATTCTCTTGGGCTCTAAATCACTGCAGCCATAAAATTAAAAGACACCTGCTCCTTGGAAGAAAAGCTATGACAAACCTAGACAGTGTGTTAAAAAGCAGAGACATCACTTGGCCAACAAAAGTCTGTACAGTCAAAGCTATATTTTTTCCAGTAGTCATGTATGAACGTGACAGCTGGACCATAAAGAAGCTGTGTGCCAAAGACTTGATGTCTTAACCTGTGGTGTTGGAGAAGGCTCTTGAGAGGCCCTTGGACCAGCAAGATCAAACCCACCCATCCTAAAGGAAATCCACCCTGAATATTCATTGGAAGGACTGATGCTGAAGCCGTAGCTCCGATACTTGGGCCACCTGATGCGAAGAGACAACTCACTGGGAAAGACTCTGTAGCTGGGGGAAAATAGAAGGCAGGAGAAGCGGGTGATAGAGGGATGAGACGGTTGGATGGCATCACCAAGTCAATGGACATGGGTTTGAGTGAGTTGCGGGAGATGGTGATGCACAGGGAGGCCTGGCGTGCTGCAGTCCATAGACTCGCTACGAGTCGGACATGACTGAGCGATTGAACTGAGCTGAGAAAGAGCCCTAAGACAGGGAAAGTCACTGAGGCCAGAAAGCCACCCATCCTCAACCGCCATCAGCAATAGCATGTGAGGATGATCTGCTCTTCCTGCATTTCAAGCTCTTTGCAGCCACCCCTTAGCGGGTTTCCAGTCCCCGCTCCAGCTTAGGTCCAGGTCCACAGGGGGTCTCCTGCAAGAGCAGGAATGAGAATACGGACCTTGATAAAGCTGTTGATGGGGAAATGGAGGCCCAGAGAGGGTAAACAACCTGCCCACAGTGACTCAGCCATTAAGTGGCAGAGCTAGAATTCCACCCCAATTCTGCCCAACACCCTCCTCCAAGGATAAGCAAAGGGAGGAGAGGTCCTTGTCAAAGGTCCCCAGGGGCTTTCCAGACTTGGCCTCCTGACAAGCGCTGGTGTTCATGTCTTCATTACAGGCGTGCCAGCTGGGGGCACTGATGGTGTCAGGATCCCCAAGACAGGACAGGGAGAAGCTTCCCCCGGAGACTCAAAGACCCTTTGTTGTTCAGGCGCTAAGTTGTGTTCAACTAGTTGTGACCCCGTGAGCGGCAGCACTCCAGGATAAATGACAAACCTGACAGTGTGTTAAAAGCAGAGACATCACTTGGCCAACAAAAGTCTGTACAGTCAAAGCTATATTTTTTCCAGTAGTCATGTATGAACGTGACAGCTGGACCATAAAGAAGCTGTGTGCCAAAGACTTGATGTCTTAACCTGTGGTGTTGGAGAAGGCTCTTGAGAGGCCCTTGGACCAGCAAGATCAAACCCACCCATCCTAAAGGAAATCCACCCTGAATATTCATTGGAAGGACTGATGCTGAAGCCGTAGCTCCGATACTTGGGCCACCTGATGCGAAGAGACAACTCACTGGGAAAGACTCTGTAGCTGGGGGAAAATAGAAGGCAGGAGAAGCGGGTGATAGAGGGATGAGACGGTTGGATGGCATCACCAAGTCAATGGACATGGGTTTGAGTGAGTTGCGGGAGATGGTGATGCACAGGGAGGCCTGGCGTGCTGCAGTCCATAGACTCGCTACGAGTCGGACATGACTGAGCGATTGAACTGAGCTGAGAAAGAGCCCTAAGACAGGGAAAGTCACTGAGGCCAGAAAGCCCCCCATCCTCAACCGCCATCAGCAATAGCATGTGAGGATGATCTGCTCTTCCTGCATTTCAAGCTCTTTGCAGCCACCCCTTAGCGGGTTTCCAGTCCCCGCTCCAGCTTAGGTCCAGGTCCACAGGGGGTCTCCTGCAAGAGCAGGAATGAGAATACGGACCTTGATAAAGCTGTTGATGGGGAAATGGAGGCCCAGAGAGGGTAAACAACCTGCCCACAGTGACTCAGCCATTAAGTGGCAGAGCTAGAATTCCACCCCAATTCTGCCCAACACCCTCCTCCAAGGATAAGCAAAGGGAGGAGAGGTCCTTGTCAAAGGTCCCCAGGGGCTTTCCAGACTTGGCCTCCTGACAAGCGCTGGTGTTCATGTCTTCATTACAGGCGTGCCAGCTGGGGGCACTGATGGTGTCAGGATCCCCAAGACAGGACAGGGAGAAGCTTCCCCCGGAGACTCAAAGACCCTTTGTTGTTCAGGCGCTAAGTTGTGTTCAACTAGTTGTGACCCCGTAGACGGCAGCACTCCAGGCTTTCCTGTTCTTCACCATCTCCCAGAGTTTGCTCAAACTCATGTCCACTGTGTTGGTGATGCCACCCAACCATCTCATCCTCTGTCGCCCACTTCTCCTGCTGCCCTCAGTCTTTTCCAGCATCAGGGTCTTCTCCAGTGAGTCAGCTCTTCCCATCAGGCGCACAGACCCTTGATCTCCAGGTTTCACGGGGGCTGTTCAGAAGGTCGGTGCAAGGGTGCGCGCCCTTTGCAGGAGCAGGGTGGGTGGGAAGGAGCAGCTCAAGGATTTGGGGAATCACAAAAGGCTTCCCAAGCAAGAGGCCTAGCAGGAGCACTGTTTGGTTCGGTCAGGAGCGATGGGGCGACGTGTCCCTGCGGAGGGCACAGCACGTGCAAAGGCCAAGAGCCAGGAGAGGCGTTCAGGAAACTGAGACGAAACAGCGGGCCCAGGGGCAAGGTGGGGCTTCGGAGGCCCCTGCACCCGCTCTCGGCCCACAACCGCCCCCGCCCGCCGCAGGGGCCGCCTCGGCGGAGCCAGCCCCGCCCCGCCCGCTCGGTGATCGCGCGGCCGGCCGGCCGGGGGCGTCTAATGGGCTGCCCGGCCGGTGTTCCGGGGAGTGGTCCCCGGCCGCGCTAATGTGCGGTCGCCCCGCCCGCCGGCAGCTGGTGCCCCCGCGCCGACCCCGGGCGCCGATCGATACGCATCAGGCGGCGGGCCGCCGGGAGCGCCCCCTCCCCCGGGCGCCTCTGACGGTCGTTCCGGGGCCTCCCGCGCCGGGCGCGGGGGTGGCGGCGGGCTGGCCGCCGGGCGGGGCGCCCCGCGGTGGGACCTGCGCGCCCGCGCCCGCCCGGCTCCTCTCCGCATCTCCGGGCGCGCCCCGTCCCTCCAAGTCTCCTTGTCTCTGTCTCTCTGCAAGTTCGGCTTCCCCCTACAGCTCCTGTTTCTCCCTCTCCGGGTCTTGGGGAGGACGGCTCCGCGCCCAGGCCTTTGTCCGCACAGCTTCTCGCCCTCAAGCTCCACTTCCTACTCGCTGGGAGCCTGGGCGTCAAGGGACAAGGCCACAGCCAGGGGAGTTCTGGTATCCAGAACCGAGTCGAGGGTGGGGAGAAGGAGGCCCTTGGGTGCAGAACGTAAGGAGCATCAAAATAAAATAAAATAAAAGCCTCTTAGAAACCAAGATTAAAAAATACTTGAATGCAGTAGTTTTAAACACTAGCAACAATTCAGTGATGAAGATATCAACATTTTAAAGATGAGATCAGTAACTGCTCCACTGAGTCACGCTGGAGTTTGTGGCAAAAGAAACATCGGGAATAGGGTTCTGTTTTATTTAAAATGCTTATCTTTTGTCCATCGTGGATTGTTTACCATGATTTTAAAGGAGACTAATACAGGGGGTATTGGACTGTGGGCAGGAGTCCATGCCCATGGTTGTGATTAGTTATTTAGAGAGCATCAAGTGCAAGAATCTTAATTATCTTTGAAAAAAGCAATCGCTTTATTGGGATATAATTTGCATACTATACAACTTATTTGCTAAAGCGTCCAGTTAAGTGAATTTTGGTATATTCAGGTTGTACAACTACCCCCACACCATTTTTGGAAGATTTTCATCACTCCCAAAAGTGTCGCTAGCCCCTAGCAGCTGCTCTCCACTCCTCTCGACATTCCCAACCCTGGGTGAGAGCTGGGCATGACTTAGGGACTAAACAGCGGCAGCAGCAGGCAACCACCAATCTTTCCAGCCCTGTGGATTTACCTGTTCTGGATATTTGATATAATTGCAACCGTACCATAGGTAGTCTCTTGAGAATAGCTTTTGCACTTGGGTATAATGTTTACGGGGTTCATTCTTGCTATAGCATGCATCGATACTTCATTCCTTTATATTGCCTAATACTCTTCCACTTCATGGCTATACCATTTTACTTACCTGTTTGTTGCCTTATGGACATACGGGTTTCTATGGCGATAGCGAATAACGCTGTTACATACATTCATGTACAAATTTTTGTGTGGACATAAGTTTTCATTCCTCTGGGGTAGAATTTCTAGATCATATGATAACTCCATGTTTAACCTTCTAGAGAACTGCCAGACTGTTTCCTGAGGTGGTCACAGGCAGTTACATCCCCACCAGCAGTATACGAAGGCTCCAATTTCTTGGTATCTTCACCGACACTTGCTATCATCTGTCTTTTTGATTATAGCTTTCCTAGTGTGTGTGAAGTGGTTGTCTCATTGTGATTTTGATTTGCATTTCCCTAATGGCTAATGATGCTGAGCATTTTTCACATGCTTTTTGGACATCAGTATATCTTTGGAGAAGTGTGTGTACAAACCCTGGGGCAGTTTTTCAGATACCTTAGATATCTTTTATGTTAAAGGCATTACACCACACTTGTGACTCTGACTTGCTTTTTCGTATGTGACAATATGCTATGGAGGTCTTTCTGTGATCTGTGTAGATTTTTATAGCTCGACTTCACTATTTCTGAGCACCTATTCAAGCTTTCATAGTTTGACTGTGCTATTAGTATTTATCCAGTCTCTGATGCATGGACATTTATGTTTTTTCAAAAATGTTTTCTGTTGGAAACAAGGTAATAAACATCCTCATGCACATCTCTGTGCACCAAAAGTAGCACTATGCAAGCTAGTTAAGTGAATTTTGGTATATTCAGGTTGTACAACTACCCCACACCATTTTGGAAGATTTTCATCACTCCCAAAAGTGTCGCTAGCCCCTAGCAGCTGCTCTCCACTCCTCTCGACATTCCCAACCCTGGGTGAGAGCTGGGCATGACTTAGGGACTAAACAGCGAGCAGCAGGCAACCACCAATCTTTCCAGCCCTGTGGATTTACCTGTTCTGGATATTTGATATAATTGCAACCGTACCATAGGTAGTCTCTTGAGAATAGCTTTTGCACTTGGGTATAATGTTTACGGGGTTCATTCTTGCTATAGCATGCATCGATACTTCATTCCTTTATATTGCCTAATACTCTTCCACTTCATGGCTATACCATTTTACTTACCTGTTTGTTGCCTTATGGACATACGGGTTTCTATGGCGATAGCGAATAACGCTGTTACATACATTCATGTACAAATTTTTGTGTGGACATAAGTTTTCATTCCTCTGGGGTAGAATTTCTAGATCATATGATAACTCCATGTTTAACCTTCTAGAGAACTGCCAGACTGTTTCCTGAGGTGGTCACAGGCAGTTACATCCCCACCAGCAGTATACGAAGGCTCCAATTTCTTGGTATCTTCACCGACACTTGCTATCATCTGTCTTTTTGATTATAGCTTTCCTAGTGTGTGTGAAGTGGTTGTCTCATTGTGATTTTGATTTGCTTTTCCCCTAATGGCTAATGATGCTGAGCATTTTTCACATGCTTTTTGGACATCAGTATATCTTTGGAGAAGTGTGTGTACAAACCCTGGGGCAGTTTTTCAGATACCTTAGATATCTTTTATGTTAAAGGCATTACACCACACTTGTGACTCTGACTTGCTTTTTCGTATGTGACAATATGCTATGGAGGTCTTTCTGTGATCTGTGTAGATTTTTATAGCTCGACTTCACTATTTCTGAGCACCTATTCAAGCTTTCATAGTTTGACTGTGCTATTAGTATTTATCCAGTCTCTGATGCATGGACATTTATGTTTTTTCAAAAATGTTTTCTGTTGGAAACAAGGTAATAAACATCCTCATGCACATCTCTGTGCACCAAAATGAGTCTTTTTGGTAAAGAAAGCCTTAATGGTAGAGCTACTGGGTGAACATTTTTATTTTGATTTCAGTAGATATTAACAAATTGTTCTCTGAAATTTTGCCTTGTGTATGGTTCCACCAGCATTGTATGAGAATTGCACTTTTATGAACTCTCAGTGTTATCAGTCTCCTTAATTTTTGCCAATTTGTCAGGCCAAAGACAAAACAGAAAAATTCACTGCTGCTTTAATTTTCGTTTACCTGGCTACAGAATGTGAACTTAAAAAATATATGATTATTGGACCTGGTTACAGAATGTGAACTTAAAAAATATATGATTATTGGCCATTTAAATTTCATCTACCATGAATTGCCTGTTTATATCTTTTGTCTGTTTTTCTCATGGAGTATTTTTATATATTCTGGATATGGATCATCTTTTTCCCAGCCTGCCGATGATCTTTCTGACATAGAAATGTTAAATTTTGGCTTGCGGGTTTTATGTCTTGATTTTGCTGCTCAGAGGACATGAAAATATTTTCCTCTAATATTTTTATGTTCAAAGTGGAGAGATATATTTTGGATGTGATGACAATATTGAAATGAAGTAAATTCTTAAATAGATGAATAAACCTAAGACAGTCTCCAGAAGTTCCTGACATAAATTGTCATTGAGTGTGGGAGTCCACTTGACTCATAGAGTTCATAGGAAAATGTGTTAGTAATACTGAAAAAAATTTCAAAGGTGAATAGCCCTAACAGTTGGCAGAATATAAAGTCATAATAATTAAAATGTAGTAGAGGAATGAGCTTAGCTAATCAATGGATCAATGGAAAGGAACAGATCCATGTTTATATGAAACTTTAGTTTATGATAAAAGTGACATTTCAAAAAAAAAAAAAGAATTCAATAAGTGGTCTTGCTTCAAATGGCTGTCCTCTCGGTGGTGAATGTTTCTTCGTATCTCCATCAAATATTTCTGGAAGCCTAACACAGGCTAGAAACCACTCGTGTGGACACTGATGAGGAAGAACAGTGAACAAAACGGACAAAAGGACAGAAATTCCTGGCCTCAGAAAAAAAAGAAAAAAAAAAGTAATTCCTGGCCTCATAAAGCTGACGTTCTGGTGGGAGAAGCAGTCAGTAGATAAACAGGTAAATCATATGCGTTAGAAATAAAAGAGAATAAAGGAGAAGTGGGATGGGAAGAAAGTGGCAATTTAAAATAGAAAGATTAAGGGACTTCCCTGGTGGTCCAGTGGCTAAGAATCTGCCTGCCAATGCAAGGGACACAGGTTCAAGCCCTGGTCTGGGAAGATCCCGCATGTGAGTCACGACTACTAAAGCCCGAGCACCCTAGAATTCATGCTCTACAACAAGAGAGACCACTGCTATGAGAAGCCCATGCATCACAACTAGAGAGCAGCCTTTGCGCACACAACTATAGAAAGCCCACTCACGGCAGTGAGGACCTAGCATAACCAAATCGATAAAACAAAATAGAAAGATTAAGAAAGATGTCAATTAAAAGGTGCTATTTCAGCAAGAGCTCAAGGAAGACGAGGGCATTGGCTTTGTAGGTATCGATGAGGTCTGTCCGTGCCAAGGGAACAGACAGTGCAAAGGTCCTGAGGCAGGAATGTGTTTATGTGTGCTGAGACTTATGGACTTGAGCTTTCACTGTGGGTGGTCTTGAAGGGTTATGAGCAAAGGTGTGGCAGGATCTTACTGATGCTTTTACTGGACCACTCTCGGATCTGGGTGGAGCTTTGAAGGGTTAAAAAGAGCCCCGAAGGTGTGGCAGGAGTTCATAGGAAAATGTGTTAGTAATACTGAAAAAAATTTCAAAGGTGAATAGCCCTAACAGTTGGCAGAATATAAAGTCATAATAATTAAAATGTAGTAGAGGAATGAGCTTAGCTAATCAATGGATCAATGGAAAGGAACAGATCCATGTTTATATGAAACTTTAGTTTATGATAAAAGTGACATTTCAAAAAAAAAAAAAGAATTCAATAAGTGGTCTTGCTTCAAATGGCTGTCCTCTCGGTGGTGAATGTTTCTTCGTATCTCCATCAAATATTTCTGGAAGCCTAACACAGGCTAGAAACCACTCGTGTGGACACTGATGAGGAAGAACAGTGAACAAAACAGACAAAAGGACAGAAATTCCTGGCCTCAGAAAAAAAAGAAAAAAAAAAGTAATTCCTGGCCTCATAAAGCTGACGTTCTGGTGGGAGAAGCAGTCAGTAGATAAACAGGTAAATCATATGCGTTAGAAATAAAAGAGAATAAAGGAGAAGTGGGATGGGAAGAAAGTGGCAATTTAAAATAGAAAGATTAAGGGACTTCCCTGGTGGTCCAGTGGCTAAGAATCTGCCTGCCAATGCAAGGGACACAGGTTCAAGCCCTGGTCTGGGAAGATCCCGCATGTGAGTCACGACTACTAAAGCCCGAGCACCCTAGAATTCATGCTCTACAACAAGAGAGACCACTGCTATGAGAAGCCCATGCATCACAACTAGAGAGCAGCCTTTGCGCACACAACTATAGAAAGCCCACTCACGGCAGTGAGGACCTAGCATAACCAAATCGATAAAACAAAATAGAAAGATTAAGAAAGATGTCAATTAAAAGGTGCTATTTCAGCAAGAGCTCAAGGAAGACGAGGGCATTGGCTTTGTAGGTATCGATGAGGTCTGTCCGTGCCAAGGGAACAGACAGTGCAAAGGTCCTGAGGCAGGAATGTGTTTATGTGTGCTGAGACTTATGGACTTGAGCTTTCACTGTGGGTGGTCTTGAAGGGTTATGAGCAAAGGTGTGGCAGGATCTTACTGATGCTTTTACTGGACCACTCTCGGATCTGGGTGGAGCGTTGTGTGTAAGGTCCAGGGCAGGAGTGGACTCGGGAAGACCAGGGAGGAGGCAACTGCATGGCTCTCCAGAGGAGGGCCGTTGGTGGCTTGGATCGAGTGGAGAAAGTGGGACGTGGTCCGATTCTGGATGTATTTTGAAGACAAAACAAATAGGATTTGCTGATGGTTGGGGGAGAGTTGGCGAAGGGGAGAAGAGTCAAGGGTCACTTTGATCTGAGACTTGGAAGGCTGGAGCTACCATTAAGAGAGGAGGAAGGCTGTGGGTGGAGCGAGCTGGGGAAGAGCAGGAGCTCAGCTTTGGAAGTCTGGAGTCTGAGATGCTCCCCAGACCCCTGAATGAAGACGTGAAGTGTCTGCCCCGAGACGGGAGGTCTGGGCCGGTGGTACCATCAGTGTGAGACCTCAACGGCCCACACAGTGGCCACGTGCCGCGCATGGCTGCCGAGCCCGTGGACTGCAGCTGGTCTGATTGAAATGGGCCACATGTGTAAAACGCACACTGGTTTTTGTAGGCTTAGGGTGAAAAAAAGGAAAATAGTTCATGTCTGATTTTTTAAAAAGTTGAAATGATGGTGAAATACTTTTGGATATTTTTGGTGAGATAAAGTATAGGATTTTATCTGACTATTTTCACTTGTAAAAAATGTAGGTACTCCCCAATATTATTAAATTGCCTAAGAAGCTTGCGTGCTATTTCTTTTGGACAGCATTGGTCTAGACGGATATTAATGTGCAAACAGAATGGAGTCACCTGGGAAATGACTTTGGGGCCTGAGGGTGGGCCCTCCAAGGTGAAGAGGGTGAGGAAGAAATGCGCAGGTTCAAAGGAGAAACCTGGGAGGCTGGAGGAAAGGCGGGAGCGGGAAAGCCAAGGCAGGAGAGTGTTTCAGGGAGGAAGGAGGCGCCTGAGACCAATACTGTTGATGGGCGGAGAACTGACTACTGAAATTAGCCAAGCGTCACCACTTGACCAGAGCCCCACATTCATACTGTTTTCAGTTCCCACAGTGTCCCGTTGCTGAAGATACAACAAACAAGGACAGCTGGTCCCTGCTTTCTGGGGGCTCACAATGTAGGGGGGGGGGCAGTCATTCTCCCCAAAGCATAAGCCACCAGTCACCCAGGCAAGAGGAGCGTTCTGGAACCAGGAAAGCCCACAGCAGAGGTATAGATGTGTGCCCTGAGGGCGCAGGAGAAATCCTGCTCACAGTTTGAAAACCGTCATCCCTGGGGCCAAACCTGCTTCCCCATCCCCGCCCTCAGTCCCCAGCATAGACCCCGGGCAAGGGAGTATCAGAAATAACTTGCTAAGGGCTTTGCAGAGGTAGAGAGTCTCCACAGTGCTACAAGGGGGCCAGGACTTGAACCCAGGACTCTCTGGCTCCAAAGCCCGAGTCCTTAGCCACTCTGCTCAACTGCCTGAGGAACACAGGGCTGAGTTACTACAGGCTCTTCTCTGACAGCTGGAAGCTTTGGGTGGCAGAGTACCCAATTCTGGTTTTTTCGACAGTGCCCCAAACCCCAATTCTTGTTCCCCAAGTTGGTTTAGTTGAATTCTTTCAGCCTTAATTTGCTCATCTCTATAATGGAATCAATAAAATGGCACAACAGCACATCAGTGACCACACCACACCATCTGTCATGGGCAGAGCCAGGCTGGGGGCTCAAGGCAGGCCATGCAATATGGGGCCTTGGAAACACATTTCCCAGGGCAGGTGGGCAGGGGGACCACAAGCTCGCTGGGAGGGAGGGCACTGGGGCAGGTGATCCCTTCTGGGCCTGTGTCCTAGAGAGTGCCGAGCCCCGTTCCCGTGCCCCCTGAAGGTCAGGCACCCTCTCTGGCCCCCGCTGCCCCCTCCTGCTTCTGACTGTCCCCTCCGCACTGGATAAACAGCACCTTTGCCCGCCTGCCTCCTCAATCCCTCACGCTTCACCAGAATTAAATTCATCATTCATTTTTTATGGTTTATACATGGTGTAATTTATGTTTTCAAATATATTGAGGTCACACTTTAGCAGAAAAAAAGTATTTCACATTGAAATTGAAGGCATGTGTGTTCCATTAAATGGGGATGTTTGGGGTAATTTTAAAAGGCTAAAAGTAGTAGAAAGTAACATTAAAATAAAATTTGAGAGATGTAATTACCCCTAATCGCACCATAAAATAATCAATACTGCATTCCATTATTTCTGACTTCCCTAGTTATAGCTTTTTTTGTTAAGCTCTTGAATATTGATGAGGTGAAAGGGTCGGTGTCTTCTGGCAGAGGTCTGATGGAGGTGGAATTAAGGTGGTGTCTTCCTGATTATCCGTGGAGACCGCGAGCGCCGCTCTTTCTCAGCTAGGAATCCCAGCAGACGGCACCAGGCTCCCTAGTCTCCAGCCAACGATGTTCTGTCCAGCTCTTCCCATGTGGGGCTCGGTGGGAGGCCAGGTTGGCTTGTTCAGGCTCCATTTTTTGGAGCACTCACTGAGCGCAAGCTCTGTGCAAGCCTCCTGGATATATCAACTCGTTTCACTCTTAAAGCAACCTTCTGCAAGACTCCCCATTTTACAGATGGGCACACTGAGGCTCAGTGGTATAATGTGAGTTACCGAGGAATGGAGTTGGGATTTGCACTCAGGTCTGTGCTCCTGCCATTATTTATGCCACCTCTGAAGTCCAGCTAAGGGATCCTAGTTGAATTCTTTCAGCCTTAATTTGCTCATCTCTATAATGGAATCAATAAAATGGCACAACAGCACATCAGTGACCACACCACACCATCTGTCATGGGCAGAGCCAGGCTGGGGGCTCAAGGCAGGCCATGCAATATGGGGCCTTGGAAACACATTTCCCAGGGCAGGTGGGCAGGGGGACCACAAGCTCGCTGGGAGGGAGGGCACTGGGGCAGGTGATCCCTTCTGGGCCTGTGTCCTAGAGAGTGCCGAGCCCCGTTCCCGTGCCCCCTGAAGGTCAGGCACCCTCTCTGGCCCCCGCTGCCCCCTCCTGCTTCTGACTGTCCCCTCCGCACTGGATAAACAGCACCTTTGCCCGCCTGCCTCCTCAATCCCTCACGCTTCACCAGAATTAAATTCATCATTCATTTTTTATGGTTTATACATGGTGTAATTTATGTTTTCAAATATATTGAGGTCACACTTTAGCAGAAAAAAAGTATTTCACATTGAAATTGAAGGCATGTGTGTTCCATTAAATGGGGATGTTTGGGGTAATTTTAAAAGGCTAAAAGTAGTAGAAAGTAACATTAAAATAAAATTTGAGAGATGTAATTACCCCTAATCGCACCATAAAATAATCAATACTGCATTCCATTATTTCTGACTTCCCTAGTTATAGCTTTTTTTGTTAAGCTCTTGAATATTGATGAGGTGAAAGGGTCGGTGTCTTCTGGCAGAGGTCTGATGGAGGTGGAATTAAGGTGGTGTCTTCCCTGATTATCCCGTGGAGACCGCGAGCGCCGCTCTTTCTCAGCTAGGAATCCCAGCAGACGGCACCAGGCTCCCTAGTCTCCAGCCAACGATGTTCTGTCCAGCTCTTCCCATGTGGGGCTCGGTGGGAGGCCAGGTTGGCTTGTTCAGGCTACATTTTTTGGAGCACTCACTGAGCGCAAGCTCTGTGCAAGCCTCCTGGATATATCAACTCGTTTCACTCTTAAAGCAACCTTCTGCAAGACTCCCCATTTTACAGATGGGCACACTGAGGCTCAGTGGTATAATGTGAGTTACCGAGGAATGGAGTTGGGATTTGCACTCAGGTCTGTGCTCCTGCCATTATTTATGCCACCTCTCTAGAAGTCCAGCTAAGGGATCCTAACAGGAGGGCACAGGGGTGCTGAGGGTCCTGGGAGAGGATGACCCAGTGCCAACCCCCAGGGCAGTTGCCGCTGGTCACAGTGATGTGGGTTTAGCTGGAAAACCTCTGGGTTCCCTTTGGGAATACCTAAGAACTCCTGTCCCTTCCCTCCATTTCAGACAGGGGGTCACTTCCTTGAGTCTTCATTTCCCATCTGTAAAATGGAAGTGCCATTAGAAAGCCTGTGAAAGTGTGTGGTTTACGGGCACTCCTGCTGAGAAGTGCCAAGAGTGGTAGCTCTGAAGTTGCTGGCGACACCAGAGGTCTCTCTTCTTCTCTGTCTTCAGTTTCTCCATCTCTAAAGGGCCTTCGTCTCTGTCTCCAGTTTCCCCATCTCTAAGGTGCCCGGGGAGGGGCTCCTGAACGGGACCACCCTTGCCCTTCTGTGTTCTCTGGTCTATGCTCCGAGGTGATGCCAAGTGGACAGAGATTTCCACTTGCGAGCTGGCCTCCGAGGGTCCTCCGAGGGTCCTCTCACCTAGCCCCCACCACCCCAGTGTCCTGTGTCTGAGGGGTTCTCTCCGCCCCTCTTCTCCCACCTCAAGGAGCCTGCACCCCCTTAGTATTGGAGTATAATCGCTTTACAATGTTGCTTTTGTTTCTCCTGTAGGACAAAGTGAAGCAGCTCTACGGATACATATATCCGTCCCTCTGACCTCCCTCCTCCCCCCCTACCCCCATCCCCCTCCACTAGGCCATCCCAGAGCACCGGCTGAGCTCTTTCCATGTACAGTGGCCTCCCACTAGCTAGCTGCTTTACGCACGGGGGTGTACATACGTCAACTCTGACCTCCAAGTTTGTCCCACCCTCCCTTCCCCTGCCCTCTGTGTCCACATGTCCATTCTCTGTTCTCCACATCTCTATTCCTACCTTGAAAATAGGCTAGTCTGTGCCATTTTCTTAGATCCCGCGTTGTTGTTCAGTCACTAGGTCGTGTCCGCTCTCTGTGACCCCATGGACTGCGGCACGCCAGGCTTCCCTGTTCTTTACTATCTCCCGGTTTGTTCAAACTCACGTCCGTCGAGCCGACGATGCCATTCAACCCTCTCATCCTCCGTCGCTCCCTTCTCCTCCTGCCCTCAGTCTTTCCCAGCATCAGGGCCTTTTCCAATGAACTGGCTTTTCGCATCAGGTGCCCAAAGTATCGGAGCTTCAGTTTCACCCGTAGATTCCATATATCTGCATGACTATACAATATTGGTTTTTCTCTTTCTGACTTACTTTACTCTATATGACAGACTCTAGGTCTATCCACATGTCTATACATGACCCAATTTTGTTCTTTTTTGTGGTTGAAATCTGCACCCTTCCAAACTGCCGAATCTCCCTGGGGCTCAGGCTGGGCCCTATGGGAGCCCATCTACCTAATGAGAGCACGAAAGTGGTCCTTCGGGCCCCCAAAGGTGTGGCGGGGGGCTGAAGCCTGGATGTCCTCATGTACAGTATAAAAGCCTGACTTTTTATCTGCTACCTGATAACATCTGTGCACGGAGTAGGGACACCTCCCTGCTCAGACGGCAGAGACCTGTGCTCAAAATCCAGATACTATTCACAGTAGTTACAAGGTGCTGCACGGTGCTGTGCTTAGTCACTCAGTAACATCCAACTGGCAACAGCCCAAATGTCCGTCAATGAATGATGGATAAACAAAATGTGCTCTCTCCACAGAATGGAATATTATGCTGCTACAAGCACTGGTGGAAATGGCTACCTACTCCAGTATTCTTGCCTGGAGAAGCCCAAAGACAGAGGAGCCTGGCGGGCTACAGTCCAGAGGGTCACAAAGAGTCGGACACAACGGAACACGTACAGACTGCACGCTACGTGCCACAACGTTGAATGAACCTTGAAAATATTTTGCTAAATAAAAGAAGGCAGACACCAAAATCTTGCTGGTGCGTGGTTCCATTTCTATGTGGTACCTCGAAGAGACAAATTCACAGACACAAAGGTAGATCAGTGGTTACCAGGGACTGGGGCGAAGGGGAAATGGGAGTTGGTGTTTAATGGATAAAGAACAGGCAAATCCAGAAAAGACAAATCTCTAGAGACAGAAGGGCTTCCCAGGTGGCTCAGTGGTAAAGAATCCTCCTGCCAAGCGGGAGATGGGGATCCGATCCCTGGGCCAAGAAGATCCCCTGGAGAAGGCAATGGTAACCCACTCCAGAATTCTTGCCTGGGAAATCCCACAGGCCGGGGAGCCTGGTGGGCTACAGACCATGGGGTCACAAAAGAGTCGGACATAACTCAGTGACTGAAAGGCAACAAATAGAGACAGAAGGCAGATTCGTGGTTGCCAGGGGATGGGAAAATGGGGAGTGACTGCTAACAGGTAAGAGGTTTCTCTTTGGGCTGATGAGAAAGCTCTAGAACTAGACAGCTCCGTAGCATTGTGAATGTGGTCTACGCCACTGAAGTGCACAGAAGGCTTATGATGTTAAACTTTATGTTCTGTGTATTTTGCCACAATAAAACAACTTTTTAAAATGTCTGGGCACCCTGGGTCCAGTCCCGTGGCCTGAGCCCCACTCGCGTTCCACGCAGGGCTGTGGGTAGCAGGGCTGTGGGTAGTGGCAGTTTCACCCAGCACATTAGAAGCCCGGGACGAGAGGAGCTGATGAGCAGCCTCGCTCCCCGTGTCATTACCATTAATAATACACAACAATAGAGTGTATTTTTAAAACTTTCCCTAATGGAGATTCCCAAGCAGCAACCAAAACACTCAGATTACCCGCTGATCCCCTAAAGACACTGACATGTGGGACCCGCGCAGCTGCGGAGAGCTGGGGAGGATGCTTCCTGGCATTGAGGAGAAGCCCCTCACTCGTCCGCTTCCCACCAGCCCCCTCCCCGGCTTTGCCCAGGTACCAGGGACAGAGGCTAGACAAGGGGTCTCCCGCCCCCTCCTGGTCTTTGCCAGGGTCTTGGCAAAGTTTCCCTCCAGGTTCCTGTTTCTGCCCGCCTTCCCAGAGGCGGTGCTTAGGGGTGCCGGGAGGGACACAAGGCGATGCTGACCGTAGTGTGCGCCCTGGTGTCTTAGAGCAGCCTGCAGAGGCCATCAGTCCTCCAGGGCATGCTTCAGTGGGGTCCCGAGGCCCTGACTGAGCAGGGAACATGCTCCAGGCCCCCCAGAAAAGGGACTGTAGACTAGGGACTTGAATTCCTGGTGGCTGGTCCACTCTTAATTCTTTTTTCCTCTTTTCCCCATCATGCCTCTTTTATTTATATTTATATCCATCTTTTTATTGCTTGGCCTGTGTGGGCCTCCCATTGCAGTAGCCTCTCTCACAGCAGAGCACTGGCTCTGGGTGCATGCGCTCCAGAGTGCTGGCTCATAATTGGACACACTGGTCCAGCCTCTCCACAGCAGGTGGGATCTTCCCAGACCAGGAATCAAACCAGTGCCCCTTGCACTGCAAGGCAGACCCTTTACCCACTGGACCACTAGGGAAGCCCAGAATTCTCATATTTTGTTCTCAGCAAAGGCTGAGCAATTGGCAGCTCAGACTCTAGAGGCAGAAAGATCTTCCCCCAGGGACCCCCAGGCCAGGCAAGCTCTGGTCTCCCCCAGCCTCAGTTTCCTCATCTGTGAAGGAGGCAAAGACAGCACTTCTTTATGACTGGACAGAACTGCTGAGTTGACAGACCTGATATCTCACACTACTGAATAAATGGTGACAGTCGTTCCAAACACAAGGCCAACCTTTGTGGTCTCCCCTTCTCCCTGCATCCCTGGGTCCAGGCCAGCACCAGCCAGGGCCCTCTCCCCACTAAGCTTTGATGTGATGATGCCCGTCCTAGTATTGGGTACTCACGTGCTTTGTCCAGTAACCCTCCCAGCGGCCCTGGGAGGGAGAGATTGCTGCTCCATGTTACAGATGAAGAGACTGAGGTTCAAAGAGACAGAGAGCTTGCTGGATGTGGGATTTAAAAGTGGCAACTTCTGAGCCAAGGACCATAGCTTTCATTTATTTATTTTTGCTGTGCTGGGTCTTTGTGGTCGCACGGGTCTTTTCTTGAGTTGCAGCGAGCGAGGGCCGCTCTCTAGTTGGAGTGTGCATTGACTTTTCATTGCCGTGGCTTCTCTTGTTGTGGAGCATGGGCTCTAGATCGGTGGTTTCAGTAGTTGTAGCACACGGGCTCAGCAGTTGTGGCTCATGGGCTTAGTTGCTCTGTAGCACGTGGGATCTTCCTGGCCCAAGTACTGAAACCATGTCTCCTGCATTGGCAGGTGGATTCTTTACCACCAGGGAGCCATCAGGGAGGCCCGCCATTGCTTTTAAACAGTACCCTGTGACTGAATGGGGGTTGCCACAAAGTAGAGCAAGGTCCCTCCGATCATGTAGTCTGAGTACATTTCCCTACAGTGAAGGCACACAGTTCATCCCATTCTCAAAGGGATGACAGGTAGACCTCTGTTTGACAGGTAGACCTCCTCCACTTACTGACTCTGTGGCCTTGGGCACGTCACCTTCTCCCTGGGGCCTCAGTTTCTCCACTTTTCAAATGAGAGATTTGACTGGAAAAGTCCCTAAGGCCCTCTAAGCACAGCATCCGCTCACTCCTGCATCCTCCTTTTGGATCCTCTCTTCCCTCCACCTCCCACCACCCCCCTCACCCTAGTCTTGGCCTCCCTTCTGAAGCAGCCTTGCAAAGAGCTAGAGGCCAGGACACCCCCGTGCCAGGGGCCAGAGGAGAGCCCATCCCTGACTGAGGGACGTCAGGGACATGGCAGCTGGCACCCAAGAGCCTGGGCCTCCTCTGCCTCCTTCTCCCCAGCATTCTGGATCCAAGTTCCCCTTCTGAGGTCAACAAGGGCCCCGACGAGACCCTGTCCAGAGGCCTCAGATCCCCGTGGTGACCCCTGAGCCAGCCACAGCCCACCCATCTGGTGAGATTTAATTGGTTTCAATTGACAACCATAACAAGAAAGCTCTTTTAGGAAACTTCGGAAATGGAAGGGAGGCCATTAGGAAATTTACATTTGCGAATATGATGTTTAATTAGCAATACCAATAAATTAATAGGAGAATCTTGCTGCGGTTCTGGGTTCATAAAACACCAGCCTCAGTGCGCAGGAGAAGACAGCAGCCAGGGGCTGCCTGAGGGGTGAGGAGGGGGCCCTTGACTCGTGGGGGGGCAGTGCAAGCTGTGCCCACACGCCCTCAGCCCCCAGCCCATCTCTTGGTGGAGGGGGTGGGGCAGGGCAGGAGGAGGCCCCATGGGCCTGGGAAGGGGCAGTCTCTGAGTTCATATCCTGGCTCAGTCACTTGCTCCTGGGAGAAGCCACTCAGCTTCTGAGCCTCCATGTCCTTATCTGTCAAATGGGGATAATGCTAATGATATCTACCTCCTCAGGTGGTTGTGAAGATGAAAGGAATTAATCCGGGTAAAAGCACATGGAACAGAAAGGAGCTGGCACAAAATAAGTGTTTCTTATTACTGCCGCTGCTGCTCCTGCGATTATTATTATTAATGGGATAACGAATGGGAGCACCTGGCGTGGAGGAAGGACGTGATAAATGCTAGGTGTTACTGGCTTTTCAGTTTTCTTTCCTAACCTTAACCCATTCTTCTGGGCTCCTGGGTGTCTACACGGTCACCCAGTGAGCTCTGACCACCGGCGTCCGTGGTCTGCCCGGGGGCAGATGTGACCGGCTTATCGCCGCCTCCCTGGCCCCGAGCGGGCCCTGGGACACGTCTGCACCCAGCGTGGATGCTCAGCCCCAACCAGGGCCTCCCCAGCCTTGGGCTGCCCGGGCTCCGTGGCGCGGCCCCTGCAGGCCTCTGTGGTCCAGCCACCTGTTTTCCACCTCTGAGGCTTGAAGTTCGTTCCGTACCCATCGCCTTCATTTTCTAAACTTTACTTTGGGCTGTGCTGGGTCTTCGTGGCTGTGCATGGGCTTTCTCTGGTTGAGGCAAGTGGCAGCTACTCCCGAGGTGTACTGCATGGGCTTCTCCCCGCGGTGGCCTCTCTCGCCGTGGAGCACAGGCTCTCGAGCACAGGCTCCGTGGCTGCAGCACAGAGGCTTAGCTGCCCCTGGGTATGTGGAATGGTATGGCATCTTCCCAGACCGAGGATTGAACCTGTGTCCCCTGCATTGGCAGGCAGATGCTTAATTGTTGGATCCCCAGGGACGTCCAAGGCTCCCTCTTCTGCCACAAAGCCAGGCTTCCCGCTGAGCACGCCGGCTCCTTCCTGCCCTGAGGCCTCTGCAAATGTGGGGTTCCTTGTGTGCTCCTCTCTGGCTGATAAACCTCTGTGCCTTCACCAAGACCCAGGCTTATCCAGTTCCCTTTGATTCCCAGTCCGGGCCTGGGAAGGGCAGTCTCTGAGTTCATATCCTGGCTCAGTCACTTACTCCTGGGAGAAGCCACTCAGCTTCTGAGCCTCCATGTCCTTATCTGTCAAATGGGGATAATGCTAATGATATCTACCTCCTCAGGTGGTTGTGAAGATGAAAGGAATTAATCTGGGTAAAAGCACATGGAACAGAAAGGAGCTGGCACAAAATAAGTGTTTCTTATTACTGCCGCTGCTGCTCCTGCGATTATTATTATTAATGGGATAACGAATGGGAGCACCTGGCGTGGAGGAAGGACGTGATAAATGCTAGGTGTTACTGGCTTTTCAGTTTTCTTTCCTAACCTTAACCCATTCTTCTGGGCTCCTGGGTGTCTACACGGTCACCCAGTGAGCTCTGACCACCGGCGTCCGTGGTCTGCCCGGGGGCAGATGTGACCGGCTTATCGCCGCCTCCCTGGCCCCGAGCGGGCCCTGGGACACGTCTGCACCCAGCGTGGATGCTCAGCCCCAACCAGGGCCTCCCCAGCCTTGGGCTGCCCGGGCTCCGTGGCGCGGCCCCTGCAGGCCTCTGTGGTCCAGCCACCTGTTTTCCACCTCTGAGGCTTGAAGTTCGTTCCGTACCCATCGCCTTCATTTTCTAAACTTTACTTTGGGCTGTGCTGGGTCTTCGTGGCTGTGCATGGGCTTTCTCTGGTTGAGGCAAGTGGCAGCTACTCCCGAGGTGTACTGCATGGGCTTCTCCCTGCAGTGGCTTCTCTCGCCGTGGAGCACAGGCTCTCGAGCACAGGCTCCGTGGCTGCAGCACAGAGGCTTAGCTGCCCCTGGGTATGTGGAATGGTATGGCATCTTCCCAGACCGAGGATTGAACCTGTGTCCCCTGCATTGGCAGGCAGATGCTTAATTGTTGGATCCCCAGGGACGTCCAAGGCTCCCTCTTCTGCCACAAAGCCAGGCTTCCCGCTGAGCACGCCGGCTCCTTCCTGCCCTGAGGCCTCTGCAAATGTGGGGTTCCCTTGTGTGCTCCTCTCTGGCTGATAAACCTCTGTGCCTTCACCAAGACCCAGGCTTATCCAGTTCCCTTTGATTCCCAGTCCGGGGGGAGCTGGGAACCAGGAGGTCTTCGTCACTGGACTCGCTTCTCCTCCTCCTCCGGTGGCTCCAGGCCACCCCTGTGCTCAGCGCTTGCAACAGGAGCCTTCCAGTCCATTCTGCCAGAGGAGCTGTGCATGGTCTCTGAGCCTGTCCCCTGGAGGCTCAGATTGTTCACCTTCTCTGGGTCCTGGGAGACCTGCTCTGGGCCTCCTCTCAAGGAAAAGTTGGCTGTTTTTCCAGCTTCCGCGCTCCCGCTGTTCCTGCCTCCATCACCATGTTTCCTATTATGTTGTAATGCTTTGGCCACCAGTTGTCTCTCCCCCTGGGTCTTGGCTCAGAACTGGGCTTTCTCTCTCTTGCCCTCTCCAAGAATAGAGCCTGCTCTCCTCGAATGGATGAATAAACAGATGAATAAAACAGGGCGTGTGTTTCAAAGTTGCCTCCTCCAAGAAGTCCTCCCTGTCCATCTTGGCTCTATTTGTATTCACTGCATGTATTTATGGTGTGTCTCCCCCTCTGGATTGTTAGCTCTTTAAAGGCAGGGACCTTCTCATTTTATTTACCATGACCTTCTCATTTTATTTACCATGACCTTCTCAGCAGCTCTCCTGGAGCCTGTCACATGGCTTAGCTAATATACAGTCATTGGATAAATAAATGAGTGAATGAGTAAACGAATATCTGAATGAATGAGGGACTGAGTGAATGAATCAATGACAAACTGACTGGAGAATGAATGAACCAGCTCATGAAAGAATGAATGGATGTGGCCATGAATGGCAGGTGGAAAGTGCTTCCCAGGGCCGAGGACTGAGCATAGCTTCCCCCAAGCCCTGGTCCCCATGAAGATCTTGTTTCCCCGACTGTTTATTAAATTGTGTGAAGTGCATAGAAAACACGACAATAATTAAAGCAGACACAACAACAGGTAATTAATTGCATTTCCAAAATCTGATCCATGTATATGAATGAATGGGAGGTCACAGATGCAGCCACAGAGGGGCCCCCACGCTCCCCCACGCTCTCCAGGGAACAGATGGGGGAGCTTTGCAGGGTGGAGCTTGTAGAAGTAGGCCACCCTTGGGGAGACCGTCCCTTCTGCCTCACCCCCTTTCCTTGGTGACACAGTTCCAGGGTGGGGAGGGATGACTAAGGAGAGGATGCAGGAAGCCACGGGGGAGGGGTGCTCCCAGGAGCTCGTGGCCACAGGAAGTCTCTGGTGGGAGGGGGAGGTGACCACGCGCTCAGCACAGAGCTGGAGATGGGTCCCCAACCCAGGTCCGCTGGTAGTAAGTACATCCTGGGAGGCCCTGGGGTGCTGCTCTGAAAACGCAGAAGCTCAAATCCTTGCCTGAGTCTGGAGGTCTGAATGAAACCTGTATCCAGATTTCAAACAAGCTCTCCAGTCATTCTGGAGCTTTGGGAACTTCCTGGTGGCTCACCAGGCAGTCCCTCAGGTCCTATGTCCCGAACTGTCCTTTCTCCTTATTGCCTGCTGCCCAGCCCCCCTCTAGGAGTGCCAGGGGTGGAGCAAAATGGCTTGGAGGACAGCTGTCCCGGCTCCAGGATGATGGAGGGGCAGAGCCACCAGCCCCGCCCAGCAGTTCAACATGGGCTACAACAGCCGGAAGGGACTTTGCACAGTGGGGGTGAAGTCCCTCTAGGCCATAGGACAGAGAAGTGAGTCCCTGGGTCAGCGCTCGGTGAGAAAAATACCCCCTCCTCCAGGAAGCCTTCAGCCCCCGGAGAGGCTGAACACCCTGTCTCTGAGCTCCTCGAAAGGCCAGGAGACTCACAGCGTTCGTTCCAAGGAACAGTAGGCTTCCTCCCTCCCCCTCGACAAGGCTTTGACTAAGTCTGCTCCATCTCTAACTCCAGACCCTGGTGTGGCCCAGAGGAGGCGCTGATGTTGGCAAGTGTAGCTGGCGAAGGGGAGGGAAGTGGGGTGGACTCGGGCCCTGGTTTGTCCTTCCGCCTGCCCTCGAGGGCATCTACCAGCAGCTTCTACCAATAGCTACCATCACTCCGACTTCGAAGACCATCTCTGGTCTGTAGGGGCAAGCTCCGCCCCCTGTGACTCTCAGCCCATCAACCGTGAATCCCGCAGCCAGTGCTCAATGGCACACCTTCCTCCTCTTCCCTCCCCGTCCTCCTCTCCTCTCATTGGTCTCCGGGATCCCTGGTCCACATTGGGGAAAACCCACGCTAACAGTCACCAACGAGGACCCCAACTTACTAACAAGAATTATCCTGGCAGGACCCTGGGTTGCCCGACAAAGTCCTGCACAGCCCTCCACTCGCCTGGTCCACGCAACCCCTTGCGATTCCACTTCACAGATGAAGAAACAGAGGCTCAGAGAGGTCAGACTGGTCGGATGAGGCAACAGAACAAACAAAGGCATACAGGGGCTGAAACCTCAGCCTTTCTTGAAGGATCCCAGGGTGAAAGTTGCTAACAGGTGGTCAGGCATCATTGCCCTGAACTGTCAAAGTTTTCTTAAGAGCCAAAACTATTGGGAAAGTGCTGGGACCTTGTATTTTCTATAGGAGGTGATGCCTGCCAGTCCCTGGGGCACTTAAGTTTGCAACCTGCTTGTCGTGTTCCAGACCAAGTGTTGTCCCAAGAGTCCACAAGGAGGGCTGTGGTCCCGCTCAGGATTCAAGCATAACCTCTTGGTGGGGGTGGGGACGGGGTTCGGTACAACAGCCGGAAGGGACTTTGCACAGTGGGGTGAAGTCCCTGGCCATAGGACAGAGAAGTGAGTCCCTGGGTCAGCGCTCGGTGAGAAAAATACCCCCTCCTCCAGGAAGCCTTCAGCCCCCGGAGAGGCTGAACACCCTGTCTCTGAGCTCCTAGAAAGGCCAGGAGACTCACAGCGTTCGTTCCAAGGAACAGTAGGCTTCCTCCCTCCCCCTCGACAAGGCTTTGACCAAGTCTGCTCCATCTCTAACTCCAGACCCTGGTGTGGCCCAGAGGAGGCGCTGATGTTGGCAAGTGTAGCTGGCGAAGGGGAGGGAAGTGGGGTGGACTCGGGCCCTGGTTTGTCCTTCCGCCTGCCCTCGAGGGCATCTACCAGCAGCTTCTACCAATAGCTACCATCACTCCGACTTCGAAGACCATCTCTGGTCTGTAGGGGCAAGCTCCGCCCCCTGTGACTCTCAGCCCATCAACCGTGAATCCCGCAGCCAGTGCTCAATGGCACACCTTCCTCCTCTTCCCTCCCCGTCCTCCTCTCCTCTCATTGGTCTCTGGGATCCCTGGTCCACATTGGGGAAAACCCACGCTAACAGTCACCAACGAGGACCCCAACTTACTAACAAGAATTATCCTGGCAGGACCCTGGGTTGCCCGACAAAGTCCTGCACATCCCTCCACTCGCCTGGTCCACGCAACCCCTTGCGATTCCACTTCACAGATGAAGAAACAGAGGCTCAGAGAGGTCAGACTGGTCGGATGAGGCAACAGAACAAACAAAGGCATACAGGGGCTGAAACCTCAGCCTTTCTTGAAGGATCCCAGGGTGAAAGTTGCTAACAGGTGGTCAGGCATCATTGCCCTGAACTGTCAAAGTTTTCTTAAGAGCCAAAACTATTGGGAAAGTGCTGGGACCTTGTATTTTCTATAGGAGGTGATGCCTGCCAGTCCCTGGGGCACTTAAGTTTGCAACCTGCTTGTCGTGTTCCAGACCAAGTGTTGTCCCAAGAGTCCACAAGGAGGGCTGTGGTCCCGCTCAGGATTCAAGCATAACCTCTTGGTGGGGGTGGGGACTGGGGTCTAGGCCACAAGAGGACTCTCTGGGCAGAAGGTTCGAATCCCTCCTCCCTGCCCCAGGCCTCTTGCCTCAGGCTCTGAAGAGTGTAAGTCTGAGTTCAGATCCGAACTGTGTGGTGTTGAGCCTATGAGTGTACCTCTCTGAGCCTCAGCTTCCTCATCTGTAATGTGGGGCTCACCGTCCACATTCCCAGTGTGTTACTGGGACTAGAGACCCTAACACACGCTGGTCTTGCAGCAGATGCTTGACAGATGGACTGGAGACACTTCCCAGAGGCCCAAGGTCCCAGCCTCTGGAAAGATCGCCCCTCTTTTCTGGCTTCCTAAGGCTGGGCAGTGGGTCGAGGGACAGAAGGAATGCCTGGGGGTGCTGGGAAGGTCAGAAGAGTTGATTCTCAATGAGGAGAGGCTGAGCGCCCCTGCGCCCCAGGGCCTGTAGACTGGGAGAGAAACCGCTGCTCGCTCAGGCTCAGGGGCGAGCTCTGGCTCCCTTTTCACCTGCCGGTTAGGACGCAGTGGACCTGGAGAACAGGCAGTCCTGGCGATGGAAGCTGAGACCACAGCCGGAGGGGGACTCTCCAGGCCTGGGTGGGATGGGGTCTGCTCCTGATTGTCACGCTTGACTCATGACCTCTGCCACCTGGCACCTCCAAAAAGATCCATTCCTCCCAGAAAGGAGGCTCCCAGGAAGACATTTTATTCGAAAATGACAGATGACCACAAACACATAGTGGATTTTTCTGTATGTTAAATAAAAAAAGCACGTCCGTATTATAAATGTTCTAAAAACCCCGATACAGTGGGTAAAAAAAGCTCAAATTCCATTGGATCCCAGGGTGAATTTTGCTAACAGGTGGTCAGGCATCATTGCCCTGAACTGTCAGCGTTTTCTTCAGAGCCAAAACTATTGGGAAAGTGCTGGGACCTTGTATTTTCTATAGGAGGTGATGCCTGCCAGTCCCTGGGGCACTTAAGTTTGCAACCTGCTTGTCGTGTTCCAGACCAAGTGTTGTCCCAAGAGTCCACAAGGAGGGCTGTGGTCCCGCTCAGGATTCAAGCATAACCTCTTGGTGGGGGTGGGGACTGGGGTCTAGGCCACAAGAGGACTCTCTGGGCAGAAGGTTCGAACCCCTCCTCCCTGCCCCAGGCCTCTTGCCTCAGGCTCTGAAGAGTGTAAGTCTGAGTTCAGATCCGAACTGTGTGGTGTTGAGCCTATGAGTGTACCTCTCTGAGCCTCAGCTTCCTCATCTGTAATGTGGGGCTCACCGTCCACATTCCCAGTGTGTTACTGGGACTAGAGACCCTAACACACGCTGGTCTTGCAGTAGATGCTTGACAGATGGACTGGAGACACTTCCCAGAGGCCCAAGGTCCCAGCCTCTGGAAAGATCGCCCCTCTTTTCTGGCTTCCTAAGGCTGGGCAGTGGGTCGAGGGACAGAAGGAATGCCTGGGGGTGCTGGGAAGGTCAGAAGAGTTGATTCTCAATGAGGAGAGGCTGAGCGCCCCTGCGCCCCAGGGCCTGTAGACTGGGAGAGAAACCGCTGCTCGCTCAGGCTCAGGGGCGAGCTCTGGCTCCCTTTTCACCTGCCGGTTAGGACGCAGTGGACCTGGAGAACAGGCAGTCCTGGCGATGGAAGCTGAGACCACAGCCGGAGGGGGACTCTCCAGGCCTGGGTGGGATGGGGTCTGCTCCTGATTGTCACGCTTGACTCATGACCTCTGCCACCTGGCACCTCCAAAAAGATCCATTCCTCCCAGAAAGGAGGCTCCCAGGAAGACATTTTATTCGAAAATGACAGATGACCACAAACACATAGTGGATTTTTCTGTATGTTAAATAAAAAAAAGCACGTCCGTATTATAAATGTTCTACAGAAAGTTGGAAACACTTGTGATACAGTGGGTACTAATTTTTTATAACATTAACTTAATCAGAGAATTCTATATCTAGATATTTACCACAAGCTATAGAGACCAAAATGTCACCAAATAATTTGCACTCATTTTTATAAGCGGATGAAGCCCGGATTCTCCACTCTCCCCTACCTTCCAGCTGATCCTTTCTGGAGGCCACACTTGCGTGCCCAGCTCAAATCCTGGTGCAGAAGCCGTAGGGGTGAGAGGGAATGGGCTGCCCCATCCCACCCCCCACCGGAGATCCGGATTCCTAGAGGTCCCGCAGGCCTGCCCCAGCTCTGTGCCGCCTCCCCCACCGCCCCAAACGCCCCCAAAGCGGCCTTCAGACTTGAGATGAGTGGAGGCTGCTCCCCAGACAAGGAGGGAAGGTGGGTGACCTGGAGAGGGCAAGGGCCTGACGGCTGAATCTAGGAGGGAAGACAGGGGCGGGAAGTTTCCTCCCCGGACCTGGGCGGGGCCGTGAGGGCCAGCCCTGCGCACCTGCTCCGTGCGAGGGAGGTCCGGGGCCGGCGGGGCCGTGTCCCCGCGGAGCCCTCCGCTGCCGGTAGGGGGCGCCTTGGTCATGCATTATTCATCGGCGAGCCGCCCGCCCGCCGCCTCCCTCGCTTTCCCCGCGCGGGCTGCGGGCTGCGCGGAGGAGCGGGAGCGCAGAGCCTTCACAATATTGTGGCAGCTCCGCGAGTGACGGCTCAGGGGAGGCGGGGGTGCGCAGCCTTGGCAGGCGGCGGGCGGCAGCGGGAGCTAGGGCTGGGAGGGGTCGAGGGTGGGGGCGATGCTGGGTCACGCGGCTCTAAGGGGGCTCAGGCTGGGGGGCGGTGGGGAGCACCCATTCATCCGGTCATCCATCCATCCATCCATTCACCCTTCCGGTCCTTCCATCAAGTCGACTAACGACCGGGAGCGTCTGCTCTGCGCCTGGTGTGGGGGCTGTAAAGGTGAACACCTTAGACAAGGTCCCTGACATTAAAAACTTAATCTCCAAGTGAGGGCAAGAAAGATAAAAAGCATGTACACGCAAATTAAGATAATCCCAGTTAGTGACAAGTGCTCTACTTAAAACAAAACACGCAGGCGTGATAGGCAGCGTGCGTGTCGGTGGCTGTCTAGGTGGCCAGGGAGGGCTTCTGCGGGAAGGTGACATTTGTGCAGAAGTCTGAAGAATGGCAAAGATGCGCCTGACCTTGACCAGTCCCTGGGACTCCGGGGCCTCTCCTTGCCCTTCCCCTGGCCTTCCAGGGGTGCTATCAGGGTCCACCCACACACACTCCAAGAAGCCAGGGGAAAGCTGAGGCTCCGGTTCGGGCTGAAGGCTCAGTCAGGGGAGTATCTCTGCTCAGCCTGCATCTGGGCTGCAGGTACCTGCCGAGGGGAAGCAGGAGGCCAGGCAGCCAGACCTCCAGCTTGGAGTCACCAGCATCTCAGCCTTGTACTGGGGTCTCACCACCACCCACCCCTTCTCCTAGGCCTCCCAGGTCTCCCTTCCAGGAGGGTAGGGGGCTTGGAGAGCGTGGCTCGGGGTCATCACCAGCATCGGATTTCCTTTCACTTCTGCAAAGACTCGTTGACGCCTGAGCACGTCAATATCCTTAATGACAGCGAGAGGAGCTGGGACTCCAGACGGCCTGCGCCCCCCTTCCCCTCCCCTCCCCTCCCCACTCACTCCCCCCTCCTTTCCGCCCTTCCTTGACTCGTCTCCCCTCCCCTCCTTTTTCACTCATGCCCGTCTCTCTGTCTCCCTTCTTCTCCTCCTTCTCCCCCTCCCCTCCTTTCCCCTTCTCTCCTCTCCTCTTTCTCTCTCCCCTTCCAGGACCCCACAGCTCTTGGGCATTCACAAACTCTCACCCCACAGCTCTGGGGGTGGGGGGGTTGGTCCAGCTGGGCCAATCCTTCTGTCTGTCCGTCCCCAGCTGGGCCCCCGTGCTTTCCGGAGCCTGGAGGCAGGGCCCACGCGGTGGGGCCCAGGGAGAGGCGGCTGCCCGTCCTGCAACCACCGCCCCGGAGGCACCCGCTCAAGCTTCTGCCATGTGCCCAGAGACACACGGGCTTCCATGCCCCGTGCCACGCTGAGAAATCAAAAAGCCAAGTTTGGGTGTGGGGCGCCACGGGAGAGGGGTGAGTTTTGGGGAGGATTTTCTGTTTTGTATTTTTTATGACCATATATAATTTCGCATTTCTCCCCTCAGCCCCTGCCTCCTTGGCTCCCAGATGTGTCCCACATTGAAGAATTATCTCTCCTCCCTAGAGTGAAATAAATGCAATCAATATGAGTATTGCTCTCAGGGCCTTGAAATATTACATTAATGTTCCATGTGGTGACATTTTAGCTGGAATTTTCAAATACATTATGATGGTTCAAATTAATATTTATCAGATCAGCTTTTATATTTTGCAAAAGAGAGAGAGAGGGAGAGAGGGAGAGAGAGAAAAGGAAAGACAGAGAGAGAGAGAGCGCATTATTAAAATACAAAATGCAGATCAAGTCTAAAATCGATGGTCCATTTTCCCAGCACTTTTCAGGGGCTGTCTTTAGCTTTCTGGGTTTGTTTTTAAATTTATTGGTGTTTCAGGCAAATCTATTGGGCTCCCTCAGCCCCCTGGCCGGCTCCCCTCCTCACTGCCTCTCGCAGGCTACAGGCCTTTCCTTTGCTGTCTTTCTCTCTTTATTATCCTGAAATGTAAATTACGACATTAGCCCGGTCCTTATTTTTTTTAAACTCTCCGATGATTAAATCTGCTACACGACATCCTTGTCCTTTCTATAAATTAAATCATCTTGGCTTTGCACCTCCAGCTCAGGGTGGCCGCTGCTCGGTAATCACAGCACTGGGAAGCCACGGCTGAGGGCTGGGGTCTTCGTCCCCTTCTGGAGCGGATACTAGGGGCCTTGGTGCGGGGCAGGAGGCCGCCTCCCCGGCCCCTGATTTTCTGTAAATAAGAAGCTAGGACCCCACAGCTCTTGGGCATTCACAAACTCTCACCCCACAGCTCTGGGGGTGGGGGGGTTGGTCCAGCTGGGCCAATCCTTCTGTCTGTCCGTCCCCAGCTGGGCCCCCGTGCTTTCCGGAGCCTGGAGGCAGGGCCCACGCGGTGGGGCCCAGGGAGAGGCGGCTGCGTCCTGCAACCACCGCCCCGGAGGCACCCGCTCAAGCTTCTGCCATGTGCCCAGAGACACACGGGCTTCCATGCCCCGTGCCACGCTGAGAAATCAAAAAGCCAAGTTTGGGTGTGGGGCGCCACGGGAGAGGGGTGAGTTTTGGGGAGGATTTTCTGTTTTGTATTTTTTATGACCATATATAATTTCGCATTTCTCCCCTCAGCCCCTGCCTCCTTGGCTCCCAGATGTGTCCCACATTGAAGAATTATCTCTCCTCCCTAGAGTGAAATAAATGCAATCAATATGAGTATTGCTCTCAGGGCCTTGAAATATTACATTAATGTTCCATGTGGTGACATTTTAGCTGGAATTTTCAAATACATTATGATGGTTCAAATTAATATTTATCAGATCAGCTTTTATATTTTGCCAAGAGAGGGAGAGAGGGAGAGAGAGAAAAGGAAAGACAGAGAGAGAGAGAGCGCATTATTAAAATACAAAATGCAGATCAAGTCTAAAATCGATGGTCCATTTTCCCAGCACTTTTCAGGGGCTGTCTTTAGCTTTCTGGGTTTGTTTTTAAATTTATTGGTGTTTCAGGCAAATCTATTGGGCTCCCTCAGCCCCCTGGCCGGCTCCCCTCCTCACTGCCTCTCGCAGGCTACAGGCCTTTCCTTTGCTGTCTTTCTCTCTTTATTATCCTGAAATGTAAATTACGACATTAGCCCGGTCCTTATTTTTTTTAAACTCTCCGATGATTAAATCTGCTACACGACATCCTTGTCCTTTCTATAAATTAAATCATCTTGGCTTTGCACCTCCAGCTCAGGGTGGCCGCTGCTCGGGTAATCACAGCACTGGGAAGCCACGGCTGAGGGCTGGGGTCTTCGTCCCCTTCTGGAGCGGATACTAGGGGCCTTGGTGCGGGGCAGGGAGGCCGCCTCCCTGGCCCCTGATTTTCTGTAAATAAGAAGCTATGGACTGGAGGGAGGAGGTGGCGGCAGTCAGGGCTTCCATTTCATTTCATTCACTTCCAAACTGATTACTCTGTGATGTGGAAAAATCTGGGCAGATTAATGGTTTAATTCTCTTTCTCTTTTCTTTGACTCCCTCCCCACCCCCCCACCTCCGCCTCCAGTTTTATTTTGTTTGATTTTGTTTCTCCCTTTTTCTGTTTGCATCGTTCCCCTGTCTCTAAGTGTATTCAAAGCTTTGGCAAGGTGTGTGCATGGAAAGCTGCTGGGAGACCTTCGCAGCCTCACCGGGCTCTGCCTGGGAGTTGCAGGGGTTAAGGATGCTGCTCCAGCCCTCAACTTTTTCTCTTTGATGAGTTCCTATTTCCTTCCTCCTCAAGTTCTAGGTGAGAGTTTGAACTAACACGAGCGTGTATGGCTGTGTACACAAAGGTACACACGCTTATGCACTCACATCGCCCCCACCCGATCGCAGGTCGTATGCGTGCACACACACACATGCACAGACCCGGCAATCGAGACCTCTGAGAGGATATGCCTGAGCGATCTGCCCTCCTGGTTTCTCTCTGCTGCTGATCCGGCCAAAAAGAACGACAGGAAACTTAAAAAAGAAAAGGAGGAGAGATCGATTATTCGACCTGTACTTGAACCCGACTGAAAGAGATAAAGCGGAATTTTCAATAGGTCCCCTGCCCTTTTCCAAAAACCCCTGGAATGTTTCTGGGTTTGTTTTAAATTTATTGGTTTTTTTTTCAGGCAAATCTATTGGGCTCCCTCAGCCCCCTGGCCGGCTCCCCTCCTCACTGCCTCTCGCAGGCTACAGGCCTTTCCTTTGCTGTCTTTCTCTCTTTATTATCCTGAAATGTAAATTACGACATTAGCCCGGTCCTTATTTTTTTTAAACTCTCCGATGATTAAATCTGCTACACGACATCCTTGTCCTTTCTATAAATTAAATCATCTTGGCTTTGCACCTCCAGCTCAGGGTGGCCGCTGCTCGGGTAATCACAGCACTGGGAAGCCACGGCTGAGGGCTGGGGTCTTCGTCCCCTTCTGGAGCGGATACTAGGGGCCTTGGTGCGGGGCAGGGAGGCCGCCTCCCTGGCCCCTGATTTTCTGTAAATAAGAAGCTATGGACTGGAGGGAGGAGGTGGCGGCAGTCAGGGCTTCCATTTCATTTCATTCACTTCCAAACTGATTACTCTGTGATGTGGAAAAATCTGGGCAGATTAATGGTTTAATTCTCTTTCTCTTTTCTTTGACTCCCTCCCCACCCCCCCACCTCCGCCTCCAGTTTTATTTTGTTTGATTTTGTTTCTCCCTTTTTCTGTTTGCATCGTTCCCCTGTCTCTAAGTGTATTCAAAGCTTTGGCAAGGTGTGTGCATGGAAAGCTGCTGGGAGACCTTCGCAGCCTCACCGGGCTCTGCCTGGGAGTTGCAGGGGTTAAGGATGCTGCTCCAGCCCTCAACTTTTTCTCTTTGATGAGTTCCTATTTCCTTCCTCCTCAAGTTCTAGGTGAGAGTTTGAACTAACACGAGCGTGTATGGCTGTGTACACAAAGGTACACACGCTTATGCACTCACATCGCCCCCACCCGATCGCAGGTCGTATGCGTGCACACACACACATGCACAGACCCGGCAATCGAGACCTCTGAGAGGATATGCCTGAGCGATCTGCCCTCCTGGTTTCTCTCTGCTGCTGATCCGGCCAAAAAGAACGACAGGAAACTTAAAAAAGAAAAGGAGGAGAGATCGATTATTCGACCTGTACTTGAACCCGACTGAAAGAGATAAAGCGGAATTTTCAATAGGTTCCCTGCCCTTTTCACCAGGAGGGAAAGAGGAGAAGAAAAACAAGAGATATTTATATGACAGCAGCTGCTGAAAATAGCATTTCAGAGCCATAAAAAAAGGCAAAAAGAAATTCAATGGTAAAAACGGCAAGAAACTCCTCGTCTGCTCCCCCAAAAGGCCAGGCAGGCAGCGAGTGTCTGCGGCTGGAAATGCACGCATGCCTTCTATAGATCTGTTTGAAATTATACTTGTCATTGAGGGGGAATTTATGCTTCTATTGATCTGCAAAAGGAAAATATTAAATGGTTTGGTTTTGATCTTTCGGTGACCCCAAGGTCAAGGGTAGTAGCGGATTAGTATTCATAGAATTCATCACGGAATTGCAGCCTGCATCCACTCTATGCAAACATGCTCCAAACACGCCTGGTGAAGCAGGCAGCAAATGGCCAATGACAAGGGACGAGTCAATGGCACCCCTCCCTCCCACCTCGGGCTCGTCTCCTTCCCACTCCTTGGTGAGAAAAAGGAAAGAGATGCTTTCCGGCCGGAAGAATGAAGGCACCCCAAGACTCAGGGGCTTGTGCAAGAGGTGGGGTTCTCCTCGGGACAAAGCACGAGGAAGTTCAGATGATCACTCGCCGTGGGGTTTATGGTGTGGGGCTGAGGGGCCGAGGAACACAGAGTGTTGGGGGCGCCCGGGCAGGTAGGAGAGGGCACCCATACCTGGTGCAGGCCACAGCCCGGAAGGTGATGACCAGGCATGCACAGGACGCACACGCGCACACACACAGCCTGCGGAAGCCCGAGTCTTTCCTGGAGGGAGGAACACGCCTGCTGGCCAGCGAGCCGAGAGCTCCACTCCCCTCCAAGGGTGCCGCTGCTTCCCGTTCCACGCCGAGGAGCGTCCTTAGTGAGAGGCACCCACTTGCCCTGCTGGGAAGGAGAGAAAGACCAGGCGTGCGTGCTGCCCGGCCCCACCCAGGCCCTTCTGCTCTGCGCCAGTGGCCGCGGAAACCGTGTCTGAATGTGTTTGCCACAGGGACACACGTGGAGCCCCTGGGGACGAACACCCCTCCCCACCCTGGGCACAGCACACAAGTGCCCTCTTAGCAGAGTCTGTCCCCAGTGGTGGGAACATTTGGTCAGTAACAGTCACTTGCCAACAGACTAAAAATAACCCACCCAGCGTATCCCGCGACGGTAGGAATTCTGGCTGGCCCTTGCTCTGCCGGCCGATCGGTGGCTGGTGGGGACTACTGATCCTGCTCCCGTGGGGGCCCAAGAAGCAGATCTGAGGGGAAACCTACCTGTGCTCACTGTCTTTATGCGGGTGCTAGCTACTTCTGCGCTTTACCTGCGTATCATCTCACTGACCACTGACCACTCACAACAACCCAACGAGTTGGGCGGGGTTCATTACTATCCCACTGTACACATGGGGAAACCAAGGCTCAGAGAGGCTAAGCCATCTGCTCAAGGGCTTGGTTCTGTCCTGACACCGAACTCTACTCTCTCAACCACTCTGCTCTGGTGGCCAGGCAGCGTTTGGGCAAGTTCTAGGGACGGTCCACGTTTGAGGTTCAGGGGGAGGGGAGTTTGGGATGAGGACAGGGGCGTGGAGGCTTTGGGAGATCAAGGGGCTGTGGGTGGGAGAGTGGCCCCAGCCCTGCCTCCCACCTTCCCTGACAAGGAGGCCAGCGTTCTGCCTATTAATCATGTTTCATTTATATTAGCTTGACTCGATCTACTGTATATTTGAAATGGATTTAATTTTAGATCACGCACTATGGAAGGGGGCCAGTTTGGTGTAAGGAGCATTATGAATATTTTCCATAAGCTGGATATACATTATCCAGGGACAGATATACGAGCAGAAGCCCAGGGCTCCTGGCTGGGGGAAGGGACTGCTCTCTCCTGGTTCCCCACCACTTCCCGAGAGCCCAGGGTCACCGGGCTTCAGAGGGCGCCCTCTCTGCTCCCTTTCCCTGTGGAGGTGGGGTGGGGGTATCTCAGCCCATCTCCCCCTGCCCGTGAGCTCTTCCCCACTGACCTTGACGCGGCTGCTTCTCCCCGCTCCGGGCTGAGTCGCCAGCCCAGGGGAGGCGTGTGGAAGGAGGTGGGGCACCAGAGCTGTGGGCGTGCAGGGCCCAGCCCGAGGTACCGGACTCTCACCTTCGACTCCAAACTCCTGTGGAGACAGAGACACGCTGGTTCCTGCCTGCCCAGCTGGTGTGAGGGCGGGTCCAAGCCAGCCTTCCCCAGAGTCCTCCTGAGCCTGGGCCGAGGCCTCCCTTTCCTGGGAGAGGGTCGTGGGCCTTGCCTTTCTCCAAGGGCACATAGCTAGAGGGGCCCCCTTGAAGAAATGAGAGCTCGAGGTGGTCTGGTGGTCAGGGGACAAGCTCAGGGACCCACAGTGGGGGAGCAACAGACCGGGACAGCCTCCCTCCCTGCCGCCCTGGGTGCTGTCCACCCGCCCGCCTCTGAGTCCCCTCCATCAGCCCCACCCGGACAAGTGGAGTCACAGCTCACACCTTCACGGTCCTCTCTGTATTCCTCATTCCCCCCACTCGCTCCCCAGGTTCCCACCTGTTGGTTCTCTCTGCCTGGGCATCGAGCGGCAGTTGGCCAATGGAGGAACCCGAGGCTCAGCTGAATTGTGACATTCCTACCCAAACCTAATCTTGTCTCTCCCTCCACCCTCTAGCCTGCCCTCCACCTCGCCTTCTACCTAGGCGCCCCGAGAGGCACATGCTCTCTATCCAGCACGCTCCCTCTCCCCACCTCGATCCATCCTGCCACGAACAGCACTCGAGGTGGCCCCCTTCTCCCATCGCCTCCATCCCTCCAGTCGAGGGGCCACCGTCTCGCTCCAGGAGCACTGTATGGGCCCCCTGGAGGGTCCGCAGAGCCCCCGCCAACTCCAGTCTGTTCTCTGCACCGTGGCTGGAGAGAGCTTGTTTAAAGTGGCGTGGTGAGTGTACACGCCTCCAGAAGGCTCATCAGGGAGTGGACCCTGCCAACTTGCCCAGGGTCACCTTCTTGTCTACAGCTCCATTTCCGGTCTCCACTGTCTTTCCAGCTCTTTACCTGCCTTGTGCTGTGTTCCGTCCACCACAGGACCCTGGCACAAGCCAGGACTACTGCCTCGATGGCTGCCCTTCCTACTTCACCTTCATAACCTCTCTCTCTCTCTCTTTGGTTGCACTGCAAGGCATATGGGATCTTAGTTCCCCGACTAGGGATCGAACTCATACAGTAGAAACGGAAGTCTTAACCACCGGACGTCCAGGAGAGTCCCAGGCTAACTTCTTTTTAGCACTCGGCTCTACTGCAGCTTCCCTAGGAAGACCGATCACACCGGCCTCCGCCTCCCCGTTACGGTCTGGATCAAGCCCCTCTTCTGCCTTTTGCAAATCCTACAGCCATAGGGGATATTTGGGAGTCTGACTATGCACACCTAGCAGGTGAGACGCTGGGCAAGCCCCGGGCCTGTGCCATGGATGGTTACAAGCCGAGCTCCTGCCTCTCCACCATCCCCACATCCGTCAGCTCCTCCATCCTCTCGGTGTAGAATACACCCGTCACCCACCCCAGCCGGGCTGGCAGCCTTTCACAAGTGGCATGCGACGCTTCCCTTATTCATTCTTAATTTAAGGTTTTGTGAGTTGTAATAACCCCCCTTTCCCCCACATCACTGGGGCTGGGACCTCCACGTCAGCCCAGGACCAGGAGAGCTGAAGGGTAATTGCATTGCACGTATGCTAATGGTTGTCTGGTGAAGACAATGGCAACTGGGGACTGGGGTGGGGTCTTCCTCCACCCAGAGTGCCTGCAGGCTTGGGGGGCTGGTGATGTGGGAGCCCGGAGTCACGAGCCAGCTGGCAGGATTTGGGGCCCACGGGCCCACAGTCCACAGTAGAGGAGAGGAGAGGGCCACACACCTCGATCCATCCTGCCACGAACAGCACTCGAGGTGGCCCCTTCTCCATCGCCTCCATCCCTCCAGTCGAGGGGCCACCGTCTCGCTCCAGGAGCACTGTATGGGCCCCCTGGAGGGTCCGCAGAGCCCCCGCCAACTCCAGTCTGTTCTCTGCCCCGTGGCTGGAGAGTGCTGGTTTAAAGTGGCGTGGTGAGTGTACACGCCTCCAGAAGGCTCATCAGGGAGTGGACCCTGCCAACTTGCCCAGGGTCACCTTCTTGTCTACAGCTCCATTTCCGGTCTCCACTGTCTTTCCAGCTCTTTACCTGCCTTGTGCTGTGTTCCGTCCACCACAGGACCCTGGCACAAGCCAGGACTACTGCCTCGATGGCTGCCCTTCCTACTTCACCTTCATAACCTCTCTCTCTCTCTCTTTGGTTGCACTGCAAGGCATATGGGATCTTAGTTCCCCGACTAGGGATCGAACTCATACAGTAGAAACGGAAGTCTTAACCACCGGACGTCCAGGAGAGTCCCAGGCTAACTTCTTTTTAGCACTCGGCTCTACTGCAGCTTCCCTAGGAAGACCGATCACACCGGCCTCCGCCTCCCCGTTACGGTCTGGATCAAGCCCCTCTTCTGCCTTTTGCAAATCCTACAGCCATAGGGGATATTTGGGAGTCTGACTATGCACACCTAGCAGGTGAGACGCTGGGCAAGCCCCGGGCCTGTGCCATGGATGGTTACAAGCCGAGCTCCTGCCTCTCCACCATCCCCACATCCGTCAGCTCCTCCATCCTCTCGGTGTAGAATACACCCGTCACCCACCCCAGCCGGGCTGGCAGCCTTTCACAAGTGGCATGCGACGCTTCCCTTATTCATTCTTAATTTAAGGTTTTGTGAGTTGTAATAACCCCCCTTTCCCCCACATCACTGGGGCTGGGACCTCCACGTCAGCCCAGGACCAGGAGAGCTGAAGGGTAATTGCATTGCACGTATGCTAATGGTTGTCTGGTGAAGACAATGGCAACTGGGGACTGGGGTGGGGTCTTCCTCCACCCAGAGTGCCTGCAGGCTTGGGGGGCTGGTGATGTGGGAGCCCGGAGTCACGAGCCAGCTGGCAGGATTTGGGGCCCACGGGGCCCACAGTCCACAGTAGAGGAGAGGAGAGGGACTAGGGCCCCCGTCCAGAGGGTTTGATGGGGAACAGATGGCCTGGAAAGCGGGACAGAACCCTCTTCTTCCCCCAGTTCCTCCTGCCCCATCTGCTCCCTCTTTTCTGGCTCCGAGCTGGCACCCAAGGGGAAGGAGAGTCTGGGAGGATGGGCGTGGGAGAGGCGGGTCACGCAAATCTCCCACAAGCTGTGGGATGCTAAGCGAGTCACTTAACCTCTCACAGCCTCAGTTTTCTCATCTTTAAAAGTCTCCCCTCCGGGCCTCCCCTGGTGGTCCAGTGGGTAAGGACACCGCCTTGCACTGCAAGGGGCGCCAGTTCGATCCCTGGCCTGGGAGGATCCCACGTGCTGCGGAGCGGCTGGACCCATGTGTCCAATCGCCGAGCCAGAGCTCTGGAACGCATGCGCCCAGATCCGGCGCTCTGGGACGACAGACACCACCGCGATGGGAGGCCCACAGGAGCCAGGGAACAAAGACGGATAAAAATGGAGAAATGAAAGACCAATAGAAGTGGCCTGCCCGCTCGCCTCCCTCCCCAACCCGACCCCCGCCCAAAATAAAATGAATAAATAAATCTAAAAAAAAAAAAAAAAGTCTCCCCTCCACTCTGATTGTTTCTGTTTTTATTTGTTTTATTTTTTAATTGTAATATAATTGCTTTGGAATGTTACTGCTGTGCAACAATGTGCAGCAGCTCTATGTATGCATATATCTCAAGTCTTTTATTTTTATTTTTTGGCCTCTTTTTTTTAATTAATTTTTTATCCATTTATTTATTTTCCATCTTTATTCTTTGGCCTGTGTGGGCTTCCCATCGCAGTGCCCTCTCTTGTTGCAGAGCACTGGCTAGTAATTGGACACACTGGTCCAGGCGCTCTGCGGCACGTGGGATCTCCCTACGCCAGGTATTGAACCAGTGCCCCTTGCACTGTAAGGCGAACTTTTTACCCACTGAACCACCAGCGAAGCCCCTCAAGTCTTTTATTTTATGGGTATCCCCCTCTAGCTTGTTCTGTACATTGAAAGAGATCGTGTGTGTGTGTGTCTGTGTTAGTCACACAGTCGTGTCGGACTCTTTGCGACACTGCAAACTATACCCTGCCAGGGTCCTCTATCTGTGGAATTCTCCAAGCAAGGATCTTGGTGTGAGTTTCTGTTTCCTTCTCCAGGGGATCCTCCTGACCCAGGAATCAAACCTGGATCTCCTTCATTGCAGGTGGATTCTTTGCCACCTCAGCCACGAAGGAAGCCCAGAAGACGTCACACACAGAGGTAAATTGCAGTATTTGGCACTCAAAGGTCCTCAACAAGTTAACTTATAGCTGAAGTTTTTATAACTGTTACTCTATGATGGGTCTGCCCACCATCTGTGATGAGGTAGGATGTGAAATACTGGCTTCCTACCTGGAGAGGAGGTACGTCCAGGATGGAAGGAGGGGCCTCAGGTTCAGACGTCACCTCCTCAGAGAGGCCTCTGTCCCCTTTCTCCAAGGAGCCTTCCTTTTCATGGCCACAGTGGCGTGATCTTGCCTTCTTCACTGAGCTTATTCCAGAATGTAACTACGCATTTGCTTTTCTGTTTAGGGTCTATCCCCCTCTCTAGGTTGTAGGCCTATCAGGGTACCTGGAACAGTGCCTGGCACATAATAGGTACTCAATGCATATTTGCTGAATCAACATGTGCTCAGATGAGGCCCAGGCAGAGAAGTGGGTGGCTGTCAGTGTGTGGATGTTGGGGGTTTGGGCAGGGTAGAAGGAGGACTCCCGGGCTCACCTGACCTCTATTTTTGGCCTCAGGGGCAAACCCCACCCTGCGAGTCCCTTCCTGTTCTGTCACTGGAATAGACCATTTCTGCTTCCCTGTGGATTCAGGAGCTGGTGAGAAGGGCTGGTGGGGAACTGGGGTGCCCTCTAGGCATGAAGTGGGGTGGAGAGCCCTTTTCAGGCTGGATGCCTCTCAGTACTCCCCCTGGCGTGCTCTTCTGCTTGCCTTAGGCCAGCAAGGCATCTGGTGCCCCTCACCCCTCTGGCTCCCTCCTCAGGTATCCCTCCTCAGGGTCTAAACAGAGGCCTGACATCCATCCTTTCCCTGGGGAGGCTGCAGCCCTTGAATAGAGAGCCAGTATTTTGAACAATTTTCACGGGGTTCTGGCATATCTGAGGGACTCCGTGGCCAAGGATGATGGTGAAGAAGCTTTGGTGGTGCCCCCCTCACAAGCCCAGCCCACTGCCACGGTCCACTGGGTGACAAGGTGCCCAGTCCTCACACCCAGGGCCTTCCCAACTCCCGCACCAAAGGTGTACCCAGCAGCCCACTCCTAGCCTGGGCCTAGAGGTGTCCGAGCCAGGCCAGCCTCTGCCCTTCCCTGGGGTGGGATGCCTGTGGGTCATCCATGGACCACGAGGACAATGGTGACCCCAGAGAACTGCCCGTTCTGTATTATGGGGCCCATGACAAGGCCCAGATGTAGCTCCTTTCAGAAAATCTGAGTGGTGGGACTTCCCGGTGGCCCCGTGGTTAACACTCTGAGCTGCTGCAGGGTTTGTAGGTTCAATCCCTGGTTGGTGATCCATGCATGCTATGTGATACAGCCAGGGGGGAAAACACACACACACACAGAAGTTCTGAGACGTTAGACCAAGGGAGAAAATAGATCTGCCAACGATGCCTCGGGAGGATAGGCTGGAAGGGTGGGGTTCTGTGCCAGAGAGAAAGTTGGAGAGAGTGAGGAGAGACCAGGAGGGGAGAGAGTACAGAGACGACCAGGGAAGCAGAGACAGACTCTCGGAGGCGGCGGAGAGGAAGGAAAGAGATGAGGAGTCGCTCAGAGACACGGAGGCTCGCACATGGGGAATCTGGGGCAAAGAGCTGGAGGGAGAGGCCTGCAGGGAGCCCACGCTTGTGCAAGGCGGGCTGAGAGGCGGAGTGAGCGTGGGGCTCCGTGTGTCTGGGGTCGTGCACGTCAGGCCTAGGGCGGCCCGAGCACCCTGCCAGGCACAGTCACTGGCCCAGCACTTACTGAACATGATGGAAGCGGGAGAGGTGAGAGAGGCAGGCATCCTGCACCCAAGGGCACACGGGTCCTCCCTGAATGTCTGTGATCACATGTACGAGGTGTGCGCACGTGTAAGTGTGTGATGGTGTGCAGGAGGGCAGGCTGCAGCTTCCCCCTCAGCTGTCCTCACGCCCCCTCAGTGAGGAATCCACATGCTGACCGCCCGGGCGGGTGGGCTGCGGGGCCAGAATGGGTGGGCGGCCCGACACACGCCCTCACGGTGCGGGGGTGAGGGTGGGGGAGGCCAGGGAGCTGTCAGCAGCCAAGAGCTGGGCAGGCAGCGAAAGTGAGCCATAAAAGGGCCACTTCTCCCGGCCGCTGTTCACTTGACACTCTCTAACCCAGAAGCCACCTGTTCAGCCATCAGTCAACCAAAGAAAACACAGCTTTCCTGAAACTGGGAATCGGACGAGATAGTCCCGGGAGGGGCTGAGCGTGGGGGACGTGCCTGCCCCCTGCCCCTTCCAAGGAGCGCCCAGCCTCGACCCTAGGGAGGGCAGGGGCAGGCTCGAGGGCTGCATCCAATCTCAGAGAGCCCAAAAGAAAGAAGAGAAAAGTCCAGCATTCTCAACTTGGCACCAACATGACACATTCGGGGGGCTCAGGGAGGGTGGGGGCCAGAGAGCTCACCTTGGGGTGGGGAGGATATGGCCCTTGCTAGGGTGGCTTAGCAAGGACTGCGCCCCAGAGTTGCTGCCACAGGGGCTGTGTGTTCCCAGGGTGGGGACGGGGCAAGGGCGGGCGTGGGGTGGGGGTGGCGTGGAGGGAGGCTGGGCCTTGGGGGGCCAGGCAAGGCTGCTTGGGCAGGGGAGGGAACTGGCTTGGAGGCAGGCCTGGGGCTCTGGCCAGCGGCAGTGCCCGGCCGGCAGAGGCCCCGCCGTGCCCCGCCATGCCCCGCCTCGGGCAGCTTGTTAATTTCATCGTTTAGCCCGTTTATGGTCTTCCCAGTTGCTGTTGCTTTTATAAACAAGCATTTTGGTGACCTTCCCCTCCGGACATCAGCTCCACAAGAATCCCGAGCCCTGAACATTTATAAATAAGCCTTCTCTCAAGTTCCACAACAGGTGTGACCTCCCCCCCACCCCCCTCCTCTGTCCTGTCCGAAAACTGAACAGTTTCAACAAGCAAAGCGAGGCCGCCCAGGCTGTCTTAAAGGGGTTGAGTGGAGGCCACGCTGTGCGCGGCTGTGGGGGGGCTGGCCTGCCTCCTTCTCCTCCACCTCCCCCAGACGCAAAGGCCCCAAGAAGAAGGCCAGGCTGGTGGGCAGTTGAACCCCTGAAACCGCCCGGGCGGGTGGGCTGCAGGGCCAGAATGGGTGGGCGGCCCGACACACGCCCTCACGGTGCGGGGTGAGGTGGGGGAGGCCAGGGAGCTGTCAGCAGCCAAGAGCTGGGCAGGCAGCGAAAGTGAGCCATAAAAGGGCCACTTCTCCCGGCCGCTGTTCACTTGACACTCTCTAACCCAGAAGCCACCTGTTCAGCCATCAGTCAACCAAAGAAAACACAGCTTTCCTGAAACTGGGAATCGGACGAGATAGTCCCGGGAGGGGCTGAGCGTGGGGGACGTGCCTGCCCCCTGCCCCTTCCAAGGAGCGCCCAGCCTCGACCCTAGGGAGGGCAGGGGCAGGCTCGAGGGCTGCATCCAATCTCAGAGAGCCCAAAAGAAAGAAGAGAAAAGTCCAGCATTCTCAACTTGGCACCAACATGACACATTCGGGGGGCTCAGGGAGGGTGGGGGCCAGAGAGCTCACCTTGGGGTGGGGAGGATATGGCCCTTGCTAGGGTGGCTTAGCAAGGACTGCGCCCCAGAGTTGCTGCCACAGGGGCTGTGTGTTCCCAGGGTGGGGACGGGGCAAGGGCGGGCGTGGGGTGGGGTGGCGTGGAGGAGGCTGGGCCTTGGGGGCCAGGCAAGGCTGCTTGGGCAGGAGGGAACTGGCTTGGAGGCAGGCCTGGGGCTCTGGCCAGCGGCAGTGCCCGGCCGGCAGAGGCCCCGCCGTGCCCCGCCATGCCCCGCCTCGGGCAGCTTGTTAATTTCATCGTTTAGCCCGTTTATGGTCTTCCCAGTTGCTGTTGCTTTTATAAACAAGCATTTTGGTGACCTTCCCCTCCGGACATCAGCTCCACAAGAATCCCGAGCCCTGAACATTTATAAATAAGCCTTCTCTCAAGTTCCACAACAGGTGTGACCTCCCCCCCACCCCCCTCCTCTGTCCTGTCCGAAAACTGAACAGTTTCAACAAGCAAAGCGAGGCCGCCCAGGCTGTCTTAAAGGGGTTGAGTGGAGGCCACGCTGTGCGCGGCTGTGGGGGGGCTGGCCTGCCTCCTTCTCCTCCACCTCCCCCAGACGCAAAGGCCCCAAGAAGAAGGCCAGGCTGGTGGGCAGTTGAACCCCTGACCCCACTTCCCCAGTCACCCAGCTGGAGGCTATGGTCTGAGAAGGTTTCTCAGCAGATGGAGTATATCTGAGTCTCCCCCAGCGGGGGAAGTTTTACCAAGCCCCGCTCTCAACTCCCCTCCGCAGTCGGATCCCCACTTTTCTTCCTTCTTTCAAGGGGATAGAACATCTCTTTCCTCTTCTTTCCTGCAAAAAGCTCTCTGATTCATGATTTGCAACATTTCATACGTTTATTTAACAAGTATTCATCTATTCAACAAATATTTCCCGAGTACCCTCTCCAAGCCAGGCTCAGTGCCAGGAGTATGAACTGCAGAAGACGCGACCCTGCCCCCAAGGTGCAACCCATCGAGGGGCACACCGGAGAGCAGAGAGCCAGGGGGACCACGGGGTGCCAAAGCTCCTGATCTTAGGGAGCAGAGAAGGGGATCCCAACCCAAACTTGGGAGTGAAACACTTCCTGGGGAGGGGGCTATTTCCTTAAGTCATCACCATGGAAGGGTCAAGGGGAAAAACACTCTATGCAAAGAAAACTGGCAGGGCAGGGCACAGAGGCGAACGAATTTAGGTTGAGGATGGCGATGGGGGTGGTCATGGTGATGGAGGGTGGTGCTCCTGTGGCTGGCTGTCATGGTGATGTCTGAATCACAGCACAGGGAGTATTTCCCTCAGCGTGGACCAACACAGGAAGGCAGGAGATCCTAATCACACCTGTGAGGGGCCATCAAGGTCACAATTTGTTCTATGTGTCAAGAGAGATGATCCAGTTAAGGATGGAGACATAGCAAGAAGCAAAAGGCCGGGAAGCAGGAGAACTGAGTGGTGGACTAGGCTGGGGCCTGAGGGCACTGGGCCCAGATACAAGTATGTCAAGGCGGGGCTTGGTGGGCATTATCTTTGACTGGCACCCGGTTTGGGTCCTGGTGAGCCTGGTAACCTAGGGACTCCTGCGAGACCTGGACTCTAGGGGTGGACCATGTCAGGAACCAAGACGATGTGGATCCTGGGCGTACTCAGGCCTGGGGAGGTTCTCATGGAGAAATCTGGGAGCCTAAGACCCCCTGTCCATATTGGGGTCTAAGGATACTTCCAAGGTACCCTTAGAAGAGTCCCCTGGATGCATGGAGATCAAACCAGTCAGTCCTAAAGGAAATCAACTCTGAATATTCATTGGAAGAACTGATGCAGATGCTGCAGCTCCAGTATTTTGGCTACCTGATGCGAAGAGATGACTCATTGGAAAAGATCCTGATGCTGGGTAAGATAGAAGGCAGAAGGAGAAGGAGACAACAGAGGATGAGGCGGTTGGATGGCACCACCCACTCAATGGACATAAGTTTGACCAGACCCCAGGAGGCGGTAAAAGACAGGGAAGCCTAGTGTGCTGTGATCCACAGGGCCACAAAGAGTCAGACATGACTGAGCTGCTGAACAGGACTGAAGGGCACTTCCTCGAATGTGTCCTGTGAGTCCCAGTTTAAAAGAACTTCCCCCTTCCTTCTTATAAAACACGACACACTTTGAGATGTGTGTTATCATTTTATAGAGCAGGATCTCCTTTCCCTGGGATCTCCTTTCTCATCTGCTTACCCTGAGGAACTCCGTGTGTCCTCCTGGCCAGCACAGTGGGCCACGTGCTTCACTGGCTTCCCTGACCAGCCTCCGATGGTTGGCCATTTCCTCTGCGATGACCACACAACATTTCCGTGACCTGGTCATCTGTCTCCCTCCACAATTACGCTGATCATGGGCTTACTGAGGGCAGAGATCTGCTTTTTACCTCCAACCCCGGGCACCCAGCACAGGGCCTGTCTCAGAGCGTGCTCAGGAAAGGCAGGATGGATCGACCTTGGTCGCCAGCTGACTCAAAGCCCCTCTGCTGCCCCCAGGGCTTCCCGGAGTTGGCACCCCCACTCGGCACTCAGGGCGCCTGCTGGGCCTCAGGATGGAGTAGGGACGGTGTGCGGGCCTGGCACAGCAGCTGCCAGTCTAGGGCCTGGGGACGGAAGATTTGGGGCTGGGAAGGCAACAGCCGGGTGACTCCTGTGGACTGAGCCTCTTTTAATGCTCTGTGTCCTAGAGCTGGCTAGGGTGGGGAGAACCAAGCGATGTGGATCCTGGGCGTACTCAGGCCTGGGGAGGTTCTCATGGAGAAATCTGGGAGCCTAAGACCCCTGTCCATATTGGGGTCTAAGGATACTTCAAGGTACCCTTAGAAGAGTCCCTGGATGCATGGAGATCAAACCAGTCAGTCCTAAAGGAAATCAACTCTGAATATTCATTGGAAGAACTGATGCAGATGCTGCAGCTCCAGTATTTTGGCTACCTGATGCGAAGAGATGACTCATTGGAAAAGATCCTGATGCTGGGTAAGATAGAAGGCAGAAGGAGAAGGGGACAACAGAGGATGAGGCGGTTGGATGGCACCACCCACTCAATGGACATAAGTTTGACCAGACCCCAGGAGGCGGTAAAAGACAGGGAAGCCTAGTGTGCTGTGATCCACAGGGCCACAAAGAGTCAGACATGACTGAGCTGCTGAACAGGACTGAAGGGCACTTCCTCGAATGTGTCCTGTGAGTCCCAGTTTAAAAGAACTTCCCCCTTCCTTCTTATAAAACACGACACACTTTGAGATGTGTGTTATCATTTTATAGAGCAGGATCTCCTTTCCCTGGGATCTCCTTTCTCATCTGCTTACCCTGAGGAACTCCGTGTGTCCTCCTGGCCAGCACAGTGGGCCACGTGCTTCACTGGCTTCCCTGACCAGCCTCCGATGGTTGGCCATTTCCTCTGCGATGACCACACAACATTTCCGTGACCTGGTCATCTGTCTCCCTCCACAATTACGCTGATCATGGGCTTACTGAGGGCAGAGATCTGCTTTTTACCTCCAACCCAGGGCACCCAGCACAGGGCCTGTCTCAGAGCGTGCTCAGGAAAGGCAGGATGGATCGACCTTGGTCGCCAGCTGACTCAAAGCCCCTCTGCTGCCCCCAGGGCTTCCCGGAGTTGGCACCCCCACTCGGCACTCAGGGCGCCTGCTGGGCCTCAGGATGGAGTAGGGACGGTGTGCGGGCCTGGCACAGCAGCTGCCAGTCTAGGGCCTGGGGACGGAAGATTTGGGGCTGGGAAGGCAACAGCCGGGTGACTCCTGTGGACTGAGCCTCTTTTAATGCTCTGTCTGTCCTGAGGAGCTGGCTAGTGGCTGACCGGGCACCGTGAATCTAACAGTGTCAGATTCAAGCCAGCCATGACTGCTCTCGACCTGTCCCTCTCCCCAGAGGCTGCGGGCCCCACCAAGACCCACTTTGGAAGAATCAGGCAAGTTCTGAGGGACCTGGACTGGATTTTGGCCCGTAGACCTGAGGGGCATGGGAGAAGGGGCTCCCCGGGCCCTGTGGAAAGGTCTAGTGGGGTCAGTCATGAGTCTTAGAATAGATGAGTGGCCTCCCCTCTTCAGGTCCTGGGAGATCAGAGAGGCTCCTCCCTGCTCTCTTCTCTCTCAGGATTGTCAATGTGGGTGAATTTTTAAAAATATTATTTATTTGTACTTACTTCTTTGTCTGTACCAGGTCTTCCCTGCAGCATGAGGAACCTTTTCAGTTGTGGCGTGTGGGATCTTGGCTCCTTGACCAGGGGTTGGACTTGGGCCCCTGCCTCGTGAGTGCATAGTTGTAACCCCTGGATCACCAGGGACATCCCCAGTGTGGACAGACTTCAACCATCCTATCTAAGGGCTTCCCAGGTGGCCTGCCAATGCAGGAGACACAAGAGGCCTTGCCAATGGAGGGTTTGATCCCTGGGTTGGAAAGATCCCCTGGAGGAGGAAATGGCACCTCACTCTAGTCTTCTTACCAGAAGAACGCCATGGACAGAGGAGCCTGGCGGGCTGCAGTCCACGGGGTCATGAAGAGTCAGACACAGCTGAGTGTCTGAACCTATATACACCTTCTGGAAGGAAGTCCACGAAGATACAACTGTCATTCTTATTGGCAGTAACAGTAAGAGAGGACCCCTCGCCTTTTCCTCTGTGCTGTAGATTCACGAAGAACAAAGCATTTTCCTGCATGTTGCTGCCTTCGAGCCTTAGCGCAACCCTGAGCGTAGACAGGGGAAAAAGTAATAATAACTCCTCCCCTGCTGCAGCCCTGGTTGAGTGCTTCATCCTGACATGTGAAGTCTTCAGACACCTTCCCTTGCAGGCCTCTGGTTCAGTGGCTCTGAAGGCCAGCCGGGTGACTCCGGGACTGCTTTTTCGGAGGAGCTGGCTAGTGGCTGACCGGGCACCGTGAATCTAACAGTGTCAGATTCAAGCCAGCCATGACTGCTCTCGACCTGTCCCTCTCCCCAGAGGCTGCGGCCCCACCAAGACCCACTTTGGAAGAATCAGGCAAGTTCTGAGGGACCTGGACTGGATTTTGGCCCGTAGACCTGAGGGGCATGGGAGAAGGGGCTCCCCGGGCCCTGTGGAAAGGTCTAGTGGGGTCAGTCATGAGTCTTAGAATAGATGAGTGGCCTCCCTCTTCAGGTCCTGGGAGATCAGAGGGCTCCTCCCTGCTCTCTTCTCTCTCAGGATTGTCAATGTGGGTGAATTTTTAAAAATATTATTTATTTGTACTTACTTCTTTGTCTGTACCAGGTCTTCCCTGCAGCATGAGGAACCTTTTCAGTTGTGGCGTGTGGGATCTTGGCTCCTTGACCAGGGGTTGGACTTGGGCCCCTGCCTCGTGAGTGCATAGTTGTAACCCCTGGATCACCAGGGACATCCCCAGTGTGGACAGACTTCAACCATCCTATCTAAGGGCTTCCCAGGTGGCCTGCCAATGCAGGAGACACAAGAGGCCTTGCCAATGGAGGGTTTGATCCCTGGGTTGGAAAGATCCCCTGGAGGAGGAAATGGCACCTCACTCTAGTCTTCTTACCAGAAGAACGCCATGGACAGAGGAGCCTGGCGGGCTGCAGTCCACGGGGTCATGAAGAGTCAGACACAGCTGAGTGTCTGAACCTATATACACCTTCTGGAAGGAAGTCCACGAAGATACAACTGTCATTCTTATTGGCAGTAACAGTAAGAGAGGACCCCTCGCCTTTTCCTCTGTGCTGTAGATTCACGAAGAACAAAGCATTTTCCTGCATGTTGCTGCCTTCGAGCCTTAGCGCAACCCTGAGCGTAGACAGGGAAACAGTAATAATAACTCCTCCCCCTGCTGCAGCCCTGGTTGAGTGCTTCATCCTGACATGTGAAGTCTTCAGACACCTTCCCCTTGCAGGCCTCTGGTTCAGTGGCTCTGAAGAGGTCATCCCTGCCGCCTCCCAGCCTCCGCTAACTGGAGCTGGGTGCTGCGCGCCTGCTTCAGACCGCCAGAACAAAACCCATTGTCCTGATGTGGAAACCAAGGCTGGAAAACAAGCCCGGGGTTTGGTCCCTTGGCAAGTTCCTCCCCTTTGAGGTCCTCAGCAATCCCTCCCCCATCTGCTGACTGTGTGTTGGGGGGAGGCCGGCCACTTGACTGACCGGTCATGGAGGATTCTTTGGCTCCATCCAGGTAACCAGGACCTGCTGAGCACCCAGAGCCTGCTGGGCACTGTCCTCGGTGCTGGAGACACACTAGTGGATGAGACCCCCATGCGTGCTGCCTTCAGGGAGGTTGCCATCTGGAGGGAAGACGTAAGGCAACAAGGAAAGGAAAACCAGGCAGGGATCAGCCCTGTAAGGCCAATGGGTGACAGCATGCGGGGTTTCTGTGGGGCTGTGACCAGGGCTTTCTGAGAAGTGACGTTAGCCTCTATGAAAAGACCAAAGGGGCTTCCCTGGTGGTCAAGTGGGTGGAGAGCCCACCTTGCAGTGCAAGCGGCACTAGTTCGATCCCTGGCCTGGGTAGATCCCATATGCCACAAAAGGGCTGGACAGGTGTGTCCAATTACAAGCCAGCACTCTGGAGCGCATGCGCCCAGAGCCGGTGCTCTGCAACGAGAGAGGCCACTGTGATAGCAGGCCCATACGGGCTAAAGAATAAAGATGGATGAAAATAAATAAATAATAATAATAAAACAATAAAAGAGGCCAAAATTGAAAAAAAAAGAAAGAAAAAAATAGCACATCTTTAAAAAAAAAAAGAAAGAAAGAAAAGAACAAATGAGGAGTCCCGCCTGTAGCCAGCTTCAGCCTCCGACTCTGACCTTCTGAGGTCACGTGGCCAGGAAGTGACCGTGGTTAAGACTTGAACTTGTGTCTCAGGGCTCTCATTCCTTTCCAGGGAGTCACCAAAGCTGACTGGGCCCGGGAGAAGCGGATTGGCATGTTGGTTAAGACTTGGTTTTGAATCCTTGCTCCATAGCTTACGAGTTTTTTCCTTTCTCGTGCTGCAGCCTGGAAACTCTCCAGGCAGTCAGCTGGGGCAGTTGTAGGGCCCAGCTTATTTATGTCTTCCTTCTCTTTGGGATCACTGTCCAGTTAAAGTGGGATCTGCCCACGGTTTCCAGGGAGGCAGTGATGCAGCCTAAACTGAAACTCGGGGCTCTGGGCTCGTGCATGGTGCTCCTTCCTCTTCCCATGTCCCTGTGGCAAATGGTGGTGGTGGAGTCACTGTGCTCTGGGCTCAGCCTGTAGGGAGTTCAAGACCTCCTGGGACAGAAGTGATGGACGTGGGATGGGGAGGCCACGTGCATGGCTTCACAGAGCCACCCAGGGGCTACTCCAGGGCAGAGCTTCCGTCTCTTTCCAGTAAAATAACAGCCTGTAACTCAGCATCTGGACAAGCCAGGCACACTCCATATCCCATCCCATAAAGCCCACACCTTCTGATGAAATGCCTCCCATGTCACAGATGAGAACACTAAGGCTCACAGAGGTGAAGGGGCTTTCTCCAGATTCCACCATGCGTAGATGGCTGAGCTGGAATTCAAACTCTCTTCTGCTAATCTTGCTCTCACACACACGCATGCATGCGTGTACACACATGCATTTGACTAAACATGGCTCGGCACCAAGCGGGCACACAGTCTTGGCTCTCAAGGAGCTCAGTCTGGTCGGATGGCAGATGTTAGACCAACAGCAAACAAAGCTCTTGCTTACTGTAAACACCAGGTAGCTCATTCTCACACTTTCTCTAGATTTTGACACAAAAGTCACCTTCTTGATGAGACTCACCTGGACAGACATCTTATCTAAGGCTTCCTCTGCTTCCCTCTTTCAGCTCTGTAGTTGTTTTTCTCCTTGGCACTTATCAAAAATACCATATTCTTAATTTATCTTGATTATTTTCTGTCTCTCCCACTGCCTCAGAGGCTGGCAAACTATGGTCCACGGAATCTGGCCTGCCACCTGTCTATGGCTGGCTAGTGAACTAAGAATGGGTTTTACATTTTTAAATGGTCAAAATTTTTTTTTTAATATTTCATGACATAAGAGAATGATACGAAACCCGAATTTCAATGTCCAAATAAAGATTTGTTGGAACACAGTCATACTTCTTCATGTACATGTCTATACTGCTTTATGCTAAAGGGCAGAGTTGAGCCATGGACGTAGAGATGTGTGTGGTGTTATGGCCGCCTGCTGCTGGCTACTCGGCCCCCTGCAGCGGTGGTGATGTGGTTATGACTTGATCTTGCCTCTTCATCCACAAAGCCTGAATGTTTACTACCTAGCCTTTTACAGACATTACCAACCTCTACCTTAGAATGTAAGCCTCACAGATAGGGACTTCTGGTCTACTGACTCTCTATGGTGGCCCCAGAGTGTATTTTTTAAAATGTTTTGTTATTTATTTGACTGCATTGGGTCTTAGTTGTAGCACATGGGATCTTTAGTTGTGGCACATGAACCCTTAGTTGTGATGTATGGGCTCCCGTTCCCTGACCTGGGATGGAGCCCAGGTCTCCTGCACTGGGAATATTGAGTTTGAGCCACTGGACCACCAGGGAAGTCCTGCCCCCTGCGTCTAGAACAGTGCTTGGACTTCTGCTGCCAGACGTGATGGAGCAACAGGACCAGTCCTCACTGTACAGGACTAGAAAATTGAACAGGAAGCTATGAAATGATGGTTTTCAGTGTCAGGCAATGGGTAGCATAAGATAATGATCTCTCAGAGAAGGTGCACATGAGGTGAGTCCTTCGATTGTGCCCAGTTTGCCATTTAGAGAAAGAAGCACCAGACCAGAGCACCGTCTTCCCAACCCAGGGATCAAACCTGGGTCTCCTGCATGGCAGGTAGATTCTTTACCACTGAGCCACCAGGGAAGCCCCTAGGGAGGGAAAAGAAGGAGCTAAATGGATCCTGGTGGTCTCACTGAATTGAGAAGACAGAGTCAGCATTCAGGGAGGCCAAGGAACCAGAATTTGTGGGGCAAAATACTGACGAAGAAGTTGGTGCACAGAGAGTACCTGCAGAGATGTGAGAAGAGGTCCTCTCTCATACCAGCCAGGGTTGGAAAGACCTCCCATTACGGAATCTGGCCTGCCACCTGTCTATGGCTGGCTAGTGAACTAAGAATGGGTTTTACATTTTAAATGGTCAAAATTTTTTTAATATTTCATGACATAAGAGAATGATACGAAACCCGAATTTCAATGTCCAAATAAAGATTTGTTGGAACACAGTCATACTTCTTCATGTACATGTCTATACTGCTTTATGCTAAAGGGCAGAGTTGAGCCATGGACGTAGAGATGTGTGTGGTGTTATGGCCGCCTGCTGCTGGCTACTCGGCCCCCTGCAGCGGTGGTGATGTGGTTATGACTTGATCTTGCCTCTTCATCCACAAAGCCTGAATGTTTACTACCTAGCCTTTTACAGACATTACCAACCTCTACCTTAGAATGTAAGCCTCACAGATAGGGACTTCTGGTCTACTGACTCTCTATGGTGGCCCCAGAGTGTATTTTTTAAAATGTTTTGTTATTTATTTGACTGCATTGGGTCTTAGTTGTAGCACATGGGATCTTTAGTTGTGGCACATGAACCCTTAGTTGTGATGTATGGGCTCCCGTTCCCTGACCTGGGATGGAGCCCAGGTCTCCTGCACTGGGAATATTGAGTTTGAGCCACTGGACCACCAGGGAAGTCCTGCCCCCTGCGTCTAGAACAGTGCTTGGACTTCTGCTGCCAGACGTGATGGAGCAACAGGACCAGTCCTCACTGTACAGGACTAGAAAATTGAACAGGAAGCTATGAAATGATGGTTTTCAGTGTCAGGCAATGGGTAGCATAAGATAATGATCTCTCAGAGAAGGTGCACATGAGGTGAGTCCTTCGATTGTGCCCAGTTTGCCATTTAGAGAAAGAAGCACCAGACCAGAGCACCGTCTTCCCAACCCAGGGATCAAACCTGGGTCTCCTGCATGGCAGGTAGATTCTTTACCACTGAGCCACCAGGGAAGCCCCTAGGGAGGGAAAAGAAGGAGCTAAATGGATCCTGGTGGTCTCACTGAATTGAGAAGACAGAGTCAGCATTCAGGGAGGCCAAGGAACCAGAATTTGTGGGGCAAAATACTGACGAAGAAGTTGGTGCACAGAGAGTACCTGCAGAGATGTGAGAAGAGGTCCTCTCTCATACCAGCCAGGGTTGGAAAGACCTCCCATTAGGGAGAGTCCCTGGAATGACATTGACTCAGCAAGAGGGGCCAAGTGAGCCCTAGACTAAGGCCACTCTTAACCAGCACTTGTGAAGTTAAAAAGCAAACCTTCCTGGATGGTATCAAGCCAATCCCATGTAAGAGAGCTGCCTCTTGGAATTAAGCTAGTAATATGTAAAGGAATACAACCAAACCAAGTCCTCAACAGAGTACAATTTTAAATGTTGGTTGAACAAGTAAGTACTTGAATGGCAGGTGGTAGAGCCAGGTTTCCTGTGACTGGAGAGGAAAGTTGTCAATAAGTAAGGAAGGGAGCTACAATAAACTCTGAGGGTTAGAGTTGGAGACATCAGTGTCAAGTAACGTACATACAGGATGGATACATTTACAGACGTGCCTATAGGCATGGGTCATGTCTGCTGCAAGGACCTAGAAGCAATGGTATGTTAGTAGCAACAACCATACCCAGCCCGATCTTGCTTTTTAATATCATGATCCAATAAAAAAGTAAATGGAAATCTAGGACCAGAGTGAGGAAAATACAAGATGAACCAGATCATCCCGTAGCACCATAAAGTAAGGAAGAGTTTCCAAAACAAAAGTATGGAGCAATCCCAGGGAGTCAGGCGCCAGCCTGAAAGGACTCCCAGTGACCAAAGCTGGAGCCATTTGAATGATAAAATAGTGCAGTACTGAACTGTAATTCAAAGTATAAAATAAATATAAATGAGTCTCTACTGACATAGTCATGTGATTGAACAAAGGGTGATAACAAGCAAATTTTTCTTATAGAAGAATTTCCGATAATACATAGATAGATAGATAGATAGGTAGATAGATATTATTCCTGCAGGAGGTAAAGCTTAGTTCTCCACCCTCTTGAGTGTGGGCTAAACTTGTTGTTCAGTTGCTAAGTCGTGTCTGACTCTTTGTAACCCCATGGACTGCAGCACGCTAGGCTCCTCTGTCTTCCACTGTCTCCTGGAGTTTGTTCACATTCATGTCCGTTGAGTCAGTGACGCTACCTAACCATCTCATCCTCTGTGGCCCTCTTCTCCTTTTGCCTTCAAGCTTTCCCAGCATCAGTCTTATTTTTCCCCAATACGTTGGCTTTTCCCATCAGGTGGCCAACGTATCAGAGTTTCAACTTCAGCCTCAGCCCTTCCCATGAATATTCAGGGTTGATTTCCTTTAGGATTGACTGCTTTGATCTCTCTCCTTACTATCCAGGGAACTCTCAAGAGTCTTCTCCAGCACCACAGTTTGAAGGCATCAATACTTTGGTGCTCAGACTTCTTTATGGACCAACTCTCACATCCATACATGACTAGACTTTTATTACTTGTTTTCAGAGAACAGAGCGAGAAAAGTAAAAAGAAAAAAATAGTAACCTTACAGTGGAGAAACCTGGCAAACACCACCATAACCAAGCAGGATAGGTTAGTGTTATTTGTGATACCGTGTGGATACCATCTCACTCCTAATATGATGTGATGAGAAGAGCTCTCCATGATGGCAGTATTCTTTCCCCAAAGCGCAAACTTCAATCTAATCAAGAAAAAAATAATAGACAATCCCAGGTTTTCTATAAGATACCTGGCAAGTACTCCTCAATACCATCAAAGTCGTGAAAAGTAAGAGATTAAGAAATTGTCACAGACCAGAGGATATTGGGGGAGAAACACAGCAATTAAATTCAATTAAATGCTCTGGGTCAGATTTTGATATAGAAAGAGGAACATCAGTGACAAACTGATGAAACCAAAATGCAGTCTAAAGTTTGGTTAATAGTAATGTGCCAATGTCAGTTTCTTAGTTTTGACAAATGCACCGTGGTAAAGAAAGATTGCTGACAGTGATGGAAACTTGAGTGTGGGGTGGGTGGGAACTCTCCGTACTAGCTTTGAAACTTTTTTTGATACATCTAAAATTATTCCAGAATTTAAAGTTTATTTCAAAAATCTCCACCATTTAATAAAAATTATCAGGCAACAAAGAAGTAAAAGATGACTCATAATCAGGAGAAAAGTCAGCCCATAGAGAGAGACCCAGATGATACAACTGGTCAAAAAGGGCTTTAGAACAATGATTATTAATAAACTTTTCATGTTTAAGAATATAGTCTTCAGGTTCCCCTGGTGGTCCAGTGGGTAAAGACACTGCCTTGCAGTGCAAGGGGCACCGGTTCGATCCCCGGCCTGGGAAGATCCCATGTGCTGTGGAGCGACTGGACCGATGTGTCCAACTACCGAGCTGGAGCTCTGGAGCTCATGCACCCAGAGCCAGTGCTCTGCAGCGACAGAGGCCACTGCGATGGGAGGCCCACACAGGCCAAAGAACAAAAGATGGATGATGAAAGAGCAATAGAAGTGGCCAAAAAAAAAAAAAAAGTTATAAAAAAAAAAAGAATATAGTCTTCATGTTTAAGCCTGTATCCAATGAGGGAAATAAAAAAATATAAGAAGTGATCAAATTAAACTTCTATTGATGAAAAATGCAATAGCTGAAGCAAAAAAAGTACACTGGATGGGATTAACAACAGTTTAGATAGTGCTGGAGAAAATACCAGTGACCTTAAAATAATAGCAAGACTGTGCAACGGCCTGGAGGGGTGGGATGCGGAGGATATACATATGACTCATCTGGGATCATACATATCTGTAAACAGCAAGACTCCGTAAAAGTAAAAAGTAAAATGACAATTAAAATAATAGCAATAAAAACTATGACAATCCCAGGTTTTCTATAAGATACCTGGCAAGTACTCCTCAATACCATCAAAGTCGTGAAAAGTAAGAGATTAAGAAATTGTCACAGACCAGAGGATATTGGGGGAGAAACACAGCAATTAAATTCAATTAAATGCTCTGGGTCAGATTTTGATATAGAAAGAGGAACATCAGTGACAAACTGATGAAACCAAAATGCAGTCTAAAGTTTGGTTAATAGTAATGTGCCAATGTCAGTTTCTTAGTTTTGACAAATGCACCGTGGTAAAGAAAGATTGCTGACAGTGATGGAAACTTGAGTGTGGGGTGGGTGGGAACTCTCCGTACTAGCTTTGAAACTTTTTTTGATACATCTAAAATTATTCCAGAATTTAAAGTTTATTTCAAAAATCTCCACCATTTAATAAAAATTATCAGGCAACAAAGAAGTAAAGATGACTCATAATCAGGAGAAAAGTCAGCCCATAGAGAGAGACCCAGATGATACAACTGGTCAAAAAGGGCTTTAGAACAATGATTATTAATAAACTTTTCATGTTTAAGAATATAGTCTTCAGGTTCCCCTGGTGGTCCAGTGGGTAAAGACACTGCCTTGCAGTGCAAGGGGCACCGGTTCGATCCCCGGCCTGGGAAGATCCCATGTGCTGTGGAGCGACTGGACCGATGTGTCCAACTACCGAGCTGGAGCTCTGGAGCTCATGCACCCAGAGCCAGTGCTCTGCAGCGACAGAGGCCACTGCGATGGGAGGCCCACACAGGCCAAAGAACAAAAGATGGATGATGAAAGAGCAATAGAAGTGGCCAAAAAAAAAAAAAAAGTTATAAAAAAAAAAAGAATATAGTCTTCATGTTTAAGCCTGTATCCAATGAGGGAAATAAAAAAATATAAGAAGTGATCAAATTAAACTTCTATTGATGAAAAATGCAATAGCTGAAGCAAAAAAAGTACACTGGATGGGATTAACAACAGTTTAGATAGTGCTGGAGAAAATACCAGTGACCTTAAAATAATAGCAAGACTGTGCAACGGCCTGGAGGGGTGGGATGCGGAGGATATACATATGACTCATCTGGGATCATACATATCTGTAAACAGCAAGACTCCGTAAAAGTAAAAAGTAAAATGACAATTAAAAAAATAATAGCAATAAAAACAATCCAAAATTAAATATAGAGAGGAAAGAAAAGAACTGGTAGGGTTTCTCTGGTAGTCCAGTGGATAAAGAGTCCGCCTTGCAGTGCAAGGGGCACCAGTTCAATCTCTGACCCGGGAAGATCCCACGCACCAGGGAGCAACTGGGCCAGTGTGCCCAATTGCTGGCCCGGGCTCTGGGGTGCATGTGCCCAGAGCCAGTACTCTGCAATGGGAGAGGCGACTGAGATGGGAGGCCCACACATGCAAGAGAATAAAGATGGATGAAAAATTAAAACAATGACTTAGAGGCCAAAAAAAAAAAAAGAGAAAATAAAAAAAGAAATGAACATTAATAATTAAAAAAAAAAAAAAGAGGATTTCCCTGCTGGTCCAATGGTTAAGAGTCTGTGTTCCCAATGCAGTGGGGCCCAGGTTTGATCCCTGGTCAGGGAACTAGATCCCACATGCTGCAACGAAGATCCAGCTCCGATAAATAAATAAATAAATTCAAAGAAAAAAAAAAAGAACTGGTGGAGGCAAGTTAACAGAGCCTCAGTGATCTATGGGACAACACCAAGAGTTCTAACATATGTATAATTGAGCTCTAGAAGGAGATGTGAGGATGGAAAATACATCTGAAGAAATAATGGCTGTAATTTCCCCAAATTTGATGAAAACCATAGACCCACAAATCCAAAAAGCTTCATGAACCCCAAACAGAAGCAACTGGAAGAGAGTTAAGGGCCCCTCTAGAGAAACTGAAGAAAACCACCCCTAGGAACATCATGGTCAACTTACTGAGGACCAGTGATGAAAGAGTGTGGGGCACCAATATTCCATAGATACTTGTTATTATTGAAATGAATAAAAATAACAAAAACAGAATGTCAAATACAGGCTAGGAGAGCAATTGTTGGTGTTCAGTCACTGAGTTGCGTCTGACTCTTCGCAAACCTGTGCACTGCAACACACGAGGCTTCTCTGTCCTTCACCATCTCCTGGAGCTTGCTCAAGCTCATGTCCATTTAGCTGGTGATGCCATTCAGCTATCTCATCCTCTGTCACCCCCTTCTCCTCCTGTCCTCCATCTTTCCTGAAGGAAAGTGATGGTGATTTAGCCTGGGAGCATCCATGTAGATGGTGAGAAGTGGTTGATCTGGATCCTTTTTGCAAGTAGGGACACCAGGATTTGTCAAGGGGTTGGATGTGGGATAGAGAGAAAGCAGAGTAAAGGAAGACTGGAGAGTGCTTGACCTGGTTGCCTAGAGGAATCATGTTGCCATTTACAAGAAGGGAAGACTTGACGATGAGCAGATTTGGGATGGGTGAGGATCAGGTACAGCAGATAGACAGCCCTCTCCTTCCGTCACAGTGACAGACATCACTAATGGATCACACCTCTTGTTTTCATGGATCTTCTCAGCACAGTGCATGAAGTGGGCCCTTGGTAGTTCACTTAGGAGGCATCAGGTGTACTCATTGAGAGGCTTTTTTTTTTAATTATTGCTTTATTTATCTTAATTTGGCTGCACTGGGTCTTAGCTGTGGCGTGTGAGATCTAGTTCCCTGACCAGGGATCAAACCTGGGACTCCTGCATTAGAAGCACAGAATCTTAACCACTGGACCACCAGGGAAGTCCCTCATTGAGAGTTTAAGCCTGGGGGCCAGATTCAAGTCCTGGCTCCACCGTTAAACATCTGATGATTTGGGGCAAGTTTCTTCACTTCTCTGAGCCTCTGTGTTCTTACTTATTAGATGTTTCCGAATTTCCTAGTGTCTGAGTATATTCAGTGGGTCCTACTTGGTCTTTATCTTATTCAATTTTTGTGAAGGTTTGATGAGAGAATGTATAGAAATCGCTATACACAGGGCCTGGAAGAGAGTTAAGGGCCCCCCTAGAGGTGGCTGGCACAGACCAGCATGATTATCTGCTTGTTCACTGGTACTTTGCCTCAGGAGGGGGCCAAAGAAGGAGTGAGATGGGGATGAGAAAACCTAGGAACGGGAGTTCAGGTTTGGTCTCCTTAACCAGAGTTCTGGAGAACTCCGTGCGGGCCCAGATGAAAACTGTCTCATTTTTGAACAGAGTGAGCCATCATTGAAATATGAGAAGTCCCTGTTGAAAAATGTCCCTGCTGTGAGCGTTGCTGGGTGGATTAGCTGGCATTCCTTCTCCTCCATTGAGCGGAGTCGCAAGCTAATAAATATTTCAGAATTGGCTGTATTCAATCCAGCCCTCGTCCCGTTTGACGTCTGTTCTCTCAGCTTTCAGAAGGAGACAGGTGCAGAAGGATGAAAAGGGATTTAATTACTAAACATCCCCAACTCCCGATGTGCAAACACATGCTGTCCTATGCACATGCCTCCTGCATACGGTCACGCAGACCCCATGTGCTTTCACGCATGTGCAGGCACAACCCTGGGCACACGTGCTCCCACGGGGGCCTGGGCACATCCATGCCAAGGGGTCTTCCAGTGTGGTGCCGAGTTCATACATCATGTGCTTGCACACAGCACATGCAGGAGACACATATAAGTACACGGGCAAGCAGGACACGTGGAAAAGCATGTGCTGGACATAGATGCAGGTGCTGTGGGGGTTAACAGCAGCATGTTTACAGCTGATGTGCATGGATGTTCATGTACACATGCATTTATAACATGTGTTCACACCGGTCTAATAATATAGTTATGTGTGTATGTGTGTCTACAGGCTTCCCAGGTGGTGCTAATGGTAAAGAACACACCTGCCAATTCAGGAGACGTAAGAGTCACAGGTTCAATCCATGGGTTGAGAAGATCCCCTGGAGGAGGACGTGGGAACCCACTCCAGTATTCTTGCCTGGAGAATCCCATGGACAGAGGAGCCTGGAGAGCTACAGTCCTTTGGGTCATCGAGTGTTGACTGAAGTGACTTAGCATGCGTGGACACACATGTCTTACACATACATATGTGTGAAGTGTTTCTGATGGAAGGAGAATTCGCAGGCCCTATCATTGTCCCCCGGCTGTGACAAGGGGATGGTCATTGTCAAACCATTCTGTTCACAGAGGGCGAAATGAGGTACTTGAGACAAAAAGGCAAAGGGAAGGGGGCAGATGGGCCTTTCACACTGAAAACTTCTCTTTTCCTGGGCACATTAGTGAGCACACAACACATAAACTCACGCCTGCAGGTCCAGGTCCATTCTGGGCCCAGGGTGTGCATCTTATTCGCTGTTCAGAGACTACATCATGCACACTCACTGTGGTGAGTGGCACACACACATGCACACGCACACCCTCTCCTTGACTGGGCATCTTGATTCTTTCCTTGTCACTGAGAAGTCGCCTGCCTCTTGCTCCCTGCCCTGTGGCCTGCCAAGAGCTTCAGAGACCTGGGGAAATAGGAGTGTTTCCAAAATGTTTGACCAGGCATCTGGCCCTGATGTGGAGAGAGAGGATCATGCCTCTGGAGCCCATCTGAGTGGGGCCTGGGAGAAGGAGGGGGAGGGGTGGAGAAGAGGGGAAGCAAAACTGGGAGGCAGAATTCTGACTAGCAGCCTTCAGGGTCCCTGACATCCATCTTCAGGGCTGGCTACCCTGGACCAGAGGACCAGGCCCCACCTCAGGGATTCCGGGAACCCATGGCCAAGAACCCACCTGAAGATTTGAGAAGCCCAGACCTGCTTGCACAGCTGCAGGAGACACATATAAGTACACGGGCAAGCAGGACACGTGGAAAAGCATGTGCTGGACATAGATGCAGGTGCTGTGGGGGTTAACAGCAGCATGTTTACAGCTGATGTGCATGGATGTTCATGTACACATGCATTTATAACATGTGTTCACACCGGTCTAATAATATAGTTATGTGTGTATGTGTGTCTACAGGCTTCCCAGGTGGTGCTAATGGTAAAGAACACACCTGCCAATTCAGGAGACGTAAGAGTCACAGGTTCAATCCATGGGTTGAGAAGATCCCCTGGAGGAGGACGTGGGAACCCACTCCAGTATTCTTGCCTGGAGAATCCCATGGACAGAGGAGCCTGGAGAGCTACAGTCCTTTGGGTCATCGAGTGTTGACTGAAGTGACTTAGCATGCGTGGACACACATGTCTTACACATACATATGTGTGAAGTGTTTCTGATGGAAGGAGAATTCGCAGGCCCTATCATTGTCCCCCGGCTGTGACAAGGGGATGGTCATTGTCAAACCATTCTGTTCACAGAGGGCGAAATGAGGTACTTGAGACAAAAAGGCAAAGGGAAGGGGGCAGATGGGCCTTTCACACTGAAAACTTCTCTTTTCCTGGGCACATTAGTGAGCACACAACACATAAACTCACGCCTGCAGGTCCAGGTCCATTCTGGGCCCAGGGTGTGCATCTTATTCGCTGTTCAGAGACTACATCATGCACACTCACTGTGGTGAGTGGCACACACACATGCACACGCACACCCTCTCCTTGACTGGGCATCTTGATTCTTTCCTTGTCACTGAGAAGTCGCCTGCCTCTTGCTCCCTGCCCTGTGGCCTGCCAAGAGCTTCAGAGACCTGGGGAAATAGGAGTGTTTCCAAAAATGTTTGACCAGGCATCTGGCCCTGATGTGGAGAGAGAGGATCATGCCTCTGGAGCCCATCTGAGTGGGGCCTGGGAGAAGGAGGGGGAGGGGTGGAGAAGAGGGGAAGCAAAACTGGGAGGCAGAATTCTGACTAGCAGCCTTCAGGGTCCCTGACATCCATCTTCAGGGCTGGCTACCCTGGACCAGAGGACCAGGCCCCACCTCAGGGATTCCGGGAACCCATGGCCAAGAACCCACCTGAAGATTTGAGAAGCCCAGACCTGCTTTACCCCCATTCACGGCTTTGCTTATTCATTGTTGGAATAGCAAGTAAGCACCTTGCGGTGTTAAGCAAGGCTTAAGGAATGTTATTTGCTCTGTTCGAGTGAGCAATACCCAAGGACCAGTACCTTAGTGAGCACCCGGTCCCACCCAGGCCAAGCCCATGGGGTACTTAGCTTCCGCCCTGAGTCAAGCTGAGCCCATCCTCATTTTCTCTCTAGGCCATTGCAAACTGACAGGGCTTGGGAGGGATGGGAGGGGGCTTTCAAATAACCAATCAGTGGGTCCTATGGAAATATATGCAAATGAAAGATGCAAATCAGTACTGAGTCTTTTTGCATCTGCAGCCAGATCCACCTGCCCTAGGTGAGCACTTCCTTCTCTTCGACAGGAAGGATGAGGCCCTCGTTGCAGCAGGAAGCAGGCCTCCGGTCGGAGGTCTGAGGTCCGAGGTCCCTGCCTGCTGGCCTGGGGCCGTCCCTCCCCCACTTCCCCTCACCACCACCTGGTGGTGACTTCCCTGCTTGGGAGCGGGTCCCTCCTTCTCCCACCCCAGTCTCCAGGGGCCCTGTCCACACTCTCACACTTGTTTTTAGTCAGACACAAACTTAGCCATGCACAAACACACACTCATGTTTCCACCTCTGTACACACCTGCACACTCATGTACGCGATCACTTGTATTACTGACCCACATATGTGCTCACAGACTCATTGTACACACTTTTGCACGTTCTCACTTGTAGAAATGCACACTGTCATATATACACATACCTAGTTGTGTCTTTGCACCTTCTTACGCCCTTGGACCTCAGCACACTTGCTCACACATGTGGGCAGCATTTACATGTGTTAACACCCCACCCCCGCCATGTGCCTGCACATACCTGTCTTTGACCTTCACCAGAGCCTGTGGACCTGGGTCCCATCCAGTCCAAGAGGCCAGGATCCTGGGAGAGGCCAGTGGGTGGGACCGTGCGGTGGTCGAGTGTCCCCACTGGAGGGCCCGCTTCCTGAAGGCAAGGTCAGGGCCAGCCTGGCCTCTTGGGGGTTGCGCTGAATGGATGGAGACCCCCACCGTAAACACCAGAGCCCCCAGGACAGGCAGGAGGGCAGGCTCTCCCAGGATAATGCCTCCCTCGGGAAGCGGTAATTGTGGGGTAGAGAATTAGATAATCAGCAGCGCCAGGAAGTGGGGCTGTGCCCGCCTTGCCTTTGTTCCTAGAATGAGCCAGTGGGGGAGGGGAGGGAAACCCAGCCAAGCTTGGGGGTGGCTGTAAGGGGGAGCGGGGCACCCTCTTCACTCATCTGCTGCCTGGTAGGTGCCGCTAGAGGAATCAGGCGACACTGGCAGGCCCCAAACGGTGAGGGCATCCTTGGGCCTTGGAGCTGCCTGAAACCACCACATCTCCGCTCCCAAGTCCTTCATCCCCGACTCCCCCGGGCCTTCCCCACTGCCACTGTGCGCCGGAGACAGCTCAGGAATGAGGCAGACTCGAATTCAAATTCTCACTCTTTGACGTATTAGTTGTGTAACCTTTTAAACAGTTTTTATTTTTTAAAATTTGTATTTATTTGGCTGCAGTAGTTTTAGTTGTAGCACTCAGGCTTAGCTGCCCCATGACTTTCAGGATCCAAGTTCTCCAATCAGGGATGGAACCCGGGCCCCCTGCATTGGAAGGTAGATGTTTAACCATGGGACCTCCAGGGACGTCCCTGAGCTGTGTAACCTGAGGGAGTCCCTACACTATTCAGGCCTCGGCCTGTTCCCATGCCCCTGCCTGCAGGCATGGCGCTCCTTTCCGGTTCGCTGGGAAGCCCACACCCAGCGCTGACCCTGTGCCCAGACTGTGAGGAGGGCCCTTGCATGCGGTCTCACTGAATTCTCTCCCCAACTCCACGAACCCAGTGCCCATTCTACAGATGAGGAAACTGAGGCACGGGGTGGCCCTGTGAGTGTCTGGGGTTGCTTACTTGTAGGTGGCAGAGCCTAGGTTCGAGCTCAGGTGTCTGTGACTCCAGGGCCTATGAGTTTCACCTCTGGCAGGTGGAATTTATTTGTTGGTTGGCCACACTGCATGGCATATGGGATCTTGATCCCCTGACCAAGGATCGAACCTGCACCCCACAAAGTAGAAGCGCAAAGTTTTAAGCGCCGGACCTTCAGGGGAGCCTCCAGCCGTCACTCCTCATCTGCATGCCGCTCCCCTCCGGGTCCAGGAAGAGGCCCACAGGCGTCTTGACAGCCATCCAGGGAGACTGCCTGAAGAGCCCCACCCGAGGAGACGAGGCAATCACAGGGGAGTTCAGGAGAGGGTGGGCCACTTTTTCCAGCCTCTCCATCGTCCCCATCTGCATCCCTGCCAGGTGCACCGCCGTCCTCCATGCCTGCTGCCCATGCCCGCAGATGGTTGCCGGCGCTTCCTCGCTCTAAGGGCCCTCCTGTGTGTGCCAGCATCCACAGCCGGTAGGTCCCTTTGGGAGAGTCTTCCTACTTGATCTCTCAGGCTGCCCCTCCCTGGCCTTGGGTGGAAGGTATACCTTTCATCCCTGGGGCAGTTGGGCCTTGAGATCCACTGTAACCCCAACCCCATTGTACAGACGCAATCACTGAGGTCAGGGGTATGCAGAGACTTTTCCCAAGGCTGTCTCCGGGCCTTGGTTTCTGCTTCTGTAACATGAGGGGCCTGGGCTTTACCCCTCTTCTCAGGTCCCCCTGTCTTCACCCACATGGGCATCTGGTGCCTCAAAGCCAAGTTCAGAGGGACAAGCAAGGTTTTCCAAAGGGGCATTACGGCCCCTGCCACATCCTGCAAAGATGGGCTTGCACTGGCTATAGGGCCTTTGCTCCTTCTCTGACTTCACCATGCTCCCCTCCACCTGTCCGCTCTCAAATAGGCAGCGCTGGGGCAGAAGTCCCAGCCTGACGGTGCCCTGACTGCACCGCATGACACTTCTGACCTGAGACAGGACTGGTCAGCACCACGCACACAAGGCGTGACTTATTTCCTGCCCCTTCTCAAGCCCCAGTGGGTAAAATGGGGAGAAGGATGCTAGTGTCAGGGGCTCAGAGGCTGCAGGGCAAACATAAACTAGCACAGATGTGTGATAAGGGCCATTGACAGCTCTGCTCACTGATGCCCGCATGGGTGGCCCTGTGAGTGTCTGGGGTTGCTTACTTGTAGGTGAGCTTTCAGCTCGTCACTCCAGGGCCTATGAGTTTCACCTCTGGCAGGTGGAATTTATTTGTTGGTTGGCCACACTGCATGGCATATGGGATCTTGATCCCCTGACCAAGGATCGAACCTGCACCCCACAAAGTAGAAGCGCAAAGTTTTAAGCGCCGGACCTTCAGGGGAGCCTCCAGCCGTCACTCCTCATCTGCATGCCGCTCCCCTCCGGGTCCAGGAAGAGGCCCACAGGCGTCTTGACAGCCATCCAGGGAGACTGCCTGAAGAGCCCCACCCGAGGAGACGAGGCAATCACAGGGGAGTTCAGGAGAGGGTGGGCCACTTTTTCCAGCCTCTCCATCGTCCCCATCTGCATCCCTGCCAGGTGCACCGCCGTCCTCCATGCCTGCTGCCCATGCCCGCAGATGGTTGCCGGCGCTTCCTCGCTCTAAGGGCCCTCCTGTGTGTGCCAGCATCCACAGCCGGTAGGTCCCTTTGGGAGAGTCTTCCTACTTGATCTCTCAGGCTGCCCCTCCCTGGCCTTGGGTGGAAGGTATACCTTTCATCCCTGGGGCAGTTGGGCCTTGAGATCCACTGTAACCCCAACCCCATTGTACAGACGCAATCACTGAGGTCAGGGGTATGCAGAGACTTTTCCCAAGGCTGTCTCCGGGCCTTGGTTTCTGCTTCTGTAACATGAGGGGCCTGGGCTTTACCCCTCTCTTCTCAGAGCCCCCTGTCTTCACCCACATGGGCATCTGGTGCCTCAAAGCCAAGTTCAGAGGGACAAGCAAGGTTTTCCAAAGGGGCATTACGGCCCCTGCCACATCCTGCAAAGATGGGCTTGCACTGGCTATAGGGCCTTTGCTCCTTCTCTGACTTCACCATGCTCCCCTCCACCTGTCCGCTCTCAAATAGGCAGCGCTGGGGCAGAAGTCCCAGCCTGACGGTGCCCTGACTGCACCGCATGACACTTCTGACCTGAGACAGGACTGGTCAGCACCACGCACACAAGGCGTGACTTATTTCCTGCCCCTTCTCAAGCCCCAGTGGGTAAAATGGGGAGAAGGATGCTAGTTTCAGGGGCTCAGAGGCTGCAGGGCAAACATAAACTAGCACAGATGTGTGATAAGGGCCATTGACAGCTCTGCTCTCGGTAGGTCTTTTGTGAGTCCAGACTGTGGGCTGTCCCTGTTCTGAATCCGACACCCACCCCTCCTCCAGCCCAGTACAGATCCTATAGGCTAGGTACTCTTAGCATCCACTGGCCGTTCCCACTGCCTGGAATGCTTTTCCCCCACCTCTGCCTGGCTGATAACCTCTTTGGGGCATTTAAAAAACATGTATTTATGTATTTATTTGGCTGCATTGGGTCTTAGTGCGTGGGTTCAGCAGTGGCGGCACATGGGCTTAGTGGCCCTCTGTGGGTGGGATGCTAGTTCCCTGACCAGGGATCAAACCCGAGTCTCCTGTATTACAAGGCAGATACATCCCCACCGGCACACCAGGGAAGCCCCTCTCCTGGGAACCGGCCACTTGTCTCGAGCTGTAACCCCCTTGCTTACTTCCTCCACTTTCCTCCTTATTCCACCGAGTATTTAATTCTCATCTCTTTTAAAAAACAAAGTTATTTTTTTATGATTATTATTATTTAATTTTTTGGCTGCGGTGGGTCTTCATCACTGCCCATGGGCTTTCTTTAGATGTGGCGAGTTGGGGTCACTCTTCATTGCAGGGCAGGCAGAAGTGCTCAATTGTATCCAACTCTTTGCGACCCCATGGACTGTAGCCCACCAGACTCCCCAGTCCGTGGGATTTTCCAGGCAAGAATACTGGAGTGGTTGTCGTTTCCTTCTCTAGGGGATCTTCCCAACCCAGGGATTGAACCCCGGTCTCCTTCATTGCAGGTGGATTCTTTCAGGGCTTCTCATTGCAGTGGCTTCTCTTCTTGCAGAGCATGGGCTCTAGGCCCTTAGGCGTCAGCATATGGGTCCAGTAGTTGTGGCACACGGGCTTACTGCTCCTTGGCACGTTGCTCCAGGAGGCTCTTCCCTGGACCAGGGATCAGACCAGTGTCCCTTACATTACATGGCGGATTCTTAGCCACTGGACCACCAGGGAAGCCCTAATTCTCTTACCTTGATTGTTGTCTGTCTCTGACTCTAAGATGTGAGATTCGAGGTACAGGGGTTTGCATCTTTTGTTTACTGCTGCTTTTCCTGTACCCAGAGCAGCGCTCAGCACATAGCAAGGGCTCAGAAAAGTTAGCAAGCAGACACCCATTTTACAGCTGGGGAAACTGAGGCCCAGGGAGGTTCTGGGAGCTGCTCCAGTGGGTGGTAAGGCCAGAGCGCAGCCTTCTCACGGTTCCCCGATGCCGTGAGACGCCCCTGGCTCAGTCCTGGCCTGGCGACTGTTTCCCTGCGCGCTGCTCTAGGTCGCCGTGTGGTGGGCAGACCCCCCTCCATCCCCCACTCTGTCCCTCCCACCTTCCTTCAGGGACCAGAGGCTGGGCGGGGCCATAGGGGGTGAGGAGGAGTCTGATCCCTCCCGTTCCCCCGTTCCCCGTCCAGGGCTGTCTGACCGCCCCTCAGGCGGGAAACCCGACACCCGAGGCCCATCTGCTTTCCTCCTGTCCTCTCTGTCCTCTGCCCCTGGAGGCTGCTGGGCCGGCGGCTGTGGAGCCTGAATGGGCCGGGCCTGGTGTCCACGCCAGGTGCACCATTGTGAAGGACTGACACCTGCCTGGCGGGACGCAGGCCCTGCCTGCGTGCACCCTGGCCAGCTGAGAGGAGCCGCCCACCCGCTTCCCAGGAGGGGCTGGCCCCAGGCTCCTGCTGCTCCCCCCAAGGTAGCGCACCCACACACCCTGAGTCTTCACTCTGCTCACAACTGTCTCCGAACCCCTGCGTCTCTCTGCTCCTCTCACTGACTCTTAGCCACATGTGAGCACATCCTGGGGGTCAGTGACGCCTCTGCTTACAACCTGTAACGGGCAAGAGACACAAGTTCTCTGAGCCTCAGTTTCTCTCACCCGTAGAATGGGGATAATCAGAACCCACCTCATCGGAGCATTCGACAGTCATCAGCCGTAGTCCATGGGCTGTGCTGAATGCATGGTGGGTGACAGAGAAAGGCTATTGTTGCTGACATGAGAAGCGGTCAGTACGCCCAGCCCAGAGCCCAGCCCGCCCCCCCCTGCCCTATGTCCCTTACATTACAGGGGAGCAGCCCGGCCTTCAGGCCACAGATGTGAGATCGAGGTACAGGGGTTTGCATCTTTTGTTTACTGCTGCTTTTCCTGTACCCAGAGCAGCGCTCAGCACATAGCAAGGGCTCAGAAAAGTTAGCAAGCAGACACCCATTTTACAGCTGGGGAAACTGAGGCCCAGGGAGGTTCTGGGAGCTGCTCCAGTGGGTGGTAAGGCCAGAGCGCAGCCTTCTCACGGTTCCCCGATGCCGTGAGACGCCCCTGGCTCAGTCCTGGCCTGGCGACTGTTTCCCTGCGCGCTGCTCTAGGTCGCCGTGTGGTGGGCAGACCCCCCTCCATCCCCCACTCTGTCCCTCCCACCTTCCTTCAGGGACCAGAGGCTGGGCGGGGCCATAGGGGGTGAGGAGGAGTCTGATCCCTCCCGTTCCCCCGTTCCCCGTCCAGGGCTGTCTGACCGCCCCTCAGGCGGGAAACCCGACACCCGAGGCCCATCTGCTTTCCTCCTGTCCTCTCTGTCCTCTGCCCCTGGAGGCTGCTGGGCCGGCGGCTGTGGAGCCTGAATGGGCCGGGCCTGGTGTCCACGCCAGGTGCACCATTGTGAAGGACTGACACCTGCCTGGCGGGACGCAGGCCCTGCCTGCGTGCACCCTGGCCAGCTGAGAGGAGCCGCCCACCCGCTTCCCAGGAGGGGCTGGCCCCAGGCTCCTGCTGCTCCCCCCAAGGTAGCGCACCCACACACCCTGAGTCTTCACTCTGCTCACAACTGTCTCCGAACCCCTGCGTCTCTCTGCTCCTCTCACTGACTCTTAGCCACATGTGAGCACATCCTGGGGGTCAGTGACGCCTCTGCTTACAACCTGTAACGGGCAAGAGACACAAGTTCTCTGAGCCTCAGTTTCTCTCACCCGTAGAATGGGGATAATCAGAACCCACCTCATCGGAGCATTACGACAGTCATCAGCCGTAGTCCATGGGCTGTGCTGAATGCATGGTGGGTGACAGAGAAAGGCTATTGTTGCTACTAAGATCTAGCAGTGTGCACGCGGGGACCCAGGGGAGCTGGTCTCAGCCCCCAGTACGCCCAGCCCAGGGAGCCCCCAGCCCGCCCCCTGCCTGCCTCCCCTTGCCCGGCCTCCCGCCCGCTCTATGAAAATTTAATGCCGGGTAATGACAGTCTGGGCTAATGAAAGAGCCTTCTCTTCTGGCAAAAAGAGAAAAACAAACAAAAATCAACAACCTGCAAGGGGGCATTAACTTTTCATGAGATGCTCTCCCCACTGGCACCCCATCCTCTGCCCTGGCTCACCAGGGCAGCGCCACGTCCCCTCCTTCCGTCCTTCCCTCTGGGCTGGGCCGCCTGGGGTGGGGGGAACCTGGCTCTTTGGGGGCCATCTTCCTCGGAGCTCCTCCGCGAGGTATCTGCCAGCCCTGGGGATGGGAGGGAAGCCCCTGAGGGTCTTTGGGAGCCCACAGAGGACTCTGAGATGGGACTCCCGTCCACAGAATCTTCCCTGGGCAGCGAGGATTGAGGGCATGAAGCCTAGAAGGATGGGAGAGAGGAGGAAGGGCTCAGGACCCCTTCCCCGTCTGCCAGCAGCTGCCTGTGCAGCCAGAGACTTCTGCTGGTCGCTGCCTCTGCCGCTGGCCGGGCTGGAAGCGGTTCGGCGAACCGGCACCCGCGCCTCTCGCTCGCTTTCCCTCTTTGTGGGGTCCTGGAGAGGCCCTGGCTGCTGCCTGTGATATCCTGAGAGATGCGACAATTAATTTTCTTTTAATCAAGGTCGGATGAAGTAAATTGGTGCTGTTCTGCAGCCCTTCATTTTCTGTTTTTGCAGTGGTGCAAAACAAATATGATCAAATTATGCTCCTTCTCACCTTATTGAATTAGGAAGCATGACTGATCAGAGGGAGTGGAAATGCTTCATCCCGTGTAGCCCCCACCTTGTTCCCTCCCCGCCCCAGCCTCAGTCTCCCCGATTTCCCCTCCCCAGGGACCCCAGGGCTGGGAAGGACAGAAGCCAGCATGGTCTGTGCTCAGCGAACGGGGGATCGAATGAATGAGTGGACGGAACGAGTGAGCAAAGGATAGTGATCATTAGAGACAGCCAGGTCAGGCTAAGAGAAGGACTCCACTTTGGTGAAGACCAGAGCCACGTCTGCCCAGGCTCTCTCTAGAGTATCACTGTGTTGAATTCTTCACAGGTTTGTCACCACCTGAAATTATCTTGTTCACGTGGCTGTCAACACATGTACTGTTTCTCTCTCCCTCTCAGATGTGTGCTGCATAAGCTCAGGACCTCATCTGCCTCATTCACCATGAGTCCCAGCACATGATAAAGTGAAAGTGTCGCTCAGTCATATCCAACACTTTGTGAGCCCGTGGGCTGTCACCTGCCAGGCTGTTCTGTCTGTAGAATTCTCCAGGTAAGAATATTTGAGGGCTTCCCTAGTGGTCCAGTGGGTAAGGAGTCCGCCTTGCAGTGCAAGGAATCACTATTGGTTCGATCCCTGGCCCTGGAAGATCCCACATGCCGCGGAGCTGCTAGACCGGTATGTCCAATTACCAGCTGGCACTCTGCAGCGAGAGAGACCACTGTGATGGGAGGCGCACACAGGCCAGAGAATAAAGATGGATGAAAATAATAAGTAACTAAGAAAAAGCTTGTGACAGGAAGTTAAAAAAAATTACAAAAAAAAAAAAAAAGAATATTTGAGTAGGTTGCCATTTTCTCCTCCAGGGGATCTTCCCAACCCAGGGATCGTGCCGGGTCTCCTGCATTACCTGCAGATTCTTTATCATTTGAGTGCACATAGTAGGTGTTCATTAAACATCAGTTGACTTGGTGAATGATTCTAATACATTCCAACTGGACCAGCTAGACTTCGGTTCAGCAAGGGTAACAGATATTGACAATGCCAAGGCTATGACATGGATACCACAAGGAGGAGATCTGAATGCAGGGCCACCAGAGCTAATTTCTGTGGTGGGTTGAGGTGGTGGCGTTAAAGCGGGGTCTGAAAAGGTATGTAGCAGTTGGACCCGACAAAGAGAGGGAACGCTTTTGGGAGGAGAAAACTTTGTGTGTAGAAGCTGGTGGTCTGCAATGGCAGGGCCGGCTGACCTGCCTGGCAAGAGAGGCTGCCGTGGGCGGGACAGTGAGGCTCACTGGTTACGGCCGTGCCCTGGGGCACTACCTAACCTGAGGATAGTGATCATTAGAGACAGCCAGGTCAGGCTAAGAGAAGGACTCCACTTTGGTGAAGACCAGAGCCACGTCTGCCCAGGCTCTCTCTAGAGTATCACTGTGTTGAATTCTTCACAGGTTTGTCACCACCTGAAATTATCTTGTTCACGTGGCTGTCAACACATGTACTGTTTCTCTCTCCCTCTCAGATGTGTGCTGCATAAGCTCAGGACCTCATCTGCCTCATTCACCATGAGTCCCAGCACATGATAAAGTGAAAGTGTCGCTCAGTCATATCCAACACTTTGTGAGCCCGTGGGCTGTCACCTGCCAGGCTGTTCTGTCTGTAGAATTCTCCAGGTAAGAATATTTGAGGGCTTCCCTAGTGGTCCAGTGGGTAAGGAGTCCGCCTTGCAGTGCAAGGAATCACTATTGGTTCGATCCCTGGCCCTGGAAGATCCCACATGCCGCGGAGCTGCTAGACCGGTATGTCCAATTACCAGCTGGCACTCTGCAGCGAGAGAGACCACTGTGATGGGAGGCGCACACAGGCCAGAGAATAAAGATGGATGAAAATAATAAGTAACTAAGAAAAAGCTTGTGACAGGAAGTTAAAAAAAATTACAAAAAAAAAAAAAAAGAATATTTGAGTAGGTTGCCATTTTCTCCTCCAGGGGATCTTCCCAACCCAGGGATCGTGCCGGGTCTCCTGCATTACCTGCAGATTCTTTATCATTTGAGTGCACATAGTAGGTGTTCATTAAACATCAGTTGACTTGGTGAATGATTCTAATACATTCCAACTGGACCAGCTAGACTTCGGTTCAGCAAGGGTAACAGATATTGACAATGCCAAGGCTATGACATGGATACCACAAGGAGGAGATCTGAATGCAGGGCCACCAGAGCTAATTTCTGTGGTGGGTTGAGGTGGTGGCGTTAAAGCGGGGTCTGAAAAGGTATGTAGCAGTTGGACCCGACAAAGAGAGGGAACGCTTTTGGGAGGAGAAAACTTTGTGTGTAGAAGCTGGTGGTCTGCAATGGCAGGGCCGGCTGACCTGCCTGGCAAGAGAGGCTGCCGTGGGCGGGACAGTGAGGCTCACTGGTTACGGCCGTGCCCTGGGGCACTACCTAACCTGGCCTCAAGTCCCCCCTTCTCTCTGGGACATTTCAGATGTGCCCCATTGTTCTCTTTACACTGAGGGTGACCGTTGACACGCCATTTCAGAGTCATCCGAAGAACGAATGAAGTGGCACCGTGCCTGGTGTCCCCAGGCAGTAGGTGCTAGGTGAATGGCAATCACCAGCGTCATCACTGCTTTTATTTCTTTGTTTGTGTTTGCTTTCTGACCATAGCTTTTATTTCCATTAAGAAAGGCAGGCTGGAGCTAGATTGGGAAAGGCCTTGAAGACCATGCTGAAGAGCTGGATAGCACAGACAGGTATGTGGGCTTCTCGCGCTGCCGGGGCACTCAGCCCACAGTGGTCAAGGTGGATCTCTGTGTGCAAATCTGTTTTTTAGGAACCAAGAAAGCTGGATACTTGAGGGATCCTGCTGAACATCTTTTCCTAAGCAGACTTTCTGTAAAGTAAATGATCCCTTGGGCATCATATTAGTTAGGGTCCAGTGGCTAAGGCTCTGAGCGCCCAGTACAGGAGGCCCCGGTTCAATCCCTGGTCAGGGAACTAGGTCTCACGTGACGCAACTAAGAGTTCACATGCCTCAACCAAAGATCCTGCATGCTGCTGCTAAGATCGCTGAAGCCAGATAAATAAATAAGTAAAAACAACTATTATTAAAAAGTTAGTTTGTTTACAGTAAGGCTGACCTGACCCGCGCTGGAGTCCTCCAAGCTCTGCTGTAAGCAGCAGGGAGGCCCTTTCCTAGGCAGTAGGGGTGGGGCTAGAGGGTGCTGGGGAGCTTAGAGCCTAGCTGGGGGACAAGGAGGGCACATACTTGATAGACGCCATGAAGTAACAAATAAAGGGATATACACATATGCATGCACTCCGAAGAGAAAGAAAGAACACACTGGAGAAGTTACCCAACTGCCCAGGGTCAGGCATGCTGATTCCAGGGCACTGGGTGGAGGCCCAGATGGCACAGTGGGCAGCGAGTGTGGGCAGCGAGCGCTGGAGGAGGCTTTACATGGGGGTGCACATAAAGCGTTGCCAATGGCGTGAGAGGTATTTGGGGAGGCTCAGGTACCAGGCGTCCCCGAGGGCCCTCTCCTGGGGGCAAGGCCTGCTGTGAAAACCTCCCACACATCCTGTCCTCGGGAGCCTTGGGGAAGCCTCCCCCTGCCGAGCACCCAGGCCCTCAGAACCCCTCCTCTGAGTATCCCAGAGTCCTGGAACTTTACGAAAAGCCTCGAGCCTCACGGCTGTGCCGTCTCCAGCCAGACTCAGCTGCCATGGGCCAGCTTCAGGCTTCCCGGCTCTGTCGCCTGAGCTGTGCCACCTTGGGCAAGGGACCTGACCCCTCTGGGTCTGGGTGAGATGAAGCGCCCAGGACTTGCTGTGTGTCTCTGGCAAATTCCTCGCTCTCGTTGGGCCTGCCCTGCGCGGGGGAGCCAGTGAGTCGTGTCTGAGTCCTCAGCCTGGGTGGGCCGTGCTGTAAAGAGGCCGGGGCGGGGGGTGTCCAAGCCGTTGAGCCGACGCGTGACTCCGAGCATTGCTCCACGGGACTCCGCAGGGTGCCCGTGGGCCTGGGCCGCGGCCTGTGGGACGAGTCTCTGGGTGGGGACATCCACCAGCTGAGTCATTGCTCCTGGGGTGCAGCTGGTGACCCAGATGGGGCAAGATCATGGCTCGTCTTTATCTCTGCTATCTCCCCTTCCCCTTTCCCTTCCTGTTCCCAGTCCCTGTCTAGTCACTGGGTGGGCCAGACTGATACTGTGATTTCTCAGCCCCAGATCTCTCCAAAGCTAGACAAGGTCTGTGGTTCTCCTAGGCCTACTCTCTCTTCTTCTCTCAGTTAAACCGTAAGAGTAAGAGCTGAGCATGTAGCAATCATGTAGCGTTTTGTACCCATTAAGCCGAATGCCTCTATTTAGTGAAGTTATTACTATTATCCCATTTTACAGATGATGAGAAGGAGGCTCAGAGAAGTCGAGCGGCTTGCCTAAGGTCCCAGAGCTAGAAATGGCCAGGCTGAGGTTTTAACTAGGCGTCTCTGACATTAAGGCCTTCCACGATGCTTTGTGCAGCTGTCTTCATTGCCTCTCTTCTAACTCGCTGGTGGTCCTCCTCTCAGAGCCCCAGGGGCCCCAGCCGGTTCCCATGAAACTGACTGGTGACGATCCAGGTCCACCAGGGCTCTGTCCTCCCAGCAGCCGATCCGATCACTCCATCCAGGCAGTTTCATGAGTCGTCTCTCCAGGAACGGGCTAACTCTGTCAGAGGAGACGACTCAAGACCCTGCCTGGATCCAAAGCCCCGAGGTCAGCGTAGGGGCGTCTCCGGCGGGCCCGTCCATCGGCTCCGGCAGTGGCTGGGGTGTGGGACACCTGGGACCTTGTCCCCAGACAGGGCTGCAGGCCTGGGCTGCAGGTTGGAGGTGATGAGAGGGAAGGGGCGGTGCCAGGGGTGGGTGGGGGCGCCCAGCTGGTGAGCGGTGATCCTTCTTATCCAGGCATCAGTGCCTTGCTGCTTTTCCAGGCTGAAGTTTCAGATCTCGCTTTCACTTTGGCCTTTGATCACACCCAGAGGGAGTAGCAAGTGGGCCAGGGAGAGGTGGGGGGAGGGGCCTTGAGGGGGAGTGGAGTCCGAGGCAGCGCCCCCTCCCTGGACACGTACCAGTGTCTGCTGTCAGAAGTGATGCTCTGAGGATAAATGCCAAGGGCAGCCGGAAGCCAGCGCTCCAACAGCGAGGGCCCCACCTGGGCGTCGCCTCTGGCCCGCTCTTGGAGCTGCTTCTGTTTTGTTTCCCAAACGATAATAGCTTTGCTGGTTTTCCCCCCTCTGATTATTAAAGTCACTTATGTTTGCTCTAGAAGGCTCACACAGTATGGAAGAGAAGACCCTGAATCGTCCCTCCCCGTCGCAGACCCTGCAGGGGAATTCAGCTGTTGTGGTGCATGCGCCCGTGCAAAGATCTCTTTCCACCAGGCAAAGCAGGGTGCTATGCATCAAACTGTTTTGGAAACTGCCTTTTTCATGTCCAGTGCCTTTTGAACATTTCTCCACGTCAGGACATGTTCCCATCGATTCCATAAGATTTCCACCCAGTGCTCCATTTAACCAGTTCCTTCTCGCTGGACGTTAAAATGGCTTCTGATGTTCCACTCCCCCGGTAAGACAATCGCCGGCTGACTCTGCTTTTCTCTCCGGTCTCTCCCGCCAGGCTGTTTCCGCATCCGGCTCCCAGTTCTCCTTCAGCTCCATTCACCGCGGCAGGTCGCCGCTCACAAGGACAGGAGCTGGTCCAGGCGACGGGCAGGGCTTGAAGCAGCGAGAGGAACGTGAGCGTGAATTCAAGGGACCCGCATTCAAGCATCACTCTGCTGTATCTGCATCATGAGGAGTGAAGACTTTATTTCTACGAATCTCAGTCTTTCAATCTGAAAAATGGAGGAAGTAATAAACTCACATGGGAGTGTTGCTGCGAGGAATCCACGCGCTTATGAGGGTGGCGTGCTCGGTCCTGGACTGGGGCATGAGTTGGGAGCTCAGCAGAGAAGCGGGGTGGCTTGTCCAGGTGATGCACCTGACCCAAGGTGCGGACGGACCCCGGGGGCCTCGTTCCTTCATCCTCTAACCCACCAGTTGTCTCATTTTTAGCCTTCACTTTTAAAAAGTCACACACACACACACACACATGCTTTCTCATTGTGGAGATATCAGACAACACATAAAGATTCTAAGAAGCAAATGTAATTCCCTGGCCATTTAACCCCTGTGAGTTGACTACTGAGGACATTTTCTAGTTATGGATTTGAAAGGTAAGGCCTTCCCGTTCCCCATAGGTCTTCCATGACAGAACCAGAAAGCGGGACTTGGTCCACTGCAGGTGGAATTCAGGGTCGATTTGGGAAGGACTGTCCCAGCTGACAGGGTCAACATCCTTGAGCCGGGTGATGGAGGAAAACAGTTGGGGTGCTCCAGGGCCAGCTTCCGGGGGATCCCCTGCCTGAGGTCCTTGGAAGTGGCATCCCTGGGGGCGCTGAAACTTGAGAGCGGAAGAGAGGGGCCGTGGAGAGGAGCCAGTGGCATTTTGGAGGACAGAGGGGAGGATGGGGGAGGAGGGGAGGAAGGGGGCAGGGAGGGACGGTCTGCAGCCAGAACCCTGCGTCTGTGAGGGCGGCTGGTGGGATGAAAGATGGTGGTGGGCTCTGAAAACGCATGTGTCAGCAGTGGGCAGACCCCGCCAACACGTCGAGCTGCCAGGCAGGGAGGCACTTCCAGGGCGAGTGGAGAAAGGGCCAAATAGCCGGGTCGAGCGATAAATCTCGGCAGAACCGACTCACGCCCCGAGAACCCCGTCTCCTCCAGCCGTCCCCGGGGGGCTGGGGATCTGGGGTCCCTTCGGTCATCCTTCACCATCCCCTTGCCATCTCCGTCTCCCCAGGAACGTCCTTCATCCGGCCCGCAGGGTTCATGTCACCCCATGGAGCGCGGGCTCCGTGCCACTGTACACTTCGGAGAATCATTAGCAGAAATCATTAGCTAGAATACAGCCTCCCCCATAAATCTCCCGTGCACCTGGCTCGTTTGTCCGTGCCTAATTTCCATCTCCCGAACTTTATGATTTGTCCCTCGTTTGATGAGTGCTTCTCCCATCAATTGTGCGTAAGTGCTTGCAGAGAAAGACCCCCCGCACTGACCCCATCTCAGACGGACGGGCCCGGGCTCCTCGCCCCGCGTGCTGGGTGGAGGCCCCCCAGCCCCCTCCTCAGTTCGTCCCTCAAAGGGCAGCCTACAGACGACGCTGTGCCCGCAGCCTCCCTCCAGGATGGGAGGCAGAGAGGGAGGAAGTGGGGAGGACCCGTGGCCGGCTGGGGTCCTGGGGGAAGAGTCCTGGGGGTGGAGGTCAGGAGACGTGTATTTTCATCTCTGCCCTCAGCTCATTGGTGACCTCAAGCCTGTTGCATTCCCTCTCTGAGCCTCAATGACTTGATCGGACACAGGAGGATAAGGCTGTTCATCTTCCACGGGGAGGGTGGGGGTCGTTCCTTCATTCATTTGCTGATTCTTCACTCACCTGTGCTTTCACACATTCAAACATCCCTCCAAAGGTTCATCCCTTTGGAAGCACTCATTGGACACCTGCTGTATGCCAGACTCCTCTGAGCACAGAGAGGATCAGCAAGAATCTCGAAAGCTGGCGCAGCTGGCAACAACCTGCATGGTTAAGAGCCGGGCCTTTGTGTCCAGGAGACGTGGGTTTTGAATCCTGGCTCTGCTGCTGATGAGCTGTGTGACCTCGGGCAAGTCACTGGACCTCTCTGAGTCTCAGTTCCCTCGTCTGTAAAAAGGGGATGAGGTGACGGACCGTACAGAGAGCACCTAATAGACACCTTGACCCACGACGCCCGCTGCCGTGGTGGCTTTGTCACTAGGAGGGCACAGAGAAGTGGTGGCTTTCCTAAGGGGTATAAGCAGCTGAGAGATGTGAGTGAGAGGATTTGGAGAAAACGTGTACAGGGGACAGAAACACAGGGCCAAGGGCTTCGGCCTGGGAGGGAGTATTTCCAGACGGGCCTCATTGCGCAACTGGTGCATTTAGAAATGTCAGATGAACCCCAAGAAACAGGCAGAGGGGAGGTCAGGTGGAGCTGGAAAAATAATTTTTTAAAGATCTTTTATTTATTTTTAGGGGGCAACTCCGTGGGCCTGTGGGATCACTCGTGTCCCCTGCAGTGGGAGGGCAGGGTTTTAACCCCTGGACCCCCAAGGAAGTTCTCAGAACTCAAATGTTTGGACCTTACAAGGGAAAGGTGATCTAGTTTAGGGACTGTTCTCAGGAGGCCTTGGGGTCCTAAGGAGGTGCCTGCTCCCCAGGCTGGGGTGAAGACGTGGAGTCTGGAAAATTGGGAAACCCGGCCGGCGGGGCCCTCCCTAGACAGGGTTTCAGATCTGGAAGGCTTCCTGGCTGTGACGTATGTACCTCTGAGTTTTGGGAGACAGAGTTCAACCCTGTCCGCCCACGGGAGGGTGCTGGAAGATCCATCCGGAACCATGACAGGAGCGGGCTCCTTGGAGCGAAGTCAGGCAGTTGAGCACCTAGTTTAACACTCAGGACGGCCCCGCCTGAGGCGGAGGCTCAGCCAGTCCAGGGATGGCTGCACCCGCCATTCACAAGATTCTTCACTCACCTGTGCTTTCACACATTCAAACATCCCTCCAAAGGTTCATCCCTTTGGAAGCACTCATTGGACACCTGCTGTATGCCAGACTCCTCTGAGCACAGAGAGGATCAGCAAGAATCTCGAAAGCTGGCGCAGCTGGCAACAACCTGCATGGTTAAGAGCCGGGCCTTTGTGTCCAGGAGACGTGGGTTTTGAATCCTGGCTCTGCTGCTGATGAGCTGTGTGACCTCGGGCAAGTCACTGGACCTCTCTGAGTCTCAGTTCCCTCGTCTGTAAAAAGGGGATGAGGTGACGGACCGTACAGAGAGCACCTAATAGACACCTTGACCCACGACGCCCGCTGCCGTGGTGGCTTTGTCACTAGGAGGGCACAGAGAAGTGGTGGCTTTCCTAAGGGGTATAAGCAGCTGAGAGATGTGAGTGAGAGGATTTGGAGAAAACGTGTACAGGGGACAGAAACACAGGGCCAAGGGCTTCGGCCTGGGAGGGAGTATTTCCAGACGGGCCTCATTGCGCAACTGGTGCATTTAGAAATGTCAGATGAACCCCAAGAAACAGGCAGAGGGGAGGTCAGGTGGAGCTGGAAAAATAATTTTTTAAAGATCTTTTATTTATTTTTAGGGGGCAACTCCGTGGGCCTGTGGGATCACTCGTGTCCCCTGCAGTGGGAGGGCAGGGTTTTAACCCCTGGACCCCCAAGGAAGTTCTCAGAACTCAAATGTTTGGACCTTACAAGGGAAAGGTGATCTAGTTTAGGGACTGTTCTCAGGAGGCCTTGGGGTCCTAAGGAGGTGCCTGCTCCCCAGGCTGGGGTGAAGACGTGGAGTCTGGAAAATTGGGAAACCCGGCCGGCGGGGCCCTCCCTAGACAGGGTTTCAGATCTGGAAGGCTTCCTGGCTGTGACGTATGTACCTCTGAGTTTTGGGAGACAGAGTTCAACCCTGTCCGCCCACGGGAGGGTGCTGGAAGATCCATCCGGAACCATGACAGGAGCGGGCTCCTTGGAGACGAAGTCAGGCAGTTGAGCACCTAGTTTAACACTCAGGACGGCCCCCGCCTGGAGGGCCGGGGAGGGCTCAGCCAGTCCAGGGATGGCTGCACCCGCCATTCACAAGACGGTCTTTCCTTCCACCACAGGAGGCCAGGGAGCCCGGTGGCTGGGCGTATACATCGTGGGGCCTCAGGCAAGTTGTTTAACCTTTCCGAGCCTCAGCTGCCTCCTTAAAAAGAAGTGGGAGGGTGCTAAGACTTCGTAAGATTGTTGGAAGGTTATAAACCTCTTAGACTGGTCCCTGGCACATAGTAAGTGCTCAATATGACGGCTGTTGCCATCATCCCATGCCACGACAGGGATATCATCGCTTTATTGTTTGTTGTTTAGTCATGCAGTCGTGCCCGACTCTTCGAGACTCCTTGGACTGTAGCCAGCCAGGATCCTCTGTCCACGGAATTTCCCAGGCAAGAATGTTAGAGTTGGATTGCCCTTTCCTTCTCCAGGGGATCTTCTCAATCTAGGGACCAAACCTGAGTCTCTCCTCTGCATTGGCAGGCAGATTCTTTACCACTGAGCTATAGGGCAGCCCTTGATAATCATTACTTTCTTGCAAAACTACAAAGGGCAGGATTTTCGTGTCCATTTTAAAGGTAGAGGAACTGAGGCCCAAAGCCGCTCAGAACTTACATGGTTTCAAGCAGCCAATGACACTGGAACTAGAACCCAGGCTTCCAGGGCACAAGGTGTCCGCCCCACATGTGTTAATTCCCAGGAGCTGAAAACAAAGAGCCGGGATTCAGACTCATCAACACACTCCCACGGGGGTGACTCACCTGGGAGAGGAGAGCCGGGATCTGCCCCAGCACATTTCCGCCCCCTGGCCTGGCAGCAGCAGCCCTGCTGACCTGAGGGCCAGGGCAGAGAGGGTGCAGAGGAGGAGGGGAGGAAGAGGTCTCACCACTGCCACCCATCTTGGCCTGTGGTCGGAGCTTGGGGCTGGCGGCTCCCCTCAGCCCGAGGGTCTCCAGTGCTCCGAGGGTCTGAGCCCCAAGAGACAACCAAGGCAGCGGCCTGGGCCTGAGGGCAGGAGAGTGGAGGTGGGTGTGGGGCGTGGGGCCTGGGCGCCATGGGTTGGAAAGCAGCTTGCAGATTTTACAGGTCACATTATCTTTTATGGGCATCCTAAAAAGAATGTCAGGCACTAGAGGCTTTTCTTCCCCCTCCTCTCTCTCTCTCTCCTTCTTCTCTTTCACTCTGGTCACCGCAGTCACCACTGCAGGATTTTTACTGCGGGCCTGGCCCCGAAGAGCTGGGCAGCCCCTGGGATGAGCTGAGCCCTGGTCCAGGGAAAGGTTGGTTAGCTCCTCCTGGAGTGGGCAGAGTGGCAAGGCTGGTGGCAGCAGCATGCCCTCTCTCCCTGCAGGCTTCAAAGGGCCCAGGCCTCCTCCGTCGAGCAAGGGCATCACCTGGACTTCCAGGTAGTCTTTCCCTACTGTTCGCCATGTGTTTCTGCCCTCAGAAGAATTCAGTCCACGGTAGGGACTATGTCGATTTCAGTTCATCAGCTCTATGACTCTGCTTATCCCAGATTTGGGGGCTAGGGTGTCCCCATGCAGACCCTGACCCTCCTCTCCCTTTCCCAGAAGGCTCAGTTTCTGCTTGGTCCCATCATTCGTTGCTCTTGACCCCTGAGTGAGGCCCGGCCCTTTGAGGTCCCCAGATACCAGCTTTGGGGCGCAGCAGTCCTGCCTGGGCAGCCCCACCTCCCTCACCTTTACTATGAGTTGGATGTTTCAGAGTTCACTACCCCAAGGGCATTGTGTTTGGGGCTTTGGCTCCTTAAACTTGAGCGAAAAAGCATTATTCTGGAACTGATAGGGAAAGCTGCAGAAGACAAAGCGGGAGGTGGGGTGGGGGGTGGCTAGGTGCGCATTTAGCCCAGAGAAGGTCCCATACTGTGACCACCTGATGGGAAAAGCCGGCACACTGGAAAAGACCCTGATGCTGAGAAGCATTGAAGGCAAAAGGGGAGCGGGGCAGAGGATGAGACGGTTGGATGGCATCACCAACTCAACGGACATGAGTTTGAGCCAACTCCAGGAGATAGGGAAGGAGAGAGGAGCCTGGCATGTTGCAGTCCATGGGATCCCAAAGAGGCAAACACAACTGAGCGGCTGAACAGCAAATAGCAAAGGACATTCATAGGCTGTTTGAGTCCGTATGGAACAGTGGTTAGAGGTGTTGATTTGGGGGTCTCCGTTCCATCACCTGTCGTCTCTGAGCTATGACTTCCTCATCTGTACAATGGGGCGATGGTAATAATCCACGCCTCAGAAGGCTGTGGGGGGAGTTACTGAGTTCACAGGACCTGACACTTAGTAAGTGCTCAGTAAATGCTAATGGTCATCGTTACTGATTGTTACTCAAGTCTGGGCTGCCACTCTTTGTCCCTGGGAACTCCAGGAAAAGGGAACGTGGGCTGACACAGCAGCAAGAGGCACCAAGGTGACACAGCAGGAAGAACTGCAGGCCACGATACCAGCGGTGAGGGGGCCGGGGCGGGACGGCTCTTTCCTCCGAAATGGTTAAGAAAGAGAAGAGACTAGCCAAGACAGCAAGTGCCGCCCAGGAAAATTAGGCAGCGGGCCTAATGAAAACCAGGCAGCGGGCCAAGTAAGAAATGTGACCTTCTTCCTGCCTCTCCTTTTTCTTCCCTCTGAGCCTGGGCATGGGGCGGGGCAGGGTCTTTGCCTTCGGCTGGGTCCCGGGCAGGAGGTACCGCTAGGTCAGATGCTGGGGATGGGGGAGGGCAGAGGGGAGAGTGGGAAGACCGTGGGAAGGTGGGACAGGACCAGATGAAACAGGTCAGCCACATCTGGCTTTAGAGTCTGACAGGTTTTTCGGGTCTGCTGGGACCCTGGGGAGACTCTAGCACAAGCCCATCATTTTACCCACAAGGAAACGACAGCCCAAGTTGGCGAGGAGGCTAGCAGAGCCAACGGGATGAGAGCCTGCCTTGAACTTGTGCTCCTGGCTTCTATACCGTTCTGGCCTCCCTGGCTCTGGTCTTGTCCAGAGGAACGTAACCCCAGTCTTTTGGATGGCTGGCTTTGTCAGGCTGGGTCTGCTCCATCACTGGGGCACAAAGTCGCAAGCCTTCTACCCCAGAGTGCCCCTAAGGGCAGCCCTTGCCAGGGTGGCCTGGCCATGAACCGCCTCAGTTCACATAAGTGCAATGTGCTCTCCTATAATGTAGGGGTCCCCAGCCTCTGGGACCTAATGCCTGATGATCTGAAGTGGAGCTGATGTAATAACAGCAGAAATAAAGTGCACAATAAACTGTTTGAGTCCGTATGGAACAGTGGTTAGAGGTGTTGATTTGGGGGTCTCCGTTCCATCACCTGTCGTCTCTGAGCTATGACTTCCTCATCTGTACAATGGGGCGATGGTAATAATCCACGCCTCAGAAGGCTGTGGGGGGAGTTACTGAGTTCACAGGACCTGACACTTAGTAAGTGCTCAGTAAATGCTAATGGTCATCGTTACTGATTGTTACTCAAGTCTGGGCTGCCACTCTTTGTCCCTGGGAACTCCAGGAAAAGGGAACGTGGGCTGACACAGCAGCAAGAGGCACCAAGGTGACACAGCAGGAAGAACTGCAGGCCACGATACCAGCGGTGAGGGGGCCGGGGCGGGACGGCTCTTTCCTCCGAAATGGTTAAGAAAGAGAAGAGACTAGCCAAGACAGCAAGTGCCGCCCAGGAAAATTAGGCAGCGGGCCTAATGAAAACCAGGCAGCGGGCCAAGTAAGAAATGTGACCTTCTTCCTGCCTCTCCTTTTTCTTCCCTCTGAGCCTGGGCATGGGGCGGGGCAGGGTCTTTGCCTTCGGCTGGGTCCCGGGCAGGAGGTACCGCTAGGTCAGATGCTGGGGATGGGGGAGGGCAGAGGGGAGAGTGGGAAGACCGTGGGAAGGTGGGACAGGACCAGATGAAACAGGTCAGCCACATCTGGCTTTAGAGTCTGACAGGTTTTTCGGGTCTGCTGGGACCCTGGGGAGACTCTAGCACAAGCCCATCATTTTACCCACAAGGAAACGACAGCCCAAGTTGGCGAGGAGGCTAGCAGAGCCAACGGGATGAGAGCCTGCCTTGAACTTGTGCTCCTGGCTTCTATACCGTTCTGGCCTCCCTGGCTCTGGTCTTGTCCAGAGGAACGTAACCCCAGTCTTTTGGATGGCTGGCTTTGTCAGGCTGGGTCTGCTCCATCACTGGGGCACAAAGTCGCAAGCCTTCTACCCCAGAGTGCCCCTAAGGGCAGCCCCTTGCCAGGGTGGCCTGGCCATGAACCGCCTCAGTTCACATAAGTGCAATGTGCTCTCCTATAATGTAGGGGTCCCCAGCCTCTGGGACCTAATGCCTGATGATCTGAAGTGGAGCTGATGTAATAACAGCAGAAATAAAGTGCACAATAAACGTAATGCACTTGAATTATCCCCAGACCACCATCCCTCCCCTTTCGCCAGACCAGGAAAAGACCATCTTCCACGAAACCAGTTCCTGGTGCCAGAAAGGTTGGGGACCTCTGCTATAATGAATCTGTGTTGCTTAGATAATGCTCCCCCAAACCACCCCTACCATATTTAAGAAAGAAATTGACCTACTGAGAGAGTGTGCTGGGTTTATCCAGGGGCTTCATCTCCACCCCACCCCACCCCGCAGGGGGCAGTGCCTCCCCCAGCTAGAGAAGCTCGGGGCTCTCTGATCTACTCTGGACGCCAGCCCTCGAGGACAGATGATTTTGTCACTTCTTGTCACTGCCGTGTTGCCAGCACCCAGAACAGTGCTTGGCGCATAGTCGCTGTTCAGTAAATAAGTGTCCGCTGAATGGATACGTGAGGCCGTCTGGGGAGGCCTGCGGAGGAACTGACCTTCCAGCTGAAATATGAGAGGCAAGGAGCTGGAGAGAGGAGAGACAAGCCCCTGGGCTCAGAGGAAGCAGTGAGGGTAAAGAGCCCACAGTGTTTGAAGAAGAGATGATGTAGATTGTCTGGCGTGCGGTAAGTGGAACTCAGTGAGGTGGGGCTGGTCAGCCCAGGCCCTCTCCTTTCTCCCTGTGATCTTGCGCGAGCTACTGGTCCTGACTCTCAGTTCCCTGGTCTGTCCAATGGGGTATTAAAAGGAGATATCTCACTGGGACTTGGGAGGACAAGGTGGTCAATGTACAGGGCCAGTCTATGGCCAGGCGTGAATATTTAGTGGTTTTAATATATTAATTTAAATTGGGCTTCCTAGGTGGCTCGGTGGTAAAGAATCTGCCTGCCAATGCAGGAGACAGGGGAGACTCGGATTTGATCCCTAGGTCGGGGAGATTCCCTGGAGAAGGAAACGGCAGCCCACTCCAGTCTTCTTGGGCCCGGGAAATCCCATGGACAGAGGAGCCTTCATGGGATTGTAAAGAGTTGGACACAACTGAGCAGTCATGCAAAATTAAATGAATAATGAAGGGACTTCCCTGGTGGTTCAGCTCTGAGCTTCCACTGTAGAGGACTCGGATTCGATCCCTGGTCAGGCAACTAAGATTCCACATGCCACTCAAAGTAGCCCCAAAATAAAAATAATAATAAAAGAAGGGGCTTCCCTGGTGGTCCAGTGGGTAAAGGGTCCGCCTTGCAGTGCAAGGGGAACTGGTTCGATCCCTGGCCCCGGAGGATCCCACGTGCAGAGGAGCGGCTGGGCCGGTGTGTCCAATTGCGAGCCAACGCTCTGGAGTGCATGTGCCCTGAGCCGGTGCTCCACAGTGAGAGAGGCCACTGTGATGGGAGGCCCATACAGGCCAAAAAGAATAAATACGGATGAAAAATAAAAATGATGACTTAGAGGCAAGGAAAAAGACTTTTCAAAAAAATAAAAATGAAAGAAAAATAAGATGAATAAAAAGTAGAAACAAAGAAATAAAAATAAGACTTAAGAATAAATTAATGATTAATAATAATAACGATCCCAATGATCACGAAGAAGCCCTGCTTTCCATTTTACACCAGACTCCATGCCCCATCTCAGACCCAGACCAAGCTCGCCTGGGGGTGCCTCCTTCCCTCCCATGCCCCGCCTGAAGGTCAGGCCTCCCCAAGGTTATCTCTTGTTTTTCTCTGGATTCTGTGAAGTCGCGCAGGTCACACTCTGGGGCTGAAAAGTGTTGCTTTTTATAGCCTTCCCTGATGGCGAGGCATGCCTGTGGGGCCCGTCGTCGGGAGTCCTGGCCCTGGACAGAGATTTTGAGAGGCCTAGGGGCCCTGCAGTCATACGGACCTGACACCCTGGCACTCTGAAGCCCTTCTAGAGCAAGTCCCCACCCCTGCCAGGTGTCACAGGGCCAAGGACGCTGGCCAAGAAGGTGGAAGTATCCTAAATAGAAAGCCAGGACTCCCTGATGACAACACCAGTCTTGGGCAGGCCACTATCTGGCTTTAGACTTCACTTTCCCATCTGTAAAACGGGACTATTTGGCCTTGCATGTCTCCTGTGGAGGTGGAGGGTCTGGAAGCTTTGGAGAAAACCAGGCAGAGGGTCAGCAAGTCCTCCAGCCAGGCCCCTGTGATGGCAGGAGGGAGAGGGACCAGGGAAAAGGCAAGCACAACAATGGGCCTGGGTCCCCCTGCGGGAGCCCTCAACTTGCAGAGTTTCCACCCTTCACTCCACCAGGCGGGCACCTGCAGCTCCTCTCCCATCTCTGCATCCCTGCCTCTCCCAGGTCCCCCTTCTCGACCCCAGGAAGGGGCTTGGCTGGCAGGGTCCTGGCCAGACCCCGGCCAGGGTCCCGAGAGCAGCCAAGGACTTGCTCAGCATGGCTAGGGCTGCCCTTTGCCTCCCCCCCGCCTCTTCACCCCGGCCCCGCCTCCCCCTCTCTTTTTAATCTGGTTCTTATCAAGGATGATAACATTCAGCAATAATAAAACCCGGGTCCACTTTCTAACAGCTGATTGCCCCCACGCCCTGATGCAGTGATAGGAAGCCTGTCTTATGCTGACCTCAGGAACCCTCTATGCAGCCTCCATCCCATGGGGCGTCTCTGGGGGACTTGGCTCACTCCCACCCCTGACTGACTCCCTGGGGAAGCCTGGAGAGAGGGTGCAGCCTCTCATCACCCCAAGAATCTCAAAGCTGCTTCCCTTTCGCCAGGACCTACAGGAAAAGTCCATGAACAACCCATGGTGTCCATCTGTCCATCTTCCTCTCCAAACCTCAGCACGCGCCAGCTACCCTTGTTGAGCACCTGCTTTGTCCTAAGTTCTTGGGTAGTGTTTTCAGGCACTTTCTCAAGGGATCATGAACAATACATGTTATCCTTAGCCCTGGTTTACTCAGTTGTGAGCAAACTGAGGCTCAGAGAGGTCAAGTCGCTTGCCCAAGGTCACACAGTGGATTAGGGGCTGAGTTAAGATTTAAATTTAAGGGACCACCCTGATGGTTCAGTGGTTAAGACCCTACACTTCCACTGGAGGGGCTTAGGTTCAATCCCTGATCAGGGAACTAAGATTCCACATATTCCCTGTGCCCAAAAACAGTAAAAGGGAAATAATGTGCTTTTGTCGTTTAGTTGCTAAGTCATGTCTGACTCTTTTGAGATCCCATGGACTGTGGCCCACCAGGTTCCTCCGTCCATAGGATTTCCCAGGCATGAATGCTGGAGAGGGTTGCTATTTCCTCCTCCAGGGGATCTTCTGAGCCCAGCAATCAAACCAGCATCTCTTACATCTCCTGCGTTGGCAGGCAGATTCTTTACCACCGAGCCACCAGGCAAGCCCAATATCGGTTTTAAGGAACAACTATGTAATGAAATAATATTTTTAAAAGTTTCGAATTCAAGACTGCTGGACTCCAGGATCCATACTGTTGAGTGGCTTGCCTCCTATCTTCTGCCTGTACCCTGCCAGGTGGGAAGACCTGCCATGCAGCATCCTGTCCTCACATAACCTGGGGGTCCTGCCCAAGGGAGGCAGACCCAGCGCCCTACTCCTTCCCTCTCTGCCCTGAGGTCTGAGCTGGCAGGCTGAGAGTTGGGGTTCCAGCTGCTGCCTAAGCCTGGGCCGGCTGCCAAGGCAGATCTGGGGTGCCTGCCCCCCAGGAGGACCTTTGTCCCTTTAATAGGTCCTCCTTGGTACAGGACGTCCCAGGGCAGAGGGCACAGTCTGTCAGGCCTGGGCAAGCCCTGCCCAGGGCACTCCCCATATTCTGAGGCTGAGGGCAGGGCACCAATGTCTCTGACTGCAGGCATTGGTTGCCCTGTGCCCAAGAACTGGGACCTCCAGTCACCCCCAGCCAAAGCAGGACTCAGGGAGTCCCAGGCATGCTGGTGGCCAGATGGGCACTCTGCGTATTTCCTCAGTGAAATTCACAGACTAGACTCTCACCTTAAATGTTGGTGTGGAGGCCCCACCTGCCCCCACCCTGTTTTTAACTCCATAGCCCTGTTCCTTCCATCTCTATCCCAGTCCCCATCATGCCTGGAAAATATCCACCCTTCTCCTTGCCAGCTTTTGAGCCTCCACAGTCTTGAAGGCCCTGCTCCTGACGCCTCCCCCAGGAAGTCCTCTCTGACTGCTACAGCTCACACTAATCTCCTGTGTGAGAGAGCACAGGTGTGAGTCTGAGAGGCCTGACCCCAGAACCATCTCTTAACGTCGGAGGGCTGACCCTGGCTGTGCCAGGTTGAGCGTCAGGACAGGGGCCAACCTGCCGTCAAGTGGCCTTAAGCCAGTAAGCACACCTCTCTGAGCCTCAGTTTCCTTCCTTCTCTTCCTGGCATCTGAGGATCAGGACGAGTAGCCCTTGAGGAATTGCTATGAGGACAGGAGACGGCGTCTGTAACATGCCTGCAGCACAGCGGTGCCCAAGATGCCCCAGCCCTGGTCCTGCCGACGGCTGCCGGCTGCCGGCACCCCTCCTGGGGCACATTCAGGCTCTACCCCACGCCCATCTGCATGCCAAGCTGCCAGCCTTGCCAGGTGAGCCAGGGCCTCCTGCCCTCCCCCTCCAGCGGGGCTGCCCTGGTAGGGGCTGAGCCGGGGCTGGGGTCCTCTCCTGGCCGGGCTCCTCCTGGGTGGGGCTGGGGAAAGCTGGTACCCGCGCAAGGGTGACCATACTCTCTGAGGGCCCAAGAGTTCTGGAGAAAGGGACAAAGCTCCCCTGCTCTCATTTCTCAAGCCCACTTCCTCAGCCCTTGATAAAGGTGTTTAATGAGCAAACACATGGTAGATGAGAAGGCCCATTTCTGGAAAGAATCTGGCTCCCCTGAGATGGCAAATTCAAATTTCCTCTTTCACCTCCTCTGAATGACTTTGGTTTTGATTTTGTTCCAGGTGAGTGCTCTGAGCCTCAACTTACTCATCTGTAAAATGGGAATGAGACGCCCACTCTGGAGAGCTGGGGGGCTTCAATAAAATACATAAGGTGATAGCTATTTTAGCCTAACCACATCTTCTCCTGCCTCATTCAGCTCCCAGTCTGAAGTTGCCCTTCTTGGGTACCTGGAGAAACTAAGGAACTGCCCCCCAAATTCTAGGCAGTAGAAATGGGAACAGAAGCCCCGTGTCCCGGCTCTGGTCTCTGCCTGGCCTCGAGGTGGCAGTGCCGAGATATCTCCCCTCCAAGGGCCCAGAGGAATTTGGACGCCAAAGAAAAAACAAGTCCCAGCCCAGTGTTTTTCATTTTTGTCCTGAACAATGCCATTTCTGAGCTGATTGTTAAGCAAATATTGCAGGAGGCGGGCCCCAGAGCTGACGCTGGCTGGGATATTATCAGAGATACGGCCCAGGGCCCTGCCGCCCACAGATTGTGGAGTCCGGGGGCCACTCGCAGCCCTTCCTGAGTCTAGCCACCTCGGAGGAGAGGGTTTGAGGGTCTGGGGTCCCAGGGAGTCCTGGCTAGAGAGAAGGCGTTGTGGAAAACACTTCTGTCCGGCACTGCCAGGTCTCCCCTCCCCCTTCTCTTTAGAGCACAGAGAGTTTGACTGACTCTCCCTGTTTGCTCTGGACTGTGGGGTGTCTGGTGACCGGGGGCTTTCAGTGCTGAAACTGGGACAAGTCTTGAGTGGACGGGATGTTGGTCACCCTACAGGGTCAAGGAATTGAGAGTTGAGTGGGACGATTCCTTCGATGATGATGATTTTGTCACATATTACTACTCCCACTGTGTGATCACTGAGCGATCACTCTGTGCTGGGCGCCCCCGACAAGGGGCTTGACATGTGTCACCTCCCCTGTCCCCACAAACAGACCATTGTACAGCTGAGAAAACTGAGGCTGAGAAATGGACTGGCAGGAGGTCATGCATGCATCTGGGAAGTGGGAGAAGAATCAAACCCAGTCTGACTCCAAATCTCTGACTTCAGGCCCTGCGAGATGGACCTTGGCCATTATTTCACCTCCTCTGAATGACTTTGGTTTTGATTTTGTTCCAGGTGAGTGCTCTGAGCCTCAACTTACTCATCTGTAAAATGGGAATGAGACGCCCACTCTGGAGAGCTGGGGGGCTTCAATAAAATACATAAGGTGATAGCTATTTTAGCCTAACCACATCTTCTCCTGCCTCATTCAGCTCCCAGTCTGAAGTTGCCCTTCTTGGGTACCTGGAGAAACTAAGGAACTGCCCCCCAAATTCTAGGCAGTAGAAATGGGAACAGAAGCCCCGTGTCCCGGCTCTGGTCTCTGCCTGGCCTCGAGGTGGCAGTGCCGAGATATCTCCCCTCCAAGGGCCCAGAGGAATTTGGACGCCAAAGAAAAAACAAGTCCCAGCCCAGTTTTTTTCATTTTGTCCTGAACAATGCCATTTCTGAGCTGATTGTTAAGCAAATATTGCAGGAGGCGGGCCCCAGAGCTGACGCTGGCTGGGATATTATCAGAGATACGGCCCAGGGCCCTGCCGCCCACAGATTGTGGAGTCCGGGGGCCACTCGCAGCCCTTCCTGAGTCTAGCCACCTCGGAGGAGAGGGTTTGAGGGTCTGGGGTCCCAGGGAGTCCTGGCTAGAGAGAAGGCGTTGTGGAAAACACTTCTGTCCGGCACTGCCAGGTCTCCCCTCCCCCTTCTCTTTAGAGCACAGAGAGTTTGACTGACTCTCCCTGTTTGCTCTGGACTGTGGGGTTTCTGGTGACAGGGGACTTTCAGTGCTAAAACTGGGACAAATCTTGAGTGGACGGGATGTTGGTCACCCTACAGGGTCAAGGAATTGAGAGTTGAGTGGGACGATTCCTTCGATGATGATGATTTTGTCACATATTACTACTCCCACTGTGTGATCACTGAGCGATCACTCTGTGCTGGGCGCCCCCGACAAGGGGCTTGACATGTGTCACCTCCCCTGTCCCCACAAACAGACCATTGTACAGCTGAGAAAACTGAGGCTGAGAAATGGACTGGCAGGAGGTCATGCATGCATCTGGGAAGTGGGAGAAGAATCAAACCCAGTCTGACTCCAAATCTCTGACTTCAGTTACCCTCTGCCCTGCGAGGGAGATGGACCTTGGCCAGTCGTCGACAGTGAAACCAAGGTCAAGAGAGTGGGGAGAGCTCAGCTCCCGCCCGCAGTGAAGCTGGCTTTAGGAAGCCCCGACACACGAGTATTGAGGGGCCCCATTGCCCCTTGGCCTCACCTCTGAGAAGCACATCTCAGTTGGTTTGGGGGGAATAAGATGCTTCCTTCTGGTCTCAAGGTGTTGCAGGAAGTGGGACCCCTTCCCGGGGCTGACAGGGGGCTCCTGTCTAACACTCGGCAGTACATCACCTGAGGAGACACTGTGCTGACCAAGCAAGAGACTTTAATGGGAAGCCCCCACTCCTCGCCCGCGGATGGCAGTAGGGTGGGGGAACCCTGGAGGACTGGTCTGCCAGGCGGCTCTCGATCTCGGGGTCTCTGGTGATGGGATTTGTTTCCAGGTTGCCTTTGGCCTATCACGCTGACTCAGGGCCCATCCTGGTGGCGCATGCACGGCTCAGCCAAGATGGATGCCCTCGAGGAGGATTCCGGGAGGTGGCAGGACGCGTGGTGTCTCTTTTGACCTTTCCCAGACTCTTGCGGCTGGTGGAGGCTTTGCTAGCTCCATGTTCCTCACTGAGACCTCCAGTCCTAACGTAACTCATGCCAATGAGTTACTATGGTGCCCGGCCAGGGTGGGCAGCTCCAGTCAGTAGATTTCTCCCCCAAAGGGCTCCCGACACTGTTCCCAATATGAGAGGCCAGGGCCGCCTTTGGAATCCAGCCTTGGCTTGAGAGCCTGTGGCTGCATCAGACAAACGCAGGCTTGCTCACCAGGGGACCGTCTCTTCTGGAGCCCCATCCAAGGCAGGGTCCCAGAACTCCAGTCCCCACGGGTTTCAGAGGACTAGAAGGCAGAGGTCAGAGCTGGTCTGGACCATGTTCGCACCAGAGGCTGGGCCTGGGGCTCCCCAGGCAGCCCCCTCCTCTCCGTGCCCCTTCGCTTGACTGGCGGCGCCTTGGCCTCCGGGAGGGGAAGGGCGCCGACGCTCCGGGGGTCTGTGTGAGGTTTTCTCCAGCGGCTGGTGGCGGCGGGTACAGCTCGCTAATTAATTAGCGCTTAAGTACTTAGCATCCTCCTGCATCGTGTCAAATGAGGATTTGAGTCTTAATTCCCTGTGTAGGTAACGGTGGGAATGTGCCGGGGAGGGCCGTCAGGACGTGGAGAAAATGCTTCCCCTGGTCTGGGTGCCGCCTGGCGCACTGGAGGCGCAGAAGCAGAAGGGTGCCCCAAGGGAGGCGGGCAGAGCTCCTGGACCCGCTCCCGCTACCATTCACGTATCCACCGTGGCGGGGGCCCCCCAAGGGGCTCAAGGCAGTACATCACCTGAGGAGACACTGTGCTGACCAAGCAAGAGACTTTAATGGGAAGCCCCACTCCTCGCCCGCGGATGGCAGTAGGGTGGGGGAACCCTGGAGGACTGGTCTGCCAGGCGGCTCTCGATCTCGGGGTCTCTGGTGATGGGATTTGTTTCCAGGTTGCCTTTGGCCTATCACGCTGACTCAGGGCCCATCCTGGTGGCGCATGCACGGCTCAGCCAAGATGGATGCCCTCGAGGAGGATTCCGGGAGGTGGCAGGACGCGTGGTGTCTCTTTTGACCTTTCCCAGACTCTTGCGGCTGGTGGAGGCTTTGCTAGCTCCATGTTCCTCACTGAGACCTCCAGTCCTAACGTAACTCATGCCAATGAGTTACTATGGTGCCCGGCCAGGGTGGGCAGCTCCAGTCAGTAGATTTCTCCCCCAAAGGGCTCCCGACACTGTTCCCAATATGAGAGGCCAGGGCCGCCTTTGGAATCCAGCCTTGGCTTGAGAGCCTGTGGCTGCATCAGACAAACGCAGGCTTGCTCACCAGGGGACCGTCTCTTCTGGAGCCCCATCCAAGGCAGGGTCCCAGAACTCCAGTCCCCACGGGTTTCAGAGGACTAGAAGGCAGAGGTCAGAGCTGGTCTGGACCATGTTCGCACCAGAGGCTGGGCCTGGGGCTCCCCAGGCAGCCCCCTCCTCTCCGTGCCCCTTCGCTTGACTGGCGGCGCCTTGGCCTCCGGGAGGGGAAGGGCGCCGACGCTCCGGGGGTCTGTGTGAGGTTTTCTCCAGCGGCTGGTGGCGGCGGGTACAGCTCGCTAATTAATTAGCGCTTAAGTACTTAGCATCCTCCTGCATCGTGTCAAATGAGGATTTGAGTCTTAATTCCCTGTGTAGGTAACGGTGGGAATGTGCCGGGGAGGGCCGTCAGGACGTGGAGAAAATGCTTCCCCTGGTCTGGGTGCCGCCTGGCGCACTGGAGGCGCAGAAGCAGAAGGGTGCCCCAAGGGGAGGGGCGGGCAGAGCTCCTGGACCCCGCTCCCCGCTACCATTCACGTATCCACCGTGGCACAGAGGGGTAGCACGTGGCCCTGCAGTCCCACTGCCTGGCTTCATCTCCTCGCTCGCCTTGCCTGCTAGGCGAGTGCCCCCGAGGGACAGTCCTCTCGGGGCTTGGTTTGCATGTACAAAGGTTGTGAAGATAGTGTCTACCCACAGGATGGGTGCGGAGAGTCAACAGCCCATTGACATCTTGGAGCACGTGGCTGGCACGTGGTAACCCACGCTCCTCCTCCCACTGGTTTATAGGAGCCATTTTCTTTCATGGATTCATGCTCTTGTTCGTGTTTTTATTTATCCTGCCAGCCTTTATCAAGTATCTACGGTGCACCCGCCAGGCACAGGCCCTGGGGCTAGGGGCACAGAGCTAAGACTTCCCTCCTCTCCCTGTCTTAGTTGGACCCTCCGCGATGTGGAGATGGTGACAGGCTCTGTCTCTGAGGTTCAGTGAAATGCTGAAAGCCGGAGGCTGAGCCCCACGGACCTCTGGCTGCGAGTCGGACAGAGGAGGAGCAGCGGTCCCAGCAGAACCAGACTGGGCCGCAGGGCACACAGGGTGGCCCTCTTTCACCCTGGCACATGGTCCAGCATCGCTTACAGGACCCACCTACAAAGGCGGCTCCATCTCTCAGCTACTCAGGTCCTACCTGAATGGAGGGCTCCCCAGTTCAGTGCCTGGACTCAGAAACACTCAGGGTCCTTGAAGGGAGATCACAGTGGGGAAAGGCCAACTCCGATCTTTCCTTTTCTAACACGTTGGGCCTGTTCACACTCTGTCAGCATCCGCGGGGAAAGCCGGGCTGCAGAAATGGGTGGTTTCCACTACTTTCTTCGCAGAAGGGGCACCCGTGGGGTCGGTACCCAACGGTGCATCTACACGTGGCATCTCAGCCCCGTAGAGTGCCGGGTGACCGCTCAAGGGAGCTGGAGAAGGCCACCCCCGTGTAAGTAAAAGTTACCATCAAGAGGTGGGGAGGAAGGACTGGGCGGGGCAGGGGGGCGGGGGCGGGGCATGGTAGAGGAAGGTGCTGGAGACTGAGTCTGAGATTCTTAGATGAGCCACATGGCTCTGCTCTGCGACCTGAAGGAAGCCACACAACCTCTCTGAGTTTTAATTTCTCATGTGAAATTAAGATAACAACCCTGCAAGAGACAGCATATCCAGCTGAATGCTCTGTGCATTGACAATGAGTCATAAAACTTCAGGGATCGTGCTATTTAGGCACCAAAATGGCCAAGGATTCTACAGAAACCTTTACAGGCAGAGGCTCAAATTCAGCTGCACCTTCTAGGGTCCTAACATTGAGTTCTGCCTGTAATAAAAATACACACCATTTATGCAGGACCTACTACGCGCCTGGCTCTGCGCTAACAGCCAGGCATTCCTTGAGTCTTATCAACACCCCACAACAGGCCCACGAACTGGGCACTCTTCACCCCTCTTCACTTCACCTCAGTCGCTCAGTCGTGTCCGACTCTTGGCGACTCTACAGACTGCGGCACCCCAGGCTTCCCTGCCCTTCACCGTCTCCCAGAGTTTGCTCAAGCCCATGCCCATTGACTCAGTGAGGCCATCCAACCATCCTGTCCTCTGTTGTCCCCTTCTCCTTCTGCTTTTTATTTTTCCCAACCCCAGGGTCTTCTCCAATGAGCTCCTCTTAGAGAAGAGGAACCTGAGGATCAGCTGGGTTAAGTCTAAGTTTTCCCAGCGAGTCAGTGGTAAAGCCAAGATTCCAAGCCAGGTTAGCGGCGCTTGACAGTCAGTCAACGTTTGCTGAGTGAACATAAGAACATGCAAGGTGACAGGAAAATATTTGGTTTTGGGAGAGTGAGTAGGATTCTTTTGGTAACACTCAGGGTCCTTGAAGGGAGATCAGTGGGAAAGGCCAACTCCGATCTTTCCTTTTCTAACACGTTGGGCCTGTTCACACTCTGTCAGCATCCGCGGGGAAAGCCGGGCTGCAGAAATGGGTGGTTTCCACTACTTTCTTCGCAGAAGGGGCACCCGTGGGGTCGGTACCCAACGGTGCATCTACACGTGGCATCTCAGCCCCGTAGAGTGCCGGGTGACCGCTCAAGGGAGCTGGAGAAGGCCACCCCCGTGTAAGTAAAAGTTACCATCAAGAGGTGGGGAGGAAGGACTGGGCGGGGGCAGGGCGGCGGGGGCGGGGCATGGTAGAGGAAGGTGCTGGAGACTGAGTCTGAGATTCTTAGATGAGCCACATGGCTCTGCTCTGCGACCTGAAGGAAGCCACACAACCTCTCTGAGTTTTAATTTCTCATGTGAAATTAAGATAACAACCCTGCAAGAGACAGCATATCCAGCTGAATGCTCTGTGCATTGACAATGAGTCATAAAACTTCAGGGATCGTGCTATTTAGGCACCAAAATGGCCAAGGATTCTACAGAAACCTTTACAGGCAGAGGCTCAAATTCAGCTGCACCTTCTAGGGTCCTAACATTGAGTTCTGCCTGTAATAAAAATACACACCATTTATGCAGGACCTACTACGCGCCTGGCTCTGCGCTAACAGCCAGGCATTCCTTGAGTCTTATCAACACCCCACAACAGGCCCACGAACTGGGCACTCTTCACCCCTCTTCACTTCACCTCAGTCGCTCAGTCGTGTCCGACTCTTGGCGACTCTACAGACTGCGGCACCCCAGGCTTCCCTGCCCTTCACCGTCTCCCAGAGTTTGCTCAAGCCCATGCCCATTGACTCAGTGAGGCCATCCAACCATCCTGTCCTCTGTTGTCCCCTTCTCCTTCTGCTTTTTATTTTTCCCAACCCCAGGGTCTTCTCCAATGAGCTCCTCTTAGAGAAGAGGAACCTGAGGATCAGCTGGGTTAAGTCTAAGTTTTCCCAGCGAGTCAGTGGTAAAGCCAAGATTCCAAGCCAGGTTAGCGGCGCTTGACAGTCAGTCAACGTTTGCTGAGTGAACATAAGAACATGCAAGGTGACAGGAAAATATTTGGTTTTGGGAGAGTGAGTAGGATCTTCCTTTTTAGTGAAGCTGTAAAGTCAAGGGCAGCAAGAAAAGACTCCTCCATAGCTTTTGTCTGCCTGGAGCTATTACCTACTATTGTATAGAACCTTGGAAGTTTAAAAGAGATGGGGAAAAAAATCCCAGAAGGAAAAATGGACAATTCAGGTATTCATTCGTCTCTGTGGAGCTGCAGCCTTATGCCAGGGATTTGGATAGAAACTGGATGGATCAGACAGCGTCCTGCCCTCGCGATTCTTACGGAAACCAGCAATGGAGCCAGACTTGAAGCACAAGGACCAGGAAGGAGGTACCGCATTGGGGATGGCAGGTGGGAGGCTTGGGACCAACCAGATCTCCCCGACTTTCTAAGCCTGTTCTCCTCCATGAAATGAAGAACTTGAGAACGATTGTGTTGTCTAATCACATTGCCTTGCTTACATATTCAGACCCAGAACCTGAAAGAAATTAGATGGAGACAACAAGAGGCAGCAGGTTGGAAGAATGAAAGCCACGCTAAAGCCTACAATCTGCTCCTTGACCAAAATGATAGCTCATGTCCAATGAACACCCACTATGAGCCGGGAACTGTGCTAAGACGTTCACCTATGTTATCTCACTTGATCCTCACAATAACACTCAATAATTGAAGTGCCATGGCTCAGAGATGTCACCTTGCCCAAGGTCAAACTTGCTAGCGAGTGGCAGAGTTGGGATTCAGACCTCAGGATGTGTGCTTGCAGAGAGAAAACGGTTCGTGTGAGCTTTGTTGCCAGGGCAAACCTGCTCCTTGCATGGTAAAAGCTGCCCATAGTCTGACTTCATACATCGTGGTGGCCTGGGATCAGCACGGGGAGGGCAGGGGAAATTCCCACACTGGTAGCCGGTCTCCTGCACACAAGGCTGCTTTAGCACACGTGGCCACAGCCGCAAGGCAACTGGAAGGAAGAAGAAAGGCTGAAATAGAAGAACTCATGAAACTCCCTGAGCTCCAAGTCAACGACAGCTTGGAAAACCTCTCTGAAGGTTCCTGGCAATGTCCCTGTGGGAGCCAGCTCATGTATTTTAAGGGGAAAAAATCATTAAGGAAGTTAGGACTATCGAGAGGTTGTAAACGTAAAATATTGGTGGTTCGACAGTATATCCTTAGCAGCGGCAAGCAGAGCTCATCTTGATGAGCCAGAACCCTGTCCAAGAAATAAATCACTCTGGTTTCCCCCAGAGGGCTCCCCCTCACTCCATCTAGGATGCCTACTCCAAAGTTTTAAGTTGCCCACCCGGCTTGGGACCAACCAAGACAGAGGTCGCACCTTCCCAGGAAAGGACGGAGTGCCGGCAGGGTTATGGAGGAAGCTGAGCCCTTGTGGGTAGCTGAAAAGAGTGCCCAAATGATCAATCCCCACGTCTTCCCCAACTTCCCTTAGTTTGGTTGTTACCAAAAGCACTTCACTTAGTTACAGACATTCTGGCGGTAAGGCTGTTCCTTTGGCACCTGCTCGGCATTCAGTGATGCTTGCTGGTGAAGGGAACAGGTCAATGGGTTGGGCCACAGCCATGGCACCTGCTTGTCCCTTGTCCCAGGGGTGTCTTATTCCCTTCCCTCTGCCCAGGCTCCCCACAGCAAAGAAGGTGCCACCACTCAGCCGATCTTTTATTCTGCTTCATCTTTCCTTTGGCGAGCCGAAGAGAAGATCGGGAGTGAGGATTTAAAAGTGTTGAGAAAATCCCCACACCCTGCCCACCAGCCTGGGCCTGGACTTGGCCCAGACAGAGCGCCTGAGGCTGGAAAGAAGATGACCAAGGTCCTACCAAAGCCCTCAGCCCCCACATCCAGGGTGAATTCTAACAAACCACCTCACCCCACACCACTTCCCCCTTCCCAGCTTGGAGACAGGGAGGGTGACATTGAATGCCGGCTATGGGGCGTCCTAAGGGTTAACTAATTAATGGTCGGAAAGTGCTTTGAAAAAATAAAGTGCTGGATAATGGGAAGGGCAATTATGTTGGGAGAAACTCCTAATTTGGCTGGAATTGATGTTAATGATAAAGTATCTGAAACATGTAGCAAGCAAGCGTGATTGTATTTTATATGACAGAGAGAGACACTCACACGCAGGGGACACGGAGAGCAGTTAATTTGGTTAAATAAAGTGAAAGATAAAAGGAACACGGATGCTGTGGACCTTGCTGTTTATCTGGACTTGGTGCAACTCTTCGGAACTGGAGCGGGCCCTTTGACTCCTGTTTATTTTTTTGTGATAGAAATAAATGGGAAGTGATGGGTTTATGGCTCAAAAGAGCCCTCGGAAAGCAAGCCCTGATAGGAGGCCCTGGGCAACCACAACCAGTGTTCCGGGAAGGAGCCAAGGTCTTTGAGAGGGTCAAGGTGGGTGAGGAATGTTCCCACGGCACCCGTCCTGCCTGCAGAAGCCTTGCTCACAGGAGCTGAGCCCTTGTGGGTAGCTGAAAAGAGTGCCCAAATGATCAATCCCCACGTCTTCCCCAACTTCCCTTAGTTTGGTTGTTACCAAAAGCACTTCACTTAGTTACAGACATTCTGGCGGTAAGGCTGTTCCTTTGGCACCTGCTCGGCATTCAGTGATGCTTGCTGGTGAAGGGAACAGGTCAATGGGTTGGGCCACAGCCATGGCACCTGCTTGTCCCTTGTCCCAGGGGTGTCTTATTCCCTTCCCTCTGCCCAGGCTCCCCACAGCAAAGAAGGTGCCACCACTCAGCCGATCTTTTATTCTGCTTCATCTTTCCTTTGGCGAGCCGAAGAGAAGATCGGGAGTGAGGATTTAAAAGTGTTGAGAAAATCCCCACACCCTGCCCACCAGCCTGGGCCTGGACTTGGCCCAGACAGAGCGCCTGAGGCTGGAAAGAAGATGACCAAGGTCCTACCAAAGCCCTCAGCCCCCACATCCAGGGTGAATTCTAACAAACCACCTCACCCCACCCCACTTCCCCCTTCCCAGCTTGGAGACAGGGAGGGTGACATTGAATGCCGGCTATGGGGCGTCCTAAGGGTTAACTAATTAATGGTCGGAAAGTGCTTTGAAAAAATAAAGTGCTGGATAATGGGAAGGGCAATTATGTTGGGAGAAACTCCTAATTTGGCTGGAATTGATGTTAATGATAAAGTATCTGAAACATGTAGCAAGCAAGCGTGATTGTATTTTATATGACAGAGAGAGACACTCACACGCAGGGGACACGGAGAGCAGTTAATTTGGTTAAATAAAGTGAAAGATAAAAGGAACACGGATGCTGTGGACCTTGCTGTTTATCTGGACTTGGTGCAACTCTTCGGAACTGGAGCGGGCCCTTTGACTCCTGTTTATTTTTTTGTGATAGAAATAAATGGGAAGTGATGGGTTTATGGCTCAAAAGAGCCCTCGGAAAGCAAGCCCTGATAGGAGGCCCTGGGCAACCACAACCAGTGTTCCGGGAAGGAGCCAAGGTCTTTGAGAGGGTCAAGGTGGGTGAGGAATGTTCCCACGGCACCCCGTCCTGCCTGCAGAAGCCTTGCTCACAGGAGCTGGGGGGAGCTGAGAGGAAGGCTAGTGTATCTCTTTCACCTTTCAGGGAGAAACTGAAACCTGGAAGAAGAAGACAGAGTATATTATAATCTGTATAAGGAGCCAACATTTATGGAGCACTTCTGTTTGCCAGGCGCTTTGATAGGATGTTATGGTGGTGATGGTTTGTGGTTTAGTCGCTAAGTCATGTCTGACTCTTGCGACCTCATGGACTGTAGCCCGCCAGGCTCCCCTGTCCATGGGATTTCACAGCCAAGGGGGTAGCCGTTTCCTTCTCCAGGAGATCTTTCTGACCCAGGAATCGAACCCGGGTCTCCTGCAGTGTAGGTGGATTCTTTACCTACGGAGCCATTGTGATCCAGTTTAATCCTCAAAGTGACCCAAAGAGGTGGGTACCATTCTCATCCCTGTACTACACAGGAAGAAACGGAAGCTCAGAAAGGCAAAGCTATGTGCTCAAGGTCACACAGCCAAGAGGAGGTAGAGCAAGGAGGCACAGGTGGCCCCATTCTGGGAGTTAGGCTCTGTAATCGTGACTTTTGGATTAATTAAGTGTGCTCCATTTTCACAGGCTTTCCAGATGGCTCAGTGGTAAACAATCTTCCTGCAAATGCAGGAGACAGGGGCTCAATCCCTGGGTCGGGAAGATCCCCTGGAGGAGGGCATGGTAACCCACTCCAGTATTCTTACTTGGAGAATCCCATGGACAGAGGAGCTAGATGGGCTACAGGCCGTAGGGTCACAAAGATTTGGACATAGCTGAGTAACTGAGCATACATGCCCTCCATATTCATGGTTCGGCTCTCCTCCACTCCACCTGCTGATGCAGAGAGCGCGATGACCAAGTGGAGAGACTTCCGTCTCTGTTCGGTGAGGACTCAGCGATGGGGTCTTCTTGCCTAGGACCCTCTTGAGAAGGTTTGGACCATAGTTTTGGGCCTGACGAGAGAGCATGAGGTTGTCCCCAGGAAGAAAAGAAGCTTTGGTTTCTGGAAGGTCTGTGAGGTCCCTGCAGGTCCAGATTAGTATTCAGTATTTATAATATTTCCATAATGGTAAAACAAAAGAAAACAAGCAGAGAGAATGCATTTTTAATCACCAATCATTTCTCTTTGTTTGTTGTGAATGAACAGCGAGGTGAAATAGTATTTCATAATCACCCCATTCGAATTTTCCTCCCCACAAAGCACCGAGAAATCTCTAAATAAAATAAATAAACAAGCTAAGACCTTAAAATAAATTCCAGAGGGCAGAGTGCTACGTGTGGGTTATCACAGCTGCGGGAGGCAGGAGCTCAGAGGTGGGGAGGGAGGACAAAGGGCGGGGCCTCGTCAGTTACCTGGACTCAGAGATCCAGGTCTAGGTGACCCACAGCAGGTTAAGAAAAGCAGATCAATGCATTGACGATCCACAGCTGAGTGGAGCTGGGGCCGACTCCTCATCCTTCACCTCCTCATCCTTATTTGCCCAGCATCTTCTGGTCCTCATCCTCTCACTGTAAGCCAAGGGATCTCCTGTCCCCTGGCTCCTTGGACCTTTGCAACCTCCCACTCGAAAGGCTACCCATCCAGGAAATCTTATTTGTACGTGTCCACCTGCCCTCTGAGCTAGTCCAGCTCTCTCAAGTGTTAGAAGAAGAAACCATAGCAAAGAGAGAACAAAAGGGACATATCCAAGACCTTGAAGCAAGCTAGCGACAGAGGTAGACCTTGCAAATCAGGAGACAGGGCTCAATCCCTGGGTCGGGAAGATCCCCTGGAGGAGGGCATGGTAACCCACTCCAGTATTCTTACTTGGAGAATCCCATGGACAGAGGAGCTAGATGGGCTACAGGCCGTAGGGTCACAAAGATTTGGACATAGCTGAGTAACTGAGCATACATGCCCTCCATATTCATGGTTCGGCTCTCCTCCACTCCACCTGCTGATGCAGAGAGCGCGATGACCAAGTGGAGAGACTTCCGTCTCTGTTCGGTGAGGACTCAGCGATGGGGTCTTCTTGCCTAGGACCCTCTTGAGAAGGTTTGGACCATAGTTTTGGGCCTGACGAGAGAGCATGAGGTTGTCCCCAGGAAGAAAAGAAGCTTTGGTTTCTGGAAGGTCTGTGAGGTCCCTGCAGGTCCAGATTAGTATTCAGTATTTATAATATTTCCATAATGGTAAAACAAAAGAAAACAAGCAGAGAGAATGCATTTTTAATCACCAATCATTTCTCTTTGTTTGTTGTGAATGAACAGCGAGGTGAAATAGTATTTCATAATCACCCCATTCGAATTTTCCTCCCCACAAAGCACCGAGAAATCTCTAAATAAAATAAATAAACAAGCTAAGACCTTAAAATAAATTCCAGAGGGCAGAGTGCTACGTGTGGGTTATCACAGCTGCGGGAGGCAGGAGCTCAGAGGTGGGGAGGGGAGGACAAAGGGACGGGGGCCTCGTCAGTTACCTGGACTCAGAGATCCAGGTCTAGGTGACCCACAGCAGGTTAAGAAAAGCAGATCAATGCATTGACGATCCACAGCTGAGTGGAGCTGGGGCCGACTCCTCATCCTTCACCTCCTCATCCTTATTTGCCCAGCATCTTCTGGTCCTCATCCTCTCACTGTAAGCCAAGGGATCTCCTGTCCCCTGGCTCCTTGGACCTTTGCAACCTCCCACTCGAAAGGCTACCCATCCAGGAAATCTTATTTGTACGTGTCCACCTGCCCTCTGAGCTAGTCCAGCTCTCTCAAGTGTTAGAAGAAGAAACCATAGCAAAGAGAGAACAAAAGGGACATATCCAAGACCTTGAAGCAAGCTAGCGACAGAGGTAGACCTGGAACTCCAGGGGCTTGACTGCCTGTCTGGTCACCCTCATCGACCTGCACTTATCTCTAGGTGACTTTGAGAACTCTCCTATGCCACGAAAAATTTTTTCATCTTGTTCAGTCACTCAGTCGTGTCTGATTCTTTGTGATCCTATGAACTGCAGCACTCCAGGGTTCTCTATCCTTAACCATGTCCCAGAGCTTGCTCAAACTCATCCAACCATCCAACATCCTCTGTCATTCCCTTCTCTCCTATTTCCAATTGTTCCCTTCTAAGGAGGTGGCTCTTCACATCAATTGGCCAATGTATTGGAGCCTCAGCTTCAGCATCAGTCCTTCCAATGAATATTCAGGGTTGATTTCCGTTAGGATTGACTGGCACGATCTCCTTGCAGTCCAAGGGACTCTCAAGAGTCTTGCCTAGCACCACAGTTCTAATGCATCGATTCTTCGGTACTCAGCCTTCTTTATGGTCCAACTCTTATGTCCATATATGACTACTGGAAAACCCTAGCTTTGACTACAGACCATTGTCAGCAAAGTGATGTCTCTTCTTTTGAATATGCTGTGTAGGTTTGTCGTAGCTTTTTTTTTTTTTTTCAAGGAGCAAGCATCTTAATTTCATGGCTGCAGTTACTGTCCAAAGTGATTTTGGAGCCCAGAAAATAAAGTCTGCCATTGTTCCCATTTGCTCATGGGCTGTTCCAATATTTTGTTCTGTTCATCTCAGCATCTCCAAACTCTCAGGTTCTAGTAAGGTGTCTGGAACATGGCAGCACTCATTCATAGGTTTGTTGGATGTATGGATGGATAAGTGGACAGCTGGATGGATGGATGGATAGATAAGTGGATGGATCAGTGGATAGTTGGATGGATGGATAGATGAATGGATGGATGGATGGATAGATAGATGAATGATTGGATGGATGGGTGGATGGATGGATGAGTGGATAGATGGATGGATAGATGAATGGCTGGCTGGATGGGTGGATGGATGAATGGATAAGTGGATAGATGGATATATAGATGGATGGATGGATGGATGGATAGATGAATGGATGAATGGATGGATGGTTGGGTGGATGGCAAGTTGGATGGGTGGATGGGAGCTTGGAGAGATGGACAGAAGCTTGGAGGGATGAATGACTAGGTGGATAAGAGGATTGGCAGATGAACAAATGGAAGGCTAGAGCTCATTTGCCCCTTCTGCCCGTTAGCTCTCAGTAGACAGATAACGCCTTCTTTTAAAGATTTATTTATTTATTTATTTTGGGCGGGGGTCGGGTTGGGGAGGGACGGGAGTGGGCGGGCCACTTCTATTGGTCCTTCATTTCTCTATTTTCATTCGTCTTCATTCTTTGGCTCCTGTGGGCCTCCCATCGCGGTGGCGTCTGTTGTCACAGAGCACCGGCTCTGGGCGCATGCGCTCTAGAGCTCCAGCTCGGTGATTGGACACATCAGTCCAGCCGCTCCGCGGCACGTGGGATCTTCCCAGGCCAGGGCTCGAACCGGCGCCCCTTGCACTGCAAGGCAGTGTCCTTGCCCACTGGACCACCAGGGGAAGCCCCAGATAACGCCTTCCTAAGGTGATCTGTTGATATCCAGGCTCCTGATGCTTTGAAATCGTGTCTCCAAGCATCCTCTGAAAGACCCTGGGGGAAAATATCACTTCCAGCAAATCAGAGCCCTTAAAGGTAGACATTTGAGGCAAAGCTCTAGGGCCACGCAGAGTTTAATTTTCAAGTGAGTCATGTGGTGGTAAAGATCATTTTCCTGGGATCAGGGGGCCTGGGCTCTGCTCCCACTCTGCCACCAACTTGCTGCATGGTCATGGGTGAGTATGTGACTTCTTCTCTCTGGGCCTCAATTTCCCACTCTGAAATGTCCTCTGTTAAATGTTCTGGGCTCTGAGTCCAAACCCTTCTAGTGGACAACTCAGCCAGAACTTGGAAGACCTGCCTCTGGAGCGCCTGTCTGATAGGCTGGGACGCCCTTCTCCCTCAGTCCCTATGCCCTTCCCTCCTCAGGAGCACTGCTCAGCCGTCTTCAGTCTTTCCCTGGTGGGGCAGCTGGAACGGGGGTAGCTCAAAGCACCAGGATACTCTCAAAGCCCGGGTAGATGTTCCGGCTGTGGCCAAAGCCCACACTCCCTCTGAATCCTATTGAAAAAATAATAAAAAGGTAATTACTTTGTCATTACTGAACACTGATTTGTCTTTTTTTTTTTTCTTAAGGCATGACCATAAATAACCAGCCCATTACCCTTCGGAGTGGACACGCACATCTATATAGGACCCGCCTCCCTGTGCAGGCTGCTTCTACCCGCCCCCTCCCCCTGCCCACTCTGGTATAGGCCACACAACCACACACATGTGCACATCACACACACAGATGCTGCTCATTCACCTGACACTTTCTAAGCAGTCTACTAGACCCTGGGGATAATAATAACAATGGTCGTTACGTGTGAACCCAGGCTGAGTGCTTTCTGTAAATGATCTCAATTCAATTTTCAATGTGAGGTGGCCATTTTACAGAGGGAGACACTGAGGCTGAGGGAGACCAGGAACTTGCTGAAGGTTGTACTGCTAGTGAGCACCAGAGCTGGGACTTGAACCTATGTGACCCAATTAAAAATTCAGACTCCAATAGACTGATTGATTAAACACAGATTTAACCCCACCCCGCCCCTACCCCTGCCCACACACATAGTCTACCAAGATAATTATAATCTGGTGATTAGTGCTGGGACAGAGGACACAAAGGAGCTGTGGGAGCCTACGTGGAGGCATCTAACCCAGTTTGGGGCAGAAGGACTTCAGGGAAGGCTCCCCGGAGGCGGTGATACTTCCTTAGACTTCCCAGGAGGCTCGGCGGTATAAAGAATCTGCCCGCCAAGGTTGGAGAGATAGGTTCAATCCCTGAGTCAGGAAGATCCCCCAGGGAAGGAAATGGCAACCCACTCCAGTATTCTTGCCTGGGAAAGCCTATGGACCGAGAAGCCTGGCCGGCTATAGTCCATAGGGCCACAAACGAGTTGGACACGACTTAGCGACTACACAACAAGGAGAAATAAAGAAGGGGAGGCGAGGCCTTCCGGGCACAGCCTGGACGGAGGCCCGAAGGGGAGACCCAGGCGCTTTGATAGGCTGGGACGCCCTTCTCCCTCAGTCCCTATGCCCTTCCCTCCTCAGGAGCACTGCTCAGCCGTCTTCAGTCTTTCCCTGGTGGGGCAGCTGGAACGGGGGTAGCTCAAAGCACCAGGATACTCTCAAAGCCCGGGTAGATGTTCCGGCTGTGGCCAAAGCCCACACTCCCTCTGAATCCTATTGAAAAAATAATAAAAAGGTAATTACTTTGTCATTACTGAACACTGATTTGTCTTTTTTTTTTTTCTTAAGGCATGACCATAAATAACCAGCCCATTACCCTTCGGAGTGGACACGCACATCTATATAGGACCCGCCTCCCTGTGCAGGCTGCTTCTACCCGCCCCCTCCCCCTGCCCACTCTGGTATAGGCCACACAACCACACACATGTGCACATCACACACACAGATGCTGCTCATTCACCTGACACTTTCTAAGCAGTCTACTAGACCCTGGGGATAATAATAACAATGGTCGTTACGTGTGAACCCAGGCTGAGTGCTTTCTGTAAATGATCTCAATTCAATTTTCAATGTGAGGTGGCCATTTTACAGAGGGAGACACTGAGGCTGAGGGAGACCAGGAACTTGCTGAAGGTTGTACTGCTAGTGAGCACCAGAGCTGGGACTTGAACCTATGTGACCCAATTAAAAATTCAGACTCCAATAGACTGATTGATTAAACACAGATTTAACCCCACCCCGCCCCTACCCCTGCCCACACACATAGTCTACCAAGATAATTATAATCTGGTGATTAGTGCTGGGACAGAGGACACAAAGGAGCTGTGGGAGCCTACGTGGAGGCATCTAACCCAGTTTGGGGCAGAAGGACTTCAGGGAAGGCTCCCCGGAGGCGGTGATACTTCCTTAGACTTCCCAGGAGGCTCGGCGGTATAAAGAATCTGCCCGCCAAGGTTGGAGAGATAGGTTCAATCCCTGAGTCAGGAAGATCCCCCAGGGAAGGAAATGGCAACCCACTCCAGTATTCTTGCCTGGGAAAGCCTATGGACCGAGAAGCCTGGCCGGCTATAGTCCATAGGGCCACAAACGAGTTGGACACGACTTAGCGACTACACAACAAGGAGAAATAAAGAAGGGGAGGCGAGGCCTTCCGGGCACAGCCTGGACGGAGGCCCGAAGGGGAGACCCAGGCGGCTGCGCTTGGAGCTCTGAGCAGCTCCGTGTGGCCGGGGCAGAGGCTGTGCAAAGGCGAGACGGAGAAGTGCTGAGAGGCGAGGCTGGAGAGGCGGGCAGGGCTCACATCCGGGCCAGGCGGGCCCAGCGGGGAGCCCTCCCCCACCCACCGTCACCTGCCTGGCACTCCTGCCCCTGTGACACGAGGGCACCTCACCAGCAAAACAGCTCTTTCCTGCCTCCCCGGCCAGCCCCGCCCTCCGTGCGACACGGTGCCATGGGCGGCGGCAGCCCCTGTGCAGGTGCCAGGCGGCCGCCAGCGGGGCCGCTTCCGGAGTCTCACCGAGGCTTCCTTCTGCCCGCGGCCTGGCCACGCCAACGCAGGCGGGTGGCCTCCAAGGACAGAGCAGCACAGCCATGACCAGTCCACCTGGCTCCTGCCCTCACAGGTCCGAGAGAGGTGGGAGGAAGGAGCCAGGCGTCGGGGCTGCGGTAGGGCCCACATGGTTAGTGGCAGGAGCTGCCAAGCCGCGAGCAAGGTTGGCCCCCTTCAACGTCTCCATCACTTGGTTTGCCTTGGTCAATAGGGCTCTGGTGCCAGGCCTGCCCCTCCCTGGCAGGCGTAAGTGTCACCCATGGATCTTTTCTTTAAAGCGATGATGTCGGAAGTCAGCCCTGCCCCTCGCCTGGCCAGGTATTCCCTGTGTTTGACAGCAGGCGCAAACAGAGGGACGATTCCTGGGCAGACCCAAGGCCTCCTTTAAGGGGAGAGGTGTCCCACAAATGTATGTGTGTGTGCGTGTGCACACACACACTTCCATATAGATAAAACCAGACACATACCTCACCACTTGGCACGAAAGACACACCTATCCACACACACATCTCAAGAGACTGCCAGGATGGTCGTCAAGAAGACGTACCAGGCGGGTTTCACTTAAATTCATTATTTTAATTTTTGAAGTCTAGCTCGCACTCAAATACAGGGCTCTCAGAGTGTGGGTGTTTTTTTGACATTTTTCTGCATTGTGCTTGTATTTGTATTTTTCTGTATTTCCTGAACTGTTAGTATGGAATGTGAATGACTCTTTTTGACCCCAGAAATTTAAAGCTATTTTAAAAAATAGAGGATATTAACGTTGAAAGAGATCAGAGAGATCAGACTGGGATTAGGGAACTTTTCCTAGAAGGAAAAAATTTAGTCCCCTGCGATTCTTCGTGTTACCAGGTAGGGGTAAACACAAATACCGAAAAGTAAATTGGTTAGAACCAACTAGAAAAAGGAAAAGGTTGAACCGGAGAGCAAAACAGCCTGTCCCTTGACCGGGACTAAGTGTGAGCTCAGGCAGGGAAATGAAAGCAGGTACAAAGTGTGGATCCTGAGCTTGAAAAACAGGTAGTATTTATGGCATAGAAATCCCTAAGGCTTCTCTGCGGAGAGAGGCGGCTGCAAGGTGTGGGCGGAGAGGTAGGAGGAAGCAGGAGTTCGTCTCTGTTGAGACTGACAGACCCCACCCCTCTGCTCCCAAGAGCTGAGCACGTGCCCAAGAAACCTGGGCTCAAGTAGACAGTCTGCAGACCCCCCAGACCCCCCAGGAAGAGGTCCCTGCTCTCCCCGCCAGCTCCCATCTCCTAAGTATCTATTTTTCTCATTTCTCCCGGAAGCTCTGGGTCTGAACAAGGCCGTTCAAACCTTGAAACAGCCCCTGCTTGTGGTCAGCACGGGTCTAATAAGGATTCATTACTAGAATCACAGACTCTTTCACGCATTAAATGAACAGGGGTTACAAAAAAAAAAAAGAGCGAGAATACCAAAGGTTGGAGAGTGTTTGGAGAGACAGGGCTTGCTCACAGGCTGCGGGTTGGAGGGCAAGTTCATGCAGTCTTCCAGGGAGGGGGCACCGGCAGTGGGAATCACAGCTCTGAAATGCACGTGCACTCTTCGACTCCACAATTCCACTTGAAAGAATGTGCACGATTATTTATGGACAAGGATATTCATTAGCGTTATTTATAATAATGAAATGAATTGGGAGCGAGTTTGATGTCCAAAATTTCCAATAGTGGGGGACTGGCTACGTAAATTATGATCCAGCTCTGCCGTGGGTCCAGAACATTGTGCTTTGCAGAAATATACCACGTACACATGCGTTCATACGTGCTCAGTCACCCCTGGCCTCTTCGTGCCCGTGGTTAGTATGGAATGTGAATGACTCTTTTTGACCCCAGAAATTTAAAGCTATTTTAAAAAATAGAGGATATTAACGTTGAAAGAGATCAGAGAGATCAGACTGGGATTAGGGAACTTTTCCTAGAAGGAAAAAATTTAGTCCCCTGCGATTCTTCGTGTTACCAGGTAGGGTAAACACAAATACCGAAAAGTAAATTGGTTAGAACCAACTAGAAAAAGGAAAAGGTTGAACCGGAGAGCAAAACAGCCTGTCCCTTGACCGGGACTAAGTGTGAGCTCAGGCAGGGAAATGAAAGCAGGTACAAAGTGTGGATCCTGAGCTTGAAAAACAGGTAGTATTTATGGCATAGAAATCCCTAAGGCTTCTCTGCGGAGAGAGGCGGCTGCAAGGTGTGGGCGGAGAGGTAGGAGGAAGCAGGAGTTCGTCTCTGTTGAGACTGACAGACCCCACCCCTCTGCTCCCAAGAGCTGAGCACGTGCCCAAGAAACCTGGGCTCAAGTAGACAGTCTGCAGACCCCCCAGACCCCCCAGGAAGAGGTCCCTGCTCTCCCCGCCAGCTCCCATCTCCTAAGTATCTATTTTTCTCATTTCTCCCGGAAGCTCTGGGTCTGAACAAGGCCGTTCAAACCTTGAAACAGCCCCTGCTTGTGGTCAGCACGGGTCTAATAAGGATTCATTACTAGAATCACAGACTCTTTCACGCATTAAATGAACAGGGGTTACAAAAAAAAAAAAGAGCGAGAATACCAAAGGTTGGAGAGTGTTTGGAGAGACAGGGCTTGCTCACAGGCTGCGGGTTGGAGGGCAAGTTCATGCAGTCTTCCAGGGAGGGGGCACCGGCAGTGGGAATCACAGCTCTGAAATGCACGTGCACTCTTCGACTCCACAATTCCACTTGAAAGAATGTGCACGATTATTTATGGACAAGGATATTCATTAGCGTTATTTATAATAATGAAATGAATTGGGAGCGAGTTTGATGTCCAAAATTTCCAATAGTGGGGGACTGGCTACGTAAATTATGATCCAGCTCTGCCGTGGGTCCGCAGAACATTGTGCTGTGGAAGAATATTAAAGGACGGGAGAAAACGTCCATACCACGTACACATGCGTTCATACGTGCTCAGTCACTCTGGCTCTTCGTGACCCCGTGGACTGTAGCCCGCCAGGCTCCTGTGTCCATGGGATTCTCCAGGCAAGAATACTGGAGCAGGTTGCCATTTCCTCCTCCAGGGGATCTTCCTGACCCAGGGGTTGAACCAGAGTCTCTTGCGTCTCCTGCATTGACAGGCGAGTTCTGTATCACTGAGCCACCTGGGAAGCCCTACGTACACATAGCAGGCTTAAAAAAACCTAGAATGTTCAGTGTGCTGATTGTATAAAACAAAACAAAGCAAAAAACAAACAAAAACCCTAGACTGGCAGGAAATACACTGAAACATCAACAGTGAATTATTCATGGGTGGTGGGATTACAGATGATTGAATGTTTCCTTCCTGTTTATCTGTATTTTCTGAATTTTCTACAGTAAATACATATTTCACGTATATATATATATAGTTAGTTAGAAACAAATAATCACCTACTTTATAAAAAAGAAAGAGGGAGTTTGGAGGTGGAAGGGCTTGTTGAGTTTGTCGACTTGGATGAGATTTGGGAACCAAGCTTAGCATTTGGGAAAAAGCCCCTCGTTCCCCTCCCTCCTCCCTCTCCCGGACTCCCGAGAGAGACATTCGTAAAAAAAAAAAAAGAAAAAATGCACTCAGCTTTTTTTATTTTTAATTACAACTTGCCCAGTAATCACCATAATCACTTATCTCGGGCATTTGTTTAATTATTCAGTCACTAAGTGTCTGCTGAACACCCATTTTGATGCCGGAACCACACGAGGCCCAGTGGACCCAAAAGACGCAGGCCTCACCCAGGGGGAACCTCCAACTTCAAGCAGCTCAGGAAGAAGGGAAACAAGCACCTAGTCTGTGATTTTTACATTTGAAAATAGTGTTTCTTTGCCCACACTTCCTGAGGGCTTGTGTAAGTTTCCGCACTCTTCACTTAGAAAGAATGTCACGATTATTTATGGACAAGGATATTCATGAAATGAATTGGGAGCGAGTTTGATGTCCAAAATTTCCAATAGTGGGGGACTGGCTACGTAAATTATGATCCAGCTCTGCCGTGGGTCCGCAGAACATTGTGCTGTGGAAGAATTTTAAAAGGGACGGGAGAAAACGTCCATACCACGTACACATGCGTTCATACGTGCTCAGTCACTCTGGCTCTTCGTGACCCCGTGGACTGTAGCCCGCCAGGCTCCTGTGTCCATGGGATTCTCCAGGCAAGAATACTGGAGCAGGTTTCCATTTCCTCCTCGAGGGGATCTTCCTGACCCAGGGGTTGAACCAGAGTCTCTTGCGTCTCCTGCATTGACAGGCGAGTTCTGTATCACTGAGCCACCTGGGAAGCCCTCGTACACATAGCAGGCTTAAAAAAACCTAGAATGTTCAGTGTGCTGATTGTATAAAACAAAACAAAGCAAAAAACAAACAAAAACCCTAGACTGGCAGGAAATACACTGAAACATCAACAGTGAATTATTCATGGGTGGTGGGATTACAGATGATTGAATGTTTCCTTCCTGTTTATCTGTATTTTCTGAATTTTCTACAGTAAATACATATTTCACGTATATATATATAGTTAGTTAGAAACAAATAATCACCTACTTTATAAAAAAGAAAGAGGGAGTTTGGAGGTGGAAGGGCTTGTTGAGTTTGTCGACTTGGATGAGATTTGGGAACCAAGCTTAGCATTTGGGAAAAAGCCCCTCGTTCCCCTCCCTCCTCCCTCTCCCGGACTCCCGAGAGAGACATTCGTAAAAAAAAAAAAAGAAAAAATGCACTCAGCTTTTTTTATTTTTAATTACAACTTGCCCAGTAATCACCATAATCACTTATCTCGGGCATTTGTTTAATTATTCAGTCACTAAGTGTCTGCTGAACACCCATTTTGATGCCGGAACCACACGAGGCCCAGTGGACCCAAAAGACGCAGGCCTCACCCAGGGGGAACCTCCAACTTCAAGCAGCTCAGGAAGAAGGGAAACAAGCACCTAGTCTGTGATTTTTACATTTGAAAATAGTGTTTCTTTGCCCACACTTCCTGAGGGCTTTGTGTGTACAAAGTCTGGCGCTTGGTCCTGCGATTTCTTTGACTCCTTTTGTCTTTGACTGGATTGAAATAAGATTTAGGGTTAAGGAACAGATTTGTTCTATGTCTCTTCCTCCTCCTCTCCCAAGGCACTTCCCTTCCAGTTTCATCTTTTTTGTGAAGAGTAAAGGTGACAGGGCTTGCTGCCCTGGGGAAGTCAGGGAGTCTGTCTCTGGTCACCTGCCCGTCCCTGCAGCGGGATTTGGGGATAAAAAGCAGCAGCTCGGGGAGGGGCGGGGAGAAAAAAAAAAAAAAAAGCAGCAGCTCTGGAGCCAGGGCCTACCGCCTCAGCTTGGGAAAGTCATCCTCTGTGCCTTGGTTTCCTCATCCATATAATGGGCACATTTGTAATAGTAACCAACCGGCACAGTTGTTGTGAGGACCTAACAAGACAGTACGTACAAGTGCTTAGCCGCAGCCTGGCACATAATAACTGCTTGGTAAATAACAGCGATTGACATATGATTAGGTGTTGCTTTCCATCACTGCTGAAGACCAGAAACCGAAAAACTGTGACCAGGAAGCCGAGCCGTGATTACTTTCAAGGCTGTCCCAATTACACAGACGGAGACAGACTTACATGTTATTTGCTCAGCAATCAATCACTGCGGGCCTCCCGGGTGGCACTGTGCTTGGATCCTTGGCTTCTGTGATAAAGGCTCAGACCCTACTGTGTGGACGCTCAGTCTAGCAGGGAGGGTCGTCCCGGGACACTGGGAAGTGGGAGAGGCTGGTGATCACAGGCAGTGCACCCAAGAGGCAGAGGGCTAGAAGGGGTCTCTCCACAGAGCCCTTAGTGGACCTCCCCTCCCCTCCCCCATGCAGCCTCCTCCGTGCAGATTCAACTTGGCAACTCCTGGCGACCCCAAGGTGGCTCCAGCTCCTCCTCCTTCCCCTAAAATTGATCTTGGGTACTTTCTAGTCGCTCTCTACAGATATGCACCCCAAAGGCAGGGAGACTGTCTCCATTCACCCATGGAGACTATCTCCATTCACCCCAGACAGTGAGGACCTCCTAGGTGCCAGGCTGAGGTGCTGAGGACACAAGGGGACACAAAACAAAGGCCCTGCCTCCAAGGAATTCCCATTGTAGCAGGGGCAGCTGGACAGGAAATACAGAAACAAACAAATCAGCAAAATCTCTGAAGACACTCAACCAAAGTAAAATGAGAGAGAAAAGCTGGGAGCTGCATTAGGGAGAAAGCCTCCCCAAGGAGGTAACATGTGAGCAGAATGATGCAAGGAAGCAGCTGAAAGAAGGGCTTTCTGGGCAGAGGAGACAAGTGCAAAGGCCCTGAGGTAGAGACAGCTTGGTGATTTCCAGGACAGCAAGAAGCTAGGATGTTGGGACAATGTGACCAAGGGGAGGGTGGAAGGAGGTGAGGTCCAAGGGCAGGCAGTGGCCAGACCTCGCTGACCATGGGGAAGAGTTTGTATTTTATTAGGGAAAGCTCAGGAAATGCTAAAATGAAGCACATGAGGAAAAGAGGATCTAATTTCAGTCCCTGTGAAAGGACCTGGGGGTGGGGAAGAAGGTACTAGGCTACTTTTTTTGGGTGTGGTGCTTTCTCCCTGTCCCTTGCTTTGTTTTACATTTTTTTTGAGATAAGGGTGGTGGGAAAGAAAAAGGAACCCCCCTTTTCACCTCACCCCAATGTCCGCTTGCTCCTCCCGGCCTTGCCACAGCTGGTTTCCAGCTTCCCCCACTCCAGATGCGGTTCCTTCAGATAAGGTAGAAAGACCCCTTGGGGGATGGAGCAGTTGTGAAGCATCAGAGGCACAAATAGAGGGAAGAATACATGTTTTAATGAAAGTTCGGTGGGCGAGGTGTGGCTGTTGGGGTGTGTGGGGGGCAGCAGGTGAGCCTTATAGTAGGAAGGGGGCAAGGGAAGAGATCAGCTAACTCCTCAACCAGCGCTTCAGTGGCAAAGCCTCATAGTTCATTTTTATCTCCCGGCCTTGGTAAGGATGCGCTCTTCACTGCGGCTTGGTGAATGCGTGCTGGATAAATGAACAAGAACAGAACTGCCATGGGAGAAGAAAGGACCGAAGAGGAGAAGGAAGGGAGAGCGGACAGAAAGAAATGAGAAGGAGAGGGAAGGCCAGCTGTCCCAGGGAGCAGCGACAATTACTGGCATCGATCGATCACTGTCTTGGCCAAGTCACTTTTCCTGCATTGACTCATTTTAGCCTCTCAGCACACCCAGCAGGAGTGCAATCATTATCTCCATTCTACTGTTGAGGCAACTGAGGCACAGAGGGTGAAATACCTTGCTCAAGGTCACCCGGCTGGTGAGTGGCTCTGGCCCCAAAGCCGAGCTGCCAACCACATCTTTGCACTGTCCTAGGAGTGAAATGAGCCCAAATCAAGTTAGAATAACTCCTGCTCACCTCTCAGCTCATCAGCCCCAGTCCTGAGAAGCTTTGCTGAGACCTCGTGACGATGCCCTGGGCAGAGGAGACAAGTGCAAAGGCCCTGAGGTAGAGACAGCTTGGTGATTTCCAGGACAGCAAGAAGCTAGGATGTTGGGACAATGTGACCAAGGGGAGGGTGGAAGGAGGTGAGGTCCAAGGGCAGGCAGTGGCCAGACCTCGCTGACCATGGGGAAGAGTTTGTATTTTATTAGGGAAAGCTCAGGAAATGCTAAAATGAAGCACATGAGGAAAAGAGGATCTAATTTCAGTCCCTGTGAAAGGACCTGGGGGTGGGGAAGAAGGTACTAGGCTACTTTTTTTGGGTGTGGTGCTTTCTCCCTGTCCCTTGCTTTGTTTTACATTTTTTTTGAGATAAGGGTGGTGGGAAAGAAAAAGGAACCCCCCTTTTCACCTCACCCCAATGTCCGCTTGCTCCTCCCGGCCTTGCCACAGCTGGTTTCCAGCTTCCCCCACTCCAGATGCGGTTCCTTCAGATAAGGTAGAAAGACCCCTTGGGGGATGGAGCAGTTGTGAAGCATCAGAGGCACAAATAGAGGGAAGAATACATGTTTTAATGAAAGTTCGGTGGGCGAGGTGTGGCTGTTGGGGTGTGTGGGGGGCAGCAGGTGAGCCTTATAGTAGGAAGGGGGCAAGGGAAGAGATCAGCTAACTCCTCAACCAGCGCTTCAGTGGCAAAGCCTCATAGTTCATTTTTATCTCCCGGCCTTGGTAAGGATGCGCTCTTCACTGCGGCTTGGTGAATGCGTGCTGGATAAATGAACAAGAACAGAACTGCCATGGGAGAAGAAAGGACCGAAGAGGAGAAGGAAGGGAGAGCGGACAGAAAGAAATGAGAAGGAGAGGGAAGGCCAGCTGTCCCAGGGAGCAGCGACAATTACTGGCATCGATCGATCACTGTCTTGGCCAAGTCACTTTTCCTGCATTGACTCATTTTAGCCTCTCAGCACACCCAGCAGGAGTGCAATCATTATCTCCATTCTACTGTTGAGGCAACTGAGGCACAGAGGGTGAAATACCTTGCTCAAGGTCACCCGGCTGGTGAGTGGCTCTGGCCCCAAAGCCCGAGCTGCCAACCACATCTTTGCACTGTCCTAGGAGTGAAATGAGCCCAAATCAAGTTAGAATAACTCCCTGCTCACCTCTCAGCTCATCACCGCTCCCTAGTCCTGAGAAGCTTTGCTGAGACCTCGTAGACGATGCCCTGAAGTCTAGCAGCCCACAACGGTGTGCACCAGCCAGTGGCACTTTCTCCTACTCTAATGCAGTCTGTTGAACACTTCTCCCAGCTGCGGGTCATCCTTTGAATTTGTATTTATTTATTCAACAGATCACTTGGCTATTTGTTTACTGCTGTGGTCAATTTCTCCCTATCTCGCCATGGGAGTGTTTCCTCCTTTCTCTCAAGTCCATGTCCATCCTGCCCTTGCTCTGGAGGGAAGACAGGTGCAGGAACTAGCTCCGTCCTGGCATGGGGGTGGTCTGGCTGCAAAAGGCGGGACCAGAGCTACCGCTGCTGACCTCGAGGCTTGGCCTGATGTGGTCACCTCAAAGTATCTGGGAGGTGGGCCGGCTGGGCAAAGGGACAAGAGGGAGGGTTGATCTCCAGTGGAGTATGAAGGTCTCCCCTCAGAGAGGCCTTCTTCATTACCTGGGCCGGGTAAATTAGCTCTCCCAAGATACTCTTTATCTTACTGCCTTGTTTTATTTTCTTCAAGAACCGTTTACTCTCTGAAACAATATTACTCATTTTTTTTAATGTACATTATCTGCAACCCCCTCCCGCCCTTCGGCCCCCACCCCAGGTTCATTCTTCACGACCTATCTTGTTCACTTAAGGATTTATTTCTTGCACAATGGACTGAATGAAAAACTCGCTTGATTTGCAAAAAATAAGTGCAGAGCAGGTATTAAACAGTGAGACCATCACATTGTAACTTGCGGGAAAGAACTGGTTCTTCGGTGGAAAAGTGGGAAGCAGAGCACCTCGCGGGGTTCAGAACAGGTGGAATGTGACCCACTCCCATCCCTCCTCTCTTGTATCCCAGCCTCTGCTCCACTCAGTCAGGGGTGGAAAAGGCTTCTCTAGCCGCAAAAGGGAACCTGCGCTCAGATGCTGCTCCGCAGGCTGCGTCTAGCCGCGCGCGCCAGCAAAGCTCAGCCGGGGCGGTGGGTGGGAAGAAACCGGGAGGGGAAGGTCTTGGGGTGTGAGGGTGGAGCGAAGCCCGGCCCCGCGATCCGGCCCGGGTTTTGCATGCCACCCACTCGCCCGCTCGGCCGCGGAGAATTCCATAATCACAGCGGGCGAGAGCGGAGACTGGGAGCGAAAAATCCGGGATCCGGCAACTTTGGGCAGCGCATGCGCGCCCGCGGCGCTCCATCCCAAACACACACACATTTTTCCCCCGGACTTGGAAAGTCACCCAAAGCCGCCCCAAGTGCAGGTAAGAGACTCGGCGCTCCCTCCGCCGCGGACCCCCTCACACCCCTCAGCTCCGCGGCCCTCCTGGGTGCTTCCCCGCCTCGCCCCCTGTCCGGGTGCAGCCCCCCACCCCCGGGGCTGCCGCTTGCAGCCGGGAGCGGGCGAGCGAGCGAGCGAGCGAGAGAGCCAGCCAGCCAGCCAGCCTGTGCGCGGCGGCTGCCACCCGACTCCGGCCGTGCGGGCGGCAGGGGGCACGGAGGGCTGGCACGGGGGCTCGGGGCGGCGCGTCGCCCGCCGCGGCCAGGGAATGCCCAGCGCGCGATTCCGGGGAAGGGGAGGGCTGCTGCTCCGGGGGGTCACTAACTCCAACTGAGGGGCGGCGGGGTAGGGGAGACGAGGGGGAGGTGCCAGGCGCTAGTGCGGGACTTTGCAAATAGGATGGGGGCGCCCCCCGCGCTGCGGGCTCGGTGGGGGGGGGCAGGTGCTCGCCAATACCCGGTAATCACTCCTTCCCCTACGTTCCCCCAACCTCCTGAGTTGCAGGGGTTCGTGCGCTCTCCAGGGCGGAGAAGGAGGCAGGGATGAGGGGTGCCTGGGGTGACTTTGCAAGACTTTGTTCAAGGGAAGGGATGGGTGGGAAACCCCTCCAACCGACTCTTGTGCCCCAGTATCGGGGTGTAGGTGCTACGGGCAGAGGTAGGCAGTGTTCACTAAGACGTGGGGTGCCAAGGGGTGCCTCCTGGTGGGAAAACGAAGGCAAGAGGTTGCTTGGCTGCGGGGAGCGGTGCCCCCTTTTTCCTTTGTGCCTGGGAAGTTTGTCTCAAGTACGCTGCTCCGGGCGCGGCAAGTGGCGCTCCTCACTGCCCCCCACCCCCACTCCAGCCTCCCCGGGTGTAGGGCTGGCATTGCTGGGCAGGGAGCCGGGCGCCGGCTCAGGGCCGTGGGACTGTCGGCCGGAGCCCGCCTGGGTCCCGGGAAAAGTTCGGGGGAGTTGCCGCGGTTGTAGTGTGCGCTGGGAGAGAAGTTGCGCCCGGGGACGTGGGGCGCTGGGCTGACGGGCCGGTGGGCGGGTGGTATCGTGCACTCCTAGGGGCTCCGCGAGGTGGGCGAGGGTCTGATGGGGTCTGTACTCCTCCAGGGTGGGCTGAGGGTGACGCTGGGGCTCAACGGTTGGGGAAGGGGAGTCCGGAACCCAGGGGCGCACAACTGAAACAGGCAGCAGGAGGAGGACCGAGAAGGGCAGCTTGTGGGAACCCAGGGGGGGACCGAAGGGGAGAGGGCCGGGCCGTGCGGCCACTTGGGGTCGAGTTTCAGGGCAAAGGAGCGCGCGGAGGCTGGCGGAGGAGTGTCGGGGGAGCGGGGCTACCAGGGGCGCTATGGAATGGGGGATCCGGCCGGACCGGCAGTCCCGGGACAGGGGGCCGAGTCGTGCGCTCGGGGTGAGCCGGCCGGGCGGAGCGGCGGCCGGTTTATTTTTACTCGGTGGCATTTGCAGAATGTGCAGCTGATGGCCGTCGGCCGCCAGGAAGTTTTGCTTTCTGTTCTTTCTCTCTTTCCGAAGCCAGCGCGGCCGGGAGCGGACCGGCTGGGAGCCGGGCCTGGGAGGGGAGGGGGCGGCCGCTGGGGTGGCAAGGTACGGGCAGGGGCGCGCTGGGGCGGCGGGCGGGGGCTGGCCGGGCGAGGGCGGCGGGCGGGCTCTGGGCCTCTGCAGAGCTTTGGGGAGAATGTCTGTCCCCAGCGTTGGAAGCTCCTCGGCGAGGGGAACAGGTGTATGCGCCGTCAATCACGGCGGGAGGGACACTTTGGGGGCGTAGATTAATATAATAATAATAGATTTTTCTCTAGGGGGTGGGCGCAGATTCTTCTTTCAAGCCATCCCCGACCCGGGTCCGGAGTTGGGGGAGGAATGGAGTGCCGAGGGAGGCAGGGGGCCGCTTCACCCTTCCGCACAAGTTCCTCCTGGCCCAGCCTCAGCTTGGGAAGTGGGCCCTGGGCGCGTCGAGGACCTCCTTCCAGTCACGCTGGGGAGGGCGCGGGCGCGTGTACGGTGCGTATGACTTGCTCTCCAGCGAAGCAGCCAAAACACCCCTCCAACGAGCCAGGGGCTCCCCCAAAGCCGGCTGGAGCAAGGGGCGACCGGGGGTTTTGCGTCGCTGCCCCAGCGGCGTCAGAAGCCACGACCCTTAGAGTGCGTGGTTGTCGGGCCAACACCCTGCACACTCAAAGAGGTGGGGGCGGCGAGGGGGGCAAGGCCGGGGTAGTCGTGGGGCAAAGTTGGTAAATTTAGGACGCCACTCAGCCGGTACAGACACACGATGGGAGCGCGCGCGAGGGGACTAGAAAACAGATCGCCAAGTAAAAGGGTGCACCCCCCGCCCCCCCTCCCCGGCGCGCGCGCGCGGGCACACACACACACACACACACACACACACACACACACACTCGTCGCCGTCCTAAAGGGAGCTGTCCGGGCTGAGCAGGAGCAGCTGCGCCGGGCGTGGCGAGGGGGGCCGTCGGTCCCCGGGGGCTGCGCTCCGCGTGCCCGGAGGGGGCGCTGGGCCGTTCGGCGCCCGAGCGCAAAGCTCCGGGTGTGCGCGCTGGTGGCGGCCAGGCGGTGCGTCCCGGGCGGGCGTCGCGTCCCGCGCCCTCTCCGGCGACTCGCACTGCCTCCGCGGACGCCCAGCCGCTCTCCCACTTCCCAAACTTCGGCATTCTGGCTTTCCCCTCACTCGAGCTCTGAGACCGTCTCCAGGACGAGGGAACTTTTCCCTTCCTGACAGCGGCCGCCGTCTCTCTCCTCGGAATCCGGCGAATTGGAGAGATTGACGCCCGTCCCCCCACCGCCCCCAACCTTGTTAGCCACCTTCGAGGCGGTTAACGAGAGTTTATGGGGAATATTGTTGAACTTCAGTAATCAGGTTTCCAGCGATCTTATGCCTCCTGTTTAATTTATTAGACTAGTTATTTATTCTGTTGATGATAATCTGTTGCTGGTTTCTATGGAGATGTTAAACTGATCTCTTTCAGAAATCAAACTCCATATGCACTAAAACGTTTAAAGGGGCAGTGCCTCCCTCCTCCCCCCAACACCCCTCTGCCTTTTTCTGTTTTGTTTTTTAGACTTTGCACCTTGCAGACACTTTGCGTCTTTCTGTGAGTCTGGGTGCATTTTATTTCCTTCTTCCCAAGGACAGGAGCCCGGAGACTCACGCTTTGTGGCAAGTACTGCTTATTATGGCTAGAAGAAAGCCAAGGCTTTGATCCCTAAGTTGCATCATCATTTAAAACAGATCATTTCACCACCACCCCCTTCTCCCCCATAATATAAGAGCAAAATTCTTTCAAGATCAAAGAGTCCAATCTTTAAAAAAAAAAAACACTATTGTCAGAAAAATAGGAAGTCAGTCAAATGTGAACCTCTCCTATATATCTGCTCCCCTTGTGTTTAAAGAATTTTTTAATAAGAAAAACAAAACTTGTAGCTCAGCTAATTTTTCATACTTATTAATAGTTTATCTTGCCCCACCCCACACTTTTTTTTTTTTTAATTTAAAAAGAAGTTCAAAGTTAGATTTCTCTGCCTGTGGGGGTTGAGGTATATTTGCTTCTCATTTAGATCCTGACCATCTGTTTTTGGAAAACTAGCCTCTGGGAAGAGGGGGAAAGGAGTTTTTACTCAAACTTAATGGAGAGCTTTAGAATTAAAAAAAAATACTAACCCAAGTATTTTAAAGTGTTCATTTTTCTACTTTTTAGGAGAATATCAGTAGCCTCTGTCTGGTGTGTGAAAGTATATCAACTTTTCCCCCTTTTTCCTCTCCTAAGGTATTTTTCTGTAGACTTACGGCTTCATGGTGGGCGGGTGCAGTGAATTAAGAAAGTAAGGCAGAAAAAAATAATCTTGGTTTGTGACACTCTGAAAAACTGTAAACCCACTCTGAACTCAGATATTTATCACGCTGACAGATATGATACAAAGCAATTGCATTTCCTAATGATCCTCTGGGACTAAGTTGTAGGTAAAACCATTTAATGCATTTTTAATATTAAAGTAAGGCCTGGGCTCCATTTTCTTGGAGGTGAGGGGCGTGGATGTCCTCTCTGGAGTTGGTGCTTTCTGAGTAGACTGTTGTGCTTTTTCACCTCAGCCCCCCATCTCCACTCCTTCATATCTCCACTTACTTTGGGGAGAGATGAGCCGCACACAGGGCATTTGGCTTTATAAATAAATTTATATTGGGCCAGAAGGTCCAATGCTAAATAAGAGCACACTTTAAAAAAAAGAAGAAGAAAAAAAAAAACCTCAGACTCCACCCCTGCTCTAGGAAATAAAACAGGGGCAGTATTTAAGGTGTTTATTTTTCCTCTTTCTTCTGCCATTCTGGTTCTCTTTTATATTATTTTATTTTGGAAGAGGGTGGAGTGGTTGTTACTTCTCAGCTCAGAGGAGAGAGGAGTCATGCCTGTTATTTCCCTCTTTGCTATATTTTAAAAATCTGTTTGATTTGGATTGCAAACAGAAAGGCTTACGGGTAGAAAAGAGCACTGTGGCTTTAAACTCACGAGTTTGCATATTCTCCTTGTATCTTTCCCCTTTGCTAATTATTGTGTTGTTTTCAGAGCAAATATGTCATATCCATGGCGACCGGGCAGGTTTATTGTCTTTCTGAAGCAATAGCTCACATAAGTAATTAATGACTTTCTTTTTTTTCCTCTGGCTTAGGTTAAACAGATCATTCAAGGAAAGTCATATCTCTCTTCTCGCTCTCTCTTTCTCTCGCTCTCTTTTTTAGCCCAGTGACATAAGAACATGAGTTAGAACAAGAAAATACTTTAACCAAGAAGTCAACAGCTTATTTTCCTCCATTTCTTTTAAAAGCTAAAGTGTCAGCTTTCAGACATATGAGGCTGTCATTCTTGCAACCGAGAGCAACGTAGTCCACGTCTGGGGTGGAAATTCATTTGAAGGTTGTACAGCAAGGGAAGTGTTCGTGTGGGGGGGAGTAACCTGGAGGAATTTGCTTTCGAGGTGGGGGGAGGCACTCCAAAATGAGTATTTCTCCTGTATTTAGCAGAATTTAATTAAACTGTTTACAGGAAAGCATTAATGAGTTGGTAGTAATGTGCAACACCACCACCCCGCCCGCCCCCTTTGCCCAGTCCGGTTAATTGAAAAGACAAAGTTTTTCTTTTCGATTCACCTTGAACTGCAGCTTTCTTCAGCCTCTGTCTCAAGTGCTTTTTCCTGAAAAAGTACCTTTTGGAATCCCCTCTGGTTAATATTTCCAGAATAATAGCAAGGGATTATTTTTGTTTTTTCCCCTTAGACCTACAACTCAGACCTGATTTCTGCGTCTCCGAAATCAACAGCTATGATTGCCCATGACTTGGCTTTCTAAACTTTGGTCTTTGGTGAGGGGGCAGTTTAAAGGATAGAGACAGCACTTCTCTCCATTCCTAGTGACAGTATCGAGGAGGGTGGAAGCAATGGTTTCCTTTTTAAAAAAATTACTCATTTGTGTTCCACCCTTTTCAAATGGCTCTTTTGCTAATAAGAAGCCGTATGATGTCACCCCTTAACTTTAGGAATATACTAAGTGTCCAACTGATAGGCTCCAGCAGCCCCCGCGACAGACAGACATTAATGAGGCACATTTATATGCTGTTGCCCCTCTTTAAACTCACGAGTTTGCATATTCTCCTTGTATCTTTCCCTTTGCTAATTATTGTGTTGTTTTCAGAGCAAATATGTCATATCTATGGCGACCGGGCAGGTTTATTGTCTTTCTGAAGCAATAGCTCACATAAGTAATTAATGACTTTCTTTTTCCTCTGGCTTAGGTTAAACAGATCATTCAAGGAAAGTCATATCTCTTCTCGCTCTCTCTTTCTCTCGCTCTCTTTTTAGCCCAGTGACATAAGAACATGAGTTAGAACAAGAAAATACTTTAACCAAGAAGTCAACAGCTTATTTTCCTCCATTTCTTTTAAAAGCTAAAGTGTCAGCTTTCAGACATATGAGGCTGTCATTCTTGCAACCGAGAGCAACGTAGTCCACGTCTGGGGTGGAAATTCATTTGAAGGTTGTACAGCAAGGGAAGTGTTCGTGTGGGGGGGAGTAACCTGGAGGAATTTGCTTTCGAGGTGGGGGGAGGCACTCCAAAATGAGTATTTCTCCTGTATTTAGCAGAATTTAATTAAACTGTTTACAGGAAAGCATTAATGAGTTGGTAGTAATGTGCAGGGCCCCCTCACCCCCGCCCCCCTTTCCCAGTCTGGTTAATTGGAAAGACAAAGTTTTTCTTTTTGATTCACCTTGAACTGCAGCTTTCTTCAGCCTCTGTCTCAAGTGCTTTTTCCTGAAAAAGTACCTTTTGGAATCCCCTCTGGTTAATATTTCCAGAATAATAGCAAGGGATTATTTTTGTTTTTTCCCCTTAGACCTACAACTCAGACCTGATTTCTGCGTCTCCGAAATCAACAGCTATGATTGCCCATGACTTGGCTTTCTAAACTTTGGTCTTTGGTGAGGGGGCAGTTTAAAGGATAGAGACAGCACTTCTCTCCATTCCTAGTGACAGTATCGAGGAGGGTGGAAGCAATGGTTTCCTTTTTAAAAAAATTACTCATTTGTGTTCCACCCTTTTCAAATGGCTCTTTTGCTAATAAGAAGCCGTATGATGTCACCCCTTAACTTTAGGAATATACTAAGTGTCCAACTGATAGGCTCCAGCAGCCCCCGCGACAGACAGACATTAATGAGGCACATTTATATGCTGTTGCCCCTCTTTCTGAAATTTCACATGTAGCGGAGGGTTTATGTGTGTCCTTAAGAAAGGGAAATGAGATCAAGAGAAAGCGTTTATATTATACTGCTACTTGGATACAATTAAAAAGGATAACTCCCCCATCTGAAGTAAGTTAAAAAAGGCTGTGAGTCAACTGAATGAATCTCGAGGCTTTTGGCATTCAAAATAAAAATATAAAGCAGAAGAGAGATTTATTTGGGATCTGGTTTCTGAAGAGAAGAAGAGAAGGCCAGGCAAGTCTGATGCTGAGACTCCAGCGGAGTTGTAATTGAGCCCGTAACCTCTTGATGTCTATATCAGAAAAACAGACACGAGCAGAGGGAATGGAGGAGAGGCAAACAAGCCTTGTAGAGGAGGGAGCGCAGGGGGAGATTCACAGAGAGAGAGAGAGAGATTTAATTTATAGACATTTTAAAAACCGTAATTTCATTAGGATCTGTTCTTCCCCTTCTCTGAAGGGCAGCCCGGCAGACCGAAAAGGCCGATCCCTCTGCCGGGATGTGTGGTGTTGCCGGGTGGGCAGGAACGTGGGCATCCTTGTCAGTTTCGAGGGAGGATTTATTTCCCTTCTGCCCACTTTATGCTGGCTTCCTTATTTGGGGATTTAGAAATCCCAAATTGCCAAAAGTTAGCTGTGGCTGGCTTCCGGCTGTCTGGTGATCTCCCCTGTGGGTGCCACGCTGCTCTGTGAGCGGGTCTGTCTCCTGCCTGGCCTTTGGCATCGATGCGTCTTCCTTCTGTCTCCAGGCGGCCTGTGGTCCCAGCCACGGGAGACCGCTGGATAGGGGGCCTCCCCCGGCTCTGCCCCCCTCAAGTTCACCAAATTAAGTTCCTGGTTCGGAGGCCGCCGTGTCACGGGGGGACGCTAAAGCCCGTTGTAAATTCTGCAAAAATTAATCAACCATTTAAGAGTTGTACGTTAATGAAGGTGTGCAAGCAAGCCAGGCCCTTCTCCTGCTCCCCTTGTTCAAAGTCCAGCAGAGCGAGGGGTGTCCTGGACGGTGGGAAGGGAAGGGGAAATTGTGGCGATTTTTTTTAACCTAAATAATTGAGAACAACTAGAGAGAGGGAAGAAGAGAGAGGGATTTGTTGAATATAAATCCTCAAGTGCCCTTGTTCCATTTTGTTGGAATTTTTTTTCCCTCCTTTTGGTCTGGATTTGTCCTGTGTGCCTTTGGTGGAAAAGACACGTAGAGAAAGAGAACACAGGAGGGGGATTGGGGAGAGAGAGGGAAGGATGGAAAAGAGAGAGAGGGCTCCTTCGTGTGGCTCCTTCGAAACTCATTATCATTCTTAATAAGTCTTAAGGAATAAAGGAGAGCATTGAGTGTAAATGCTGGGTAATCCTAACACTTCTCAAGGTGAGAGGAGTCCTGAGGACACAGAGAAGAGAGAGAGAGAGAGGGAGAGAGGGGAAGGGGTGGGAGGGGCCTGAACAGCCTGGGGGAGTGGCTGGCCCAGAGTCTGGGGGCTCTGCAGGGGGCCCGGAGGCTGGGGTGGGGGCACCCGGAGGAACGCAGAGGAGATGGTCATCTAAGATAACCCTGGGAATCTCCAGGAGACGGTGACTTGCTGGGACCAGGAGCAGGGCTGTTGGGAGCATCTGGCGGGGGTCAGCCCTGCTGTGGGTTAAGGTGGGGGGCATGGGCCACAGGGCCTTTGCTCCCTTCCGGGCACTGTCTCCCCAGCCAGCTCAGCCCCGCCGCCCCCTGCCCGGGGTGCCTGGAGAAGGCCCAGGGCTCCCGTCCTGCTCCGGCTCCCTTGCATTGTCCGTTCTGGGAGGCAGCGGGAGAGCGCTGCGGCCAGAGCTCCGCTCCGGACACTAGGTGGCTGAGAGGATCTGCAAGGTTTTCCAGGCAGCCACTGGCTTCCTCTCTCCTCCCGCCTGGTGGGGTGGGCTCCGCTGTGCCGGGTCTGCAGGCAGCCCTGACCGACCGGCAGGAGGACCAGTGGGCACGGGCCCAAGGGGCATGGCACGGCTCCCAGGGCCAGCGATCCCAGTGAGCGGCTTCCAGGCGAGGCGAGGAGGAGGCCAGGGGCAGCTCCCAGGGGAGGAAGGCCACCCGTCAGGGTCACTGACAGGAGGGCCAGTTGGAGCCCAGCCCTGTGTTCTCGGTCACTCGGGCAGGAGGCACTGCTGAGGCCGTGGGTGTGGACGGGGAGGGGGTGGTCTCTGTTTCTTCCGTTTTGAGTTCATGTGCCCCCGTTTGAAAATCTTCTTAATAATAATAAAAAACTCTCATCAGCGTAAATACTGTTCATACTTTGAAGGCTTTCAAAGATCTTAAAAAGCCAACTAAGGACCCTCCAGGGTCCCTAGCTCTGGCGGGCGTCTTTCCAATGCTCCGGGACTGTAGCGGGGAGTGAGGGCAGTGAGGAGGCCAGATGGGTGCTCACGGCCACGCTCACCTTTGCTGGGCACAGAACCTGGAGAGCAGAACCACGTCAAACTTTGACACCGGGCCTCCACAGGTGGAGCAGGGCCAGCACTCAGGCTCCTGTCCGAAGAGCCACACCTGCTTAGGTAGTTTTCCTTCTCCAGGCCAAAGGCTGCCTCCCCCCATCTGACCGGCATTGTCCAGGATTCCTAGGATGTCTGAGGAAGGGTCTTAGCCAAGGTCATGTCAGAACTGTGGATTGTTTCCTCTGGGGACAGAGGTGGGCAGGAAGGCACAATTCAGGTTTGACTTACTGTAGTCAGGTTTTGTGTGTGTGTGTGTTTTTTTTTTAAACTCTGTTTCTTTTGGAAGGCAACTTCTGGGGAGCATGCAAAAGGGGGTGCGTGGGCGTCAGAGATGAAGGCTGATGACTGAGCTGGTGTGAAGCCCGGAGGGAGAGCAGGACGGGTTAATGGCGGGTGGATTCTGCTTTTCTGTGGTTTAAAAGCAGTAATGACCAAATTGCATGCCCTGCGTGTGCCTTGCTGACGAGATTTACCGAAAGGAAGCTGAACTTGCCTCTCTGCTGCTGGTCCCGGGGTGGGTAAGCGTGCGTCTGTGTGTGTGTGTAAATGAGAAGACGGGGTGAGGGAATTAGCTCTGCCAGCCTGGCACCCTTCCCCAGCACTAATTGCTGGCAGAGCACCCACGGGGGCTGTGCCAGCGTCTCCAGCTCTGCCCGCCCCCCTCGCCCCCGGGGAGCTCAGCTGTGCAGCTAGCTATGTGAGGGCCATTTCCGGGCCCACTCATCCCGGAGGCTCCTTTGGGAGTTTCAGGGAAATCTGATCCTTGGTTGGGGAGACGGGTGAGGGCCGTGGGCTGAGCCCCAGCATCCCTGGTTTGGGATGAGGGGACGTGGTAAGTCTTGGGTGGTCCAGAGGTCTGCTGAGGTCTGACTGTAGGCACCAGGAGACCCCATTCTGCCTCTGATTCTGCAATCAATCACTGTGTGACCTCGGGCGACTCATTTGACCTCTCTGAGCCTCAGTTTCCTCTCTTATCAAATGGCCTCCGATACTCTTGCCCCACAGGGCTGCCCTGATTGTCGGCCGGGCTTGTAGCTGTGAAGGTCCTTTGAAATAATTAAGCGTGATGAAGAATTTATCATGGTTGCGTTGTCAAGTGCAGGGTGCCCACAATGTCAGAGGAGCCAGTTTCATAGAACATGATATTAACGTCTCAAAGGAGACCCCTGTGAGTTACATTCCAGACAGACGTGAGCCTGGATGCTGCATTGGTGCTGGGGTTGCATTTTTGTACCAGGTTGTGGTTTGGTTCTTTCTTTTTTTTTTTTGAGGGGTGGGGAGTCAGTTGTGTAATTCAGTTCTTAGAAAATGAACCATTAATAAAAAAGAAAGAAGGAAAATGAATAGTTAAATGTATCTATCTCGATAAATCTCAAAACCACACTATTAAGCCCAAAAAAGCAGGTCATAGAAACCACTGTGAGCTTGGGGCTTAGTTGGCGGGTTTTTAAACCATGTGCGTGGGCGTAGAATGAGCTGTGACTGCTGGTTAAGCCCGGAGGGAGAGCAGGACGGGTTAATGGCGGGTGGATTCTGCTTTTCTGTGGTTTAAAAGCAGTAATGACCAATTGCATGCCCTGCGTGTGCCTTGCTGACAGATTTACCGAAAGGAAGCTGAACTTGCCTCTCTGCTGCTGGTCCCGGGGTGGGTAAGCGTGCGTCTGTGTGTGTGTGTAAATGAGAAGACGGGGTGAGGGAATTAGCTCTGCCAGCCTGGCACCCTTCCCCAGCACTAATTGCTGGCAGAGCACCCACGGGGGCTGTGCCAGCGTCTCCAGCTCTGCCCGCCCCCCTCGCCCCCGGGGAGCTCAGCTGTGCAGCTAGCTATGTGAGGGCCATTTCCGGGCCCACTCATCCCGGAGGCTCCTTTGGGAGTTTCAGGGAAATCTGATCCTTGGTTGGGGAGACGGGTGAGGGCCGTGGGCTGAGCCCCAGCATCCCTGGTTTGGGATGAGGGGACGTGGTAAGTCTTGGGTGGTCCAGAGGTCTGCTGAGGTCTGACTGTAGGCACCAGGAGACCCCATTCTGCCTCTGATTCTGCAATCAATCACTGTGTGACCTCGGGCGACTCATTTGACCTCTCTGAGCCTCAGTTTCCTCTCTTATCAAATGGCCTCCGATACTCTTGCCCCACAGGGCTGCCCTGATTGTCGGCCGGGCTTGTAGCTGTGAAGGTCCTTTGAAATAATTAAGCGTGATGAAGAATTTATCATGGTTGCGTTGTCAAGTGCAGGGTGCCCACAATGTCAGAGGAGCCAGTTTCATAGAACATGATATTAACGTCTCAAAGGAGACCCCTGTGAGTTACATTCCAGACAGACGTGAGCCTGGATGCTGCATTGGTGCTGGGGTTGCATTTTTGTACCAGGTTGTGGTTTGGTTCTTTCTTTTTTTTTTTTGAGGGGTGGGGAGTCAGTTGTGTAATTCAGTTCTTAGAAAATGAACCATTAATAAAAAAGAAAGAAGGAAAATGAATAGTTAAATGTATCTATCTCGATAAATCTCAAAACCACACTATTAAGCCCAAAAAAGCAGGTCATAGAAACCACTGTGAGCTTGGGGCTGAGTTGGGGGCGGGTGTTGCTTTTCAGGCAGTGTAGGGGCGCCCACTGTAGGGGTGAGGTGTGCTGGGTGTTGGCATCCTTAGAGTCACTGAGGAACTGCCTACTGTAGATGACGCACTCGAGCCAGCTAGCTGGGGGTCAAAGTTGAGCCCTTACACTAGTTCCTTAGTTAGTCTGTGCCTCAGTTTTCTCATCTGTAAATTGGGGGGAAACAGTTCCTCCCTCATGGGGTTGATGTGAGGATTAGATAAGCTGAAATGCAGGAAGCATTTAGAACAGCTCTGTGTATTCAAGATGCACGTAGGGGTGAGTGTGGATGTACTTGCTGCACGCCACAGAGTGTGTGGACGGGAGGGTCGGAGAGAAGCCACTGTCTGTGTCTCTGGGGGCTGGGACTCTGCTAGGCAATGGGTCACTGTGAGGTTGGTTAGAAATTCTCAATTTGGGGTTTTACCTCTGGGCTGCCTTGGGGGGTCTTCTTGAGGTTTTTGGTGATGAATCAGAAGGGGAGGAGAAGACTGTCCCCACTTTCAGAGTTAGATGCTCCAAGCCTGGCAGGGGTTATTGGTTTCTCTTTTCTGTTGGTGTCAGCCCGCCCATTTCTGGAGCTTGAGCGGGGTGCGGGGGGAGGTCCATCACAGGAGCCGGAGGACACGGGAGGCACGGGGGCTGTAGTGGGGGCAGACCCTAAAGCCGCCGGCGGGCTCTGCCTGTGTTCTCGCGGCCTAGGAGCCAAGTGCTGAGTGCCGGGGGTCCCCGGGGGTCTGCACGTGCACAGAGAATCTGCTGTGGGTTACACATGTGGTTGGCAGGGAGTTCAGAGCTGCTGTTGGAGTTAAGCTGAGCCCCGTGTGAACTGTGTTTCTGTCAGGTGGGTAGATGAGTTCCTCTGAATCTTTGTTTCCACGTCTGTAAAATGGGAGTTGGAATTCCTACATTGTGAGAGTTAGGTGAGGGGAGAGTGATTGTAGCTACCACGTGCTGAGGGTTGATGTCCAGCATTCTTTCACGGACCATGCTTCACCCAGCAAGCGGCACCCAGTAGGGACCTGGGATCAGGATCAGTAGGGATCAGGATTGGGCGATGGACAGCCCAGCCCCCGGCCAAGCCTATGGTGGGTCCCTGGATGACCTGGAGCTGACTGGGGTGCAAGAGGGCCTAGCCAGGGGAACTGGACAGGGTCTTGATGTGGTTGGAACCAAGATTCCCCCCCTACCCTTGGGTGATCCTGCCTGGGCGGAAGTGGGGAGGGAAGGACCCAGAGCAGAAATAGAGAAGGCCGTGACCGAAGGAGGCAAGGGCGTGGGGGCTGAGGCGCAGGGAGCACTGGAGGGGCGAGGGGCACTTATGGAAGATGAAGTGTATGAAACTCCATCGGCCTCTCCCATTTCACTGTGCTATGCCAAAACACCCCGGTTCTTGTTTCACTATCTGAGATCTGGGAGCAGGTTAATTTCCATGACGAACTCCAGGCCACGTGCTCGGAGGGTTTATCTAATTAAATTGATGCTTTTTTTTTTTTTTTCTAAGAAAGAGAAAAAGGAGGGGAGGGGAGGAGAAGAGGATAGGGAGGGAGGAAGGAGAGAGGGAGGAAAAAGAAATAGAGGAACCAAAAGAAGGAAAAGAGGAAGGGAGACAGGCAGACCAGGGATTTCTGGAAGGCCATGACAAGGCCATGGAGGAGATGCCTGGTGGCTGGTTGTGGGAGGCGGGGGCGGGGGCGGTCGGGAAGAGGGACTTCCTGGTGGGCCATGTTTCTGTCTTTGGTTACTTTTCATGTATTTCCTACATTGCTCTTGGACTGGGAGGGAAAGGAGTAGCTAGAGGGATTCTGTTCAACACAGTAACCACCAGTTCAGATGGCAACTTAGTTACATAGTTCTTCAATGAACTTGCCACATTTCAAGTACTCCATAGTATCTAGTGGCAACTTTGTTGGGCAGCACAGAGAAAGAACACTTCCATCCATAAACTTCTATTGAACAGAGGGGTACTTCCCTCAGAACCTGGGCTAAAGGAATGAACCTTCAAAGGAGATGCAGGTAGGGGACAGGCGGCAGCGATGTGCCCACAAGTCAAAGGGGCCTCCCTTCCTGGAGCCAAGGCCTCCATGGTTCTGGGGCTGGCTTCTCTATAGATTCCATGCGTGTTTCCTCTCTCTCTTCAGGGGCAGGTGGGGCTAGCGTTCAGCAGAGCAGGCTGAAGATCCTTCTCTCACGTACTGTCTTTATGGCCTGGGCAGGGGTCTGAACTCTCTGAGCCTGTGAGATTGGGCTCGCAGTGGACAATGCCTGCGTCCTCAGGTCCTTGTGACAGTTAACTGAGCTGCTGAGTCTCACTTAGGGTCTCGGGCTGGGCACACAGCAGGTGAACACTTGAGAAGCGGGGACCATTGTTAGCATAATCATTATAGTTACAGTTGTTGATATTATTTTCATAGTGATGTTTGAAGAGCTTTTGTGGCTGCTAAGTTCTTAGGGACACTCCTTGACCAAATGCTGACTTCTCTTTAATCACCACTTTATATGAGCCCTCCCCAAAGACCCTTTTATCTGGCACCCTGATATGAACCCCTGGCCACGTGCTCGGAGGGTTTATCTAATTAAATTGATGCTTTTTTTTTTTTTTTCTAAGAAAGAGAAAAAGGAGGGGAGGGGAGGAGAAGAGGATAGGGAGGGAGGAAGGAGAGAGGGAGGAAAAAGAAATAGAGGAACCAAAAGAAGGAAAAGAGGAAGGGAGACAGGCAGACCAGGGATTTCTGGAAGGCCATGACAAGGCCATGGAGGAGATGCCTGGTGGCTGGTTGTGGGAGGCGGGGGCGGGGGCGGTCGGGAAGAGGGACTTCCTGGTGGGCCATGTTTCTGTCTTTGGTTACTTTTCATGTATTTCCTACATTGCTCTTGGACTGGGAGGGAAAGGAGTAGCTAGAGGGATTCTGTTCAACACAGTAACCACCAGTTCAGATGGCAACTTAGTTACATAGTTCTTCAATGAACTTGCCACATTTCAAGTACTCCATAGTATCTAGTGGCAACTTTGTTGGGCAGCACAGAGAAAGAACACTTCCATCCATAAACTTCTATTGAACAGAGGGGTACTTCCCTCAGAACCTGGGCTAAAGGAATGAACCTTCAAAGGAGATGCAGGTAGGGGACAGGCGGCAGCGATGTGCCCACAAGTCAAAGGGGCCTCCCTTCCTGGAGCCAAGGCCTCCATGGTTCTGGGGCTGGCTTCTCTATAGATTCCATGCGTGTTTCCTCTCTCTCTTCAGGGGCAGGTGGGGCTAGCGTTCAGCAGAGCAGGCTGAAGATCCTTCTCTCACGTACTGTCTTTATGGCCTGGGCAGGGGTCTGAACTCTCTGAGCCTGTGAGATTGGGCTCGCAGTGGACAATGCCTGCGTCCTCAGGTCCTTGTGACAGTTAACTGAGCTGCTGAGTCTCACTTAGGGTCTCGGGCTGGGCACACAGCAGGTGAACACTTGAGAAGCGGGGACCATTGTTAGCATAATCATTATAGTTACAGTTGTTGATATTATTTTCATAGTGATGTTTGAAGAGCTTTTGTGGCTGCTAAGTTCTTAGGGACACTCCTTGACCAAATGCTGACTTCTCTTTAATCACCACTTTATATGAGCCCTCCCCAAAGACCCCTTTTATCTGGCACCCTGATATGAACCCCTTCTTGCCATCTCACCACATCCCTCCTTTGTCAGGTAAGAGGGAAAGTTGGAACTTCCTCAGAATTAGTGCTTGTGGGCCTTTGTGCTTATGAGTTAGACCCTCTACCCTTTCCAACACACATAAGCATGTCCATGTGTGTGTATTACGCATATACACACTTCTCCATGGGCTAAACTACATTACAGCAAAGTTTGGGGGGGAATGTTGGAGGCAGCAGATGTGGCCCTGGCAGGGCTGGCTAGGTTGCTTGGGGGTGGAGGTGGGGTCGGTGGCCTCTGGAAGGGACGTGTATGTTTATTCCTGGACATTGCCCAGTGCCCTGTGTGCTAATGTGGAGCTGAAAAGTCCCCTGCATTGTGCAGGCTCCTTTCCCCGTGAAAAGGCAATTGAGTCAGTGAGTTCCGAATGGATTGGAGTTGACAGTAAATGAGAATTTGGCAGTGGGTAGAAAACAAGCCCCCCCTCCCCCCCAACACACACTCACCCAGCCCTCCCTCAACTCCCAGTGCGTGTTCGGTTTTGAGAAGGGGCTGAAAAGAATCACGGTTCTTTGAGTGTGTATCAACAGTATCAGCAGGAGTCCTGCCCCCACCTCCTGCCCCTTCCCTGGGGACAGACCAACTCCCTCCTCCAGGTAGTTGTAACCACCCCCCCACCCCACCCCCACACACTCCGCGTCGCCTCCGTGGCTCCGCCAGCGATCTCGAATGAGTTAAGGGCTGAATCAACTGTAGACCCAGCTGTACATTTGACTCTGGGCTCCTGAATGGAGCGATGTGCTGTGCTCAGCACGACTGGAGACTGTCTGCCCCGGGTGGCCCACCCGGCCCCCACCCTTCGGGGCTCCACCAGCTTCCTCGGGACCTGCCGCTGGCGGCTGGAGAGCTGGTGGCCCCTGCTCTGGGGACCTGGTCTGGTGGCCTCATTCCCCGTTTGCGAGGGAGGTGTGCCATGTTGAGGGATCTGTGTGTGCCACGGGCCCCGCGTCCCAGGATTTTCCACTCCACCATGTCCACGCTAAGTTCTTAGGGACACTCCTTGACCAAATGCTACTCTTTAATCACCACTTTATATGAGCCCTCCAAAGACCTTTTATCTGGCACCCTGATATGAACCCCTTCTTGCCATCTCACCACATCCCTCCTTTGTCAGGTAAGAGGGAAAGTTGGAACTTCCTCAGAATTAGTGCTTGTGGGCCTTTGTGCTTATGAGTTAGACCCTCTACCCTTTCCAACACACATAAGCATGTCCATGTGTGTGTATTACGCATATACACACTTCTCCATGGGCTAAACTACATTACAGCAAAGTTTGGGGGGGAATGTTGGAGGCAGCAGATGTGGCCCTGGCAGGGCTGGCTAGGTTGTTTGGGGGGTGGAGGTGGGGTCAGTGGCCTCTGGAAGGACGTGTATGTTTATTCCTGGACATTGCCCAGTGCCCTGTGTGCTAATGTGGAGCTGAAAAGTCCCCTGCATTGTGCAGGCCCCTTTTCCCCCGTGAAAAGGCAATTGAGTCAGTGAGTTCCGAATGGATTGGAGTTGACAGTAAATGAGAATTTGGCAGTGGGTAGAAAACAAGCCCCCCCTCCCCCCCAACACACACTCACCCAGCCCTCCCTCAACTCCCAGTGCGTGTTCGGTTTTGAGAAGGGGCTGAAAAGAATCACGGTTCTTTGAGTGTGTATCAACAGTATCAGCAGGAGTCCTGCCCCCACCTCCTGCCCCTTCCCTGGGGACAGACCAACTCCCTCCTCCAGGTAGTTGTAACCACCCCCCCACCCCACCCCCCCACACACTCCGCGTCGCCTCCGTGGCTCCGCCAGCGATCTCGAATGAGTTAAGGGCTGAATCAACTGTAGACCCAGCTGTACATTTGACTCTGGGCTCCTGAATGGAGCGATGTGCTGTGCTCAGCACGACTGGAGACTGTCTGCCCCGGGTGGCCCACCCGGCCCCCACCCTTCGGGGCTCCACCAGCTTCCTCGGGACCTGCCGCTGGCGGCTGGAGAGCTGGTGGCCCCTGCTCTGGGGACCTGGTCTGGTGGCCTCATTCCCCGTTTGCGAGGGAGGTGTGCCATGTTGAGGGATCTGTGTGTGCCACGGGCCCCGCGTCCCAGGATTTTCCCCTCCACCATGTCCACACCAATACACCAGCCAAGAGATATTTACTCGTACCTGGCTCGTGCCCACGGGCCTGGGTCCCTAGAGAGCCAGGGAGGGAATCCTTCCATCTTGCAGACACGCCTCCAGTCACCTAGGTTTGTAAAATGGCTCCCTGAATGGAGCCCTGGCGTCTCTCTCTTCCTGCGGGGTGAGAAGGCACTCCTTCTGGCAGAAGTCCAGCCTGCCCTTTGGAGGTGTATGTCTCCTGGGGGCTGGGGAGGCCTCCCAGGGGCCCGTGGCTGGAGGAGGCCTGGGGGAGAGGCCCCCGTGGAGAGGCACCAGGGAAGAGGGCTCCGAGGCCCAGGTTCTGATCGCTAGTCCCTCGGTCATCTGTGCTGTGATTTCAGGCACCTCCCTAACAGTGTGAATCTCGGTTCCCCCATTTGTAAAGGGGAGAATGCCCCTGCCTGTGGTCTGGGGCTACTCTGAGGATTAAAAGAAATAATGCTGATCAGGCACTTGGCATGAGGCCTGGGCCACGGGGACAAAAAGGAGCTACTACTGCTGCTGCTTCCCTCCCTCTCCATCCTCCCCGTGTGTCACCAGGAAGGCGGGAAGGGAGAGGGCTCAGGCCCGTCCCTGCGTCTAGGCTCCAGGACACCCCAGGCCAGGCTGGAGCCCCAGCCCAGAGGCCACAGCCACTGGATTTTGCTGAAACATACTTGCCAAACCAGCAAAGCAATCCTGTTGGCCCAGTATGGAGCCCTGGAGAGAGCGGGGAGGAGACTTGCCGTGCCCAGGACTGAACTCTTGGACCCCCGAGGTGGCAGCCCCCGGGCTGGCCTGGCCCGCCCGGCCCAGGGAGGAGCCACCTCCCAGACGCTGGCGCCATCTTGCTTCTCCTGGGCCTCTCCCCCGAGTCGGGAGTGTGGCCCTTGCCCTCCCCCAGGAGCAGGTGGCCTTTGCAGCCTGGCACCCGTTCCCAGAGGGCGGCTGCCAGCAAGGCGCAAGCCCGGGGATCGCCCTGGGTGTCCTTTGGGTCCTTCCTAGAGGCCTGTCGGCTCCTGGAGGGGCTCGCCGGGTGGAGGGCCCAGGAGAGGGGCTCGCCCTCTCCTCCCAGGGCTCCCCTCCTCGCCCTCCAGGTGAGTCACGGGAGAGCGGCATCCTCAGGTCTGTGTGCCGGGGCCCCCGCTGGTGGCGGTCGAGGGGAGCTGGCTGGGAGGGGACACGTACAGCATCCTGCTTTTGTCTCCAAGGGGCGGCAAGCAAGCCGAGTTTGTTTTATTATTAATTTTATTTTCCATTTATTTATTTTTTGCCGAGTGGGTCTCAAACATTTTCATTTTATTAAAAGAGGAAGGACGTAGACATTTACCGCGTGCCAACTACGAGTCAGATGCTGTGACTTTTATGGGGAGAAGGACACAGGAAGGTAGTGGTCCGATGCCCATTGCAGCGATCAGGAAATAAGGCTCAGAGAGGTTCCGTCATTTACCTGAGGTTACCCAGCTGGTCAGAGGAGAATGTGATTTTGAATGCAGGCTGATAGGACACACACGCTTTTCCCACACACATGCTGGGAAAATACAACCATCTTTTAAATGGTTTTTGAATATGCATAAAAGGAAAAAAGTCCACCCAGAGCTGAACTATCATACCCCCTCGTTATTTCGTGTTTTTCCTTCTTGTGTATTTTCCCCTCTTTGGTGACTATATATGTGTGTGTGTGTCATATATATTTTACATAATTATGATCGTAAGAGAATATGGTTTGGGTTGAGACCCAGGACGAGGTGGGAGGGTCTCCTGAGCCGGGGCCGCTGGGGAGTGATTGATTCTCGGCAAAATGGAAACCTGGTTTTGGCCCGGAGCCATCTTTTGGGTAATGAGGTTCCTGAAGTTGTGTTGGTGAAAGCAGACTGGGTGAACGGGGTGGCGAGAAAGACCCCTGCCTTCCCTCCTGGGTTGATTTTTGCTCAGTTAAGTGGTAGAATTTTCCTTTTAACTCACTTCCTTCTTGCTTTTGACAAATGGGAATATTTGTACCATTTTCCCGAATGACCTCCTCTCCTTGGGGTAATGAGAAAATGAAAGTCCTTGCTAAGTGCTTTGAGATATTCAGATATAAAAATGGAGAGCTGAGTGTTGTCATGGGCCTTTTTGCTGCCAGGGCGCTTTATAAAGAGGAAGTGCCGTTTGTGGGGGTGAAGGTCAGCGTGGGGATGAAGGCCCCTTCTGGAGGCAGCATCTCTCTGGGCGCGAGGGCGCGGGCGTCCACGGTCTCGCACAGGATGGGCCGGGTTTCAGGGGAGCCCTCCCCCGCTCCTGCAGGTGCACACGCCAGTCCAAGCCCCCATGGTCAAGGTGATCCCGACCACTCAGGCAAAGCCCCCGCCTTGGTTAGAATCAGGGGGATAAATGATTCAATGCAAGGAGAGATCTCCCCCAGCCCCCTTCTCCCCTCTCGCCTGGTAGCATCAGCCCGAGAATAGCACGCGGAAGAAATACTGTCACCTAGGCACGTAATAATCCTCCAGATGATTTCGAAACATGGAAAAAATGTTTATTATGTGAGTGAAAAAACAAAACTACATGCCGAAAGCCGAGGGTGGCGAATGCCCGGATAGACACGGTAGAAGCGTCACAGATAGGAACGGACGAAGGCGATGCTCCGAAATGAGGCCGGGGTGGGGGTGATAGGGTGCCGGAGATCTGTGTTGATTTCACAGCATTTTCTTTGAATGCCCCTCTATGATTAAAACCTGAGGAAGCCAACGTGTCGGCCCAGGAGGGAGCCCTGGGGAGGGGGTGGGGGCGGGGCCGGGGCCGCGCCTGGCGAGAGGGCGCCTGCACCCACAGCCCCCGCAGGGTGCTGAGCTCATGGCTGTGCCAGCCACAGAAACCTATGAGATCTCCAGAAGCCGAGGCGTATCGGTGACTCAGACCTTCGTGTTGTGCTGTTCAACAATAGCTTTTGTCCTTTGCCCAAAACCCTAGGCCAGTGTGTTTAAAAAAATTATAAAATTATGAGATAGTTTGTACTTTCCTTACCAGCCTGTGCCAGCTTTGGGTGCTTTATTTATTCAAGGTGGGGAGGCGGGGAAGGCGGGGTGGGGGTGAGGGGCAGACAGAAAGGAAAAGAAAAACAAGGTAGAACTCGGACAAGGCCCAAGAAACGTTTGAACCTCAACAACAAACTTTCTTTTGTTTTCCCAGCGGGGAGAAAAAAAATAGTAAAGAGGAAAAAATGCAGAGGACCAGTTTGAACCAAATAAAACGACTCACATTTTGGGGCGTGGGGTGGCCTCTTGCAGGAGGGTTGTGCCTTTAGTTTGTGGAACATGAAAACTGCTTCACGCCGCTCATCTCTGGGGTGGGCGTTCAGGGACAACCAGGATGGACTCTGGTAAACATCAACGTTTCACTTGGTGGTGCTGCCCAGGACTACCGGCAGCCTTTGCCCCCTCTTCCGGTTGGGTTTAAAGAAGGTTCCCACCTCCTGGTGTCCCGGGAGTGACTCCATGGTAACGGGACACAGAATTTCAGGGTGAGTCAGGGGTGAAGACAAATTTGCCTTGGACCAGTTTGGACCAGAATGTTCCTCCAGGTGTTGACTGGAAGACATTTTAGGAATAAGATTTCAGAAGAAAGACTTTGGGAGGGGAGAGTTGGGAATGGTGGGAAGGTGTGTAGCTATGTGTGTGAGACTGTATGAGGGACTGTGGGTGGTTGGTTGGGTTGTACAATGTGGTGTGGCAGACGGCGATGCTCGAAATGAGGCCGGGTGGGGGTGATAGGGTGCCGGAGATCTGTGTTGATTTCACAGCATTTTCTTTGAATGCCCCTCTATGATTAAAACCTGAGGAAGCCGACGTGTCGGCCCAGGAGGGAGCCCTGGGAGGGGTGGGGCGGGGCCGGGGCCGCGCCTGGCGAGAGGGCGCCTGCACCCACAGCCCCCGCAGGGTGCTGAGCTCATGGCTGTGCCAGCCACAGAAACCTATGAGATCTCCAGAAGCCGAGGCGTATCGGTGACTCAGACCTTCGTGTTGTGCTGTTCAACAATAGCTTTTGTCCTTTGCCCAAAACCCTAGGCCAGTGTGTTTAAAAAAATTATAAAATTATGAGATAGTTTGTACTTTCCTTACCAGCCTGTGCCAGCTTTGGGTGCTTTATTTATTCAAGGTGGGGAGGCGGGGAAGGCGGGGTGGGGGTGAGGGGCAGACAGAAAGGAAAAGAAAAACAAGGTAGAACTCGGACAAGGCCCAAGAAACGTTTGAACCTCAACAACAAACTTTCTTTTGTTTTCCCAGCGGGGAGAAAAAAAATAGTAAAGAGGAAAAAATGCAGAGGACCAGTTTGAACCAAATAAAACGACTCACATTTTGGGGCGTGGGGTGGCCTCTTGCAGGAGGGTTGTGCCTTTAGTTTGTGGAACATGAAAACTGCTTCACGCCGCTCATCTCTGGGGTGGGCGTTCAGGGACAACCAGGATGGACTCTGGTAAACATCAACGTTTCACTTGGTGGTGCTGCCCAGGACTACCGGCAGCCTTTGCCCCCTCTTCCGGTTGGGTTTAAAGAAGGTTCCCACCTCCTGGTGTCCCGGGAGTGACTCCATGGTAACGGGACACAGAATTTCAGGGTGAGTCAGGGGTGAAGACAAATTTGCCTTGGACCAGTTTGGACCAGAATGTTCCTCCAGGTGTTGACTGGAAGACATTTTAGGAATAAGATTTCAGAAGAAAGACTTTGGGAGGGGAGAGTTGGGAATGGTGGGAAGGTGTGTAGCTATGTGTGTGAGACTGTATGAGGGACTGTGGGTGGTTGGTTGGGTTGTACATGTGTGAATTGTGATGGTATGTGGTTGTGTGACTGGGTGTGTGTGAGGTTCATTGGGCATGTGATTGTGTGTGAGAGATATTGAATGGTTGTATAACTGATGATATGTGCGTTTGTGGTATGATTGTGGGGTAATTGTGATTGTGTGTACATGCGTCCCCTTTAGTCTGAAGCACTTTTCCCCCTGGCTCTGATGGCCATGCCAAGAAAAATTCATGGGACTTATGTCTTGTTCCCCATGCTACCTTTCCCTCTGCCCCAAACCATCTCTTCTAGTCAGATGGCCTTGACCCTGGGCTGACTGGCCATTCCTTCATCAAAATTAGTTCAGCGGATGTTTTAGTAAAATCTGGGGCCTTTGGTAGCAGGGTAACCAGTAAGAGAAGGAGGCTTGTGGGTTACAAATGAAGTCACAGGGTTTCCCTGGCGGTCCAGCAGTTAAGACTCTGTACTTCCACGGCAGGGGGTGTGGGTTTGATCCTGGTCAGGGAGCTAAGATTCTGCGTGCCGCACACCACAGAAAAAAAACAAAAACAAAAACCGAAGTCACAGAGGTCTCTGCCGTGGCCTGGCCCAACACTCAGACCCCTGGACCTGAGCCCCCAGCCCTGCTGGGCTCGTTCCGGGACTCCCACCTGCCCTCACCGAGGCCATCTTGGAAACGGATTTGCTGTCAAGCTTCGGAGGCTCCGTAGGCTTGAATGTGACTTCCTGAGCTCTGAGTCATCACATCCATCCCCAGGAAGGCAGCGCGGGGATGGTCTCACTTGTTTTTCAGATGAAAGAACTGAGGCCCAGAGAGGGGATGTAGCTGGTCTAAGATCACACAGCTAGTCAGTGACAGACTTGGAACCTGGACGGAGGGTTTGTGCCATTTGGAAGCACGGTCATCTCCGCTGATGGCTCAGAGTGAGGCTGACCGGTCCCCAAGGACAGGGAATCCTGCTTTCATCCGCTTGCAGGGAACAAAGGCGGCAGTTCGGACGCTCTGTGGCTGCAGTTGGGTTGACTGGCCCTCTGGGGGGAGGGACTGGCTGCTGGGGAAAGTGCTGGCTGGTGAGGCAGGATGTGGGTGTCCCAGGCCCACCTCTGTCACCCACGAGCGGCCGCCTCCCAAGCCCTGCTGTCTGTGGACCAAGGAAGAACATGGACGCAGTGGTTCTTCTCCCTTTCTACTTCTGGTCGGCTGAGCTTGCTCCCACAGTCCAGAGGCCCCAGCTGGGCCATGCAGCAAACCGTCTCCCACAACCTGCCAAACCAGAGATGCCAGTTTTCCCAGGGCTCCCAGGAGCTCGCTCCCTGCCCGTTTCTTGTGCCAGGGACAGCCTTCAGAGGCTCATCAAGCGATGCCCCCAGCCCATGCCCCATGCACCTGCTTATTGATAACTATGTGTCTGAATGTGCCGCGTGTCAGAGCCCTTTGCTTTGAGTGCTCAGAGGCTGAGATGTGAGAAAATTAAGAGCAGGGGTGGGAAGTGGTACCCTGCGAGGAGAGGCAGATGTGGTGAAAGGGGCAGGCGCCGTGCCCGGGGTGAGCGCCATCTGGGCAGGAGACCTGGCTTCCAGCTGTGGGGGCTCCGGAAGGGCAGAGCCTGGGAGGAATGATTTTGAAGCCACTACTATGGAGATTAAGGGGATGAGAATGTAAATCTCAAGTAAAAAGGTAATTGAATGTAATAGCAAACACTGCTCGCTCTATGTTAATTTTAGCTCTTCCCCTGGATACAAGGCGCTGTATTAGTGTTTTATTACCATTTTGTTTGCACTAATAAAATAGTAAAATTTATTTCAAGGAAGTTGAAGGATGGTTTTACAATGCAAATTTGAAGAAATTGGACTTTTCATTTATGCCTCTGCTATTTTAAACCCTGACGGGTGTAAATTAGCTACAAGGACCGAGCAGACCCCACCGATGGGGACTTGGGAGGCAGGAGCCCTGGCAGAGGTTCCAGACTAGCTTAGGGCATAAAGCAGAGTGCCCGTGGAGAATGTGGGGGGCACGGGGGCCTAATAAGGTGGGACGGGGTGGCGGATGAGGGCGTGTCCAGCATGGACGACTCTGGTCGTGGGCAGGCACGTCACACGCCAAACCTGCAGGGCGACACACGTGGCCGCAGTCCTCAGGGCTGTGTCTTTCCTCTCTGCCCTTTGGCCTCCTTCCTGTCTTGACACTGAGCCTCAATTAACCTGGTGAACCCCTAAGGGGAACTGAGCGACTTCTTTCCTCTGCTACTACGCAAAAGGAGAGGTAGACCAGGTGTCCAGTCCACACATACACCTGGCTATGGGTTTAGGGAACCATAGCATGTGGAGGAAAGACCCTGAGCCTAAAAAGAGCAGAGGAAGAGGTCCAGGCCAGATACCAGCCTAGCAGAGGCTCCCCAGCACCGTCCTCTCGCTAGTCTTCCTTCTGTCTCGGGCATACTTGAGAAACTGGATGAAAGATGTTTTCAATAAGCCACCATTTCTTCGAGTTGGACCAAATGATAGCGTCCACAAACAAAAACAGGCTAGAGGACTGAATTTCTTTCTTTTTTTTTTAAAGAATTGGGTTGTTTGAATTTTAGGGACCTGGATACTGGCACAGGAAGGTACAGAAGGGAAGGAAAGGGGTGATGAGAGTCTCATTTTGAGTTTTGGGTAAAGAATTCAGGTTGGTGCTTGTTTTATCCGAACCGGTTTGTTTATCTTTGAAAACTTATCAGCAGCAATGGCCCGAAGCACTGCACTGGGGGACCAGCTTCCAAAGGGTAAGGACCCGAACAAGTGTTCTAATGTCTGGCGAGGTCCACGACTTGTATTGCCCTGGGTTCTCTGGCTGCCTGCCTGGTGCGGGGGAAACGGTGAGCCGGTGACGCCGGTTTCCAGCCCCAACCCTAGGTCCTGTGGGCTTTTTCCTGACATGTGTTCGCTCCCGGTTTGGGAGTGGTGCGTCTGTGTGTGTATATGTGTGTTTAATGGAAGATTCAAACTGTTGATACCAACACGGGCAGAGTTGAATAACTGGAGCAGAAATGGTGGCAGAAGACACACGAGGCTTTCCTTGACTTCGGACGTGTGAGCTCTGGCGTTAGCATTCTGCTCTGGGGCTGCAGAGAACTTGGCACTGGGGCTGGGGAGGCTGGGCACAGGCTCCCAGCCTCTCCTGGTGGCACTTCTCAGGCCTACAGGATCATGGTTAGAGTGGAAGGGTCTGCGTGCCACGCCATTCTGGTTGGAGCAGGAAGGCTTTCCATCTGGGGCTCTTGGATCAGGGGCCACGGATGGGATTTCTTGGGATCCTGGGGTTCAGGGAACATACAGAGGGCAGGAGACTCCAAGGCCAGACCCCCAGCAGGCATGGAAACCTCTTCCTTCCCCTCGCAGGGAACACAGGAGGCCCTATGGGTCTGAGAAGGAAGCCCCACACTGGAGGAGGTGGCCAGGGCAGCTTTGAGAGTATTGCTGAAATAAACCAGCGATGAAAACATTTTAAAGGGGTGCGTCTTTTAGCTTTGGAAATGGTTTCCGTTTCTCTGAGAGCAGGGTGAGGCGTCAGGGTTGCACTCGGGGTGCATTGCAATCCAAAACTGTAATTACATCAAGGAGCAGACGGAAATGGGAAAAGAGAATTAGTTGTGTGGCCTGCTTGGGCCTGGTGATGGAGGTGGCCGGCCTGACCGCTGTCCTTGGATCGCAGCAGAGATGGTTCATCCTGGAGCACCCTGAGGACCAGCCTGAGCCCCTCTTTTCTTCTCGTCTGCTCCCCGAGCCACCTCTGGAGGGCCGAGTCCCCTCTGAGTCGCTCGGGGCTGACCGCGACCCTCCCTGCTTCTTCTTAATGCCTGTTGTTACCTGTCAGCTCCAGCCTGGAGCAGCAGGAAGCTCCAGTTTGCATTTTAATTGATTCGACAGTCTTTTCAGCATGAGGCGTCTGTGTTTGCGGCCTTCCCTGGTGGCTCAGCGGTGAAGAATCCTCCTGCTAATGCAGGAGACGTGGGTTCCATCCTTGGCTGAGGATGATTCTCTGGAGGAGGAAAGAGCAACCCACTCGAGTATTCCTGCCTGGAATATTCCATGGACAGAGGAGCCGGGCAGGCTGTAGTCCATGGGGTCTCGAAAGAGTTGGACATGACTGCGTGACTAACCAATCCAATCCAATATGTGAATGTGTCTTGGGGAGAGGGTGACCCTCAAGGACGTCACCGTGGCCGGTAAGCACTGGAAGCTGGCCCCTCCGCTGCTCTGTCCTGGTTGGTCTGGAGGAGCCTGTGTCCTGGGCGTCTCCTTTAACTGGGAGAAAGGACGGCCAGAACTCTAAGGTCTTGGACCCGCAAGCTTCTGACTCTGCTTCTCATCCCACTCAGCCCCTCCTCGGGGTGCGATGGTGACATCCCCAAGTATTCTGAACCCCCGGCTCACCTTTATCTTCTCCCTGCCCCTCTTCCTTGCACCTGTCAGCTGTTTCATTGACTGTCTGGCTTGGCCGCCACCCATCCTGTCCTCCCGGGCCAGCTCCGCCCTCCCCCTCCCCCCAGGCCTGTCCTCCCCCCCTTCCTGTCTCTGCCCACGTCTGCCTCTACCTGCCCGTCGCCAGCACACCTGAGCATCCGAGGCTGCCTAGTGGCGTGTGGGGATGGCTCAGGGTGTTTACCAGACAGCCAGGATAAGGTATTAAATCCTGTTGCTGTCTTCCCAGGGCCAGGTTCCTCAGATGGTTTTCCAAATTCCTAATCTCAGTGCCCACATCCCTGCCCGGCCCCTGTTTGATGGGTGCGCTTCTTTCCGATTGAAGCTGAACCCCGCAGGATCTGTTGTGAGGTGGGGTCTGGGTTCCCACCGGCGCGTGATGACATGGAGGTCCAGCCCCTTCCTCCCTGGAGGAAAGAGGTTCTTCCTTCCTCTCTTCCTTCCTTTCTGTGGGAACCTCAGAGAGTAGGGGCCAGTCTTCTGCCTCCAGGTGTTCTAGAGCCTTCTTGGTTGCCCACCTCCCCCACCAGTGTGGTCGTGAGGCAGGAACAGGTAAAGGATAGCCCTTCCCGAGCCCCGTGGGACAGCTCTCCCTGTTCAGAGTGAAAATGGCCAGGGTGGGGCGTTGCCCACAGTCCTGAGTACCCTGGCTTGATCCAGAAGAGAGTGTCTCCTCCATGTCTCTGTGCTGTTTTAGGAGCGCTGAGAAGGAAGCCCATTTCTGTCTGGTGCTCTGGGTGGACACCTGCGCTTGTTAAACTGGCCTAACCTCTGGGGTGACAGGAGGGCTCAGGCGGGCCCCAGGGAACAGGGACACGGAGGGCATCTGCAGCTTCGAGGGGGCCTTCCCTTTCCTGGAACGTCTGAGGCTTTCTACCCTTCCTGGGAGGGCAGGACTGAACAGAGAGAAGGAACTCTGTCCCCCGCCTCCGTCTTCTCTCCCAGAGACTAGGCTAAAAGGGGCACGTTAGCTGACTTTCCTGTCCCCTACCCCCTGAGTTGTGAACTTTCTTACTCCCTAGACCAGGGATCGAACTCACACCCCCTGCCTTGGAAGTGGGGTGTCTTAGCCGCTAGACCCCCCCAGGGAAGTGCGGAGCTGTGAGCTTGCTATGAGGGGAAGAGCAGGACGCTATACCATGATGGCGGCCTGGTTGTGCCCTTCAGGAGGTGCCTGGGACTCATGGATGTGTGCTTTCTCTGAGTGGCCACAGGACCTGGACAGACCTTGTTGGTTTCGGCTTCTTTTTCTCCGGGTCTGTGTTCCCCCTTCCCCTTCCCTCGCGTGCCCCCTCTCCCTCTTCCTCCAGGCAACTAGCGAACTTTCTTGGGTTTCAGGACACTGGGAGCTTCCCTCCCTCTCCCTGTCTCTTCACCTTGTTCCTGCTCAGGCTCCAGGTGGCCTGCAACTCCGCCCTCTTCCTGTTGGCTTGGCATTCCGCTGCCCTGGGCTTTCTTCTGTCTCCAGGAGCAGAGGGATCTCTGGGACAGAGCACAGAGGGCTGGCCTCAGTGAAATAGGGCTGGGGACAGAGCAAGGGGCAGGGGAAGGGAATCTCTTGGAGGTGTTCTAGAGCCTTCTTGGTTGCCCACCTCCCCCACCAGTGTGGTCGTGAGGCAGGAACAGGTAAAGGATAGCCCTTCCCGAGCCCGTGGGACAGCTCTCCCTGTTCAGAGTGAAAATGGCCAGGGTGGGCGTTGCCCACAGTCCTGAGTACCCTGGCTTGATCCAGAAGAGAGTGTCTCCTCCATGTCTCTGTGCTGTTTTAGGAGCGCTGAGAAGGAAGCCCATTTCTGTCTGGTGCTCTGGGTGGACACCTGCGCTTGTTAAACTGGCCTAACCTCTGGGGTGACAGGAGGGCTCAGGCGGGCCCCAGGGAACAGGGACACGGAGGGCATCTGCAGCTTCGAGGGGGCCTTCCCTTTCCTGGAACGTCTGAGGCTTTCTACCCTTCCTGGGAGGGCAGGACTGAACAGAGAGAAGGAACTCTGTCCCCCGCCTCCGTCTTCTCTCCCAGAGACTAGGCTAAAAGGGGCACGTTAGCTGACTTTCCTGTCCCCTACCCCCTGAGTTGTGAACTTTCTTACTCCCTAGACCAGGGATCGAACTCACACCCCCTGCCTTGGAAGTGGGGTGTCTTAGCCGCTAGACCCCCCCAGGGAAGTGCGGAGCTGTGAGCTTGCTATGAGGGGAAGAGCAGGACGCTATACCATGATGGCGGCCTGGTTGTGCCCTTCAGGAGGTGCCTGGGACTCATGGATGTGTGCTTTCTCTGAGTGGCCACAGGACCTGGACAGACCTTGTTGGTTTCGGCTTCTTTTTCTCCGGGTCTGTGTTCCCCCTTCCCCTTCCCTCGCGTGCCCCCTCTCCCTCTTCCTCCAGGCAACTAGCGAACTTTCTTGGGTTTCAGGACACTGGGAGCTTCCCTCCCTCTCCCTGTCTCTTCACCTTGTTCCTGCTCAGGCTCCAGGTGGCCTGCAACTCCGCCCTCTTCCTGTTGGCTTGGCATTCCGCGCTGCCCTGGGCTTTCTTCTGTCTCCAGGAGCAGAGGGATCTCTGGGACAGAGCACAGAGGGGCTGGCCTCAGTGAAATAGGGCTGGGGACAGAGCAAGGGGCACAGGGGCCAACTTCACCCTGGGTCCTCCGCCAGGTCCCTCACCATCAAGGTTTCTTCTGTGGTCTTATAAGTCAGGGCTCCTATAAGAGTTCTAGGTGCCAGAGTTCCTGATTTTTTTTTTGTTTCAGGGGCTTCCTGAAATAAAGGAGAGGGGCTCCCTACCATCAGGTGGCTCAGACGGTAAAGAATCTGCCTAAAGTGCAGGAGACCCCAGTTCAATGCCTGGATTGGGAAGATCCCCTGGAGAAGGGAATGGCTATCCACTCCCGTATTCTTGCCTGGGAAATTTCATGAACAGAGGAGCCTGGTGGGCTACAGTCCATGGGGTCGCAAAGAGTTGGACATGACTTGAGCGACTAAAACATATCCTTTTTCTAATATGTGTTGGGCAAGAAGTACAAAGTGTAATAGAGCAAAAAAGAGGGCAAAGAATATCTGGAAGATGACATTTGCCGTGAGGAGGAGGAGGGTGGCGGTGATATTAATTCATTAGAAAAACTTGTTTACTGGCTTTGCTTAGGTGCCTCCATTTTAAAAGTCTACGTTTACAATAAGTCGCTAATTAAAATATAAAATTAAGCAACAGCTATGTTTTTTTTTCCTCTTACACTTTAATTGCATGATTTTTTGTGATGTAATTTCTGGAAACACCCAGCGTACCTCACAGGGCTGATTGTTTGATAAACTAGAAACACCTGAAACCAACCCCCGAAAATAAATATATAAATCCAAGGGGAACATAAGGTAGATGGGAAATGACAGAGAACTGCAGACAGCACGGAACCGAAAATCCATAATAATAATAATAATAATAAAAACCTTCTAAGGAAGGACGTTTATCCTGCCTACCCTGAAACCAGAATAATCTCGGCATCTCCAGGGGAGAAAAAAAAAGCTGAAATGGAAACTAGATCAAGTGGGGTAGTTGTTCCCTGTCCCCACATGCTTCAGATCGGTGCTATGAAAAAAAAAAAAAGCCAAAACAACTCAAAATCCTTCCTGATTTCATTTCTAGCTAGGCTCAGTATTTACTGGGCCTTTTTCCTTCACCACGGACTTTTCTAGGGGAATTTCTCTATCCCCCGCCTTCTCTGAACCTTGGTGAATGGGGCGAACGATTGTCCCCCCACAGGAAAACAAGCCTCCCCGGGCCTGCAGAGGGTAGAGAGCACGTCCCAGTCTTGGGCTGCGGGCCCAGAGCTCCTGGCTCTTCTAGAAGGTAGTAGCGTGGGGCTTCCCTGGTGGCTCAGTGGTAAAGACTCCGCCTGCCAGTTCAGGAGACGCGGGTTCAATCCCTGGGTCAGGACGGTCCCCTGGAGAAGGCAATGGCAACCTCCTCCAGAGCTCTTGCCTGGGGAATCCCCTGGACGGAGGATCCGGGTGGGCTACAGTCCATGGGGTCACAGAGTCAGACACGACTGACCAACTCAACAACAGCAGCAGCAACTAGGAGGCAATGGGACAGGGTGGTCCACGGTAAGAATGGTGTGTGTTGCCTTTTGCCGACAGCCCCATGGCTGCTGCCTTCTGTAGGATGCAGGCCTGGGCGATTGCAAAATGGCTGAGAAGCCTGTCAGGAGCTGACTCCTGGGTGGGGCTGGGAGGAAACTGGATCCCACTGGCAGCTGGGCTGCTGGAGGATCCTTGGTCCAGCATCGTCCTGGGGCCTCCTGAGTGCTGGGCATCTGGGTGGTAGGAGCAGCAGGGAGAGAGGGGACCTGTGACCACATTGCCTTCTCCTTTCTCCGTCCAAAATCTGGAGACCCTATTGGCCAGGTCCAGTAATCCCTCCATAAACTTATCTCCTGCAGAAAAAGGATTTGCCTCTTTTCTGTCTTTTTTAAAAAAGACATGTTTTTCCTGATTATAAGTAATGTTCATGGCTCATTGGAACATACAAAAAGAAACTGTGAAGAAAGTAATTTTAAAGTACCTAGTGTAGTTAGAGGTACAAGTTAGGCAAACAGAGAGCCCTGGGTTTGAGCTTCAGCTTTGCCACCTGGTGTTGTGACTTTGCGTAAATTACTTAACCTTGCTGAACCTCAGTCTCCTCGTCTGTAAAATGGGGATAGCGCTCATATAGATCTTGAAGGATGGTGACAATTCACTGGGATGATCTACTTGAAACGTTGAGCACTGAGCCTGACACACAGCATACTTAAGCATTAACTCTGTCATTGAGTTGGTAATGAATATTCTACTGCCTGGAGAATTAAATAATGAATCTTTTACTGGGCCTTTTCCTTCACCACGGACTTTTCTAGGGAATTTCTCTATCCCCGCCTTCTCTGAACCTTGGTGAATGGGGCGACGATTGTCCCCCACAGGAAAACAAGCCTCCCGGCCTGCAGAGGGTAGAGAGCACGTCCCAGTCTTGGGCTGCGGGCCCAGAGCTCCTGGCTCTTCTAGAAGGTAGTAGCGTGGGGCTTCCCTGGTGGCTCAGTGGTAAAGACTCCGCCTGCCAGTTCAGGAGACGCGGGTTCAATCCCTGGGTCAGGACGGTCCCCTGGAGAAGGCAATGGCAACCTCCTCCAGAGCTCTTGCCTGGGGAATCCCCTGGACGGAGGATCCGGGTGGGCTACAGTCCATGGGGTCACAGAGTCAGACACGACTGACCAACTCAACAACAGCAGCAGCAACTAGGAGGCAATGGGACAGGGTGGTCCACGGTAAGAATGGTGTGTGTTGCCTTTTGCCGACAGCCCCATGGCTGCTGCCTTCTGTAGGATGCAGGCCTGGGCGATTGCAAAATGGCTGAGAAGCCTGTCAGGAGCTGACTCCTGGGTGGGGCTGGGAGGAAACTGGATCCCACTGGCAGCTGGGCTGCTGGAGGATCCTTGGTCCAGCATCGTCCTGGGGCCTCCTGAGTGCTGGGCATCTGGGTGGTAGGAGCAGCAGGGAGAGAGGGGACCTGTGACCACATTGCCTTCTCCTTTCTCCGTCCAAAATCTGGAGACCCTATTGGCCAGGTCCAGTAATCCCTCCATAAACTTATCTCCTGCAGAAAAAGGATTTGCCTCTTTTCTGTCTTTTTTAAAAAAGACATGTTTTTCCTGATTATAAGTAATGTTCATGGCTCATTGGAACATACAAAAAGAAACTGTGAAGAAAGTAATTTTAAAGTACCTAGTGTAGTTAGAGGTACAAGTTAGGCAAACAGAGAGCCCTGGGTTTGAGCTTCAGCTTTGCCACCTGGTGTTGTGACTTTGCGTAAATTACTTAACCTTGCTGAACCTCAGTCTCCTCGTCTGTAAAATGGGGATAGCGCTCATATAGATCTTGAAGGATGGTGACAATTCACTGGGATGATCTACTTGAAACGTTGAGCACTGAGCCTGACACACAGCATACTTAAGCATTAACTCTGTCATTGAGTTGGTAATGAATATTCTACTGCCTGGAGATAATAGGCTTTTAAATTTTGTATTAAGAATCTTTTTTTTACATTTATGAAATTCTCTGTTTAAACCTGTGCTATCCAATACAGTAGCCTCTAGATACGTGTGGTCACTTAAACTAAAATTAAATGAAATTTAAAAACTCAGCTCCTCGGTCACACTTGTTGCGTGTCCAGTGTGCGGTAGCCGCGCGTGGCCAGTGGCCGCCGTCCTGGACAGAACTGAAAGTTCTACTGGGCAGCATTCTAAATGACAGAGGTGGGAGTTTTGTCTCTGAATCATTTCCTGCTTTCTGTAAATGTTTGTTGATGGCTGCGTAGTGGTCCACGGTATGGCTGGATCACACTTCCTATTAGTCTGAGTCTTCACTCCAGAGATGCTGGAGCGTCCTCTGGACTCTGACTGGGTCCTCTGGCCTCACCTATCCTGACACTGGCAATGGGCACTCTCTGGTTGGTGCCAAGCAACAGAGAATTCTGGGAGGAGCGTGGCCCCGCCTGTTGGTTGGCTCCCAGTGGCCAGGGCAAGGGCGGGCTCTGCTTTTCCCTCGGTGGGCCCTGGCAGAGCAGGAGGGGGCTGTCCCTTAGCCCATGTGCGCCCCTCAGGCTGGCCCTTGCACATGCTTCATCTCATGGGGTGGAGACCAAGGAGAGGAGGAATGCGCTCAAGGTGGTAGTCATGAGCCATCGTGATCTGCCTCCACTCACCTGAGGGGTCCAGCTGTTCCTCAGAACCTCCCAGGGAGCCCCCGAAGAGCGGGCAGTCTTTCTGGGTGGGGAGCGAGAGCCATGGTTGGGGCTGACCTGGCTCCTGGAGGCCTGGGATGGCCTCCAGGTCCTAGTGAGGGTCTTCTGGCTTCTGGAAGGGCCCTGCCTGAAGAGGGTTGTGAGATTCCAGGGTGGGGGTCCAGGGTAGGTGGGGGCAGCTCCAGAAAGACGCTGCAATGGCGGGTGACCGTCCTGTGACTGGGGTTGGTGGAATGTTGGTCAGCGAACCAGGGTGATGGCAAGGGGGTGACCCGAGTCCCTTTACCAGCTGGGCCGTCCACGGCCTCTGGGTGGCCAAGGGCAGAGCCTGGGGTGGGGGGCTGTGGGCAGGGCCGGCGGGGTGAACAACCCCCAGGGCCGTGGGCAAGACAGATACGGAGCGCCGAAACCGGACCTGCTGATGTGGCCCTTTCTGCTTGCAGCGGATCATAAAATATGGCTCAGATTTTCATTACGGGCTCTATCGATTATCTTCTGGGACGGATGAATTATAGAGAACATTAAATTTTTTTTAAAAAAAAGCAAGTGAGAAAGGAAATATCTGAATGAGTTTGGGTGGTCGATGGCAGAAAGGGCTGAGACACCAAGCCTGTGTGGCCTCCGTCTCCGAGCAGGGTGAGGACCAGCCCTCTCAGAGTGGGCAGCCTCTGGCTCCAGCTCTCAGCCTCCTGGCCCCCTGCGCCTCCCTGGGCCTGCCCTGACAGCAGAGGAGCCCTGTGCCCCCCTTGTCTGTGCCCTGCCCCCTCCAGGAATCTGCCTAGGTCCTCAGAAGGCAGGCACTGGGGTTGTTCACAGGATTCTGATCCAGAAATAGGACCTGTCCCAGGCTTTGGGTCTTCATCGATGGAAGGTGGAATCCCTAACTCTGCCGCCTCCCTTCCAGAGACTTCTTGATTCATCTTTTGTCTCCTGGGGCTCAGGGCTAGGACAGAACCTCCTGAGGACTGTAGGTACCTGAGCCCGTTGGCCATCTCAGCTTTCCTCTGCTTCTTATTCCTTGCATCGGTGGTCACCGGTTCAGAGGATTTCCGTTTTTCTTTCTAAGCTTGGGGGAAAAAAGTCCTATCTGGGGTGCACTGCTGTGTGTCTGGAAAGAGAGCCTCCTGGAAGCTCACCCACCCCTCTCTTGCTCCCTCCCCACCGCTCCCCACTCCCTCTCGGTGCCAAGCAGCGTGGTGGGTAGGTGTCAGACAGGCTGGGTTCAAATCTCTTGCCGGTGTGTGACCTTGGGCGGGTCACATCCCTCCCTGAGTGTTTGTTCCTCAACTATCCAGTTGGGATAATAACCTGCCTCGTTGGCCTCATGATGATTACATGTTTTAATGTATTAAGGTCCTCGGCACATAGTACTTAATAAACGTGCACTATTATTATTTTTCTCCTCCGCCGGGGCAGAGGCTGGAAACCTTTCCTCCGTTCTCTTCCTTTAAGCCCTTTTGATTGACTGAATGTATTAAGTACGTATAGCACATGCTATACGCCAGCTACTTTTCTCAGCAGGTTACATGTAATACCCTACTTAATTCTCACAACCATATGCAAGAAGTACTATTATCATCTTCATTTTTTCTGACGAGGAGACTGAGGCACAGAGAAGTTTAAGTAGTTTGTTTGCCCAGGGTCACACAGCTTGTGAATGGCAGCCCACGCCTGGCAGCCTGGCTCCAAAGTTTGCACACTCAACCACAGGCCTGCTGTCCCCGCGATCGGGGGTGGGGTGGGGTTTGTATACATCCCTGCCCTGGTGGTGCTCTCTGGCTGACCCCACTTTCTGACCCTCCCCAGTGGACGGGGCTCCCGGAGGTCCCCAGCGACCCCAGCGTTTTCTGGAGCCCTGTTCTGGGTGGAACTTGTGGCCCCGTCCCATTCCTCACCCTCCTCCTGGCTTTACCTGGGCTACTGAGAAAAGGTGGCGGTTTCCATGGATATCCGTCTCTCTCTGGCGACACGCCCTTTTTTGTATAACCCTGTTCCCTAGAGTTGATTGTTTTTGGCACACAGCTCTGTAAACTCATCCAACAATTAAAAAGGGGGAGGGGTGGAGCGAAAAGGAGACAGATAGTAGCTGTGGGCTGAGTGACACACAGGAGGGGCCCCCGGGGGGCGGACTCCCTCTCCGGCCCTGTGGGCAGCGGGACAGCACCCTTCCTGCCGAAGGTGCCACACAGCCAGCTGGCCCGGAGTTGCGCCGGTTCTGAATTCTCAGAACTCCACTTCATTCTGTTGGAGCCTGTGCTTGGCCCCTTCGTTCCTCCTTGGGGAATCTAAAGAGGCCCGTTCTTGGATCCAGCATAGCCATCTCCAAGAGGCCACCCGAAGCCACGAGATGCCAACTTGGGCCGATCTGAATCTTCGCTGCCCTTGTTTTGGTTAATTGTGTATGTGTTTGCCTCTTTGTGTACCATCAAATACCTCCTGCACTGGGCGTACCCGTCGCAGGCTGTGTGAGCTCACGAAGGAAAAATGCAGTGAAAAACACTTTCGTGCCGCAACTCATCATGTAGGATTTTTGTATTAAGATGTAGATTTTTTTATTGTTTTTTTTCTTCCCCTTTTCCATACAGCCCTGGAGTTGGGCAATGGGCACGTCTGTGTTTTTGTTTTCACTCCAGGTGGTTGATGAAATCTGCTCATTAGGGCTCTGTCCTCTCCCCACCTGGCCCGATCTTCTACCTCTTTATCCTCTCGGATGTAGATCTTCCCCTGCCACACCTCCCCCGTGGAGGTGCTGGTGCCCCTCCTCCCCACCCGTGGCCCATCCACCCAGGGAAGGCCAGGGGATCTGGTGGCCCTGTTCTGAGCCCTGCATCTCTGAAGCAGGTGTTCACTGCAGCAGGAGGTACCGACGTGGGGCAGGCAGCCGCTCAAGTCTCTGTGTCCCCACCCACCCAGCTTCTTGGCTTATCCTGTGTCTGGAGAGAAGATACAAGTTGTCCTGTGCCCGAGGGCCTCCTGACTCAGAGTGGCCCTCTCCTGGGTGGCTGCCTCGCCTTTATCCTCATCACGTGGCAGCGTGGAGTGGCTCAACTCCTTCCTTCTCCAGGAGGTCACACCCGCAGCTGGGACCCTGTTTTCCAGGAGGATCAGAGGGCTCCTCCTGCTCACCAGGTGCATCACCATAGGCCTCACCTCCCACCAGCTAAGCCTGGCCTCTGCCTTCCCTCTGGGTGTGATCTCTGAATGCTTTTGGCTGACTCTGAGGGTTCTGTGGATACCCGGGTAGAGGGCAGGAGAACGGAGATTCAGGAGGGAAAAGAAGCATTAGGGGTGGGTGGGGGTGTGGGTGGGGAAGAGGGGGATCTTTTGAGTGAGTTGGGCCTTGGGACCCGTCAGCCTGAGTCCAGGCCTTGCTCCAGCACTTGCGCGCCGTGTGACCTTTGACAAGTCACTTGGTGCGTAGCCCTGTGCCTGCCCTCCCCCGCCCAACCACGGGGATCGTAATCCTTCCTACTTCATGTTGTAAAGATCTGACGATGTTACACATACACAGCAGTCCGCCTGCTGCTTGCTTGGCCAGTAGAAGGTGTCTGGAAAATGACTTCTCACACGGGCCTCTTGGCAGAGGACGTGCCCTCCACTCCCACCAGGTGCCCCGGCACATAGTAGGTGCTCCGTCAGCTCTTCCTGGTGTCAGCTAGAGCAGGGTCAAGTAACCAAGCGGTCTTTTGAACTTGAAAATTATGAATTCATGGTGTTGATGGAGGAGTCGGGACCAGGACACAGGCCGGGGCTTAGGGGAAAGAAACAAAAGTGAACATGAAACGAGGTGCTAAAGCTTCCTGTTGGAGGAGGGGGGTGAGGCTGCGCCAGGTCCATCTGATTCTGACATGAAATCAGGGACTAGTTCAGTTTCACAAGCACGTGCGCTGCCCACAGCGGGCCAGCTGTTGTGCTAAATGCTGGGGAAGCAGTGATAATTAAGACCTGGTATCTGGCCTTGAGGAGTTACAAACCAAGGGTGGAGACAGACTTGTGAACAAATGACTTTAGCCCCGGGTTTAAAGGCCACAGGGACGGCTGCATGAAGAGCGAAGTAGAGGGGTACCTGGGCCTGCTTGACGTAGGTTCTGGAAGGTTACCTTGAAGAGACTTGAAAGAAGTGGGTGCTGGTAGTTGACAGCATTTCGAGAGCACTCTGAATGCCTTTCGGGCCTCTCGTTGGTCCCCCATGTCTTCTGGGTAGGAGGGAAGAAGGTGTTACCATCGTCAAACCAACGAAGAGTCAGGCCCTGGGGAGAGGACGTGGCTTGCCTGAGGCCCACACTGAGAACTGGGACTCAGACCCCCGTCTTCTGGTTCTCAGCCCAGTGGTATTTCCGCTCCTGCTCTTGGTCTCTCACCCCTTCCCCTGCTGGCCAGACAGCTCGGTCCTTTCGGCTCTGTACCTACTGACCGAGATTCCTGCTGCCCCCATGGCCCTGGGGCCTGTGCTGTGGGAGGGTCCTGTCCGTGGCAGGCCCTGGGGCCCGTGCCCTGGTTTGGTAAATGGGTCAGGCCACTTGGCTGGGGACAGTCCTGGAGCGTGGCTGCACCCTGGCAGAGCTGGAGGCTGGCAGGTATGGCGAGGAGGAGGCGAAGGCCTGGCCACACCCTTTGTTCGGTTGTGCTTGCCGTCAGAGCTAAGAAGGTCCCTCTGCCTGAGGCAGACCCCTCCCTCAGCTGGGGGAAGCCCGACAAGGTCCCCACCTGGGTCCGGAAGACCCTCTTCCCCTCTAACTTGGCCAGTAGAAGGTGTCTGGAAAATGACTTCTCACACGGGCCTCTTGGCAGAGGCGTGCCTCCACTCCACCAGGTGCCCCGGCACATAGTAGGTGCTCCGTCAGCTCTTCCTGGTGTCAGCTAGAGCAGGGTCAAGTAACCAAGCGGTCTTTTGAACTTGAAAATTATGAATTCATGGTGTTGATGGAGGAGTCGGGACCAGGACACAGGCCGGGGCTTAGGGGAAAGAAACAAAAGTGAACATGAAACGAGGTGCTAAAGCTTCCTGTTGGAGGAGGGGGGTGAGGCTGCGCCAGGTCCATCTGATTCTGACATGAAATCAGGGACTAGTTCAGTTTCACAAGCACGTGCGCTGCCCACAGCGGGCCAGCTGTTGTGCTAAATGCTGGGGAAGCAGTGATAATTAAGACCTGGTATCTGGCCTTGAGGAGTTACAAACCAAGGGTGGAGACAGACTTGTGAACAAATGACTTTAGCCCGGATTTAAAGGCCACAGGGACGGCTGCATGAAGAGCGAAGTAGAGGGGTACCTGGGCCTGCTTGACGTAGGTTCTGGAAGGTTACCTTGAAGAGACTTGAAAGAAGTGGGTGCTGGTAGTTGACAGCATTTCGAGAGCACTCTGAATGCCTTTCGGGCCTCTCGTTGGTCCCCCATGTCTTCTGGGTAGGAGGGAAGAAGGTGTTACCATCGTCAAACCAACGAAGAGTCAGGCCCTGGGGAGAGGACGTGGCTTGCCTGAGGCCCACACTGAGAACTGGGACTCAGACCCCCGTCTTCTGGTTCTCAGCCCAGTGGTATTTCCGCTCCTGCTCTTGGTCTCTCACCCCTTCCCCTGCTGGCCAGACAGCTCGGTCCTTTCGGCTCTGTACCTACTGACCGAGATTCCTGCTGCCCCCATGGCCCTGGGGCCTGTGCTGTGGGAGGGTCCTGTCCGTGGCAGGCCCTGGGGCCCGTGCCCTGGTTTGGTAAATGGGTCAGGCCACTTGGCTGGGGACAGTCCTGGAGCGTGGCTGCACCCTGGCAGAGCTGGAGGCTGGCAGGTATGGCGAGGAGGAGGCGAAGGCCTGGCCACACCCTTTGTTCGGTTGTGCTTGCCGTCAGAGCTAAGAAGGTCCCTCTGCCTGAGGCAGACCCCTCCCTCAGCTGGGGGAAGCCCGACAAGGTCCCCACCTGGGTCCGGAAGACCCTCTTCCCCTCTAACTGGGAGCCCCTCTGAGCCAGGATGTAAGACCCTGGTATCATTCGTGTTCATCTTTTGTGTGCGGTCAGACTCAGGTCTTTCTAGCTCTTGGCCAGGAGCCAGGGAGGCACCCTACCCTCCATGTCTCCTGACCTTTTCTCTGGGGAAACATGTGTGCCTGGAAGCGGGGGAGTGTCCTCCAGCTGTGTAAGCAGCTGGCTGGCCTTCAGGTGGGGCAGCCGTCCTTCTGTTGGGATATCCGAGTAGAGCCCCCAGAAGAAGCGTGTTCTAGGGGTGGGGGGCAGTTCTTGATCGGCAGCACCCCTGTCCTCCAGCTCAGAGGTGCTTGGTCAGTGGGTGAGCGGCCCCAGGCTTTGGGGCGTCTGAACCAACAGTGAGGGGAGTGTCAGAGCCCAGAGGAATGAGTCTCCCGGTGGCCCTGAAGTTCCCATTAAAGTGTTTTTTCCTCTTTTTTAAAGAAAAAAATATTCCCAAACTGGAAAACAAAGGAAATTCACTTCCCCCAAATCACACGAAACTCACATTAGGGGCCTGGCGGGATTCCATGGAAACCAGGAAACCCGCTGTTAACCCTGCCGAAGGGTGGGGTGGGAGCTGGGCTGCTCCCAGCCCGGGACCACTGTGGCGGGGCCGCCCCGAAGCTTCCCCGGGGAGCTGGGGTCAGCGGCATGCCCAGAGCAGAGGCGGGGGGCGGGGGGGGAGCGGAGCTGCTGGTGGACGCTCTGAGCACCCACTCCCCCTTCCACTCAGGGCCCAACCTTGGGAGGCAGGAGAGGAGGGGTTCGTGTGCTCCAGGGAGGCCCCAGGGGATCCAGAGGCTGGGCCGAGTGGGAGAACCTGCCAGGCAGCTGCCCACACCATGCCACACTGTGGAGTCAGGGCTGAGCCCACTCACAGACTTCAGCAAGGCACAGGCCAGGCGCCGTGGGTGCTGCGGTGCCCAGCGGAGGGGGAGGGGAGGACTGCCGCTCTGGGCGCCGCCCTCCCTGATGCCAGCCCGCGTGCTGGGTGGGGGTGAGAGCAGAGAGGCTGCCCCCCGGGGGTTCCTCACCCTGCTCTCAACAGCCGTGAGGCTGGGACGCCAGGCCTGGGAGGCTGTGGGCCGCTGTCGGGGGTGGCGTGTCGGTGTTTGCACGCACATGGGCTAATTTTTCTAAAAAGGCCGAAAATATTTACAGGTTTGGAGTTGAAACGCAAACAGGAAAAGCCCTTTAAAAAGTGAGTGTAGTGGATATTCAAAACAGGAATCACCATGGAAACACCACAATATTTGCTTAAATTGACACAAAGGTTGCCGGTAGCAGGGCACCGAGTTTCTTTGGCCAGTTTTCTGGCCCAACACCTATATCACAAAGGAACCTCAGCAGCCCTCTTTCGGGAGGGGGAGCATGTATGTCCCCACTTTTCTTTTCTTTTTTTTATGAGACATAAGCACACAGTGCCCGTGTGGGGAGGGGGAAGACAAGAGAAGAGGCCAAAGTCACATCATAGGAGCTCCAGAGACACCTGTTGATTCCATTTTTAGAGACTCCCATAAGGCCACTCGGGGGGTCGGGGAGCAGCTGGGAGCTGGTCAAGGGAAGGTCTGGAGGGTACAGGAGGCTGGGGAGGCCAAGGGTTGGTGTGGTTGCGTGGGTTTGATCTGGTTCCCAGTGTCAGCTTGGTTCATTGTCAGGCTGACCTTTCACCCCAGGTGCCGAGTCTAGGGTGTGGTCACTCTGTTGTTACCTGGGCTGGCACCTGATTGGCCTATTTTCGTTTCTACCCGTTTGACTCTTTTATTAGGTGGGACAACCCTGTAGCCGTTGCCTAATAATCGTGCAAAGCGTGCATTGGTTGTAGGGTCAGGCGCGGCACGCAGCAACGCCATCTGCCGATCAGTAGGTGAGGCCTGAGCATCGCTTCCTTCGCTGGCAGGTTGCCATACAAAGTGTCCAAACTCACCCTCCGCTGTCCTCTCTCTAAGTAGCTCTCTGGGTCTCAAGAGTAGCTAAATAATCCGTTTTCCTTTCTCTTTTAGATTTAGGGAAACAGACCTCGCTGAGTGAAGGCGAAGACCCTCCCTCCCACCTGTCTCTCTTGCTGTCTCGCATCAGCCCCTCCCGTGGAAGGGGGTCCTGCTGCTCCCGTGGTGTGTGTTGGAATGGACTTTGGACCCCAGCTTCTTGGGATGCAAAGGTAACCGTGCCCAAGATTCCCAAGATGTTGCTGGGAAATGTGGGTGGGACTGCGGTTGACCAGGCCAGAGTTTCCTTCTCAAGGGAGGGAATGCATAGGCCTTTCTCCGTGGTGAGAGCTTAGCCGTCCTAAGCAAAACTGAGAATATGCAGGTTTGAGAAAAGCACCGGGGCCTAGGCATCTGCATGTTGGTCCTGCCTGTGCTTCGAACCACTGCTGTCTCCCCTCTGGACCTCTGTTTCCATGTGAGTAAAATAAAGAGGTGGGACTAACTGACCTTGAAGAATCCTCACAGCTCTCAATGACATTGAGAGGGGCCAGCAGCCTGAAGGTCCTCCAGGTGAGGCCTGGGTCCTGGCACACTCTGCTCCCGGGGCCACCTGAGGGATCAGTTCTGAACGTCGCCTCTGGGAACGGTAGGTTCAACCTGTCTGTGTGTCCAGCAGCGTCTGCTCTGCTCTGAGCGCATATGGGGCTCTCTTGGTGGCCCTCCAGCCCCGGCAGGATTCTCCTTAGAGAAGAGAACACAGGTATCTTTTGACCCCGGCTTGGAAGTTAGCCCCATGCGTAAGGAAGGTACTCATGCCGGGGATGTGTAGCCTATGAGGCTGGTACCGTCACGTGCTTACCTGCAGGTGTCAAATGTGGCAGATCTTGGGGTGGAAGGTTGATACAAAGCAGGTGACTTACTACGTATTGAGCATGAGTCAGTATTCACTTACAATCCGAAGGGAGTCAGCCCAGAAGATCTGCTTTATAAAGTTTACGGACAGCATCTTGGGTGGGAGCTGAGGCTAGGAGCCTAGAGCGCAGCTGGGAGGGCAGGCCAGGCGGGTGCTCCTTCCATGTGTGCCAGGCTGGAGGCAGCACCCCTGGCTCACTCACCTGTGCTCTGGTTGGAGGGTCAGGCATGGCAGGCACCATGGGCGCCAAGGGCAGGCGTGTCCCGCCCCTCCCTCCAGTGGCCAAGCGCTGCAATGCTAGACTTTGAACGTGCAGGGAGGAGGCACTTGAAGAGCTGGGTGCCTTGGTGCTCATGAGGTTTGCGTGGTCCCCGGAGCTACAGGCCTGGTCATTTGGGGCCATATCACCTTGGGAACTAGCAGAAGGCGTGGAGAAGGGCTAGCGATCTGCAGATGGGCTGTCAGCGTGGCCTTTGGCCGCTGTGCGGGAGCGGCCACGTGGCTGAGACGCATCTTCCCGGTGTCCAGGAGCTGGTCCATGCACACTGCAGATGTGTGACTATTTCTCCCTGATGGCAATCGGAGTAGACGTGTCGCCGTCTGGTTGGGTCTGCACCAAGTCCTGTACCTCTCTGCTCCTTGCATGGGACCTTCTTGCCCAGTTCTGCTTCTTTGACGATCGTGGATCTTGGGATGACAAATCCAGGCACCCTCAAGTCTCTGGATGGTCTCCCCAGCCATCTAGGCCCTGCGTGAGAGCGGGTGGCCAGAGTGCCTGTGGAGCCCTCTTTTCCAGGGGCCAGCGCAGGCCGGTTCTGTCCTCAGTGGCAGGCTTTTTGTTTTTTTCATTCCCTTAGCAAAACATGCCCATTAGTTTTTCCCTTTCTGAAGTTTCCACTCACTGTTGACTCCCAGGGGCCGCACCACCTGGGATTTGCACCCGGCAGAGGGTATGGGCTCCATGAGTCCTCAGGGACTCCCGCATCCTGGCATCGGCCGTCTTGGCCCTGGTAATGAAGCTTGGGAGCTCAGAGGGCTCTGAGCAGGAGTCTCGTGGCCAAGCCCCTCCTCCCTCACCCGGCCCTTTGGCCACAAGCTGAGGTCCTCTGTGGTCTGAGTGACCCGTGGTCTCAGAGGCGCCCTGCCTCGCCACGCCAGAGTGTGGGCTTGGGGCAAGTCTGCGCTCAGTCCCGGTCTGCAAGCTCGATCCCGTCTGCCTCAGATGGTCCCACTTCTGGTTATGCCACAGAGGTCTGCTTATATTTATTCCACAGTTGTGGAGTGCCTGGTGTCTTCTGATCATTAGGGACAGAGTGACAAGACAGCCGGGCTCTCGTGGAGTTCTGGTTGGGTAAATGGACAGCAAACAAACCCACAATAAAGGAAAAATGACAAAGAAATCGTTAGCGCAGAATGGAAGCAGAATGAGGTGGTGAGAAGTGACTGGGCAGTCAGAGAAGGCTCCTTTGAGGAGGGAACAGCTGAGATGAGGGAATAGGAAGTGGAAAGCCATCCTGAGAGAGGAGGGGTATTTTCAGCAGGAGAGAGAGAACCAGTCTAGAGGAGCAAAGGCCGAGAGCTCGGGGAGCTTGGTGGACAGAGAGAGGCCCCAGTGCTGGCAGATGGACAGGGCTAGGCCGGGGGGTTGGGGTGGGATGTGCCAGAGGAAGTTGAGACTTTGTTCATTGGGTGGCAGGGAGCTGCTGGCGGGCCTTAAGCAGTGAACTGATCTGATTCTGGGGCTGTTGTGGGGAGAATGGGTTGAGGGGACAAAGGAGCGGAGGCTGCCACAGCCACGGGAGTGAGGGGCTGATGCAGCCAGCCAGCCAGCATTCTGGGATGGGGTTTCTTGTGGTTTTAGGAACCAAATGGAACCTTTCTCTTCTCCCGGGGAACATCCCACAGTCAGTTCTTGTTGTTATTGTTCCTCTCCTCCGTTGATATCAGTTGAAAGTGTCTGAGACAGAGGGGAAGTGGAGAAAAGGGACAGAGCCTGCCTGTTTATAGGGAGTGTGAACTGACCTTGCAGGTGGACTGATCGAGGGCAGAAGGCACAAGAACCCAGGGTGACTCTGGCCTTCTAGGCCCCTGAGGGGTGGCCCTGCATCTTCTGTCTCTCCCGTCCCCGTCTAACAGTGCCAAGGGGAGAAGAGCCTCCCAGGCACTGTGCTGGCCGCTAGAAAGCTCGGTGGTGTGTGTGAGTGCCCTGCGTCAGCCCCGCGTGGAGAGAAGGCCCGAGGCCTGCTTGTATCCGACACTGATTTCAGCAGCAATCTCCCAGCTCACTGTCCTTGTGTGGCCCTAAGATTCTGCACAGAAGCCTGTTTTGCGCCTTTGCTCCAGGGATTCTTTGCTGGGTCTGGGGATGGCCTAGAAGCTTGTACAGTTCCTCTCACTGTGGCGTTACATGGGAACTCTGCCCCTGGATACAAGGAACCTCTGTTGATCAGCTTTGAGAGCGGAAGAATGGGTTTGGCTAAGACCTTCTCATTTCTGGACGGCCCGTTGAGTCTCCAGCCCCAACTCAGGAGCACAGACCCTAGCTGCCTTTCCGCATCTTTCCACAATTCAGTGATGTGAATTGCCGTCAGTACGTCCTCAGATTTTTCCTAGGCCTCTGTGCCTTTGTCCAGGGTCCCTGGCACGAGACTCTGCTCTCCCAGGCCTGGTATCCTCTGCCGGGGCCAGGACCGGGCAGGCAGTCCCAGCAGTGATGCAGTAACAGCCAAACCATCCCTGCTCCCCTGAGTGGCTGTCGTGCAGCCCAGACAGCAGCCAGAGGCCTGGCTGGAGCGCGTGTGAAACTGTCACAGCCGGCCGCGGGGGACCCCGGTGAGGACGCGCCCGTGCTGGCAACATATTCCCAGCCATATGGACCGGCTCAGCCCTGCAGGAACGCTCTGGAGGCCTGACCTCCAGAGGGAGTGACAGGAGAGAGCAGAAGGGCGGGCTGGTGACGACGCCGTGCGGGGGGTGATGGGGATGTCCCGGGCGTGCAGCTGGTGCCCGCGGCTCCGAGAGGGTGTCCGCCGGTCTTCCTGGGTGTGTCTGCCGACATCAAAACACCAGGCTGAGCCCTGGGGGAGGGCGCGTCGAGGGGGGCAGCCGTGCGTCTGTGCGTGCGTGGGAGGCTCTTCTGCCGTCTGCCTTCATGGCCTGCACTCGATCCATGGCCTTCACTCGTAACTGGACTGGACAGTTCCAGCTCCGCGCTCCAGGGCTTTGATCTGAGGTGGGGCCGGCCGCTCCAGAGCCTGCAGGAGGGGTGGGAGTGTGGAGGTGGGGAGAGGGGAGTGCTGCTGATGGGAGTGGGGGCTCATCCTCCGCCTGCCCCCTCCCCAGGTGACAGCCTAGATGGGTGCCCCTCGAGGCCGCAGCCCCTCTGAGCTGGGCAGAGATGGGATGGGGAGAGGGTTTAGGAAGCATGACTGAGCATTCTGGTTTCTAATCTGCGTGAGGATTCTGCTCCCCGTTGCCGAGCCCCCCACCTTTGGGCCGCCTTCCCCAGTTCTCCTTCCTCGCAGGGTAGAAGCCCCGGGGTTCCACCAGGCACAGACCCAAAGGGAGAGGGGTCGGGCAGGGCTGGCAGAACCTGCCCGCCAGGAGTCTCCCAGGGTGATGCGCTCGCTCCAAGGGAGACAGCGCGTGGCCCGTGGCTCTGAGGCTGATGTCCTGCGGAGGAGCCCTCCCACCCTGTCTCCGTCCTGTGACCCTGGGCTTCCACGGGAGCACACGCTGGTGCTGGAGAAGCGATGGCGGGTTTTGCACACGAGGGAGTCCCAGTGGCTGTGAATGCATCTTCTCTCGCAGATCTTCAGGCTCCCCATTCTGTCTTCTCCCAGCTTCCCCAGGCTCTTTGATTCTAGAATGCTCTCTGGGACAGTCCTTGTCAGGATGGAAGTCCTTCAGCCCAGCAGACACCATGCTGAGGCGTGGGGCAGCAAGAAGTGCCTCCACGCACCGTCAGCTGCTTGCTCTGTTAAATCAGCCCCCGAGATGGTCTCCACCTCAGCTCATCACCCAGTTTGGCTTGGTTTCTTGGCCCTTTGGGAGCAGGAGGCTTTTCTGACCCTGGGCCTTCAGAGGGTAGCCTGGAGTCGGGACCTCGGTGGCCCAGGCAATTGAGGGGAGAGAAGGTGTAATTAATCACTAGTTTCTTCTCCAGAAATGCTAATCGAGAAAAGCAATTAAAAGCAACTTTTTTCCCTTAGTAATCTGTGTTGAGAGCTGGTAATGAAGTTTAGGGCCGCTGTGACTCAATATTTCAGCTTCACCGACTCAAGTCAAAACAATCCAGGCCCAGGAGTTTGCCGGCAGCAGAGCTGGGCCCGGGCAGCCGCCGGGAGTCCTGGTGCCCCCTCTCCTCACTGTTGTCCCTCTGTGCCACCTCCTGGGCAGGGAGAGGGGCAATCCCAGCTGGTAGGGAGGCTCGGGTGGCAAGGAGATGGCTCCCAGGACCTCCCTGGGAGACCCTGGACCTGGAAATGCGTCTGCTGGGAAATGTAGGCCTGCAGTAGAAGCAGCGCCTGGTAGGATGTGGCACTGGGGAAGGGTAAGCGCCAAGAGCGCCGGGGATAAAGGGATGGGGGCTTGGGGAGCCCCCTGAGGTTGGCCAGGGCTTGGCCCCAGGAGACGCAGAGGCAGAAGAGGCGGTGGTCCAGATCGTGACCTCTGACCTCTGGTGCTTCGTGCTTCATTTCCATCCATTCCTCACGCATTACTGATGCTTGACGTTACAGACCAGACCGGACCCGCAGGGCAAGAATGCCTGTCCTTGTGGCCTTTGCCTCTTCGTGGAGGGAGGCACATGTTAAATGAGATGAGGAATAGAGTAGATATTGGATGGCAACCGGGAGAGGAGGGAAGCCAGTCTGGCAAAGGGAACAAGGGGTATGTGTGGCAGAGGAAGGCGGGCAGATGGTTGTCACTTTGTGATGTGGCATCTGGGGACGACATCCATGGGATGGTGGGTGTTTGGGTAAGGACAGAAGGGGGCTTCCCTGGTGGTTCACTGGTAAAGAATCCGCCTGCCAGTGCAGGAGCTGCGAGTTTGATTCCTGGGTTGGGAAGATCTCCTGGAGCGGAAATGGCAACCCACTCCAGTATTCTTGCCTGGGAAATCCCATGGACAGAGGAGCCTGGCGGCCTACAGTCCATGGGGTCGCAAAAGAGTCAGCCACGACTGAGTGACTGAACAGCAACACCAAGGACAGAGGAAGTGAGGGAACGAGCCGCCTAAGTAACATCTGGGAGAAGAAGGTCCCTACTGGGGAGCAACATGGGTGATCTCCCAGGGGCGAGAGTCCCGGCCTGTTAGAGGACAGCAGGGAGGCCAGTGTGGCTGGAGTCGGGGAGATGCCCTGTGCACTCGAGGGGATGGAGGGGGTGGCCCCAGCTCCTGCAGGCCTTGAAGCCATTGTGAGTACTCAGGCTCTTGCCCCGAGTGGAATAAGAAGCTTTTGGTGGAGTTCTGAGTGACGTGATCTGCTTAGGCACAAGCTCTTTAAAAGCGAGAACCCCTCTGGTTGGCTGCTCCTCTCGTGGGCCGCCTGCGCCTGGAAACAGGTGCGTCCCAGCACACCCTCTCCGAGCGGCTCTCCTGAGCGACGGAGGCCTGCGGAGGGGCTGTCCGCAGTGGCTCTGCTCCACCCTGCCTGCCGGCCCAGCCCCACCTCGGGGAGCGGTTCAGAAACGGGGTCTTGTCACTTTAAGCTGCCCCCCGCCCGGCTTCCCTGGCCTGCTTTATCTGAAGTCCAAGCGCACGTTGTTCCAGGACCAATCCGCTTTAGCTAATTAATAATCTGACAGGAGCCACCCAGGGGATTAGCTGTGGAGCTGAGCTCCACCAAGCCCCAGCAAATGAGCCCTGTACTCCTTGGGGACATGGAGGTGACTTTGGGGGGTGCAGGGAGAGGGGCCCCCTACTCACATGTGAGCCATGGCACTGGGCAGTGCAGCAGAGACCACTGAGGGGAGAGGGTAGGCGAGGGACAGTTATGACCAGAGCTCCTTGAAAGGAGACAGCTGTCCTGAGATGGCACAGGTGTGCTCTCCCTGAATGCCCCTCCAGTCCTGCTCACCCACCAGCAACCCGCCCACAGGCCGGGTGTTACCTACTGAGGAACGGGGCATGCGTGCATGCTCAGTCGTGTCCAGCTCTTTGCGACCCTATGGTAGCCTTGCCCAGTGCAGCAAATAACCATACAGGATGCCCAGCAAATCTGGAATTTCAGATAAACAACAAATAATTTTCAGTACGTTCCATGCAGTGTTTGGGACACATTTCCAATAAGAAAGTATTTGCTGTTTATCTGAAATTCAGATCTTGCTGGTTGTCCTGCATTTCCCCAGGCTGCCCTGACCACAGAGGGTCCAAATCCTGCAGGGCCCCCTCCCCGAAACAAGCTGGAGCTGCCTCTGAAGCGGTAGTGCCCTTCGGAGGGCTGCTCGGGGGTTTTGCAGGTAGAGTGGAGCCGGGGCACAGCGACCTCCGCCGCCGTGGTACCAGGAGAGGACAGAGCGAAGGGCAGCCCCGGCCCATCTCCAGCCTCTCTTTGGGCCCAGGTGGCCCTTGATGAGGGGAGTCGCGGTTTCCTCGAAAGGCAGTGGGGCCCCTGGACTGGGGTGCAAGTCCCGGGGCCGCTTCCGCCAGGTGAGGCTACCTCTGAGCGACGTGTGGCCTCTCCTGAGGCTGTGGCCCAAAGTGCCTGGGGTTTGCTGGGTTAGGGGGTCGTCCACTAAGGACGTCTGCTCTGAAACAGGGCAGAGGCCGGAAGGACGGCTTCCTGTGGGGTAGGGCCAGCCCAGGCTGGGCACGAGGTCAGGGACAACATCCTGCCCTGCGGGGCCACCTCCGTGTCACAGAGCCTCTGGGCACTTCCAGAGATACCCGTCTGTTGACGCACCTCTCTGAGCCTACCTGGAGATGGCCAAGTCGTCCTGGACAGCTTCTTAGGGAAAGCGTGCCACCCGGGGGGCCTGGGCTGCCTGGGACGTCCCTCCAGGAGTGGGGAGGGGGTGGTCTTTATTGGCAAACGTGATGGAGTTCCTACTGCTCCCTCTCATGACCCCTCTCGCCGGGCTTCATTCCCACGGGTCAGGGTGGCGAGAGGGGCCTGCTGCCAGCTGGTGGTAGTCCAGCCTCCTGCAGCCAAGGGGCCTGATGCCAGGCGGGCACTGCCCCCGAGGTGGGAGCCCTCGCTCCGCCTTGTTCTCCAGGAGTTAACAGCATCCTGCGCAGGGAGGCCTCCTTGCCCCCGGCCCCGGGCAGCCCTGCTCCCAGCCGTTCCCGGCACAGCCTGCTGTGGAGTCTTGTGGTGGGAGCAGAAAGGGGCCGGGGGTGCTGCGCCAGGGGGAACCTCTTCCGCTTCCCGAGCTCTCAGCCTCTTCCCCAGCGTGCCCAGCGGTTTGGCCCTGTTTCGCGAGCCGTCTGCTGCCCGTGTTGCCTCTGACCGACATGGTTAGCGTGGGTATTTATATTTCATTAACGACATTAAGCCCAAATGGCATTAAAAGCAAAGCTGGTGATAAATAGCTTATTAATAAACAAGGAGTGCTCCGTGCTGCCTGGCCTCTCCCAGCCCCGCATTAACCCTTGCGGCCCCAGATAAAGATTCTTCACCCCAAAGATCACCCCCCACCCCCGACCCCCCACCAAAGATGGGCCCGGAAGAGCCGGTCACGTGTCTACAGTCTCCCTGTGAGGTCAGGGCCTCTTGGATCCAGTCCTGGGTCACTCAGGCGCGACGAAACCAAGCCAAACCCCTCACAGCTTCCAATCAAATCATTATTATCCTCTCCTCACTTAGTTTTGATTCTGGGCATAAAACATTCAGGAAATGTGGCTTTCCTGGGCTGTAAGCTCCGATCTTCCCTGTGACTTCGTAGCTCTGTCTGAAAAGAGGTTTCCAGAATAATTGGAATCAAAAAGAGGGATGCTTATGAACATGAGAACAGTCCTGATTCCAGAGGACGTGTCCAGAGCGTACTTGTGAGCAGCCCTTCTGCCTCATCACGCCACACGCACCAGTTCCCAGCCATCCCAGGGATCGTCCAGCTCAGGCTTGTTTCTTCAAGTGGGAAAACTGGTGTCCAGAAAAGCAAAGCAGGGTCACCAGCCAGAGCCCCTGGGGCTCGGGCCGCCAAGTGATGCCAGGCTCCAGCCATCACACAAAAGCAGGACCAGTTGCACAGGGCCGTCCAGGCCGGCTCCTGGGCCTTGGATCTTCCAGGGCTTCTCAGCTGTGGCTCCAGGCTTGCTCGACCCCAGCTTCTTGCCCCTGGGACCATACAGGTGCCACACATCTGCCTGCGCCAGCATGCCTGCACAGGCTGGCCGCCGAGAAGGCATAGCTGTCCACTCTGCAGGCTACACCCCTCTTAGGATCTGGAGACGCCAACAGAAAGCCACTGGGGGCTCTGTGCTGCTATAGAGGCCAGTGGGCTTTGGCTTCTGTGTGTTGTTGTTGGACTCTCTGTGACCCCATGGACACTAGATTTTCCTGTCCTTCACTATCTCCTGGAGTTTGCTCAAACTCACGTCCATTGAGCCAGTGATGCCATCCAACCGTCTCATCCTCTGTCCACAGGTTCTGTGTGATGCTTTCTTGGGGGTGGAGGGGCTACCAGCCAGGCCTTGTTTGTGCTCAGCCACTCCAGTTGTGTCCGACTCTATCGCAGCCCTGTGGCCTGTAGCTCGTCGGGTTCCTCTGTCCAAAGAGATTCTCCAGGCAAGAAGACTGGAGTGGGTTGCCATTTCCTTCTCCACTGTTTGTTTATGGTTTTATTTATTTTTTTGAACTTTTACTTTGTATTAGAATATAGCCAATTAACAGTGTTACGATAGTTTCAGATGAACAGCAAAGGGACTCAGTCACATATATCCATGTATCCATTCTCCTGTTTGGGGTTTTAAGTTGGAGGGTTTTATCTCTTAACTCTTCCGAAGGAATAGGGGCCTCCCAGGTGAGCTCTGTCTGAAAAGAGGTTTCCAGAATAATTGGAATCAAAAGAGGGATGCTTATGAACATGAGAACAGTCCTGATTCCAGAGGACGTGTCCAGAGCGTACTTGTGAGCAGCCCTTCTGCCTCATCACGCCACACGCACCAGTTCCCAGCCATCCCAGGGATCGTCCAGCTCAGGCTTGTTTCTTCAAGTGGGAAAACTGGTGTCCAGAAAAGCAAAGCAGGGTCACCAGCCAGAGCCCCTGGGGCTCGGGCCAAGTGATGCCAGGCTCCAGCCATCACACAAAAGCAGGACCAGTTGCACAGGGCCGTCCAGGCCGGCTCCTGGGCCTTGGATCTTCCAGGGCTTCTCAGCTGTGGCTCCAGGCTTGCTCGACCCCAGCTTCTTGCCCCTGGGACCATACAGGTGCCACACATCTGCCTGCGCCAGCATGCCTGCACAGGCTGGCCGCCGAGAAGGCATAGCTGTCCACTCTGCAGGCTACACCCCTCTTAGGATCTGGAGACGCCAACAGAAAGCCACTGGGGGCTCTGTGCTGCTATAGAGGCCAGTGGGCTTTGGCTTCTGTGTGTTGTTGTTGGACTCTCTGTGACCCCATGGACACTAGATTTTCCTGTCCTTCACTATCTCCTGGAGTTTGCTCAAACTCACGTCCATTGAGCCAGTGATGCCATCCAACCGTCTCATCCTCTGTCCACAGGTTCTGTGTGATGCTTTCTTGGGGGTGGAGGGGCTACCAGCCAGGCCTTGTTTGTGCTCAGCCACTCCAGTTGTGTCCGACTCTATCGCAGCCCTGTGGCCTGTAGCTCGTCGGGTTCCTCTGTCCAAAGAGATTCTCCAGGCAAGAAGACTGGAGTGGGTTGCCATTTCCTTCTCCACTGTTTGTTTATGGTTTTATTTATTTTTTTGAACTTTTACTTTGTATTAGAATATAGCCAATTAACAGTGTTACGATAGTTTCAGATGAACAGCAAAGGGACTCAGTCACATATATCCATGTATCCATTCTCCTGTTTGGGGTTTTAAGTTGGAGTTTCTTGGCTGTAGGGCCATCTCTTAACTCTTCCAAGGAATAGGGGCAGACTCAGCCCCAGGTGCCCCGAGCACCATGCCCTCTCCAGCTCCCTGGCTGAACTCTGAAGGCAGAGGGAGACACTGCAGCCTGTCTGAGCCACGATTCCACCTAGAACTGTTAGACCTGCAAGCCCGAGCCAGGATCCTCATTGTCCTCCCTGCCCACGTGGGGCTGGCTGGGCCCAGGCCTGGCAAAGGGGGAGAAGGAGGGGCTCTCCAGGGGTTCAGAAGGGAAAGCTACGGGGGCAAGGGGAAGATGCCGCATGGTTCCAAGGGGAGGGTGGCGGTAGAGGGTGCATCTCGGGGACCATCTGGTTGTGTCTGGCGAGCACTTGGGGAAGATGGAGAGCTAATTAATTAGCAGGACTCCTGCTGCCTCTGCCAGGGGTCTGGGCTGCTGCTCTCAACCCATTCCCAAGCTGGGGAGGAAGCTGGGGAGCAGTAACCATAGGGCACCTCACCCAAGGGGAATTCCACATCTCATCCCGACGGATGGAAGCCTGACCACTGCCCCCACCGCCCCGCCCTCGACAGAGCAAGGCACGCAGGACGGGAGCCGGCAGGGAGGCCCCTCCTAACGGACATGGTGATCCCAGGACGTCCCTGGACGCACACCTGCTTCTCTTCCTGGAAAGATCTTCCGGCTTGCTCCGGCTGTGCAAGCCTCGACTGTCACAGCAGGGCGTGGCGCGTGGCCGGGAATGGGGTCACGCTTGACACCTTCATCACACTGCGCGTGCATTAAACCACCGACCAGGACAGGAGGGAACAGTAGGAAGAAGTTGGCCGGGCCTGTCCTGCCTAGGTGTCGTGGTCGGATGGGAGAACCAGCTGGGAGACAGGCAAGAGGGACCGAGGCAGACTTGGAACCAGACCAACCTGAGCTGCAGTGGGGCTCGCCATTCTGTGCGTTTACAGCCAGCACGTCACCGTGCTTAGCCTCAGAGTCCTCCTCTGTGAAATGGGCACAGTAACACCTTCTTGGCAGGAATGTTGGCTCTCAAGTGCCTATGGCAGGGCCTGGGACCTTTAGATGCTGAATGAGGAATTGTTCTTGCTGTTTAGTCTCGAAGTCGTGTCTGATTCCTTTCAGATCCCATGGACTGTAGCCTGCCTGGCTCCTCTGTCCATGGGATTTCTCAGGCAAGAATACTAGAGTGGACTGCCAGTCCCTCCTCCAGGGAATCTTCCGGACGCAGGGATCAAACCTGCGTCTCCTGTGCCACAGGCGGATTCTGTGCCACTGGGCCGCCAGGGGAGCCCTCTGAGTGAGGGGTAGCTGCCCCTTATGGCTGTTAGACCTGATCCTCATCCGTGGTTGCTAAAGGGCTGTTTGAGAAACGGGAAAGAAATGGGTAGAAGATACAGTGTGTGCAGCAGGCACGGCCGGCCACTCTGGCCGGGAGGCCGTCCACGCGGAGGGTCGGGGAGTGCTGGGGCTTGGCCTCCTCCCGTGCTCGGCTCAGGAGGAGCAGGAGCAGAGGAGAATCTGCCCTGGACGGGGAGTCAGGTGTGGCTGGGACAGCCCTGGCTTCCGGCGGCTGTGGGGGCCAGGTCTTCAGCGTGGTCTTCAGCCGTGGGGACCAGGACAGGGGTCTTCCGTGGGGTTACCCCTGATGCTGCTGATGTGAGCTGTGGTCAGGCAGGGTCTCCTTTCCACCAGTCTCCTTTGACTGCTTTGTAGCACTTTGTGGGCTTTGACTGTGAGCCCGCCCTGCCATCCTGCCACCGTGGGGAGGCAGGGACCGGAGTGGCACCTTCTGCCCTGTCCTTCACGTGGGCTGGCCCATGCGCCACCCCTGGGCTCTTCCGCCTGCTGTGCGGGAATGCCTGCCTTGAGTCATTGGGACCCTGTCATTCTTATGACATCCCTGGGGACCACTGGCTCCGCCACATCTGGCGTGTGCTTCTGGGCACTTGGCAAGTCCTCCCACCTGTGGGCTTTGATTGGCCCACTGGGGTGTCCTGTTGGTAGGAGAGTACGGACACCCACCCTCTACAGGCCCCACCTTACCAGGCACGGCTCATCCTTTACTTTCCAGCCCCACCCTTAGTCCAAGGTTGCCAGTGTTTGCCCAAGGTCAGAGGCTGGGCAGGGACTGGGGAGGGGGTTGTGGAGCAGCCGCTGCCTCCTGGAGCAAAGGGTCCATGTGCGCTTTCCTTGCCTTGGTGGGATGGAACAGGGGCTGGGGGGTCCGGTCATGTGACACTTGACACCCAGAAGATCTCGGAGTGTGCCCCCCGTAAGGGGGTCCCCGTGGGGAAAAGCCTGCGTTGTCCTCGGGATCTCAGAGCCACCCACCTCCACATGGGCCCAGGAGAGTGCTCCAGGGGTCGGGGGAACCTGCTGAGCGGGAGGATCAGTCAGTGGTCAGTGAGCTGAGTCTTGTGGTCAGATGGGCAGACCCTTGTGTGGGTCAGGGGCTACCCCCAGACCCAAAGCTTTCTCCTTTCCTTGCTCCCTCGACTCCAGGGCTGGTCGAAACAGCTCACCTTCCACTCGGCCCACGGTGCTCTGACCCCAGCCCAGCCTCGGCAGGCCTGGGCATAGGTAGGCCCTTGGAGAAGGACCCCAGACCAGGACTGGCCCTCGCTCGGGGCGTGGGGGGCTGCCTTGGTGATACGCCTGTCCCCGCAGTGGGCAGCACCTGCCTGTTCGGGAGGCCCTCTGCTGCCCGCCACAGGCAAGGGTAGCCTGCCTCCAAGGCCACTGGCCTTGGGGAGGTGGGGAGACGACATGCCTGTTCCTTCCTCAGGGAGCCTTCGCCTACTTTCATTTTCTTTTCACCACAATTTTTTCTTGGGGTCTAATTAAAGACCTGGAGCCGTTTACAGCCTGCGGTTGGCTTTTTATTTGGGTCCTTGGCAATTACCTCCTGCCCTAAAATAAGTTTCGGTGGAACAGGGGTAGGAGTTTTCCTTTTTGCCAAGTTCTCAGTTTTCCTTTTGCCGTCTGTATGTGCACACGTGCCTGTGTGTGTGCGTGATGCCGCGTGAAAAGGCCTTTCCTTCCTCCCTTTCCCAAATCCTGCCGCCGACTCTTCCTTCTTACCGTCCCCATCTCAAGTGTCCCGTGACAAGGCCAAGGCCAAACCTGGACAGTGGGAACAACATGTCCTCCGCGTCACCCTGCCTGAGGCAGTTTGGTGACCACGGGCAGGTCAGCTGCTGCCTGTCCCAGTTTCTTCACCTGTGAATGGGGCCAGCCAGGCCGGGCCCGCCAGAGGCCTTCCCTCCCATGTGGAAGGAGAGCTCCTGCCACCTGGAGCAGGTCATTCCTGGGGTAGGGGAAGCCACCAGCAACGCACACAGGCCACACTTCCCCCTGCAGGACACCAGGCCTCAGAGTAGGGGGGTGTGACCCTGTTCCCAAAGCTCTCTCCCACTGTATTCCGCCTAGTCCTCCTGGCCAGCCCTGGAGCAGTGTGGTCACCCCACTTTATAGACGAGGCTCCCTGCAGCCAGAGATCATTAGTGACTTTTCCTTTGTCACTCAACGTATGGAGAATCGTTCCTTGGGATTCCAACACAGCTCCTCAGATCTTCCAAAATGAGCTGAGTCTTGTGGTCAGATGGGCAGACCCTTGTGTGGGTCAGGCTACCCCAGACCCAAAGCTTTCTCCTTTCCGTGCTCCCTCGACTCCAGGGCTGGGCGAAACAGCTCACCTTCCACTCGGCCCACGGTGCTCTGACCCCAGCCCAGCCTCGGCAGGCCTGGGCATAGGTAGGCCCTTGGAGAAGGACCCCAGACCAGGACTGGCCTCGCTCGGGCGTGGGGGCTGCCTTGGTGATACGCCTGTCCCCGCAGTGGGCAGCACCTGCCTGTTCGGGAGGCCCTCTGCTGCCCGCCACAGGCAAGGGTAGCCTGCCTCCAAGGCCACTGGCCTTGGGGAGGTGGGAGACGACATGCCTGTTCCTTCCTCAGGGAGCCTTCGCCTACTTTCATTTTCTTTTCACCACAATTTTTTCTTGGGGTCTAATTAAAGACCTGGAGCCGTTTACAGCCTGCGGTTGGCTTTTTATTTGGGTCCTTGGCAATTACCTCCTGCCCTAAAATAAGTTTCGGTGGAACAGGGGTAGGAGTTTTCCTTTTTGCCAAGTTCTCAGTTTTCCTTTTGCCGTCTGTATGTGCACACGTGCCTGTGTGTGTGCGTGATGCCGCGTGAAAAGGCCTTTCCTTCCTCCCTTTCCCAAATCCTGCCGCGACTCTTCCTTCTTACCGTCCCCATCTCAAGTGTCCCGTGACAAGGCCAAGGCCAAACCTGGACAGTGGGAACAACATGTCCTCCGCGTCACCCTGCCTGAGGCAGTTTGGTGACCACGGGCAGGTCAGCTGCTGCCTGTCCCAGTTTCTTCACCTGTGAATGGGGCCAGCCAGGCCGGGCCCGCCAGAGGCCTTCCCTCCCATGTGGAAGGAGAGCTCCTGCCACCTGGAGCAGGTCATTCCTGGGGTAGGGGAAGCCACCAGCAACGCACACAGGCCACACTTCCCCCTGCAGGACACCAGGCCTCAGAGTAGGGGGGTGTGACCCTGTTCCCAAAGCTCTCTCCCACTGTATTCCGCCTAGTCCTCCTGGCCAGCCCTGGAGCAGTGTGGTCACCCCACTTTATAGACGAGGCTCCCTGCAGCCAGAGATCATTAGTGACTTTTCCTTTGTCACTCAACGTATGGAGAATCGTTCCTTGGGATTCCAACACAGCTCCTCAGATCTTCCAAAACCCAGACCCAGGATCAGCTTCCTAACTGAGGAGGGGCGAAACCCTGTACAAAATGAAAATGCAGGGTCCCTCGTTCTAAAATTATTAAAAGGACTTCCCTAGCAGTGCAGTGGATAGGAATCCACCTGTCATTGCAAGGGACACGGATGTGACGCCCGGCCCAGGAATCCCATATGCCATGGAGGAACTACTGAGCCCGTGCTCTTGAGCCTGAGAGCCACAGTTACTGAAGTCCATGCACCCTAGAGTTTGTGCTCCACAACGAGAGGCCACCACACTGCAACAAGGAAGGGAAGCCCCTGCTCGATCCAGCTAGAAGAGAAAGCCCACATGCAGCAGGAAAGACCCAATGCAACCAAAATAATAATAATAATAATTTTGTTAAAAATAAGGGCTTCCCTGGTGGTCCAGTGGGGGAAGGGTCTGCCTTGCAGTGCAAGTGGCACCGGTTTGATCCCTGGCCCGGGAAGATCCCACATGCCATGGAGCGGCTGGACTGGTGTGTCCAATGACAAGCCAGTGCTCTGGAGCGCGTGTGCCCAGAGCTGGTGCTCTGCGGTGAGAGGGCCCACTGCAATGGGAGGCCCACACAGGCCAAAGAATAAAGATGGATGAAAAATAAATAAATAAAAAGAGGCCAAAATTTAAAGAAAAAAAACAAGAATTTTACGACAGCAGTTGCAGGACGTTGAACCAGGTTCGTGCCCTTGTGAGCACGGGGCCCTCTGTGACTATACCTCCCCGACGCTCCTTCACCTGTCTGCCTCTGTTCCCACCCGTGTGGCGAGGGGCTGGGAATTTAGATGGGGCCACCTGTGCTCTGTGCCCTTGGCCGCTGCAGTTTTTCCCTGTGGACAGAGAACTTCTCCCTCCCCAGTCTCGGCTGACCCCTGCCCCGTCTCCTGAGGAAGCGTTCACTGTACCTTAGCATGGCATGAGCTTTCTGGGGTTCCCTAAGCCTCTTAGGGGCTTCCCCGGTAGCTCGGTAGCAAAAGATCTACCTGCCAGTCCTTGAATCAGGAAGATCCCTTTCGAGGCTCCCTGCAGCCAGAGATCATTAGTGACTTTTCCTTTGTCACTCAACGTATGGAGAATCGTTCCTTGGGATTCCAACACAGCTCCTCAGATCTTCCAAAACCCAGACCCAGGATCAGCTTCCTAACTGAGGAGGGGCGAAACCCTGTACAAAATGAAAATGCAGGGTCCCTCGTTCTAAAATTATTAAAAGGACTTCCCTAGCAGTGCAGTGGATAGGAATCCACCTGTCATTGCAAGGGACACGGATGTGACGCCCGCCCAGGAATCCCATATGCCATGGAGGAACTACTGAGCCCGTGCTCTTGAGCCTGAGAGCCACAGTTACTGAAGTCCATGCACCCTAGAGTTTGTGCTCCACAACGAGAGGCCACCACACTGCAACAAGGAAGGGAAGCCCCTGCTCGATCCAGCTAGAAGAGAAAGCCCACATGCAGCAGGAAAGACCCAATGCAACCAAAATAATAATAATAATAATTTTGTTAAAAATAAGGGCTTCCCTGGTGGTCCAGTGGGGGAAGGGTCTGCCTTGCAGTGCAAGTGGCACCGGTTTGATCCCTGGCCCGGGAAGATCCCACATGCCATGGAGCGGCTGGACTGGTGTGTCCAATGACAAGCCAGTGCTCTGGAGCGCGTGTGCCCAGAGCTGGTGCTCTGCGGTGAGAGGGCCCACTGCAATGGGAGGCCCACACAGGCCAAAGAATAAAGATGGATGAAAAATAAATAAATAAAAAGAGGCCAAAATTTAAAGAAAAAAAACAAGAATTTTACGACAGCAGTTGCAGGACGTTGAACCAGGTTCGTGCCCTTGTGAGCACGGGGCCCTCTGTGACTATACCTCCCCGACGCTCCTTCACCTGTCTGCCTCTGTTCCCACCCGTGTGGCGAGGGGCTGGGAATTTAGATGGGGCCACCTGTGCTCTGTGCCCTTGGCCGCTGCAGTTTTTCCCTGTGGACAGAGAACTTCTCCCTCCCCAGTCTCGGCTGACCCCTGCCCCGTCTCCTGAGGAAGCGTTCACTGTACCTTAGCATGGCATGAGCTTTCTGGGGTTCCCTAAGCCTCTTAGGGGGCTTCCCTGGTAGCTCGGTAGCAAAAGATCTACCTGCCAGTCCTTGAATCAGGAAGATCCCCTTGAAGGAAACGGCAACCCACTCCAGAACTCTTGCCTGGGAGATCCCGTGGACAGAGGAGCCTGGTGGGCTGCAGTCTGTGGGGTCGCAAAGAATCAGAGATGAAAGAGTGGCTAAACAATAACAACAGGCCTCTTAGGTCATGGTGTATTAAAGGTGAAGAAATGAGGAAAAAGGACAAAGAGAACTTGGCAAGAAGTCTCTTTCCTAGGGTGGAGGGAGGCTGCAGCTTTGGGGAGATCAGTCTCATTCGGTGTCATTGGGGAGTTTTATAAGGTCAAGGTGAACTGAGTAGTGACCCGCCTAAGTATGCAGTCTTGCAGGGCTAGACAGGAAGGTCAGGCAGCCATCATGGGGTAATCTGGAAATTTCAGACCTGGTAATCCCGCGGCTGCGGACTTGGAGTGCCTCAGAATCTTGTGGAGTTCACACGAGTCTCCCAGGTGCGGGTGGGTGGAGGGAGCACACGGCTGGGTGTGCATCCGTGTGTGCACAGGTGTGAGTCTGAGCTCTAGTGAGGCCGCAGCACCCTGTGTGCCGGGTGGCTGTTTCCATAAGCGCCGTCGGGCTCTCGCCGGCTCTCCCGTGAGGAGCAGCCCTTGCCTGCCCGTCTTGGGACCACGGACCTTGTTGGTACATGCCTGCCCGGCGCCCTTCGTCTCTCCTGCTGAGGAAGAGAAGCCTGGGTACCCACGTCCTGAAGCTCGCACCCCACCCTCAGCTCTCCCTGCTAAGCACGGAAACCGGCTTCTTAGGGAGCCTTCTAGATTCTGGACCTTGGGTGAACTTCGGGATGAGAGGTGTCTTCAGAGCCGCAGCAACTGTGTGGATGAGGGGGATCGACTTTCTCTAAGATAGGGGGACAGGCTGGGGCGGGGAATCCCAGAGGCCGAAGTTGTGCGGTGGTCTGATCACAGGAGGGAGCGAGGGCCCGAGTTTCCAAGGACTGATTAGATGGCATGCCAAGTGTATTAAATTTTGCAGACATTTTAACAGCAATATGCTAGATAGTTGGGTGTCCCCTGAGGCAGCTGGATTTTTTATATCCTTCACAGAAGGTCGGAACCCTCTTCTGCCTGCCTCCCCCACCCACCCCGGGCTCCATGCTTCTCTCTCCCCTCCCCCGCCCTTTCTTCAACAATTTCCCTTGCTTGCTCTCTGCTCATCGACAAACTGAATGACACCTCTGGTCCCTGCCCGACAGAGGGCCTTCTCTCCCTCCTGCCCTCCCGTCAGGAGATCGAGGGTCTCCAGGGCACGGGGTGGGTATGAGGGAGGGGGGTCTGATTTCTATTTTTTTTCTCCCTATTCCTGCCTCCCCTCATTTTTTGAGATTGTCTAAGACCTACTCCCTCCCTCCTTATTTTTATAGGAAAAAAAAAAGGCAGGAAAAGAATCCATCTGGCATATGAATAATTGAAATGGCTCAACTCTGTTCCTGTTGCTGCTGTTTGTTCTCGGCTCCCCCGGCCCCCAGCCCATCCCCCTGAGTGCGGGGCTCTGAGCAGAGGATGTGTGGGCATTCTTCAGAGGTTCTCGGCGGAGGTCCAGGGCTCTCCTTCATCTCTAGCCCTGTCTCCCTCTGAGTGGGGGGTGTTTCGAGATGTGGTGGGTTATCCTTCTCGTGTGGACAGCAGGCCTCTGGTTAGAGTCTCCCCAAATATCAGTCTAACTGAAACAGTTCCTTTGGCCCTTGGACAGCGTCCTTGGATCTTGATTTCTCCCAGGGTCCCCCTTGGGTTCTCTGGTTTCAAATTCTGTTCCACCGTCTCCCACCCCTGTGTCCTCAGCTTCAGCGGCCCGGGAGGTCCCATTCTGGGGACTGATCTATGGGGTGCTCACTGCAATCCTGCAGCCTTGCCTCCCCTGCCTGCAGCCCGAGCCCAAAGGTCTTCCAGTCCTCGCCCACCGCCTCCTTTTCCTCTCCCGCCCTTGCTCCTGTCCGGTCAAGGGCGTTTGGATTCTTCACTCCATACAACACAGATTTTGGATCAAGGGCCCCGAGAGCCTGAGACTTTTAAACTGCTTTCCACCAAGATGGCTTGGGAGAAAACGCAGCAGCAGCCACCTGGGGCAGGGCAGGGATGGGACAGTAAGGCACACCGCCTGGCTGGAATCGGCTGCCTGATCCCTTTTTGGAGGCCGGGCCAGCTGCACCCCGAGCCCCCAGGTCCGGGCCGAGAATTCGCTGTCTCTTTAAAACCATTTAGAGGAGAAACAAAAGAACTTTAGTGCATTAATTCTAGATGAAGATGGGTCTCCAGATGACAGACTGATCCACATTATTCCCCAGAAGACAACTTCCCATCCCTCCTCCTCCCGCTCTCCCCTTCCTACCCCCTCTGCCCAGCACTCTGTCGTCATCCACGGCTTGGGGATGGAAGGCTGACACACGGGATGTGTGCTTTATGTTCGAAAAGTCAATACTTGTGTTTGTCTGCTTGGGACCTCATGTTTGTGTCATGTGTGAGGTATTGACTTGCAGCCGTGAATCCTGTGGTTGTAAAGTGCTGTGAGCCCGTGAGTATGCACTGCCGGGCGGCCCAGTGGCCGGGAGCAGTGGAGGGAAGGACGTGTGGGTTGCTGCACAGTGGGGCGGGGGTCCCTTCCCCTGGAGCTTTCTGGGTCAGGTACATTATGGCTCATAAAATGCCCCCGCACAAAGAGGGTGTGAGCAGCACCAAAAACATTCTAGCCTTTTCTGAGTTTGTTTAAAAAAAACAAAACAAAACTACCCACTAAGCAAAAAATAATTGGGATGAAATTCAAATCAGGTTTGTTAACGTATAACTATATATATGTGTGTGTATATGTCATTTATAAAGACTCCTACACATGTTATAAAAGCTGCAAAATGTCTGGCATTCCAGGGCCTGCTACGAATAATTAGATATTTATATCCAATAAAACGAGTTTGATGGGGAAATCGTTTGCCTCCATGCGGATTCTCAGTTGAGGACCAGTTTCGGTGGTTGGGTTTGTTTTCTTCCCCCGACAATAAAAACAGGGGTTTGGCACCAACTAATGTATTTCCCATAAATATCTCAATCCCTTTTTTCCACCATGGGCTCCGCGTGGCGGGCCCCGTCATGCCAGCCCAGCACTGCTCATCTTCCCTGCCTTTGCCTTTTCGCTGGAGAAACGTGTATGCGAAGCCCCCTCCGTCAGCCCGCGCCTCGTGTCTGCCCCACATCTCCAGCCTCCACCTGCTTCCGGCCTGGGGACCCACGCCAGCGGCTTTTCCCTCTTCCTGTCTTTGCTTTTTCCTTCGAGCAGTTCCCTGGAATGGGTCTTCTGCTCTCACTCCTTAAGACCCAACCTAAGTATGTTTCTGATTTCGTGAAGCGCCAGTTTTCAGTTTCTCTCCCCACTTGCCTGAGCTCTGCTTGACCTCCTAGCCACTGCCCGGTGCGGGGGCGGGGGGGGGGGCTCTACCTCAGTGCGGGGCGGCCCTGGGGAGCCAGTCTGCCTCCCTGCCCGGCTGGGGGAGACCCCCCACCCCCACTCCACCCTGTTTCTCTTCCATCTGTTACACAGTTGGTAACAGATGGAGACAGAAGGAGCCCTGGGTGGTTGTGCCCGCCCTCTCCCATTCTACCAATGGGGAGCTGATGTCCCAGTGGGGCAGCCAGGGTTCCTCATGGGGTGGGGGGTGACCTGGGGCGGGAGGCGCCGTCCCCGGACTTCTAGCTGGTTCTGGAAGGAAGGATGACATGCCGGCCTCACTCTGCCCCTCGCTGCCAGTTTCTGTGAGACTCGGAGCAGGTGGCCTCACCTCCGAGCTCTGCTTCTCCGTATCTGTGGCCTGGAAGGGGTCGTTCTCACCTGTGCGGTCGCTGAGAAGAGGGAATGAGCCAACACGTGACCAGCTCCGGGGCCCTTCCCCGGGAGCTGGTAGTCGTCCTTCCCTGGGAGTTGGTGGTTCACCTTGACTGTAAAACGGCCCCCTGCTGTGGCACCAAGCCTGGCCCACGAAGGCGCCGCCCACATGCCCTTTACCCCTTTCTCCCTGCGAGAGGCTGTCACCCTTTCAGGAGGAACCCGGCTGGTATCTGAGCCCCTCGCTGTTTCCCGGAGGTCAGGCCCTGCCTCGCTTCAGCCAGGAAGGAGAGGAGCCATGGAATCCTTGGCAGAACACGTGCTGAGCAGCCAGGGCTCATCAGGACCTGGAACCCCAGAGAGAGCGTGGCGGGCCCCGTCATGCCAGCCCAGCACTGCTCATCTTCCCTGCCTTTGCCTTTTCGCTGGAGAAACGTGTATGCGAAGCCCCCTCCGTCAGCCCGCGCCTCGTGTCTGCCCCACATCTCCAGCCTCCACCTGCTTCCGGCCTGGGGACCCACGCCAGCGGCTTTTCCCTCTTCCTGTCTTTGCTTTTTCCTTCGAGCAGTTCCCTGGAATGGGTCTTCTGCTCTCACTCCTTAAGACCCAACCTAAGTATGTTTCTGATTTCGTGAAGCGCCAGTTTTCAGTTTCTCTCCCCACTTGCCTGAGCTCTGCTTGACCTCCTAGCCACTGCCCGGTGCGGGGGCGGGGGGGGGGGCTCTACCTCAGTGCGGGGCGGCCCTGGGGAGCCAGTCTGCCTCCCTGCCCGGCTGGGGGAGACCCCCCACCCCCACTCCACCCTGTTTCTCTTCCATCTGTTACACAGTTGGTAACAGATGGAGACAGAAGGAGCCCTGGGTGGTTGTGCCCGCCCACTCCCATTCTACCAATGGGGAGCTGATGTCCCAGTGGGGCAGCCAGGGTTCCTCATGGGGTGGGGGGTGACCTGGGGCGGGAGGCGCCGTCCCCGGACTTCTAGCTGGTTCTGGAAGGAAGGATGACATGCCGGCCTCACTCTGCCCCTCGCTGCCAGTTTCTGTGAGACTCGGAGCAGGTGGCCTCACCTCCGAGCTCTGCTTCTCCGTATCTGTGGCCTGGAAGGGGTCGTTCTCACCTGTGCGGTCGCTGAGAAGAGGGAATGAGCCAACACGTGACCAGCTCCGGGGCCCTTCCCCGGGAGCTGGTAGTCGTCCTTCCCTGGGAGTTGGTGGTTCACCTTGACTGTAAAACGGCCCCCTGCTGTGGCACCAAGCCTGGCCCACGAAGGCGCCGCCCACATGCCCTTTACCCCTTTCTCCCTGCGAGAGGCTGTCACCCTTTCGGGAGGAACCCGGCTGGTATCTGAGCCCCTCGCTGTTTCCCGGAGGTCAGGCCCTGCCTCGCTTCAGCCAGGAAGGAGAGGAGCCATGGAATCCTTGGCAGAACACGTGCTGAGCAGCCAGGGCTCATCAGGACCTGGAACCCCAGAGAGAGGGCGCTGGGAAAGGGAGGCGTGGACTGCCGCGCGGTTCAGGGGCCAGTGCCCTTGTGCTGCCTGAGGCCCTCCAGACCCCAGATCGGAAATCTCCTGAAGGGTCTTTGGGAGGACAGAGGGGCCCAGAAGCCTGGGAGGAGGGGGCATGGGCCCGGTGAGGGTGGGGGGCACTCTGGGAGAGGTCTGGTAGCCCAAGTGGGAGCAGTGAGTCTAATTACAGAGCAGCGAATGGAGTGAAAATAGACAGCCCTCGATGTGCAGCTGGGGCTCCTGAGCTGGGCCACGCCAGCCACACCCTCGCCTGCCCCTGCCCCTGCCCCTGCCCCTTCCCTTGCCCTCCTGCATCCTCACCAAAGGCACTGCCCCCCAGGGTGGTCCAGGGCCCTGGGAGCGTGTTCCCGCCAGTGGCGCACACAGAACGGCACCACGAGCTCTATCTGCCTCCACTCCAGAGCGCAGGCGTGCCCGTAGCACGCCCACGGAGACCAGGAGCCCGGGCCTCCCCGGCTGTAGGTTTAACACACGCTTTACACAGAGCGGGACTGGTGCCCGGCCAGAAAACAGACGCACCCTTCCAAAGACTCTTGGGTGTCTTGTTTTTTGTTGTGATGGTGTTTTCTTTCTTTCCTCCACCTCCTCCAAATTAAAAAAGAAAAAGGAAAACTCAGCGAGAAGCAGAGCCCGGGCTTCCTATGACTGTCTCTTGGAGAAGCCAGTCAAATCTCCCCTTGTTGAGAACATTTTGACAGCATAAAATTGCTGCCGGAATGTGACTTTAGTGAAAAGTGAAAAAAAAAAAAAAAAAATCCTTCCTTCATGCATATGGAGTTTTTTGGAAAAAAAAATGGTATTTTAATGCTTTCTATTAAATTGGGACTAAAAGTGGTGTCTTAATTTGCATGCATTAGCATATTTGCATATAGATCACTGAAATGGTGGAAGAGAGAAGAGCCTTTAAATGAAAATTCTTTTAAAGGCACAGGCCTGCCTCCCTCTTCATCTCCCTCTGGGATTTAGGCCTGCTCTTTTCCCCTTGCCTCCTACCTACCTTGGTGTCCTTGCTGTGGGTGGACAGGGCCCGGAGCGTCAAGGCCCTCATCTCTGGAGTGGCTCAGGGTAGAGTCGAGGGGCTGAAGACAGCCTGGCCCTTGGTCAGCCCATGACCCTGCAGCTCCCTGCAGTCCGGATTCCCTGCAGCCTGGCTGGCCTCCTCCTGTCCTGGTGATGGCTCTGGAGGCCGGGCCTGTAGTCACAGCCAGCAGGCAGGTGGCCTGGCCCCCATGGACCTTGGTCAGCTATTGTCTTTCCTCCCCTCTTACCCCTCCCAGGTCGCCCCAATACTCTACCAGCCCGCTGGCCCCTGGCCTGAGCCTTCAGCCACTGGCCCCAAAGGACGGAGTCCATGGGGTGCGCCTTCTGGCATCTTCCCCTGGGTCGGCTCCTGGGCCTGAGACCTTCCCACCCTCCTCAGCCGGAAGGCCCAGTTGCCAGGTCCCGTTTTCTCATCCACCTTCTCCCTGGTTCAAATGTCACTCCTCAGAGGTAGCTGAAGGAGCCCACCTCTCTCCTCGGTCACTCACTAGGAAGTCGCTCGTCTTGTTGTCCTCTAGAACTTGTTAGTTGTTTACTGAATTATTTGTCTGTCCCACCCCCTAGTCCTGTCTTACCCCCACCCCCGCCAAGGCCTCAGGACGGTAGCCATCTGAGCCTCATGCACAGCTGTACTCCCGGGACCGTGTCTGGCCTATTGTGGGGTTTAGAGCTATTTGTGGAAGGAGTGAGTAGGAATGGGTGGCACTGGGACCCCTGTCAGGGCTGAGACTGCCCCGGAGTCTCTTCAGGCTGGACACAGTGCGCCCGGGTGCTAAGTCGCAGCCTGCTGGACGTGTCCTCTGCCTGGCATGAGGAGCAGGGGCTGGGAACAGGCCAGCACCTTCCAGTCTGATCTGAGGTCCGAAAAGAGAGTAGGGCGGTCCACTCTTGTCCCTTTGGATGGTAAGTTGGAGCCAGGCCTGAAAGACAGGAGGCCCGGGAGGCCTGGCCTGTGTGTAACTTCCAGCCCCGGGGAACAGGGCTCCCCTTGTGGCAGCCTCAGGAGCCCCGACACTACAGCCAGTGGTACGCCCCGGGCACCCTTCCCCCACGTGTAAGGCTTTAGAGGCCCCCCAGAAATCACAGGGTGAGCAAAGGAGAGCCTCGGCTTTCTGTCACCCTGCTGCCTTTGCTGGTGGGCACCGGTGTGGATGGCGGAGTCCTCGGGAAACCCCACCGCCCTCTGCACGGCACAGGGGCCCGCCTGGGAAGTGAGGTCTGGCCGCCGAGCCCTGCACCTCCTGCTTCCCCACTTAGGTGGGCTGGGCTCTCAGAAAGGCCCCTCCAGGCTGACAGCTGCCTCGAGCTCCACGCCCAGCCCGAGAAGGGAGGGCCGAAGAGGGTGAGGCTGGGGCCCCCTTACTCAGAAAGGCCCCCAGCCTTCAGCCACTGGCCCCAAAGGACGGAGTCCATGGGGTGCGCCTTCTGGCATCTTCCCCTGGGTCGGCTCCTGGGCCTGAGACCTTCCCACCCTCCTCAGCCGGAAGGCCCAGTTGCCAGGTCCCGTTTTCTCATCCACCTTCTCCCTGGTTCAAATGTCACTCCTCAGAGGTAGCTGAAGGAGCCCACCTCTCTCCTCGGTCACTCACTAGGAAGTCGCTCGTCTTGTTGTCCTCTAGAACTTGTTAGTTGTTTACTGAATTATTTGTCTGTCCCACCCCCTAGTCCTGTCTTACCCCCACCCCCGCCAAGGCCTCAGGACGGTAGCCATCTGAGCCTCATGCACAGCTGTACTCCCGGGACCGTGTCTGGCCTATTGTGGGGTTTAGAGCTATTTGTGGAAGGAGTGAGTAGGAATGGGTGGCACTGGGACCCCTGTCAGGGCTGAGACTGCCACGGAGTCTCTTCAGGCTGGACACAGTGCGCCCGGGTGCTAAGTCGCAGCCTGCTGGACGTGTCCTCTGCCTGGCATGAGGAGCAGGGGCTGGGAACAGGCCAGCACCTTCCAGTCTGATCTGAGGTCCGAAAAGAGAGTAGGGCGGTCCACTCTTGTCCCTTCGGATGGTAGGTTGGAGCCAGGCCTGAAAGACAGGAGGCCCGGGAGGCCTGGCCTGTGTGTAACTTCCAGCCCCGGGGAACAGGGCTCCCCTTGTGGCAGCCTCAGGAGCCCTGACACTACAGCCAGTGGTACGCCCCGGGCACCCTTCCCCCACGTGTAAGGCTTTAGAGGCCCCCCAGAAATCACAGGGTGAGCAAAGGAGAGCCTCGGCTTTCTGTCACCCGCTGCCTTTGCTGGTGGGCACCGGTGTGGATGGCGGAGTCCTCGGGAAACCCCACCGCCCTCTGCACGGCACAGGGGCCCGCCTGGGAAGTGAGGTCTGGCCGCCGAGCCCTGCACCTCCTGCTTCCCCACTTAGGTGGGCTGGGCTCTCAGAAAGGCCCCTCCAGGCTGACAGCTGCCTCGAGCTCCACGCCCAGCCCGAGAAGGGAGGGCCGAAGAGGGTGAGGGGGACGCCCAGGCTTGGAGCAGGGCTGCACCTCCACCACTAATGAAAATCGGAAACCAATTAAGCAGGACAAGGTGCCCAGCCAGCAGGTTGTGGGAACAAGGGGCCTAATGGATGTGGCTGGGGTTGGGGTGGGGGGCGGCGGATGCCTCATTGATCGCCCCGTGGCTATATTTATCCACCGTGGGTCTGTGGCCCCAGCAGCTGGGTGATGCAGGGATAAATAAATGGCCACTAAAATATTCATGAGCACACGCACATCCGTGGTCGGGGGGACTGCCAAGGGCCTTCTCTTCCTTCCTTTGCCCCGTCTCTCTGCAGAAGCCTTTCAGGAAATTCCTCCCACCTGGGCCAGGTGAAGCGTGGCTCAGCCCCGCTGGGCGCGCAGCCAGCTCAGGGATCCCGAGGGAGGAGGCGCTGGCTGACGGGGCACTTTGGTCCCTGCTTTCCCTTTGTCCCCATCGTGGCTCAAGCTCCCACGTGCCTGTCCCTCAGTGATGGATTGGACTTGTTCGGCCTTGCTTTTTGCTTACCCCTCTGGGTCCCCAACCGCTAGGCTGTGTGCTCCTCAGGGACAAGCTGATGGCTCATTGGTCCCTATTTCCCACGAGGCCGGGCAGGGTGCCTGATGCAGCCGTGAGGGGCATTGCACAGGCTGGGCAGCACCTCAGAGGTGGCTTTGAATCTCAGCTCTGCTCCATCTTCAAAAGTGACCTAACTTCACTGGGACTCAGTTTCTTCTTCTGTAAAATGGGGCTAATAACAGTATTGCTGGTACTTCCTAGGTAGGGTACTCAGGGGGATTGCCTGCCTCAGATTCCCTGGTGGAACAGGTTTGTCGTTGTTTAGTCACTCAGTCATGGCTGACACTTTGCAGCCCCATGGACTGCGGCACGTCAGGACAGGCTTCCCTGTCCTTCACCATCTCCCAGAGTTTGTTCAAACTCATGTCCATTGAGTCGATGATGCCTTCTAACCACTTTGTCATCCCCTTCTCCCCCTGCCCTCAATCTTTCTCAGTATCAGGGTCTTTTCTAACAAGTTGCTCTTCGTCACGTTGGGTGGCCAAAGTATCGGAGCTTCAGCTTCAGCGTCTGTCTTTCCGATGAATGGTGGAGGAGGTTAAGAACATGGATGCTGGGGCCTTCCAGATGCAGAATCAGACCCTCTGAAGCAGGGGCCTGGGGACTCTTTGGGTTTAATGGGCTTCTCCGGTGATTCTCTGCTCACAAAAGTTTGTAACTCCTGGTATATTCCCCCATGACACCTGTGTCTAGCTAGCAAATGGGGCTCTCCTCTGTCTCCTCCAGAACCCAACAAACAGGGCCAGGAGCAGGAGAAGAGAAGTATGCTTCTCCAGCATCCGTGGACAGGGCATTCTGGGGAAGCTGCCTGGCCTGACCAAACTGAATTTGGTCCAGTGATGCTCGGTGTCAGGGCCTAGAAGTACTGCGTCGCTGCCCATCAGCGACAGGTGGGTGGGACCCTGGCATGGTCTCCGGGGCACTTGCCACTTTCCATGGGGTTTACCAGGTGGCACTAGTGGTAAAGAACGCTTCTGCCAATGCAGAAGATGTAAGAGATGCAAGTTCCATCCCTGGATTGGGAAGATGACAACCCGCTCCAGTATTCTTGCCTAGAGAATCCCAAGGGCAGAGGAAGCTGGTGTGCTGCACTCTAGAGGGTCTCACAGAGCTGGACACGACTCAAACGACTTAGCACACATGCACCATTTTCCAGCCTCGAGGCCGGGCAGGGTGCAGCACCGTAGGCATGAGGTGGCAGCACCTCAGAGGTGGCTTTGAATCTCAGCTCTGCTCCATCTTCAAAAGTGACCTAACTTCACTGGGACTCAGTTTCTTCTTCTGTAAAATGGGGCTAATAACAGTATTGCTGGTACTTCCTAGGTAGGGTACTCAGGGGGATTGCCTGCCTCAGATTCCCTGGTGGAACAGGTTTGTCGTTGTTTAGTCACTCAGTCATGGCTGACACTTTGCAGCCCCATGGACTGCGGCACGTCAGGACAGGCTTTCCTGTCCTTCACCATCTCCCAGAGTTTGTTCAAACTCATGTCCATTGAGTCGATGATGCCTTCTAACCACTTTGTCATCCCCTTCTCCCCCTGCCCTCAATCTTTCTCAGTATCAGGGTCTTTTCTAACAAGTTGCTCTTCGTCACGTTGGGTGGCCAAAGTATCGGAGCTTCAGCTTCAGCGTCTGTCTTTCCGATGAATGGTGGAGGAGGTTAAGAACATGGATGCTGGGGCCTTCCAGATGCAGAATCAGACCCTCTGAAGCAGGGGCCTGGGGACTCTTTGGGTTTAATGGGCTTCTCCGGTGATTCTCTGCTCACAAAAGTTTGTAACTCCTGGTATATTCCCCCATGACACCTGTGTCTAGCTAGCAAATGGGGCTCTCCTCTGTCTCCTCCAGAACCCAACAAACAGGGCCAGGAGCAGGAGAAGAGAAGTATGCTTCTCCAGCATCCGTGGACAGGGCATTCTGGGGAAGCTGCCTGGCCTGACCAAACTGAATTTGGTCCAGTGATGCTCGGTGTCAGGGCCTAGAAGTACTGCGTGCGCTGCCCATCAGCGACAGGTGGGTGGGACCCTGGCATGGTCTCCGGGGCACTTGCCACTTTCCATGGGGTTTACCAGGTGGCACTAGTGGTAAAGAACGCTTCTGCCAATGCAGAAGATGTAAGAGATGCAAGTTCCATCCCTGGATTGGGAAGATGACAACCCACTCCAGTATTCTTGCCTAGAGAATCCCAAGGGCAGAGGAAGCTGGTGTGCTGCACTCTAGAGGGTCTCACAGAGCTGGACATGACTCAAACGACTTAGCACACATGCACCATTTTCCAGCCTCTGTCCCTTTGGTGTGCCTGCGGCTTGCACAGGGCAGTGCCAGGCAGGGTCCCAGTGGCCCCAGACACAGTGCTTTGTGGGGGTCTCCTCTGCCTTTGACTCTCAGCAGTTCTTCCCCATTCAAGGAAGGCAGGGCCACCCTGCCTCGCCCTGGGGTAGGACTGAGTGGTGGGGTTGGTAGCATGGTTGCCCAATCAGAGCTGGCCAGCTGGAAAAGCACATTCTATGGCCAGATGTGCCTGCCACTGCCCGAGGCCATAAGCGGCTGCCCCTGGCTGCCCTGGGCACCTGCAACGCACCCTGCCCACCTGGTGCAGCCCTGACCGTGCGCGATTTGCCTGTTGGGTAGCACGGGGCCTGTCCCCTGGTAGGCAGCTGCCTGTGGCTCGGAAACCATTTGACCCCATTTAACGGAAGAGAGCGGGGTTAAGCCAGCCATCTGTGGTGGGTTCTCTGAGGGCTCGGGGCATAGAAACTGGGAGTCCTCGGGGCTGGGTGAAGGAACAACTTCGATCCCTGGCACTTAGCAGAGAGGCACCAGCCGTCCCTGCTTCTTGCCTGCCCCGAGCCCTCCCCCATCCAAAGTTTGATCCAAACAGAAGTAAACTTTGGGGACATCCCTGGCGCTGCGTGGAGCCAGCTGAGCCCGTGAGTGGCAGTGGGAGCAGAGGGAGGCCGCCCTGGCGCCTGACTCCACCGGTCCCCCGTCTCTCCAAGAGCTCCCCGTCCGCGCCCGCGCTTGCAGGCGCCTCACTCGGCAGCTCAGAATGCAGCTTGGGGCCCGTGGCGGCTCAACCTTTCCCTCTCCCAGAGCCCCGGTCTAATCAACCCCTATAATTTATGCAGAAAATATGATTTATATTTAATTTCACCACACTTGCATTGTTAATTTGAGATGTAATTAACCCGTCGCCATGACAACTAATTTTGTGATGCCGTAAATTACCGCCGTCTTTTCATCAAAATTCAGTTACTTTGGCTCCTGTGTGCAATGTACTGATGCAATTAGGTTGCTAAGGGCAACTCAAAAGTGTTCAATTTCTTTTGTGCAACTGCAATGGGGTAGAAGCTCCCTTGCGTCCTCCCAGGGTCCCGTTGGCCGTGGGGCGGGGAGCTGGGGGTATGTGGCCCGCCCTGGAGGAATGCCACTGGAGAGCCAGGCTGGGTGGGCGCCGGGGCCCCGGCTTCGCCCCCTCCCACCCTCTTCTCGCCAGTCATTATTTTTAAACAGTGACCCCTGGACCCAGGCTCCCCGTGCCCGCACCGGACCCCAGGGCAGGTGAAGGGGCTCTTCTCCAGCCCCCGCCCCTCTCTCTTATACTTTCCTGTCCCAAGCAGGCTGATACTCCAGTTAGAAAAGCAGGGAGAACCACCTCGCCTTTCTTGTCTCCTGGTGTCTAACTTGTTTATATAGATCTTCCCCTCTCCCTCTCTCTCTCTCTCTCTCTTTTTTTCTTTATTTAAAACAAAAACCCTCTGTGTTGCTTTTGTCACGTTAATTCCCATTTTGCCAACACCAGGGGCCCAGGCAGACGAGTTACCAAGGAACACAAAATTTTAATTAGTGTATTTTAATCATTCAGGCTTTCCGAGCTAATCCACATGCCCTAGAGAATTCCCGAGATGCAGCTCTGCCCTGCTTTACCATTTATTGTTGAGTCTATTATAATTACTGTTAGCAGGTGGGGACTGGGAGATGTTTATTATGAGTTTTTCATCTTTAGTATAATTACCGAAAAAAACAAAATAAAAAGATGTCGTTGTATTTTGTTTCCTAGAATTTTTTTCCAGGGGAGGGCATGGCCGTGGGATTTTTTTTCCCTGCTTGTTCCCAGGTAGTTGACTTGGAGGTTCTGGGCTGGAAGACAGTCCTGAAGATCAGCCCTGAGTTGTGTGCAACACCCTGCAGCCTCAGGAGAGGTGGGCAGCACCAGCCCTGCCTGTCACATGCTGGACTGGGCTCTGGGGCTCTCCTCCCTTTCCTGTGCGTGTGGAGAGGGTTGGGGCTGAGGCAGGGACAGCCAGGGGCCTATTGGTCCTTCTGCTCTGAACTGGCAGCTCCCCGTGGTATGGGCTGGTCTGGGGGTCGGACCAGGGTGGACCTGTCAGGAGTGAGAATAGAGCTTTGCACAGTGTTAAATACAACAGTTAACTCGACCCTGGATAGTCCCTGGAAGGACTGATGCTGAAGCCGAAGCCCCCATACTTGGCCACCTGAGTGAAGAGACGACTCACTTGGAAAGACCCTGATGCTGGGAAAGATGAAGGGCAGGCGGATAGGGAGGTGACAGGGGACGAGATGGTTGGACGGCATCACCGAGTCAGTGAACATGAGTCTGAGCAAGCTCCAGGAGATGGTGGAGGACAGGGGAGCCTGGTGTGCTGCCGGCCATGGAGTTGCATAGAGTCAGAACAAAACATGGATCAAGTTATGAGGACATGCCAAGCCCCTGTCATGCTTTTTACCTGCATTATTTTACTTAACCCTCAGCAACCCCATGAAGCGAGTGCTAATAGCATCTGTGATTTTTGGAGGAGGGGGCCAATGCTCTGGATCACAGAGCTAAGAAGTATGATTCAAGCCCAAGTCTGTCCCTGGCGCCAAGACTCCTACTGCCTGCACTCCGCTGTCTCTTCCACTGGGTCCTCCAGACCCCATGCACTGTGGCCCACCAGGCTCCCCTGTCCATGGGTTCTCCAGGCAAGAATACCGGAGTGGGTTGCCATTTCCTCCTCCAGGGGATTTTCCTGACCCCGGGATCAAACTCAGGTCTCCTGCATTGCAGGCAGATTCTTTACCATCTGAGCCACCAGGAAGACTCTTCCAGATGCCACCTCCTCCCAAAAGCCTTCCCAGATTGCCTGAGACTAAGTTAGGATGGTCCTTCTGTGTTCCCACCACTTCAGTAGAGCCCACGTGCCTGTCCCACGGTACCCCGTTACTCCTCTAAGAGCAGAGACCTGTGAGGGTGGAGGGCTTTCCGCCATTGTCCGTGATAGACCCCTACCATGTACGTGGTGCCTGAACAAAGCCAGTTCACGGTGCAGCCTGTAGGGTGGGTTGGTGTCCAAGTGTGTCAGGGAGGGTGCTGCCCCTGAGCCTCCGCTGGGGGCATCAGATGGTAGGGACTCAATGTAGACATTCAGCTAGTTGGATGTCCAGTGATGCCCTTGTGGGTGCCTATCTCCGCAGAAGCAACAGGGCCTGAGGGTCCCTGAGCTTCAAGACCCAGGAGGAGAGGATGACTTGGGGCCCCAGGTCAGGTTTGAGTGCTGTTCTGAAGACTGTGCAAGAGATGAAAGCATACAGCTCAGCCTTCGCCTCCCTAGCCCCGGGTCCTAGGCGTTCCTAGGAAGCCTGGTCTGCCTTTCTTTTCTTTCTCCTCTTCAAGATAGTTTTCGAATGTCTTCTCTCGGTGAAGATTTTGAAGTTTTCCTGGAAAATTCCACATCTCAGCACCAGAGCTGCGCTTGGGGCTGAGGACCACTGGTTTCCCAGGCTGAGCAGAGCAGAATGAGCTGGAGCCAGCTTTTGCTCATTTCCAGCCTGGTTGCCCACGGGGACCAGTGGGGGAAGATAATTAACACGTCCCTGGGAAGGGGCCCGGAGCATCCTGTGAATTGCACAGCGGTGACAAGAATCCCCGCGCAGTTCTAAATTCTTGAGCACCCCCTCTTCCAGCTCCTCTACATTCTGATGGGGCAGTGGACTCAGGTCCCCGGAACTGCGCCCTCATCCCTGGACTTGTCGCGCCACGGGGCTGGACCCTGCTCAGGCCCGGGGCGGAAGGGGCCGCCGCCTCTTACTCTCTCTCTGCTCCTCCAGGGCCTCTGGGTGACTCTTTCAGTACCTGACAGTCCCCTCTCACCCTGTCTCAACCTTTGCCTTCTCCAACCACCGTACCCGATGCTGTATCATTTGCCCTAGGATGTGATGTGGAGTTCTCCTCAAACGCCCTGGCGGTGCTGAGCACGCAGCCCCCGACCAGCTCAGGCCAGCTGCAGGGTGGAGACTGATCTTGCCAAGCCCCGATCCACAGAGCCCCTCTCCACAGAGCCCGGCAGCAGCTTATGCCCTGCCCTCTTTCTCTGTTCCCCCTGCCCTAGGCCAGTGGTTCTCAAAATGTTGGTCCAGCACCCATTTATACTCTTAAAAAGTATTGAGGATCCCAAAGTTTATGAATTAGAGCCAGTTCACGGTGCAGCCTGTAGGGTGGGTTGGTGTCCAAGTGTGTCGGGGTGCTGCCTGGCTCCGGGGCATCAAAAGGGGCTCAATGTAGACATTCAGCTAGTTGGATGTCCAGTGATGCCCTTGTGGGTGCCTATCTCAGAAGCAACAGGGCCTGAGGGTCCCTGAGCTTCAAGACCCAGGAGGAGAGGATGACTTGGGGCCCCAGGTCAGGTTTGAGTGCTGTTCTGAAGACTGTGCAAGAGATGAAAGCATACAGCTCAGCCTTCGCCTCCCTAGCCCCGGGTCCTAGGCGTTCCTAGGAAGCCTGGTCTGCCTTTCTTTTCTTTCTCCTCTTCAAGATAGTTTTCGAATGTCTTCTCTCGGTGAAGATTTTGAAGTTTTCCTGGAAAATTCCACATCTCAGCACCAGAGCTGCGCTTGGGGCTGAGGACCACTGGTTTCCCAGGCTGAGCAGAGCAGAATGAGCTGGAGCCAGCTTTTGCTCATTTCCAGCCTGGTTGCCCACGGGGACCAGTGGGGGAAGATAATTAACACGTCCCTGGGAAGGGGCCCGGAGCATCCTGTGAATTGCACAGCGGTGACAAGAATCCCCGCGCAGTTCTAAATTCTTGAGCACCCCCTCTTCCAGCTCCTCTACATTCTGATGGGGCAGTGGACTCAGGTCCCCGGAACTGCGCCCTCATCCCTGGACTTGTCGCGCCACGGGGCTGGACCCTGCTCAGGCCCGGGGCGGAAGGGGCCGCCGCCTCTTACTCTCTCTCTGCTCCTCCAGGGCCTCTGGGTGACTCTTTCAGTACCTGACAGTCCCCTCTCACCCTGTCTCAACCTTTGCCTTCTCCAACCACCGTACCCGATGCTGTATCATTTGCCCTAGGATGTGATGTGGAGTTCTCCTCAAACGCCCTGGCGGTGCTGAGCACGCAGCCCCCGACCAGCTCAGGCCAGCTGCAGGGTGGAGACTGATCTTGCCAAGCCCCGATCCACAGAGCCCCTCTCCACAGAGCCCGGCAGCAGCTTATGCCCTGCCCTCTTTCTCTGTTCCCCCTGCCCTAGGCCAGTGGTTCTCAAAATGTTGGTCCAGCACCCATTTATACTCTTAAAAAGTATTGAGGATCCCAAATAGCTTTGGCTTATGTGAATTAGAGCGGTCACTATTGTCCATATTAGAAGTTAAAGCCCAGAAATTTAAAAAAACATATTTATGAATTCCTTTAAAGATAACCATGAAACAGCAAGGAGCTACTCGATAGCATGGAGAATTACATGCAACGTCTTGTAATAACCTATAATGGGAAAGAATCTGAACAAACTGAATCCCTTTTCTCTATACTTGAACCTAACACAACATTGTCAATTAACTATACCTGAGTCTTTAAAATGGGAACAAAAGAGAGCAGTGATAAACCCATTCTATGTGAACATTAAGAGCATACTTTTATGAGAGTAGCTGTATTTTTCAAAGCTAAATTCTACTGTGAGGAGTGGCATTGTTTTGATGTTTGCAAGTTTCTCTAACATCCAACTTAACAAGGGCAGCTGGACTCTCAGATGGGTTTCTGCATTCGGTCCTGGCTGCTCTGTTGTTCAGTGAAGTGGAAGAGTGTCTCTTGCTCAGTCGTGTCCGACTCTTTGCAACACCAGGGGCTGCAGCCCGCCAGGTTCCTCCGTGCCTGACTCTGGTCACACGTGGGTCATCTGGAGAATACGGGTTCACCAAGGAACGCACATCTGTGTCAACACGTTTTATCACATGACGTTTAAAAGAAAAGGATGTTCATCCATCCCACCCGTCTGAGGACACGTCTCCTCAGAAACGTTAAGTTTTAGGACGCTGTCAGAGTCCCAGGGGCAAATATTTTTCCAGAAGTCTGGTTCTCACATTAAAGCTTAGTTTTACCGTTGGCAACAAATATTGCCAGTTTCTCTTCCCCAAGTGACAGTTTTACTTGGTTCACTTTTGAGAAAGTGTCTGCCAAATACTCAGATCTGAAAAACCAGAGTTTATCTGTCAGTCGCGGCTTCAAGAGGGGGCTCCGTGAAAAGAGCAGCTGGTTCAGCCTCATCAGCCTCGTCACCTGAGCACTTTCCTGGGGATGAGCTTTAGACCATGGGGAACAGCGCAGCGCTTTATGTACACTTGGGAGTCAAAGTTTCATAAAAATTAACACTTTCTATAGATTCATTGAGGGTGTTCTTAAGCGAAGATGGCTTAAAAAAAGCAAAAACAAAAGCACCCTTGGGCTTCCCTAGTAGCTCAGTGGTGAAGAATTCAGCTGCCAATGCAGGAGACACAGGTTCGATCCCTGATCTGGGAGGATCCCACATGCTGCAGAGCAACTGAGCCTATGAGCCACAGCTATGGAGCCTGTCTTCTAGAGCCTCGGAGCCGCAACTATGGAAGCCTATGTGCCCTAATGAACAAATATTATGAGAGTTAGCTGTGATTTTCAACTTGAACCTAACACAACATTGTCAATTAACTATACCTGAGTCTTTAAAATGGGAACAAAGAGAGCAGTGATAAACCCATTCTATGTGAACATTAAGAGCATACTTTTATGAGAGTAGCTGTATTTTTCAAAGCTAAATTCTACTGTGAGGAGTGGCATTGTTTTGATGTTTGCAAGTTTCTCTAACATCCAACTTAACAAGGGCAGCTGGACTCTCAGATGGGTTTCTGCATTCGGTCCTGGCTGCTCTGTTGTTCAGTGAAGTGGAAGAGTGTCTCTTGCTCAGTCGTGTCCGACTCTTTGCAACACCATGGGCTGCAGCCCGCCAGGTTCCTCCGTGCCTGACTCTGGTCACACGTGGGTCATCTGGAGAATACGGGTTCACCAAGGAACGCACATCTGTGTCAACACGTTTTATCACATGACGTTTAAAAGAAAAGGATGTTCATCCATCCCACCCGTCTGAGGACACGTCTCCTCAGAAACGTTAAGTTTTAGGACGCTGTCAGAGTCCCAGGGGCAAATATTTTTCCAGAAGTCTGGTTCTCACATTAAAGCTTAGTTTTTACCGTTGGCAACAAATATTGCCAGTTTCTCTTCCCCCGCGAAGTGACAGTTTTACTTGGTTCACTTTTGAGAAAGTGTCTGCCAAATACTCAGATCTGAAAAACCAGAGTTTATCTGTCAGTCGCGGCTTCAAGAGGGGGCTCCGTGAAAAGAGCAGCTGGTTCAGCCTCATCAGCCTCGTCACCTGAGCACTTTCCTGGGGATGAGCTTTAGACCATGGGGAACAGCGCAGCGCTTTATGTACACTTGGGAGTCAAAGTTTCATAAAAATTAACACTTTCTATAGATTCATTGAGGGTGTTCTTAAGCGAAGATGGCTTAAAAAAAGCAAAAACAAAAGCACCCTTGGGCTTCCCTAGTAGCTCAGTGGTGAAGAATTCAGCTGCCAATGCAGGAGACACAGGTTCGATCCCTGATCTGGGAGGATCCCACATGCTGCAGAGCAACTGAGCCTATGAGCCACAGCTATGGAGCCTGTCTTCTAGAGCCTCGGAGCCGCAACTATGGAAGCCTATGTGCCCTAGAGCCCGAGTTCCACAACAAGAGAAGTCACCGCCACAAGAAGCCTGCTCACCTCAACTAGAGCCCCCACTCCCTGCAACTAGAGAAGAGCCTGCAGCAGCCATGAAAACCCAGAATAGTCAAAAATAAATACAATTAAAAAAAAAAAAACCTGGAAGTGTATGATGCTGAAGCACACAGTAGTGGTCAGAGCCATGCTGCAGTTCCCATGAAGGTGCCGGCCCTTTCGCCCACCGCTGCTTTTGTACCATCAATGTCAATGTCCCTACAGCAAAAAAAAAAAGAAAAAAGAGGCAAATTGCATTTTACTAGTATGATGGAAGGGTCTCGGGAACCCTGGAGGCCTGCAGATCCCACTTTGAGAACCACCACCCCAGCCTCTCTCTCTGTCTCTCTCTCTCTGTTCAGAGCCAAAGAAGAGCGTCTCACATCGCCCCTTGGTTTCTGTTCTCAGAAAGGGCTCAGTTCGTGACTTGATCCAGCACCTCCTCCTGGCTCCTCTGGCCTCTCTCTGGAGCTGCCATGGAGCGAGGCGGCCATGGGGTCCTCGTGGGCAGCCTGGGGGAAGGACAGGGCCTGCCCGGCTGCCCGTGTCCGTGCTGCCAGCATCCTCCGGGCCCACGGCCTGAGTTTCCCCCGCAGAGGCCTGTCCTCCCTCGGGAGACCCTCCCGCAGCCTTTGGCTCCATCAGGGCTCAGGCCCGGCCTGAGCTGGGGCTCCGGCTGCCCCCGGCCCGCGTGGCCCCGCTTCCCATCGGCCACCTGCCTTCACGCCGCCTCCCTCTGCTTCCCCACTCCGCTTCCCCCAGCTGCCTCCCAGCCGCCGCCCCCAGCACAGCAGCCTGTCCGAGACACTGGGTTTTGTCCCCTCGGTCCGGGCACCCTGAGAGTGAGAGAAAATAGCTGTCCGGTGAGCGGTGGGGGAAGGCCTCTTGTTTTCACCTCTCAGCGGCCGGTTTCCCAACTTTCCCATCCCAGCTGCCAATGCAGGAGACACAGGTTCGATCCCTGATCTGGGAGGATCCCACATGCTGCAGAGCAACTGAGCCTATGAGCCACAGCTATGGACTGTCTTCTAGAGCCTCGGAGCCGCAACTACCGAAGCCCATGTTCCCTAGAACCTGAATTCTACAACAAGAGAAGTCACTACAAGAAGCCTGCTCACCTCAACTAGAGAAAGAGCCTGCAGCAGCCATGAAAACCCAGAATAGTCAAAAATAAATACAATTAAAAAAAAAAAAACCTGGAAGTGTATGATGCTGAAGCACACAGTAGTGGTCAGAGCCATGCTGCAGTTCCCATGAAGGTGCCGGCCCTTTCGCCCACCGCTGCTTTTGTACCATCAATGTCAATGTCCCTACAGCAAAAAAAAAAAAGAAAAAAGAGGCAAATTGCATTTTACTAGTATGATGGAAGGGTCTCGGGAACCCTGGAGGCCTGCAGATCCCACTTTGAGAACCACCACCCCAGCCTCTCTCTCTGTCTCTCTCTCTCTGTTCAGAGCCAAAGAAGAGCGTCTCACATCGCCCCTTGGTTTCTGTTCTCAGAAAGGGCTCAGTTCGTGACTTGATCCAGCACCTCCTCCTGGCTCCTCTGGCCTCTCTCTGGAGCTGCCATGGAGCGAGGCGGCCATGGGGTCCTCGTGGGCAGCCTGGGGGAAGGACAGGGCCTGCCCGGCTGCCCGTGTCCGTGCTGCCAGCATCCTCCGGGCCCACGGCCTGAGTTTCCCCCGCAGAGGCCTGTCCTCCCTCGGGAGACCCTCCCGCAGCCTTTGGCTCCATCAGGGCTCAGGCCCGGCCTGAGCTGGGGCTCCGGCTGCCCCCGGCCCGCGTGGCCCCGCTTCCCATCGGCCACCTGCCTTCACGCCGCCTCCCTCTGCTTCCCCACTCCGCTTCCCCCAGCTGCCTCCCAGCCGCCGCCCCCAGCACAGCAGCCTGTCCGAGACACTGGGTTTTGTCCCCTCGGTCCGGGCACCCTGAGAGTGAGAGAAAATAGCTGTCCGGTGAGCGGTGGGGGAAGGCCTCTTGTTTTCACCTCTCAGCGGCCGGTTTCCCAACTTTCCCATCCCAGCTCCTGAGGAACAAAGGGCCTCCGGCCCCCGTGTGCTGGGCCGAGCCCAGCGAGGGGACTCACCAGCAACTCTTTATTGAGTCTTCAAGCGCCGGCCAGGCACTCCATTAAAAAGCCATTCCCCTTTGTGCCGCCCGGCCCCCAGCTGTCCCCCCTCTCATGTGACGGTCGGTCACAGTTGTAAAACAACAACACACAGAGTTGGCAACTAACGAGGCTTTTTTTCAAACCAGGGTCTCCATGGCAACTCCCGTCAATCACCCCTCAGGAGCGCTTTAACCTGACGGAGAAGGGGAAATAAAAAATAAAAAAAAATTGAACAAGCGAAGAAAGAAAGACTTGGAAAAAGAGTGAGAGGCCAGTAGACAAATGGGGAGGGAAACAATTCAGAAAGTTTCTGGGGTCTGCTCCATCCATTGGAACACAAATGAAAATTCAGCCCGTCGGATGGGGCTGTCCCAGGAACTGGAGGGGAAAGAGGCTCATTGTGATTTTCACAGATAGTTTGCACCTTGCGACTCATTTTGCAAAGGCTTCTGGCGTTTTCCCGTGGTCTGTACAATGATGGAACGCGGTTGTCTCTGGACGATCCGGGAGGGAGGGCAGTCCCATGGGCTGTTATAGTGAAGAGATGGTACCGTGGGCCCGAACCCAGAGATGCCCAGAGTATGGCCTCAGGCCAGCGGGGAGAGCCATTCGGAGCCTGGCTGGAGTCCAGCAGGGCCTTTCCATGGGCGGCCCGGTGCCAGTGGGGATGGCCCACAGTATGTGGCGGGCATGGCTCCAAGGGGACATTTGAGGGCCCCCACGTGCCACGCCACACGGGGCAGGCGTGGACCTACCCCCGTGATGTGTGAGGGGAGGCTGATAGTGATGGGCGGTGCTGGGACCCCGCGTTCCTCATGTGACGCCGTGCCAGCAGATGCCCACTCCCTGGGCACGTGGCATCCCGCCAGGGGTGAGTTCAACCTTGCACGTGTTGGCACGGTGCCGGCGGCATGGAAAACCTGAGCCCTGCCGCCCCCCGGCCCTCAGACATGCTGTCTGGCTGCTAGCCAGGGGCTCCACAGGTTCTGAGGTCCGCACGGTCTGGGCACGGGCACGGTCTGGGCATGGCAGCAGGCAGCCTGGCAGCTGCTGCCAGGCCCTCCCGAGAGCTCAGATCAGGAAGGAGGCGAAGACCAGCCTCCTGGCTCAGCCGTCATTTCTCAAAGTCACAAGCACCTGAAATTGAGAGCTTTTCTCTGTGAGAGCGATGAGAGGACAAGGGTTCCCACTGGGGTCTCAGCACCTCGGGGGAGGTTCTGCTCAGCCGTGGAGTCAAGGAGTCTGCCTTGAGGCCTGAGGGGCGTCAGAAAGGAACCCTGGAGCAGAACCGTTCAGAGAATAGGCACGGGGTTCCCAGGCGCTGTGTCCCCAGATCCTGGGGATAAAGGAGCTGAGATTCTTGAATCTGTGAGTTTCTGGGAGGCTGTTTTTTTTTCTTCCCCTGGACTTCCAAGACCTTGTACAATTCTGGCACCCAGAAGAGCAAACGGCAGATTGTTGCAAATGGCTAGCTGGACGGATGGCTGGGCTGGAGCAAGTGTTCCCCGGCCACTTCCTGTCCTGAAGGCTGAGGGCCGGGCTTGAGAGACGGGGGGGTCATGGTCTTACAGCTGCTGCTCTCCTACACCCGGGTCCCCCAGCTTCGCCAGGCTTGGCACGGCTGCTGGCCCCTTCCTCCCCGCCCCTCCGCCCTCCTCACGGGCTGCAGGCCTGACAGGGCTCCCCTCTCTGCCCTCGCCCAGCCTTCAGTCCTTCTCACACACGTGCTCGGGAGCTCTGCTCCCTTCCAGAGCAGCTCAGTGGAAACCGTTCCGGTGGTGCTCCAGTCCTCCTCCCAGCCGCCTGCCTGCCTTCGTCCCTGCGTGGACGGCAGGGAAGCTGGCCCAAGGCCCCGTACGGCACTGTTGATGTGACATCTACGTGGGTCTGGCAGGGGCTGACTCAGCCCCAGAACCCTTCTTCCCCGAGACAAGGAGACGGCCGAGGACAGCCCCTGCTCTCAGGGCAGCCCTGTCCAGCATCTCTCTGGCCTCCGGCTCCCTCCTGGAGTAAGGACCCTCCGGGGCCTGGGACAGCCTTGGCCAGGGCCCATCTTTTCTTCTCCTTTCCTGGGTGCCCTGGGAGGCTCCTGCAGCAAAGGAATGCTAACACTCTGCTGGTGTAGTAAGCTGGCACCGTACCCAGGCAGGGGCCGCTGAGTGCCAGAGCCTAGTAAAGACGTTGGCGAGGCCTCCGCTCCCCACGCCCGGAGTTTCCTCTGTCCAGATTGGCGTGTGGCCCTCCACTGAGCCTGAGGCAGCACGGGCAGGGGGAGGCAGGCTCCGCAGGCCCCAGCCCGGCTGACCCGGAGGACCACACCTTCTCCCCACCTCCCTCCAGCTCCAGCCAGAAGGCCCAGGGACAATTATGTCAATAAATGTTTTGTTGTTGCTCCGTCGTTCCGTCAGGACCGACTCTTTGTGACCCATGGGCTGCAGCACGCCAGGCTTCCCTGTCCTTCACCATCTCCCAGAGCTGGCGCAAACTCATGTCCATGGATTCCGTGATGCCCTCTAACCATCTTATCCTCTGTCGCCCCCTTCTCCTCCTGCCCTCCGTCTTTCCCAGCTTCAGGGTCTTTCCCAGTGAGTCAGCTCTTCGTATCAGGTGGCCAGAGGACTGGAGCTTTAGCTTCAGCATCAGTCCTTCCATGAATATTCAAGGTTGTTTCCCTTTAGAATCGGCGGGTTTGATCTCCTTGCCGTCCGAGGGACTCTCAAGCGTCTTCTCCAACACCGCGATTCAAAAGCATCAGTTCTTTGATGCTCAGCCTTCTTACGGTCCAGCTCTCATGTCCGCTCATGATTACTAAGAAATATTTTGTGGCATTTTGTGAAAGGAGAAGCAAGGTGTGGGGTGAGCTCTGCTCCTTCCAGAGCAGCTCAGTGGAAACCGTTCCGTGGTGCTCCAGTCCTCCTCCCAGCCGCCTGCCTGCCTTCGTCCCGGCGTGGACGGCAGGGAAGCTGGCCCAAGGCCCGTACGGCACTGTTGATGTGACATCTACGTGGGTCTGGCAGGCCCCGACTCAGCCCCACAACCCTTCTTCCCCGAGACAAGGAGACGGCCGCGGACAGCCCCTGCCTCAGGGCAGCCCTGTCCAGCATCTCTCTGGCCTCCGGCTCCCTCCTGGAGTAAGGACCCTCCGGGGCCTGGGACAGCCTTGGCCAGGGCCCATCTTTTCTTCTCCTTTCCTGGGTGCCCTGGGAGGCTCCTGCAGCAAAGGAATGCTAACACTCTGCTGGTGTAGTAAGCTGGCACCGTACCCAGGCAGGGGCCGCTGAGTGCCAGAGCCTAGTAAAGACGTTGGCGAGGCCTCCGCTCCCCACGCCCGGAGTTTCCTCTGTCCAGATTGGCGTGTGGCCCTCCACTGAGCCTGAGGCAGCACGGGCAGGGGGAGGCAGGCTCCGCAGGCCCCAGCCCGGCTGACCCGGAGGACCACACCTTCTCCCCACCTCCCTCCAGCTCCAGCCAGAAGGCCCAGGGACAATTATGTCAATAAATGTTTTGTTGTTGCTCCGTCGTTCCGTCAGGACCGACTCTTTGTGACCCATGGGCTGCAGCACGCCAGGCTTCCCTGTCCTTCACCATCTCCCAGAGCTGGCGCAAACTCATGTCCATGGATTCCGTGATGCCCTCTAACCATCTTATCCTCTGTCGCCCCCTTCTCCTCCTGCCCTCCGTCTTTCCCAGCTTCAGGGTCTTTCCCAGTGAGTCAGCTCTTCGTATCAGGTGGCCAGAGGACTGGAGCTTTAGCTTCAGCATCAGTCCTTCCATGAATATTCAAGGTTGTTTCCCTTTAGAATCGGCGGGTTTGATCTCCTTGCCGTCCGAGGGACTCTCAAGCGTCTTCTCCAACACCGCGATTCAAAAGCATCAGTTCTTTGATGCTCAGCCTTCTTTACGGTCCAGCTCTCATGTCCGTTCATGATTACTAAGAAATATTTTGTGGCATTTTTGTGAAAGGAGAAGCAAGGTGTGGGGTGAGCCAGGGGAGATGGGGTCCTAGAGCCAGTCCAAGTGGCGAGACCTGACTTAACCTCTGTAAGCCTCGGTTTCTCCCTAGGAAAGTGAAGCTAAGAATAGTATCCTGTTACCACTTAATACCTGGGTCGCGGAAAGCCCTCCATACATGTTAACAACGAATGGGATTAGTGGTCGAGGTGAGAGTGGCTCCCCCATAGTTTGGCAGCGGCAGTGAGATGATGTGTGTGAAGCACGTCAGTGTAAAATGTCGATGCACAATGAGTGCTCACCAAGCGTTAGCTGTCATCGTTATGATTGTTGGCATTATTATTTCCTGGTGCGCTGAGGTGGAGCCTCACGCAGGCCCCAAGCCCTCCTCTGGCTACGGAGGGACCTGGGGATGCTGCCCCCTGATGAGTCCGGCGGGTCCTTCTGGAATGTTCCTCAGGCCATGTTACCCTCCAGCACCCACCCTGCTGTGTGACAGGCCCCCTGCATCACCTCTTGCTTCACTCACCGGGTCCAGGATTCCCCAGGCACCACCCCTTTGGGGGTTTCCTGGCAGAACCGGGTCCCTAGAACCCTGTTTCTGCCTCCTACCCCAGCCTGGCCTCCCCCCGGGCCTGGAATCTGAGTGGGTATTGTAACATAGTAGCTGAATGAACTCCAGTTTCAAAGGTTAATATCAAAATCTGGAGTGGATTACCTAAAAATTACTTACAACACCATTAAAATTCTGAACTCTTTTTGTTGTGGCTGTAAATTAATTTAAAATGTCAGGTTTTTTGAGAAATCCAATAAGAAATTGAGCCAACAGAGCAATCTGCAAACTGTCTGGCAAAGAGGAAAGTGTGTCTCTTCAATCGACAAGGAAAAATATGGAGCTTAACTGGAACCATATGGCTTAGTACTTGAGAGAAATCTGCTGGAGAGGGAGGGCGGCTGGGCGGAGGAGGGAGGCGGGAGCTCAGCCGACAGCCGCACACATGCCGCGCGAGGCCAGAGGGGCGCAGGCCAGCGCGGCAGCGTTGGCGCGGCCGAGGGGCCTGGCAGGCGCCTGGCACGCGGCCTCCTTGGCAGCCCCCTGTGCACAGTCACCAGGCTGCCCTGGGTGGCACCATGGTCCGTCCACCGTCTTCACACTTTCTCGCTGTGTCCATCCAGGGCTCCCTGGCCAGTTTGGGACTCCCACCCTTCCACTGGGGGAGCCCGAGCCCCCTCCTTCCAGGGGGGCAGGGGTATCCGCGGCCCGGCCTGGGACGGCCACCTGCGTGTCTGTGCAGGCCGCCTCCCCGCAGCCCTCTGTGGGCTTCCTCCCGCCAACATGTGGTCCCCATTACTCCTGAATTCCCCCAGATTTACAACACATTAAGTAATTTGTAGGTTATTTCAACTTCAATCTGCTAAAGTTGAGAAAATCAAAATTAAATTCAAACCACAAGGGAACTTCAAAGAAAGAGGAAGAAGAGGACGAGAAGAACCCTCGAGAACGCTCTCCCCCTCGGCCGCGCGCATCCCCTGATGTCATCCTCGGGGCCCCCCTCTGCCTGCCTTCCTCCGGGCCTCCCCTCTCCCTGCTAGAGGCCCCCACCTCTGGACAGGACAGCGTCCCGTGTGTCCCCTCTGCGTGAGGATGCGGAAGTCCAGGGGCAAACTGAGGGCGCAGGCAGGCCCCACGGTTTGGGCTGGGGAAGCCCCTTGCCCTCTCTCCCTGCTCCGGCGGCCGGAGCCCCCACCCCGCCCCAGCGGGCTGGGATATTCTGGAGCTTCAAGGCCTGTCTGTTCATTTTTCTGACCCATTTTGAGGGGAATCTTCACCAGTGCTGCTCCAGCTCCCCGTGAGCCTGGGACAGCTGACAGCTGGTGGGTACCACCTGGCCCCTCGGTTTAATAGCTCAGGTTACCTTATTTTGCTTTCTACCCTTTAAAACAGCCTTGTAAATAAGCAAACACTCGGTGCCAAGCACCTTCGGCACCTCGCCAGGCTGGTAAATATTTTAGTAGTGACTGGTCTCTTCAATCGACAAGGAAAAATATGGAGCTTAACTGGAACCATATGGCTTAGTACTTGAGAGAAATCTGCTGGAGAGGGAGGGCGGCTGGGCGGAGGAGGGAGGCGGGAGCTCAGCCGACAGCCGCACACACGCCGCGCGAGGCCAGAGGGGCGCAGGCCAGCGCGGCAGCGTTGGCGCGGCCGAGGGGCCTGGCAGGCGCCTGGCACGCGGCCTCCTTGGCAGCCCCCTGTGCACGGTCACCAGGCTGCCCTGGGTGGCACCATGGTCCGTCCACCGTCTTCACACTTTCTCGCTGTGTCCATCCAGGGCTCCCTGGCCAGTTTGGGACTCCCACCCTTCCACTGGGGGAGCCCGAGCCCCCTCCTTCCAGGGGGGCAGGGGTATCCGCGGCCCGGCCTGGGACGGCCACCTGCGTGTCTGTGCAGGCCGCCTCCCCGCAGCCCTCTGTGGGCTTCCTCCCGCCAACATGTGGTCCCCATTACTCCTGAATTCCCCCAGATTTACAACACATTAAGTAATTTGTAGGTTATTTCAACTTCAATCTGCTAAAGTTGAGAAAATCAAAATTAAATTCAAACCACAAGGGAACTTCAAAGAAAGAGGAAGAAGAGGACGAGAAGAACCCTCGAGAACGCTCTCCCCCTCGGCCGCGCGCATCCCCTGATGTCATCCTCGGGGCCCCCCTCTGCCTGCCTTCCTCCGGGCCTCCCCTCTCCCTGCTAGAGGCCCCCACCTCTGGACAGGACAGCGTCCCGTGTGTCCCCTCTGCGTGAGGATGCGGAAGTCCAGGGGCAAACTGAGGGCGCAGGCAGGCCCCACGGTTTGGGCTGGGGAAGCCCCTTGCCCTCTCTCCCTGCTCCGGCGGCCGGAGCCCCCACCCCGCTCCAGCGGGCTGGGATATTCTGGAGCTTCAAGGCCTGTCTGTTCATTTTTCTGACCCATTTTGAGGGGAATCTTCACCAGTGCTGCTCCAGCTCCCCGTGAGCCTGGGACAGCTGACAGCTGGTGGGTACCACCTGGCCCCTCGGTTTAATAGCTCAGGTTACCTTATTTTGCTTTCTACCCTTTAAAACAGCCTTGTAAATAAGCAAACACTCGGTGCCAAGCACCTTCGGCACCTCGCCAGGCTGGTAAATATTTTAGTAGTGACTTGGTAACAGTTGTGTTCACTTTGATTTCCTCAGAAAGGTTCTTGGTGTTGGGGAGGGGGCCGGCTCTGGGAAGCGATTTGCTGGTTATTTATAGTCCGGCTCTGACCACGTGGTTTTTGCTCTAGCCCTCCGGATTGTATGCTGGGGTATATTTAAAGCGGGCGTAACTTACACCCCTTTCTGCGAAGATGGTGGGGGGAGTGCGGATGAGGGTCTCTTCTACCTCTCTGAAAGTGCCCCACAGAGAAAGAGCTCCAAGATTCTAGATTCGTCCCCACCCAGACCTGGAATGAACTGAGAGACTTAGATCCTAGGTTGGGTGTGAGTTAGGGGCTGACATATGAAGCCATGGTTTGGGCTTAAGGAGAAGCCCAGGAACCGGGGGAAGGGAAGGGGCTTTGGGGGTGGGATGCGTGACGTGGAAGCAGCGCCACCTGAAATGGCCAGAGTCAGGCTGACCAAGAGAGCTGCCAGACTGCGGCGGGGAATTAGGTAGAAATGCATCAGGGGATGTGTTCTCTTGGCATCTGGTTCCTAGAGGAGCTGTACCATGGGAATACGGGTCAAGCAAGACAAAGGCGGGTAGGAGCTACAGGATGACACCCTGGGGTCCAGGTCTTCCCTCTGACCCCAAGGTCCCCAACCTTTTGGGCACCAGGGACCGGTTTTACGGAAGACAATGTTTCCATGGACCAGGGGCGGAGTGGTTTCGGGAGGATTTGGGTGCATTACACGTATCGTGCAATTTCTTTTTAAAAAATAATTTTAGTATTTATCTATTTTGGGCTGTGCAGGGTCTTCACTGCTGCTTGGGCTTTTTCTCTGGTTGCAACGAGCAGGGGCTGCTCTCTAGTTGCAGTTTGCAGGCCTCTCTTGGCGGTGGTTTCTCTTGTTGTGGAGGATGGGCTCGAGGTGCATAGGCTTCAGTAGTTGTGGCTACCGCGCTCTAGCACACAGACTCAGTAGTTGTAGCCCAAGGGCTTCGTTGCCCCACAGTAGGTGGGATCTTCGCGAACCAGGGATCGAACCCATGCCCTCTGCATTGGCAGGCGGATTCTTTACCAGTGAGCCACGAGGAAGCCTGTGCATTTTCTTTCTAATCTAACGCAGCCGCTGATCTGCCAGGAGATACTGATTTGTCGATTCTTGGTGTTGGGGAGGGGGCCGGCTCTGGGAAGCGATTTGCTGGTTATTTATAGTCCAGCTCTGACCACGTGGTTTTTGCTCTAGCCCTCCGGATTGTATGCTGGGGTATATTTAAAGCGGCGTAACTTACACCCCTTTCTGCGAAGATGGTGGGGGGAGTGCGGATGAGGGTCTCTTCTACCTCTCTGAAAGTGCCCCACAGAGAAAGAGCTCCAAGATTCTAGATTCGTCCCCACCCAGACCTGGAATGAACTGAGAGACTTAGATCCTAGGTTGGGTGTGAGTTAGGGGCTGACATATGAAGCCATGGTTTGGGCTTAAGGAGAAGCCCAGGAACCGGGGGAAGGGAAGGGGCTTTGGGGGTGGGATGCGTGACGTGGAAGCAGCGCCACCTGAAATGGCCAGAGTCAGGCTGACCAAGAGAGCTGCCAGACTGCGGCGGGGAATTAGGTAGAAATGCATCAGGGGATGTGTTCTCTTGGCATCTGGTTCCTAGAGGAGCTGTACCATGGGAATACGGGTCAAGCAAGACAAAGGCGGGTAGGAGCTACAGGATGACACCCTGGGGTCCAGGTCTTCCCTCTGACCCCAAGGTCCCCAACCTTTTGGGCACCAGGGACCGGTTTTACGGAAGACAATGTTTCCATGGACCAGGGGCGGAGTGGTTTCGGGAGGATTTGGGTGCATTACACGTATCGTGCAATTTCTTTTTAAAAAATAATTTTAGTATTTATCTATTTTGGGCTGTGCAGGGTCTTCACTGCTGCTTGGGCTTTTTCTCTGGTTGCAACGAGCAGGGGCTGCTCTCTAGTTGCAGTTTGCAGGCCTCTCTTGGCGGTGGTTTCTCTTGTTGTGGAGGATGGGCTCGAGGTGCATAGGCTTCAGTAGTTGTGGCTACCGCGCTCTAGCACACAGACTCAGTAGTTGTAGCCCAAGGGCTTCGTTGCCCCACAGTAGGTGGGATCTTCGCGAACCAGGGATCGAACCCATGCCCTCTGCATTGGCAGGCGGATTCTTTACCAGTGAGCCACGAGGGAAGCCTGTGCATTTTCTTTCTAATCTAACGCAGCCGCTGATCTGCCAGGAGATACTGATTTGTCGACCACAGGTTGGGGACCCCTACTCTAAGCCACGAAGGGGCCCCTGCAAGCCCAGGGCCTTACTGCCCAGTGCTAGGAAGCTGGCCTCACCCAGCCAGCTTCCATAGCCTGGGTCACCATGTGCTGCTCCCAGGCTGGCACCAGCGGAAGTGAGAGGCCATGGGGCGGGGGGCGGGCATCTGGCTTAAATAGACTGCTTACCACGACAGCCGTTTACTCCTTTGTTTTATGGGAGGTTTATGTACAGATGGGTTGGTTTTAAAGGAGTTTAAAATCCTCGCACAGTGAGGCTGTGTCAAGGTTCCCTGAACCCCGGTGCCCCAGCGTCTGCAGGTGGGCACAGGCTAAGCAGGAACGCAGCTCACCTGCTCTCATCAGCTAGTGGTGGTGGGCAATGCAGGCAAAGTGGGCGCTTAGCGCCGATACCTGAGTGTCGGACTCTGACAGGCTCTGAGTTCCCCCAAGGACCCTGGGGCCTTCACACCTGGTGCTTACCGCTCCATTCAACTGACCAACCAACCCGCTGCCACACCCCAGCCGCCCGCCCTTCCGCCTTGGGCGCTGGCGCCATGATGCCTGCCTCCCGTCTGCACCCACGCGCACCCCATTGGTGCTCAGCCGTTGTGGGCGCGAGTCAGGTGAGCGGCAGACCGAGCAGCAGACTGGCTCACCTCCTTCCCCGCAGGACTGGTGCCAGGGCCGTGCTCTTCCCGGAAGGCTTCCAAGCTCCCCCGCATGGCATCCTGTTGAGCCTGTTCCTGGGGTGCAGGGGCAGACCTTTTTGCGGGGAGAGCGTCTGCCTGTGTCGCCCTGGCGCCGGCTCTTCCGGGAGGCCGTGGCGGCGCTGCCAGAGGGAAGTGTGTAGGCCAGGGAAGGAGATGGGACCACTGAGAGGCCGGTCAGTGGGAGGTAGCCACCTTCCTGCCACCACCATGGCCTGCTGGGGGCAACCTGTGAGCTCTGGACTAACATGCATTGGTGTCCACTAAGTCGCTGTTGCTTTGCCGACCTCCAGGGACCTTTCCTAAAAGATGTGGAGCCCTCACTGTGCCCTCAGCTGGGCCCAGCACCCACACAGGCGCTCAGGGACCCTGGGCTGCTTGGTCTTGCCACATGGGCTCCGTGGCCCCCGCTTGTCAGTGTCCTCAGAATTCTCTCGGGAGCTCCACGGGGAGATGGAAAGGCGGAGGGGCTTTCTTTGAGCACCCAGAATATGCATTCTCAAGTGCTTAGGGATCAACCTTCTAAGCTACTGAAACCCCAAGTCCTGGCTTCCAGTCTTCGCTTGGGCGCTGGCCCCGTATGGGAAAGAAGCTGCTTTAGCGAATCTCTGCCCCTTGGCCTTGAGTTTGGACTGTGTCTCACCCAGAACCCTCTTGTTCTCTGCCTAATACCTTGAGCAAAATGTTTCCAGCTCCCCACATGGCCTTTGGGAACAAGGATGTCCACCAATAGTCACTGTCCTCCTGCTCTCCCTGAAGGAGGCCTCATGGGTCTACTGAGGGATCTGAGCTGCCCAGCGGAGTGAGGCAGCGACAGCTGACCCCCACCCTCCAGTGCAGCCAAGGGGAGAGAGGAGAGGGTGACATGCCAGCATCAGCCCAGCTGCAGTGAGTCCCTGGCCATCTTTAGCACATCCATGGGTTCCCTGCGGCCGCTTCCCCAGGTGCCTTCTCTCAACAAGGGTTGTGAGGAGCTCACGGTGAAAGAGCAGGAGCAAGGGAAGGGGCAGTGTAGGTGGTGACTGACCGGACCCTGAGAGGCTTTCCTTCTTGGAACACTGACCGCCTCCACCTCCTGGCAAGTAGGAGCAGGCGGCAAAGAAGCAGTGGGCCTGGAAGAGGGCAGGAGGGTGTGTGGGCTGAGGCTCCCCTGCCCTGTCAAATCTAGCAGAGACCAGGCCTCTTCTCTTCTGGTCTGGACATCAGCATCTGTGGTCAAGGGCCGTTTCTGCAGGAAGAGAGATGATGAACTGGCAAGTTCTGGAGAAGGTTGGGACCACCCCCTCGGGACCAGAAGCAGTCAGAGCCTCCGCCCTCATTGGCGCCAGACCCAGGGCTGGTGGGAGGGGCCTGTGAGCTAACATGCATTGGTGTCCACTAAGTCGCTGTTGCTTTGCCGACCTCCAGGGACCTTTCCTAAAAGATGTGGAGCCCTCACTGTGCCCTCAGCTGGGCCCAGCACCCACACAGGCGCTCAGGGACCCTGGGCTGCTTGGTCTTGCCACATGGGCTCCGTGGCCCCCGCTTGTCAGTGTCCTCAGAATTCTCTCGGGAGCTCCACGGGGAGATGGAAAGGCGGAGGGGCTTTCTTTGAGCACCCAGAATATGCATTCTCAAGTGCTTAGGGATCAACCTTCTAAGCTACTGAAACCCCAAGTCCTGGCTTCCAGTCTTCGCTTGGGCGCTGGCCCCGTATGGGAAAGAAGCTGCTTTAGCGAATCTCTGCCCCTTGGCCTTGAGTTTGGACTGTGTCTCACCCAGAACCCTCTTGTTCTCTGCCTAATACCTTGAGCAAAATGTTTCCAGCTCCCCACATGGCCTTTGGGAACAAGGATGTCCACCAATAGTCACTGTCCTCCTGCTCTCCCTGAAGGAGGCCTCATGGATCTACTGAGGGATCTGAGCTGCCCAGCGGAGTGAGGCAGCGACAGCTGACCCCCACCCTCCAGTGCAGCCAAGGGGAGAGAGGAGAGGGTGACATGCCGGCATCAGCCCAGCTGCAGTGAGTCCCTGGCCATCTTTAGCACATCCATGGGTTCCCTGCGGCCGCTTCCCCAGGTGCCTTCTCTCAACAAGGGTTGTGAGGAGCTCACGGTGAAAGAGCAGGAGCAAGGGAAGGGGCAGTGTAGGTGGTGACTGACCGGACCCTGAGAGGCTTTCCTTCTTGGAACACTGACCGCCTCCACCTCCTGGCAAGTAGGAGCAGGCGGCAAAGAAGCAGTGGGCCTGGAAGAGGGCAGGAGGGTGTGTGGGCTGAGGCTCCCCTGCCCTGTCAAATCTAGCAGAGACCAGGCCTCTTCTCTTCTGGTCTGGACATCAGCATCTGTGGTCAAGGGCCGTTTCTGCAGGAAGAGAGATGATGAACTGGCAAGTTCTGGAGAAGGTTGGGACCACCCCCTCGGGACCAGAAGCAGTCAGAGCCTCCGCCCTCATTGGCGCCAGACCCAGGGCTGGTGGGAGGGGCCTCGCCTACAGGTAGCCAGTCGCCCTGTGTCTCCTTGATGCCTCATGGATGAGTCCTGCTTTCGGGCTCCCTGAGAGCTGGGAATGGAGGAGATCCTATGAAAATGATGATATGTGACAATCAGTCACAGCAATTAGTGTTTTGGTTAACAGGCCTTTTTTGTTTTCTCTCACCCAGACAGAATGTCACAAATAAATCCTCTCCTGCATTTGCATATTAATTGGATCGGAGACGTCAAGCATCTTTCATTAAAGAAAATGATCTGCATATTTGGAGACATAAAATAGTTATTTTGATGGGTTTTTTTCCTAAGATCGGGGGGTGGGGGAGGTAGGTGAAGGGAGCAATAGGCACTGAGGTAGAGTGAAGGCTACACCAGGGCCCTTCCTCTACTGTTAACTCTGTGCAGCCTGGAGGGAGTCAGCCTCCCTTGGACAGAAGATCGTTCAGACATGAACAAATCCAGGAGCCAGGGGCCCCTGGGCATCAGGTGGTTGCCCAGGGCCCAGGAGCCCAGCTTGGTCCCTGGACAGAAGGCATCCCTGCTGTCATTTTGGCAAGCAGAGGGGCTGTGGACCCCACTGCTGCCCTCCTGGGAGGGGTCTGGCACCCACCTGTGTCTTGGAGCTCTGGCTGGCTTTGCCCAGCTTTCTGTCCCGCCCCTCTCCCCTTGACCCCTGGGTCAGCCCACTTCTCCAGCCGCCCACTCTGCCTCTCCCCTTGGCCTACCCACCTGTGCCCACTCTCTGCATCCTCTCTGACCTTGGGCTTCCCTGGGCCCTGCTCATGGTCTGCCAGCCGTCATGCCTCTCCCCAGATGGAAAGTTGTCTGGGGTCATTATCACACACACTCGAAATAACCCAGAAAGCTGCTGGGCCCATATTAGGGCATGTGTGCGCACGGAAAGCTCTGTGAATGTAGGCAAATGTGACTGCCACTGGTCATCCTGTTTTCCCTCCTGCCGTAAACGCAGGAAGAGAGATGATGAACTGGCAAGTTCTGGAGAAGGTTGGGACCACCCCCTCGGGACCAGAAGCAGTCAGAGCCTCCGCCCTCATTGGCGCCAGACCCAGGGCTGGTGGGAGGGGCCTCGCCTACAGGTAGCCAGTCGCCCTGTGTCTCCTTGATGCCTCATGGATGAGTCCTGCTTTCGGCTCCCTGAGAGCTGGGAATGGAGGAGATCCTATGAAAATGATGATATGTGACAATCAGTCACAGCAATTAGTGTTTTGGTTAACAGGCCTTTTTTGTTTTCTCTCACCCAGACAGAATGTCACAAATAAATCCTCTCCTGCATTTGCATATTAATTGGATCGGAGACGTCAAGCATCTTTCATTAAAGAAAATGATCTGCATATTTGGAGACATAAAATAGTTATTTTGATGGGTTTTTTTCCTAAGATCGGGGTGGGGAGGTAGGTAAAGGGGAGCAATAGGCACTGAGGTAGAGTGAAGGCTACACCAGGGCCCTTCCTCTACTGTTAACTCTGTGCAGCCTGGAGGGAGTCAGCCTCCCTTGGACAGAAGATCGTTCAGACATGAACAAATCCAGGAGCCAGGGGCCCCTGGGCATCAGGTGGTTGCCCAGGGCCCAGGAGCCCAGCTTGGTCCCTGGACAGAAGGCATCCCTGCTGTCATTTTGGCAAGCAGAGGGGCTGTGGACCCCACTGCTGCCCTCCTGGGAGGGGTCTGGCACCCACCTGTGTCTTGGAGCTCTGGCTGGCTTTGCCCAGCTTTCTGTCCCGCCCCTCTCCCCTTGACCCCTGGGTCAGCCCACTTCTCCAGCCGCCCACTCTGCCTCTCCCCTTGGCCTACCCACCTGTGCCCACTCTCTGCATCCTCTCTGACCTTGGGCTTCCCTGGGCCCTGCTCATGGTCTGCCAGCCGTCATGCCTCTCCCCAGATGGAAAGTTGTCTGGGGTCATTATCACACACACTCGAAATAACCCAGAAAGCTGCTGGGCCCATATTAGGGCATGTGTGCGCACGGAAAGCTCTGTGAATGTAGGCAAATGTGACTGCCACTGGTCATCCTGTTTTCCCTCCTGCCTTAAACCCTAGGTCCTTGTAGGCTGCTTTAGGCTGAGCGATGGGCAAGACCTCTTCTAGACATTTCTGAGCTCCCCCTGACCCGCTGTCTGCCATCCTCAGCTCCAAAGGCACAATCCCACGTGCTGTGCCCTGGCTAGAGAGGTGTCTAGGTGATGCTGCTGCAGCTAATGATGATGACAATGATAATGGCAATTGCCCCCACTTCCTGAATATGGAAAATGTGTAGACACTTTGCTAAGAGCTTTGCACTCATTGTGGCCCTCTGAGAGTTGCACACGTTTGATTGGTCAGGAAACTCGACTTCAGAGAGGCCAAATCTGTACCCTCTGGGGTTCAGAACTTGCAGCCAGAGCAAAGCTCTTCACGCTGGACTGTGGGGTCTCTGAGCCTGGGGACCAGTGGGCGTCTGGTTCCTGGTTTGCTGGCAGTCAGCTGTAATTCTTGGGTACCAAATCAGAGGACTTGTTGAGACTCTGTCTCTACCGCTGCCTTCTGTTGCTCCACCAGGAAGCCCTGCTCATGTCCCCAAGATTTGCCTCCCACTGAGGGGCAGAGAGGGCTTCTCCGGTGACTCGGTGGAGGCCAAAAATTCTGCAGCAATGCAGGAGGCACGGGTTCAGTCCCTAGGTCAGGAAGATCCCCCTGAAGGAAGAAATGGCAACCTACCCCAGTATTCTTGCTCAGAGAATTCCCGTGGACAGAGGAGCCTGGCGGGGCACAGTCCATGGGGTTGCAAGAGTCGGATACAACTTAGCAACTAAACAAAACTGAGGGGCAGAGAGCTGACTCCAGGGTGTCCTGTAGGCCTTTGGACCCTGAAGGTACCCATTCCAGGCCTGATGGAATCCCCCGTGCCCTTCGTGTGCGGTTGGGCCAAGAAATCTGGTTCTAATGCTGGGTCTTGCCTTGCAGTGCCCAGGCTCTGGATGCACAGGGTGGGCCGCACCCTTGAGCATGGCCTGGCTCCCTGGCTGAGCATGCACCTGTGCACGCCTTCCCCAACCCGTGCTCTTCACCGGTGCCCTCCTCATACCCTCGGGTGGGCTTGGGCATCCCGTGGAAACTGGTGGTTTGGTGCTCCTGCCTCACAGGGCCATCACCTTGAACTTCAGGTCCTCTCTCCTCTGCCACCTGCTTTCAGTAGCCATGGCAGTTGGGCAGGAGCACTGCTCCCAAATTAAGGGGCAGGCAGAGAGTTCTTGTCTGCTTTCCCCTTCATCTGGGAAGAGCGAGGACTTTTTATTCAGAAGGAATCCATTAGATTCCGGCCTGGCTGTATTCACGAGCTGTACACCTCAGGCAAATCACCGCCCGTCTGTGAACCTCAGTTTCTTCCCTTTCAAAGGGGGCAGTCATTCATTCCTCCCGTGGGCAGGGGCTGAGGCACAGTCTGGCCCGTCTCTGCTGAGATGCCTGTCGCAGGCCTGAGACATAATTACGCTCAAACATTCAAGTAGCAGTGCTCAGTTGTGTCTGACTCAACAGCCCCATAGACTATAGCCCGTCAGAGGCATCTCTGTCCCAGGCAAGAATCCTGGAGTGGGTGGTCATGTCCTCCTTCAGGGGATCTTTCCAACCCAGGGATCGAACTCGCCTCTCTTGCATCTCCTGTGTTGCCAGGTAGATTCTCCACTGCTAGCACTGACAGTCCCTGAAAAGGCCAGCTGACTCTCCAGTGGGTCCGGGCTCTGGAAGGGTCTCCGGGCCGGGGGATGGAGGTGACTGTAGGCCAAAGCCCCTGGCACCTCGGCCCTAGTGTGTTCCTTTCTTGTTCTCTGACCCTTGGTGACTTTTCACGTGCTTCTGGCAGGGCTGGGGTAGGCCTGGTGGCCCTCAAATTCAGGGTTCTTGGAGAAGGGGCTTGGGTGCCCTCCTTGGGGAGCACGGGGACAGGTCAGGCATTTTATAGAGTGTGGGAGAGTCCGGTGGCAGCTGTGTCTGTTCAATGCCAAGAAGCCAAGTTGGTTTAATATGATTGTAGCTGCTGCTTTGATAAATCAAAATAATTAAAAATAATAAATTTGATTCCACAACCAACAGGCTGTGTGTGGGCGCAGGGCCTGGGCTGACAAGCTAGGACTGGGGAGGTGGGAGCGGGGCACTGGGAGCCGGGAAGGCCTGTCTTGGTGGGATCGTAAATGGGGAGGTGGGTGTGAGCTCTGCAAATCGATTAAGGAAAGAGGCTTTCATTCAGCAGAGGTGTTGGCCAGCCTGGACTGGAACGGCAGTTGGGCCTGCCGCTGGCTCTGTGGCCTCCGTCAAGCCTCAATTTCCTTATCTGTCAAATGGGCCGATAGTTCTGCCGGCTTCCCTGGTGGCTCAGATGGTAAATAATCTGCTTGCAATGCAGGAGATCCAAGTTCAACCCCTGGGTCTGGAAGATCCCCTGGAGAAGGGAATGGCTACCCACTCCAGTATTCTTATCTGGAGAATCCCATGCACAGAGAAGCCTGGTGGGCTATACCCCATGAGAGAAGAGTCAGCCACGACTGAGTGACTGACACACACGTGGAGTGGTGGTTCGGCCACCTCCTGGAACTGTGTGAGGAATCGGGGCTTTGCTGAGCCTGTGGTCAAGCCTGAGGGGAACATTGGTCCGCCTCGTGTTTCGTGAGCATCGTTGGCCCCTCTTGGCCCTGTCCCTGGGCTCCGCCTGGGCGCTGCAGTGGCTCAGACCACCTGATGTGTTCACGCTGGCCGAGCCGCCGGGGGGCCCAGCGGTTTAAGGGGGCTCCTGCAGCCGCCGAGTGTTGTCCTAGCACGGGACCGCTCCGTAGCGAGGCCACCCACTGTTGCAGGGCGCGTCTATTGATTGCTAGAGCTGGGACCGGAAGCACACGGCACTCCCTGTGAACCCGAGTGGTCAGGCTGCCGGTGGCTCCAGCACGGGTGGGTGGGAGCTGGAGCGGGCCGCCCCCCACCCCCACATCCTCCCGGAGCTGTGCTCAGTGTCTGATCCACCCGAGCCTGAGCAGCTGGAAATCTGAACTGAGTGGAGGGGGCAGGGGTGCGTGGGAAGGGAGGGACGGGGTGTCTGTCTCTTTAAATGCACTTTGTGTCAGTGTGATAAGGAATTTGATGGCTTTATCAGAAATACCAAAGCTTTATTTAGCAGGGTGAGGCTCACACCACTCAGCTCCACACAATCTGCTGATAAATTGCAAAAAAGAAAAAAAAAAAAAACCACCGTCTCACCAACACCCAGCACAGCAAGAAAGGAAGGACACGGCAGAAGGAAGGACAGAAGAGCAAAGTTGGGGGTTTGGGGGAGTGAGGGTGGGATGGGGGAGCTGTGGAACTACAGAGACTCCCTTGAAAAGAGCTGTTGAGCGGGCCCTCTTCCACTACCCACTGATGGCCTTCATGTGGATAGACTTTTCTGTTATTAAGTAAAAAATACAGGAACTAGTTTTGCTGTTCCAGAGAAACACTATTTTTTTAGAGATGTGTCTTCTCACTCCTGCTCCTGTCCCTCCGCCAGCCCAGCTCACCCCAGGCTCCTGGGGAAGCCACCCACTGATGGTGCTGATGGAGGCAGGGTGGAGGCAGGGCCAGCTCGGGATGGGGATACTTGACGGGTTGCAGGACAGAATGTCGAGGAGTGAGGACCTGCCCCTCGTCCAGCGATCCCCACTCTGTACAGCACGGTCGTGGCCAAGGAAGCCAGCACAGGTGGGCGTGAGACAACCTGTGTGGACGGGACTCCGTGGCGGGGTGAGGTCTCCACCCAGGTCACAGGGGAAGCTGAGGACCCTAGTGTGGCCCCGCCTACCTGCCACATTCCAGCACTTTCCGTGCTCCCCACGGGCTGGGTGACTCCGGGGGCGTGCTCCTGCCCTGGTCACTCTGGATTTCTCACACCTCTGGAGAGGCAACAAGAGGGCAGAGCGACATCGCCATGTCTGCTTTCCGCCTTGAGCCTTCTCCTTGCACCCCGTGTGTGTCTTCCTGCCCCTGCTTTGTCTGGGCGAGCCCGGTGGATCGGGCCCCTGGTCAGCACACAGACTCAAGTGCAGCAGCCCCTCGCCCGTCGTCTTGACTGTCGACCCTGCTCCCAGCACCCTCCGTTTCCTGGGAGTCTTCTGATGTGAGCAGACCCGATTCAAGCTCATGGTCCGCACCCACGCCCTTCCAAATGTGCTATAAGGCTTTGCCCCTTCTGGCCAGCCTGTGTGTATGTGATTTTCTCTGGAAATTGAGGCCCAAATCAGCAAGGGATAAATAGCTCCACACAATCTGCTGATAAATTGCAAAAAGAAAAACCACCGTCTCACCAACACCCAGCACAGCAAGAAAGGAAGGACACGGCAGAAGGAAGGACAGAAGAGCAAAGTTGGGGGTTTGGGGGAGTGAGGGTGGGATGGGGGAGCTGTGGAACTACAGAGACTCCCTTGAAAAGAGCTGTTGAGCGGGCCCTCTTCCACTACCCACTGATGGCCTTCATGTGGATAGACTTTTCTGTTATTAAGTAAAAAATACAGGAACTAGTTTTGCTGTTCCAGAGAAACACTATTTTTTTAGAGATGTGTCTTCTCACTCCTGCTCCTGTCCCTCCGCCAGCCCAGCTCACCCCAGGCTCCTGGGGAAGCCACCCACTGATGGTGCTGATGGAGGCAGGGTGGAGGCAGGGCCAGCTCGGGATGGGGATACTTGACGGGTTGCAGGACAGAATGTCGAGGAGTGAGGACCTGCCCCTCGTCCAGCGATCCCCACTCTGTACAGCACGGTCGTGGCCAAGGAAGCCAGCACAGGTGGGCGTGAGACAACCTGTGTGGACGGGACTCCGTGGCGGGGTGAGGTCTCCACCCAGGTCACAGGGGAAGCTGAGGACCCTAGTGTGGCCCCGCCTACCTGCCACATTCCAGCACTTTCCGTGCTCCCCACGGGCTGGGTGACTCCGGGGGCGTGCTCCTGCCCTGGTCACTCTGGATTTCTCACACCTCTGGAGAGGCAACAAGAGGGCAGAGCGACATCGCCATGTCTGCTTTCCGCCTTGAGCCTTCTCCTTGCACCCCGTGTGTGTCTTCCTGCCCCTGCTTTGTCTGGGCGAGCCCGGTGGATCGGGCCCCTGGTCAGCACACAGACTCAAGTGCAGCAGCCCCTCGCCCGTCGTCTTGACTGTCGACCCTGCTCCCAGCACCCTCCGTTTCCTGGGAGTCTTCTGATGTGAGCAGACCCGATTCAAGCTCATGGTCCGCACCCACGCCCTTCCAAATGTGCTATAAGGCTTTGCCCCTTCTGGCCAGCCTGTGTGTATGTGATTTTCTCTGGAAATTGAGGCCCAAATCAGAGCTCTGGGTCCACAGAGTCATGGAGAAGGGAAGCTGGGTGTGGGGCATGGTGGATGGTGGAGAAGGAGGCACCTCTGTGCCCCCATCATCCTGGGAGGCTATCCTCTGCCTGGCTGCACAGGGGCCTTCTCCTGGCCCAGCTGCCCAGCTCCCCCACTGCTCGCGTCTTTCTGATGGCACCACCGTCTGTCTGAGCCAGGCCTCGGGGCTTATCCTGCAGGGCCTGCCCATCCCCAGCCTCACGACCGCTTCTGCTGCCCTCTGCCTCTTGGTGCTTTGCGACCTTAGTTGAGCAACGGAGGTCTCTGCCCACAGAGGGCTCCCCCAAGCATGGCCAAGGGGTCGAGGCTTTCCAGGGCCCAAGAGCTGACACCTCAAACATGATGGAGGCTGAGCAAGGCCAGAGGATGCTTCAGGGGCAGGCCCAAAGTCAGACTGACCAAAGGCAAGATTCAGGAGAGCTGAAGAACAACTTTGCACAGAGCACCCCCTCCTGAGCCAAGGAGGGCCGAGCCTGTGCGCTCCCTAGAGGCCCTGAATCACGGGAGCCCCGGCCCGAGGTGAGGACAGCAGGCCGAGCGACAGGTCAGTCTCGGAGGCATTCTTCCGCTTTAGATAGTGGGGCAACAGGATTAGCCCAGCTGCTCCGAGAGGGGAAGCGCGGGGCTGAGAAACGGGGGAGCTGGGAGGAGAGCGGGAGCTGGCCGGGGAAGGGCAGAGGGTGGAGGAAGCTGCAGAAAGGCTGCGGTCAGGAGACAGACAGGAGGAGTAAGTGGAAGTGACAGGGTCAGGCCAGACCTTTGTCCTGAAGCCTGATTAGAGAGTCCGCCCCGGATTTCTGAAAGTTTGGGATGTTGTCGGACAAACTGGAGCTTAATTCTGTCAGAGCGCTGGAGAGATTAGAATTGACATCCTGGGAGCACATTCCTGGCTGGGCAGAAATCCAGCCCCCGCTGGGAAAAACCTGTGAAAGCACGGCCAGCCCAGGGGTGGTGGCAAGGGGTGCCCGTCGGCCCCAGTAGCCACTCCAGGCTCGTGGGTGGGAGCCAGGAGGTTTTGGAAGGCCAGGCTGTATCATTGAAAGGCTCTGTCATAGAGAAAAGAATGGAAGCCTAGCAGAGTGACTTCTGAGTCTAAATCTTGGTTCTGGGCCTAGCTGGGGAGAGAGTTTCCATTTGTTGAACCTTAGTTTTCTCATCTGTAGAATGGGCCCATTAAGTCTGCTTTCTGGGCCCACTAAACTTTTCTTCCCTTTGAAGTTGGGGGCATGACCTTGGGAAGCCAAGAGGAATAGATCAGACTTGGAAAAAAAAAAATTCCTTCTTTTTCGCTGTGCAGCATGGCTTGTGGAATTGTCGGTCCCCAAGCAGGGATTGAACCCCAGGCCTACAGTGATGGAAACTCTGCGTCCCACCCACTGGCCCGTCGGGGAATTCCCGGGTCAGACTTTTCTTCCCTCTCAGCTGCAGCAGCGCCAGGGCCTGCTCTAGCAGGTTGAGGGTTTCCCTCGCTCAGCACCCTGACATTCAGTGTTGCTGGTCGGGCGAACCCAGGGAGTGCGACCTCAACAGAGTGCTCCAGTCTCCTGCCCCTGCACCAAGGGGGTCCTTTCCAGCAGCCAGCCCGCCTCAGTCATGAGAAGCCCGCAGGAACCCTTGGAGGTGGCCACCTTGCTCTCTAAGAGCTCCAGGAGTCCCCTGCTCAAACTCAGTGAGCCCCAGAAGCCGGTCCCCCAACTCCAAGAGACGGGCTTGAGGAGTGCAGTGAGGGCCCAGCCCCACAGCCCCAGAGCAGGTCGTTCCCAGAAGAACAGAGCACCCCTCCCCACTTCCTTCCTGAGCCTAATGACTTTCAAATATTGGTAAATATTTTGGCTAATGCAGGCTCTCGTGGCAGAGAGCAAAGCCGTGTGCAGCTCAGGACCTACAAATTATTTATTAAAGATCTGAGATGCGGTGCAATTATGTGGAAAGAACCCCAAAAATTAAATAAATAAGTAACAAAATAAATAAATAACAGCCACACTGGCCTCTTGAAGGCTTGGGGAACTGCATACATGATTGCCGTCTTGATGAAATCCCCTCGGATGTAATGAGCTGATTTTCTGCTGTTAATATTGCATCTGCTGATGAAGGATTCGTTAGGATAATGGAACGAAGCTAAAATATAAATGACTCCCTGTCAAGAAGCAGCTTTTGTTTGTTGATCTCCTGACAGTTCCCGGCCAAGGCAGGGGTTTCCGTGTGCACACACGTTCGGGAGCGCCCGGCGGGTGGGCCGAGGCTGTTGGGGAAGGGGGACGGTTCTCAAGGTGGAGCTCCGTCTCCTAAGCAGGATTGGAAAACCCCAGTTGGAGGCATGACCTTGGGAAGCCAAGAGGAATAGATCAGACTTGGAAAAAAAAAAAATTCCTTCTTTTTCGCTGTGCAGCATGGCTTGTGGAATTGTCGGTCCCCAAGCAGGGATTGAACCCCAGGCCTACAGTGATGGAAACTCTGCGTCCCACCCACTGGCCCGTCGGGGAATTCCCGGGTCAGACTTTTCTTCCCTCTCAGCTGCAGCAGCGCCAGGGCCTGCTCTAGCAGGTTGAGGGTTTCCCTCGCTCAGCACCCTGACATTCAGTGTTGCTGGTCGGGCGAACCCAGGGAGTGCGACCTCAACAGAGTGCTCCAGTCTCCTGCCCCTGCACCAAGGGGGTCCTTTCCAGCAGCCAGCCCGCCTCAGTCATGAGAAGCCCGCAGGAACCCTTGGAGGTGGCCACCTTGCTCTCTAAGAGCTCCAGGAGTCCCCTGCTCAAACTCAGTGAGCCCCAGAAGCCGGTCCCCCAACTCCAAGAGACGGGCTTGGAGGAGTGCAGTGAGGGCCCAGCCCCACAGCCCCAGAGCAGGTCGTTCCCAGAAGAACAGAGCACCCCTCCCCACTTCCTTCCTGAGCCTAATGACTTTCAAATATTGGTAAATATTTTGGCTAATGCAGGCTCTCGTGGCAGAGAGCAAAGCCGTGTGCAGCTCAGGACCTACAAATTATTTATTAAAGATTTGAGATGCGGTGCAATTATGTGGAAAGAACCCCAAAAATTAAATAAATAAGTAACAAAATAAATAAATAACAGCCACACTGGCCTCTTGAAGGCTTGGGGAACTGCATACATGATTGCCGTCTTGATGAAATCCCCTCGGATGTAATGAGCTGATTTTCTGCTGTTAATATTGCATCTGCTGATGAAGGATTCGTTAGGATAATGGAACGAAGCTAAAATATAAATGACTCCCTGTCAAGAAGCAGCTTTTGTTTGTTGATCTCCTGACAGTTCCCGGGCCAAGGCAGGGGTTTCCGTGCGCACACACGTTCGGGAGCGGCCCGGCGGGTGGGCCGAGGGCTGTTGAGGGGACGGTCTCAAGGGCCCGGCTCCCTGGTTATCCTTGGCTTTCCCTGCAAGGTGGAGCTCCTGGTCCTTGGGCAGCACTGAGGGTGGGGAAGCCATTGACTCAGAGCCTCTTTCCCGAGGCAGAGGGCAGCTTCTTGCACTAGGACGCTGGGCAGCAGCAAATGTCGTCTGGGGAGGCTGGCAGAGACATGGACGGAGTGGGCCGTGTGCGTTGGGGTGCGCACGTGTGAGGAGCCGGGCCGCGTGTGTGCAGAGGGTCGGCAGCACTGGAGAGACTGAACTGTAGGCTCTTAAGAGACGTGTCCTCCCATCTCTGGAGCGACCCTAGCCTTCCCATGTTGTCTTCTCCATCAGCACACCTGTGAGGCTTGGGAACATCTGCGGCAGGAGTCACATTGTCCTTGAAGACGGGAGGGGTGCTTCCCTGGTGGTCCAGTGGGTAAAGAGTCTACCTTGCAATGCAAGGGGCACTGGTTTGATCCCTGGCCCGGGAAGATCCCACGTGCTGCGGAGCGGCTGGACTGGTGTGTCCAATTATGAGCCAGAGCTCTGGAGCGCATGCACCCAGAGCCAGTGCTCTGCGACAACAGAGGCCACTGCAGTGGGAGGCCCACACAGGCCAAAGAATAAAGATGGATGAAAAGAAATAAACAAAAAAATCAATAAAAGAGGCCAAAATTTAAAAAAAAAAAAAAAGAAAGAAAAAAAGGGAGAGGGGACCCATCTGAAATGAGGAGAATTCGCCTTCTGCTCCTTTGCTTGGCTTGTCTAGTACCCATGCTGACCACCACGTGGGAACAGCCTTCTCTTCTCCTCAGTGGGGCTGCCTCTTCTCTTTTCTTTTTTTTTCCCTTTAATGTATTTATTATGTGCGTTTTCTTTTGGCCACACCACACAGCATGTGGGACCTTTGTTCCTCAACCAGGGATTGAACCGTGCCCCCTGCAGTGGAAGCCCGGAGTCCAGACACGGGACCACCCAGGAAGGTCCTCCTCCTTCATCTCTTCCTCCTCCTTCTTCTTCTGCTACATCATTTTATTGTATTGTGACAAAACACATACCACAAAATTTACTGTTGTAACCATTTTAAACTGTACAGTTCGGTGGCATTCGGTCAGTTGTGCAAGCATGACCACTATCTGGTTCCAGAAGTTTCTTGTCACCCCAAGCAGAAACTACATCCATTAGAAGTCCCTCCTTGTTTCCCCCTTCCCCCTGCCCCTGACAACCACTAATCTGTGTTCTGTCTCCATGGATTTGCCTATTCTAAATATTTCATATAAAAGAGATCAGTTAGTGCAAGGTGTCTACCATCTACCTTCTTTCACGTAGCATGTTTTCAAAGGTTCATCCTTTAAGGGCCTGTGTGAGAACTCCATTCGTTTTCATGGCTGAATAATATTCCATCATGTGGGTGACCCCATGTTGTTTATCTACTCATTGGCTGATAGACATCTGTGTTGTATTCATGTTTTGACTATTGCGAGTGGATCCGCTATGAGTATTCGTGTACAAATTTTTGTATGAGTCCCTGTTTTCCATTCTTTAGGGTACATACTTTGGAGTAGAATTGCTGGACCTCTGCCCATCTTCTGAAAGGCAGGGCCCCTGAGAGCTAATAACAGGATATTTGTTGAGCACATTCTATGTGGCGGACCATGGTGCTGTGTGTTATTTCAGAGAATCTTCACAAGAACCGCAGAAGGGGAGCCCCGTGAGGACTGTCTTTGGTTAGCAGTGTTCTCCAGGTCTAGGGTAGTACCCAGCATATAGAAGATGCTCAAGAAATCTTACTGCATGAACTGCCCTTTAGGAGGGCACCCACCCTCTCCCCACCCTTCAGCTGGAGAAACTGGGGCCATGAGAGGTTAAGCAGCCTGCCTGCCCCAGCAGGCGCCATGGAGGGTGGCAGAGGCAGGGTTCAGACTCGGCTCTTACTGACTCTACTCTTTCTCATGTAAGCTGTGTATGTTACCTTCCTTGGACCTAGTACAGGGTCGTGAGTACAGGACACACTCGATGAATACCTGGCGATCCCTGTGTAGCAGAGATGGAAGAGATCTGAGCCAATGCCCTAGAGAAGGGCTGGGCAGGGCCCGGAGCAGGTGTTGTCTGTCTGTGCATCTGTCTGGTGGAATGCCCCGTCTGTCCAAGGAGGCACTGCCTCCTTGTATCCATCCAGCATCTGGGGGAAACCTGCTTGCAGACAGCTTTGCCAGATCTGTTCCCCACCTTGACCTTCAAAGCCCTAGGGGAAAGCAAAAACCCAGCCACCCACCTGGGTCCCACTTCCTGGGTAGAGCATGGTCGCCAGGAAGATCTGAGCCACCTCAGCCTGGAGTGGTCAGGGAGGGCCTCTGCAGGGGCTTGAGAGGAGAGGGCAGGCTAGTGCTTCTCCCGCAGCCCTAGGCACTAAGACACGGCACCTCCTCTCCATCCAAGCTCATGGAGAGGCCCGTCTCAACTTCTGAGACAGGAAAAGAGAGGGTGAGCCTGGCGTGAGGAGCACAGAGGGCAACATGCAGTGAAGGAGCTGAGGGCTTGGGCAGGGAAGGCAAGAGGCCCGGAGGGCCGGTGAAGGATGCTGAACCTGTAGAGGCTTCGGCCGCTGCAGGATGGATGAGTCAGTCAGGTACCTACTGAGCCGGGATTTTCTTCAAGACAAGATGGGAAAAGCCCTTCCCTGCAACCAAACTCTAGACTTTTCCTCTTGACCCTGAGCAGGATTTTCAGGATTCCCACCAAACGTCAGCCCAGGCTGTTGGCAAAGCCCCACCTTCAGAGCCAACCCATAGGCCTGGCCCTGACCTCCACCTGCCTTGGGGTGCGGGGCCCCATTCTCTGAACGGGATAGACAATCTGCCGTGGCCACCGCCTCATCTGGGTCCAACACCTGCTGGACTATGCGGCCCCCGGCCCCACCACGGTCTCGCTAACCACTGTGTAAAAGCTTCGGGCTTCCTCTGACCTTTCCGCTTTGCCTGGTTACGTGACGGCCGCCCCGCTGACATGCCTGCCCGGGCGTCATGGCCGGGCAACTGCTCAGGCCCTGCCCGTGGCTGCTCCCAGCAGCCCTGCCATCCGCGCTCTCTGTTCTTCCTGGGTTCCTCTCTCTTCTCTCTTTCTCACTTTCTCCTTCTCTCCCTCTCTCTCTTTTTCACTCTTTTAACATGGTTTTCCGAAAAAGTTTTTTAATCAATCAAATTTGAGGCAGAAAATAGGTTTTGTCACGCCTGGTCCCGGGGTGGCGTGGCTCTCACTCAGGCTCCTGACAGCTCCTCAATGCAGGAAGGAGGCCAAACAGAATATTTCTCGGGGAAAGTGCCCGTTTCCATGACACTGCCCCTTGTTGTCTGCGCTGCCCCCTCCTCAAGCTGCCACTGACATGGCCTCAGCCCTGTGAAAGGGCCCGGCCGGGGAGGGGCTGCGGGGCGGGGAGGGGGGCAGCAGGCAGCATGGGCGGGGGCAGACGGGCCGACAGCTGCCCCGAGCCGCCCTTCGTGGCCCGAGAGGGCTGGAGAGCAGGTAGGGGCGGCAGGGCCGGGGAGCCTGGCCCAGTGCTGCGTAATCAGCTGGGCCTCATAAATATGGAGCCGGGGAACCGGGCGTGAGATGCTCCGAAGCCGAGTCCTGGACCGTCAGCGTCTCCGGCCAGAGGGGACTGACTGCCGGCGGATGAGGCCTCTCCGGGTCCTGGTACGCTGGTCGCTGCAGCTTCTTCTCCCTTCCCTCTCCCCCTCCCTGCTCTCGGGCCCTTCCTTACGCCCCTGGCTTGTAGAAGGCAGCCCTCTCCCCACTATCTTCGCCTCCCTTCCCGCCCTCCCTCCACTCCAGCACCCCCTGAGCCTCTGGTCCCTTCCAGCTCGCGGGCCCGCGGTCCCCGCTCCGGTCCCCTGCGGGCCTCGGCTCCTCTTCTCTCTAGCCCGCTTGCCTTCTCCTCTCTTTACCCTCTCGCCTCTCTTCTACTCTTCTTGCTCTCCTTTATAATTAATGATTAGTTTTAATTGGTTTGCTTAGGCAGCCTGACAGCAAATGAACAGAAGCCAGCCCAGGGCTGCCAGGCTTGGGCAAGAGACCACTGAGCCTTCCCGCCGGCCGGTGGAAGGCGAGGGCAAGGCTGACCCGCAGACGCCGCCTGGGCCTGCGGGCTGGCCAGGCAGGCTCTGCGCAGAGGGGTCAGGCCACGCCTGGGCTGGCGCGGTGGCCAGTGGGAAGAAGGCAAGAGGATCTTTGCACACGATCGGGCTCCCGTTCATCAGCCGTCTCTGCGTGCTCTGTCCTCCTCCCCCTCACGTCCCCTTCCACGTTCTTGTTCACGTACGACATTGCCGCATCTTCCGAGGTTAGGGTCAGGTAAGAGGAGGGCAGGGCGCTGCGAATCTGCGGGATCCGCCAGGATCCTGCTCGTCCATGTGGACAGGAGGGAGCAGGGAGCAAGGTCTGTCGTCACTGTTAGCTCAGCTGCCAGCCTGCCGTCAGCCGCCACAGCCCGGAAGCCAAACAGACCCGGCTCTGTCTCTGATTTGCCGTGTACCTCTGCACAGAGCTCGACCCCTCGGTCCTCAGTTTTCTGGTCAATACTACTTAAAGAACATTGGATGAACGCACGGGTGGGTGGACAGCTGGCAGAGCCTGGGTGTATTGACCTGGATGCCTAAGCACGTTCCTTCGCTCGCTTAGCTGAGAAGGGTTGCACTCTTCAGCCCTCCTAAGTATTGGCTCCTTTTCTTCTCTGTGCTTTCTTGTTCTGTATCTCCCCACCAGGCTTGCAGAATCTTTCCTTAACTGCAACAGCTTTCCAGTCACTCACTCACACAGGCCAGAACCGAACTTCAGAACTAGTGAGAGGCAGAGAGAGACGGGAGAAGACGCTCAGGCAGGACAGAGAGAGAAAGCTGAACTCCTCAGGCCCCCCGGGGTCTCCAGATGCCACCCAGAGACAGGCTCCCGGCTCCGGCCAGTCAAGCCCTCGTCCTGGGGTCAGCGGAGGGACAGGACCCCGGCTCTCCCCGGTCCCCGCGTGGCAAGCGTCTCGGCCCCTCCCCTTCTCTCCTCCACCCCCAACCAACTCCTGGAAAGTTTCCTCCCCGATTGTTCTGTGTGATCAGATCTGCAAGTTGCTCTCTAAGCTTCTTGTCACATTTTGACTTAATGAAGTGCAACTGCTGAGGGATTTGGGTTCAGCGCTCCGGTCTCCCGCGTTCCCTTGTTGTCAGAAAACAGGGGTGGTTGGGGACGGCAACACTGCACTGCAAGTCGTTATCATTCCGGTCAGTCTGTTTAACACAAAATTAAACAAAGAACTAATTAGTGCCTCATGAATTAATAAATGCACAGTTGCCGGGGAGAATGGGAGGGGAGAAAAAGGTGGTGGAAGGGAGATACTGGAGTTGTGGAGTTGGGGGGCTTTGGGGGTTCAAGGGAGGCTGGCCAGGGTGCCTTGAGAGACCCTCCAGCGGGCGGGCGTCGGACGGACCGGACGGCGAGGACGCCCCGCCGGGTCCCTGGCTGGCTGACTGGATCGGAGCGCTGACAGTCAAGCCTGCCCGGCGCTCCTCGGCGGAGGCTCAAGGTCTCACTCCTTGCCCCGCGGCCCAGCCTGGCTCGGCCTCTGCTTCATCCAGCTCTCCTCTCCAACGGCATCTTCCTCCACTCTGCTGACCTCTGCCCACTCTTGCGTCTCAGCAGGGAGAGCCCTCTCCTCTCTGCTGCCCCCTATCTCCGTCCACCCAGCTCTCTGCCGAATCCTAGCTTCTCACTGTCTTGGTCAGATGGGTATCAGAGGCCTCTGGAACCGCCCCTCCCCGCCCACCCTGCTCCAGCTGCTCCATGCCCACCAGAGCCCTGGGTCCAGCAGGGTGGGCTCCGCCCCCGTGGACACCCTCCACCCAGGCAGCCCAGCAAAGGCAGCAGAAGCTGACTGAGGACCCAGCCCTCCTTAGGAGGACACGTCAAGTCCAATTAGCATTATCTGTCTAAATATGTCCTGGGAACGCGCAGGCAGGCGGCAGGACTGGGCGGCATTCCGAGAGCCCGGCACAAGGTCACCTCACCTCCCACAATCCCCCCAATCTGATTTGGGGATTACACAGCCTAAGGAAATTGGTGGTGTTCCTCCTGCATCAGATGAGGGCGTGGGGAGAAAACACCTAATAAACAGAAAATCCTTCCCGAGGGTGGGTGGAGCTCTGAAGGCCCTGGGGATGGGGTGGGGGGCGGGAGTGGGGGTGGGGATGCAGGGCCTGGCTCGCGCAAGGGCAGGTGGGCCCAGGTCAGCGGGCAGAGGGCTCCTTGAGTTTTCTGTCCACATGAGAATTCTGTGCCGTTCAAACCTGGCTCCCCATAGCTACAGTCTGGGCAGGAGGGCCTGGGCCTCGCAAACTAGAATGAGTTGTGTGTTGGCAAAGAACCCTACTTTGTTGGACCGCTTTCCCTTTCCCTACGTGGCCCCAGTGTGGACTGAGACGCCTCCGCAGGACCCCCGGGTGAAAGGTGCTCCCGACCTGTGTCTGGGGGCTGAGCTGCATGGCGCCCTGGCCCCTGCTCTGCCCTGGCCCCTCTGTCGGCCACCTGCTGGAGGGAACAGCTTGGCGTCTGTCACTTTTATTTTCAGGGGCTAGGGGAAGAGAGTGACGGAATGGGCGTTTTTTGGGTCCTGTCACGGTCCCCGGGCCCGCCTGCTCAGCCACGGCAGCTCCAGGGAGCAGCCCCTCCCATACACGCTCTCTGTTCCCCCCACGGTCGTGCGTGCAGTGCTGTCTGACTTCTCTCTCTTTGATCGGGGCATCCAGAGGACCGTATTTTCCAGTTATTGGCCCCTGCTGCTTTCTGAATGTTTTCAAATTTTGGTTGGCACGGACTTAAGTGGTCCAAAATCAGTGCCCTCTCCAGATGTCTGAACTTTTGACACCCCTGGAGCATCAGCCCCTTGGCCTGGGGGAGTCAAGGTGGCAGGGCACCCTTGGGCACACCCTGGGGAATTGTACACGTCCTGACTTGAAAGGCTAAGAGGCTCTGCTCTGTCCCTTCACAGGATGAAGTGACACCCCCACGGCAAGAGAGGAGCCTCTAGGACCCACTACGAGGTAAGGCCTGGGCCCCTCCCCGATCCTTGCCAGCCTTCCCCACCCTGGTGACCCCAACCCTTTGATTTGGGGATTACACAGCCTAAGGAAATTGGTGGTGTTCCTCCTGCATCAGATGAGGCGTGGGAGAAAACACCTAATAAACAGAAAATCCTTCCCGAGGGTGGGTGGAGCTCTGAAGGCCCTGGGGATGGGGTGGGGGGCGGGAGTGGGGGTGGGGATGCAGGGCCTGGCTCGCGCAAGGGCAGGTGGGCCCAGGTCAGCGGGCAGAGGGCTCCTTGAGTTTTCTGTCCACATGAGAATTCTGTGCCGTTCAAACCTGGCTCCCCATAGCTACAGTCTGGGCAGGAGGGCCTGGGCCTCGCAAACTAGAATGAGTTGTGTGTTGGCAAAGAACCCTACTTTGTTGGACCGCTTTCCCTTTCCCTACGTGGCCCCAGTGTGGACTGAGACGCCTCCGCAGGACCCCCGGGTGAAAGGTGCTCCCGACCTGTGTCTGGGGGCTGAGCTGCGGGGCGCCCTGGCCCCTGCGCTGCCCGGGCCCCCTCTGTCGGCCACCTGCTGGAGGGAACAGCTTGGCGTCTGTCACTTTTATTTTCAGGGGCTAGGGGAAGAGAGTGACGGAATGGGCGTTTTTTGGGTCCTGTCACGGTCCCCGGGCCCGCCTGCTCAGCCACGGCAGCTCCAGGGAGCAGCCCCTCCCATACACGCTCTCTGTTCCCCCCACGGTCGTGCGTGCAGTGCTGTCTGACTTCTCTCTCTTTGATCGGGGCATCCAGAGGACCGTATTTTCCAGTTATTGGCCCCTGCTGCTTTCTGAATGTTTTCAAATTTTGGTTGGCACGGACTTAAGTGGTCCAAAATCAGTGCCCTCTCCAGATGTCTGAACTTTTGACACCCCTGGAGCATCAGCCCCTTGGCCTGGGGGAGTCAAGGTGGCAGGGCACCCTTGGGCACACCCTGGGGAATTGTACACGTCCTGACTTGAAAGGCTAAGAGGCTCTGCTCTGTCCCTTCACAGGATGAAGTGACACCCCCACGGCAAGAGAGGAGCCTCTAGGACCCACTACGAGGTAAGGCCTGGGCCCCTCCCCGATCCTTGCCAGCCTTCCCCACCCTGGTGACCCCACGCCTGTTGTATGTTCACCCTGAGCTGGGCCCAGTCTTGCCAAGCACCTAGGGTGGGTGTGGAAGATGGAGACGGAGAATTAAAGGCACACTGGCCATTTGAACCTGGCAGGAAAAGATCACCCTGGTAGAAGCGTCTCTGATTGATTGGTAGGCTGGAAATGCGCTGGGGACTTGTGGATCGCTGCCTGTGGGCGCGGAATGTGTTCAAGGCAGCGCGAGGGCAAGGGGCGTCCCTGGTGCCTGGGGTCGGCCACCCTGCAGGACGGCGCCAGGATCTCCACACTGCCGTCTCCCGCTACGGCTGCTGCCTCCCCCCGTCCCGGAGTCTCTGCTTGCAGCTGGGGAACCGCACGGACTGGAAAGCCCTAGAAGTCCAGTCCTGTCTCTCCTGGGAGGCTGCCGCCCCACTTTGGCCTCCTCCTCCCTCCATGGGAGGCTGGCAGGGAGGCGGCCCCAGGCTCTGAGCCCAGATCGGGCTGCTGTCCTCCCTTCCCCTGGCACAGGGCTCCCCGGGCCCGGCTGGGCCTTCACAGGCTGTCCCGTCCTCCGGTGGCTCGAGGAACCCCAGGGCCACCGGGCCTCGGCCCCAGGCAGCGCAGTGTCAGAGGTGACCGGTGGAACGCCAGTGTTATGTAAATAGCGGGGCCTGCCCCGCGGGCGAGCGGGCTGGCTGCGGCCATCCATCATCCGTGCGCGGCGGGGCGGGGGACAGACACGGCACCGTGCGCCTGGCTCCAAACCTGTTTGTTTTCCCTTTGTCTCGCGCATTTTGGGGGGCCCGGCTGTGACCGGCTCTGGGTTTTGTCCTGCGGGCCCCCTCCCCTGGGAGGACGGGGGAGGGAGGAGATTCGCGCGGCTCCCACCGCGGCATCCCTTTCGGACTTCAAAGGCTCCCCCAGCATTGTCTGTGCCGGCGGGCAGTGGCCCTGAAAACGTGATCAGAGGCGGCCGGTGTAGGGCAGGCCCGGCCCGCGCCCTGCACTCTCGCTGGGGCCTGTGGATTCCTCCCTTTGCCGCCAGCACCGCCCTGGTTACAGCTCTGCGCCCCGGGCCTCTCTCCGCGCCCTCCTCTCCCCTGGCCTCCCTTCTGGCCAGCCCGACCTCACTGCGGCCCACTCCTGTCCCCCCTTAGCCATGGCCTGACACCTCTCTCTTGGCATCGGGACTCCTGGAATGTTGAGAACCGCAGCTCCTCGCTCCTTCACGACATCCATGAGAGTCGGAAGCCCAGTGGAGGGCTTCCTGGGATGCTGGGAGCTGGGACGGACCGGTTCCTGAGCATCTGTTTCTGAGGCCAGCCCTAGTTCTCTTCTTTCCTCCACCCTCGTCAGGTCAGGAGACCCTGACTTCCTCCTGAGCCCTCGGCCCAGCCCTTCTTTCCACTTCTTGCCAAGGCTCAGATGGGCTGCTTCTGTCCTGAAAGTCATTGCTTCCATTGTCTGGAGCAAGGCTTGGCAAAGTACGACCAGAGGGTTAACTTTGGCCCCCTGCCTGTTTGTGTAAATAAAGTTTTATCGGCACACAGCCATGCCTGCCCATTTGTGTATCCATTATGGCTGCTTTCACACTAAGATGGCAGAGCTGAGTAACTACAGCAGAGCCTGTTTGACCTGAAAAGTCCAGAATATTGACTATCTGGCCCTTAACAGGAAACGTTTACCATCTCTCACTCTGGAGTTGCTGGCTCCTGTTCACTGCTCTTTTTTTTTTTTAAGTGGTAAAATACCATGAAAATTTCCAGTGTAACCACTGTTAAGTGTGCAGGTCCCTAGCACTGAGTGTGTTTACAGTGCTGTGTCATCTTGCTCTGTGTTCGTGTCTTAGTCTGAGGGGCCCGGGCAGTTGTCAGGAAGCCCTGTCCCCGAGCTTGTGGGACCGCTTGCAGTCCTGGTCTCTTTGGGGCCCTCCTTTCTCTCTCTGATCTCTCTAGGGCCTCATCTCCTGCCCAGTCCACCTACTTAGAAGTCCTGCTTGTCCTATCCTGGACCGTTCCTCAGGGCTCTTGCTCCCGGCATCCCCAGAGCCTTGCGTCTCCTTTCCGTACCTTTAGAAACTCTCAGATCCACAGTTTTCCTCTTCTGTAAGGTGAGCAGAATATCCACTTTGAAGGGTTATTGGGGCAAGTTGTTACTGTTGTTCAGGTGCTAAGTCGTGTCCAACTCTTTGAGACTTCACAGACTGGAGCACACCAGGCTCCCTGTCCTTCACTATCTCCCGAAATTTGCTCAGATTCATGTCCACGGAGTCGCTGATGCCATCCAACCCTCTCAAGCAAGTGAGCGAGTGCGGCTGAATGTGTCTGACAAGCAGCAGCGTCCCTGGGCCCTCCCTCCTTCATTCCTTTCACCTGCCGGAGCAGGGGTCTCCTTGGTGCAGGTAGGAGGTGGCAGTCAGCCCTCTGCAGGGTCGATGCAGTGCCCCCTCCTTCCCTGGGACCTCTGAGTCCCTCACCTTGGAGAAAGTGAGGCTCCCCTCGTGAGCGAGCACCGTGGGAAAAGATGCCCCACTCCTGGTGGTGGACTGGGAGCCTCTGTGCTCGGGGGAACATCCCCCGTCCTCCGCATCTGCTGCAGGGCCCTGGGAAGCAGCATCACCTCCCAAGCATCAGCTTCTCTATCTGTCAAAGGGACCTCTGTGCTCTTTGCTCTGCAGGCTTGTTGCGAGGGGGAAAGCTGTGATCATGGGAGCTGCTGAGGGCTAAGCAGGCCGAGCAGAGCGTCCGAGGCCATTCTGGGGAAGGTGAAAACCAAGCTGCAGTTCTGGGGAGAAGGTCCTGGCGGTTACATGGGCACTTGCTCTGTCCAAGGGCGGGGACCAAGGCTGCACATCGCTACTGAGCTAATCTGGGAGCTCCAAGCCCTAGAGGAAAGGTTGGCAGGGAGGGGGCAGGGGGAGGAAATTGAAGCGATATAGCTGGCAGAGGTCTGAGCTGGAGCCGGGAGCCCGCACAGATCACTGACTGCCCTTTCCCGTAGCTCCGGCACCCGTCTCTCTTACCGTCCTCCTCTCGTGGGCTCCCGGTGTTCTTGTATAGGCCTGTCTTCCCCTCGGAGCCTTCTGTCTGCATCCCGTTAGTTTCTCTTCCTCCTCACCTCCCTACCACCCAGACTGCCACCCCCAACTCCATGAAGTCCTGCTTGTCCTATCCTGGACCGTTCCTCAGGGCTCTTGCTCCCGGCATCCCCAGAGCCTTGCGTCTCCTTTCCGTACCTTTAGAAACTCTCAGATCCACAGTTTTCCTCTTCTGTAAGGTGAGCAGAATATCCACTTTGAAGGGTTATTGGGGCAAGTTGTTACTGTTGTTCAGGTGCTAAGTCGTGTCCAACTCTTTGAGACTTCACAGACTGGAGCACACCAGGCTCCCTGTCCTTCACTATCTCCCGAAATTTGCTCAGATTCATGTCCACGGAGTCGCTGATGCCATCCAACCCTCTCAAGCAAGTGAGCGAGTGCGGCTGAATGTGTCTGACAAGCAGGCAGCGTCCCTGGGCCCTCCCTCCTTCATTCCTTTCACCTGCCGGAGCAGGGGTCTCCTTGGTGCAGGTAGGAGGTGGCAGTCAGCCCTCTGCAGGGTCGATGCAGTGCCCCCTCCTTCCCTGGGACCTCTGAGTCCCTCACCTTGGAGAAAGTGAGGCTCCCCTCGTGAGCGAGCACCGTGGGAAAAGATGCCCCACTCCTGGTGGTGGACTGGGAGCCTCTGTGCTCGGGGGAACATCCCCCGTCCTCCGCATCTGCTGCAGGGCCCTGGGAAGCAGCATCACCTCCCAAGCATCAGCTTCTCTATCTGTCAAAGGGACCTCTGTGCTCTTTGCTCTGCAGGCTTGTTGCGAGGGGGAAAGCTGTGATCATGGGAGCTGCTGAGGGCTAAGCAGGCCGAGCAGAGCGTCCGAGGCCATTCTGGGGAAGGTGAAAACCAAGCTGCAGTTCTGGGGAGAAGGTCCTGGCGGTTACATGGGCACTTGCTCTGTCCAAGGGCGGGGACCAAGGCTGCACATCGCTACTGAGCTAATCTGGGAGCTCCAAGCCCTAGAGGAAAGGTTGGCAGGGAGGGGGCAGGGGGAGGAAATTGAAGCGATATAGCTGGCAGAGGTCTGAGCTGGAGCCGGGAGCCCGCACAGATCACTGACTGCCCTTTCCCGTAGCTCCGGCACCCGTCTCTCTTACCGTCCTCCTCTCGTGGGCTCCCGGTGTTCTTGTATAGGCCTGTCTTCCCCTCGGAGCCTTCTGTCTGCATCCCGTTAGTTTCTCTTCCTCCTCACCTCCCTACCACCCAGACTGCCACCCCCAACTCCATGGCACTCTCTCCTTCTCCCTCTCTCTCCTTTTCATCTACTCTGAAGGCTTTACTTTACTTCCTTGTCACCCTAATTGATTGCATTAACCTTTCAGCGTATTGGATTTCCTCAGCAGCGTGCAGAGAGCCCTGCGCAATATGCTTATAATCTGAGCCATAATGGACAGTTTGTAGTCAACAAGCCCCTTCTCTCATCTCTGCCATCTCTCCCGTTGACATCTCTCTTGCCCAGGCCACCGTGGCCACTTCCTCTGCCAGCAGGGGTGGGGCAGCAGAAAGGGCCTGGGAGAAAGCAGGCAGAACGAGGGCCCATTGATGGTTTGCCTTGTCTCTGCCCTCTTGGCTCTGCCCTGGCCCCGCCTCTGCTTTTCCAAGCCCCCTTGCCCAGGTCCTTTTCCAGTGAATCCTCTCTGCTCCTGGAACTCTCTGCCTAACTAGTGACTGATGGAGCCAGCTTGGATTTGGCAGTTCAGAGAGTTCTGGACTTCCCGGATGGCTCAGTGGTCAAGAATTCACCTGCCAATGCAGGAGACCAAGGTTCGATCCCTGGGTCAGGAAGATCCCCTGGAGGAGGAAATGGCATCCCATTCCAATATCCTTGCCTGGGACATCCCACGGACAGAGGAGCCTCGTAGGCTACAGTCCATGGGATCGCAGAATCAGACAGGACTGAGCACGCATGTATATGATGATCCCACCAAACGGTCCCCAGAGGACACCTCGCCTGCCCAGAGGCTTTGAGGACGGTGATGTGGACCACTCCAGGAGGTCAAGGGCGGCTGAGGGGAAGAGTCTGAGATCTCTGGGCTTACCTGGCCCCTGAGCTCACCGGGGACCTCTTTGGACCTTCCGGAGGCTGGGCCCCCTCCTGGAAAGGTGTGGGAGCATAGGGGAGACTGAAAGAAAGGAATCTGCTGAAGGCAAAGGAAGAGAGACAGACGCAGTGCTGGGGCTTGACCTGGGCGCTCCAGGCAACAGAAGCCTCTCCCAGTAGGCGAGGAAGCAGACTTGTGGACACATTTGGGCCCTGTCTCTTCCGCTGGTCCCAGGACCATATGATTTGGCTCCTTGGTGGACAGCATCTCAGTCTTTGTTTCCCATGTGATGTTTCTCAGTAGCTTTGAGCAGACCCCTTCCCAGGTGGCGCTAGTGGTAAAGAACCCACCTGCCAGTGCAGGAGATGTAAGAGGCATGGGTTTGATCCCTGGGATGGGAAGATCCCCTGGAGGAGGGCATGGCAACCCACTCCAGTATTCTTGCCCAGAGAATCCCACGGACAGAGGAACCTGATGGGCTACAGTCCATAGGGTCGCAAGGAGTTAGACACAGCCTAAGTGACTTAGCACGCACACACACATGCACACGCGTGCCTTCATCCAAGGAGTACAGAGGTGAGACAGGCGACAGGACTCTAAGGCAGGGAGAAGCCTCCGCAGGAGGGCTTGGACTGGCAGGAGACTAGGACGGGGGAGGCAGGAGAAATGAGTGCTGGCTTCGCGGGTTGGTAAGAATGGACTCCCTCTGGTGGGTTCCCAGATGGGCACCTGCTCAGCCAGCATCAGGCAGAGGCGCCAGCCCACGCCAGCCACCTGGTCCTGGGATGTCCGTGAGTGCTGGCCCCGTCGGTCCCGGCCCGGGCTGCCAGCCCTCAGACCCGCAGCCCAGCCAGCTGAGCCTCATTCACAACAGGCTGGACGGCGGGCTGCATACATTAGTGTCAGGCTGGACGAGCAGCCTGGAAGCCCCCTTAGCCCTGGTGGTTCTGCTGTTTCCCTCCTCCCCCTGCCTGTCATTCTCTCCTTCTCATCAGCTCCCCGACCCCGCCTTCTGTCGCCCCATCCCTCCAAAGGGCAGGTTTTGCTAGAGGGGGCTGTACTAGGTTCTTCCCATCCTCTCCCAGGGATTTGGGGGGTGGGCAGAGGGCACGGCAGGGAGAAGCCAAGCAGCGAATTAAAGTTTGGTGATTGTCAGTGTCAGGAGAGGCTAAATAACCCTGTAACTAGTATGAAGGTGAATTCACGGTCTGCTGCACATGGAAAATATGAGTGCTCTGTGAGACGGGAGAGTGAGTGAGAGTCTGCCCGCCGCGGTGGGCAGCCTCCTCTCCAGGGACCCGAGCGGAGAGGCAGGAGGAGGCCACGCACTCTCCCAGGCCTGCCAGGGAGCGGTGGCCCATGCGCCCCAACCAGGTACTGAGTGGGGGTGGGTGGGGGGCAGCTCATCTGCTTGACAACCTGCTGGCCCAGCCCCAGAGCCCCAGGGAGACCTGCGTAAGCCCCCGCCGTGTGCACACGTGGAGGCCCGCCCAGGCCCTGGGATGCCAGCCTCGCCTCCCGATCCATCCGACTTGACTGGTCGCCGGTCCTCATGGAGTATGTGCTCTGTGCCAGGCTGGGTGTGCCCTTAGGACAACCCAGTGCCCCAAGTGTTGATTAGCATTTCCACTTTTGGTCCCCACGTTTTATAACCGCTTTATTGAGGTGTAATTCACCTCTGAGTATACAGTTCCGTGGTTTTAGTAGGTCCACAAGGCTGTGCCACCATCACCAGACCTAATTCTACACCATTTCCACCACCCCAGAAAAAAAAAAGAAGCCCATGCTCATTAGCAGTCACTCGCTATGCTCCTGGACCCTCAGCCCTAGGCAGTCCTAATTATTATTCACTTGGATGCTGAAATCATGGACGCTCCGAGAGGGTCAGGGGTTTGAGTAAGGTTGCACAGCTGATAAGAGATGGAACTGGGACTCGAACCAGTTCAAGACAGAGCTCCTGTCCTCTGTGAGGGACTGCCCGACGTCCTGGCTGTCCCCCTCCACACACACACACACACACACATGCACACACGCACGCACACGTGCCCTCCCAGATGTTTCTGAGAGCATGGGCTCAGACGTGTATGAGCACCATCCAGACACGTAGGACCAGGTGGCAACACGCGTGTCCCTCCCCAGGTACACTTGCAGTTCTACGTAGAAAAACTCCCACCTTCCAGAAGGACGGCCAACCCCCCTCCTTCCCCAGCCAAGTTCCTGGAAGGGAGGGTTGGCACGGAGGCCTACAGCAATGGGGAAACCAAAGTGGCCAGAGAGACTTGGGTGGTTTGAAGAATCCCCATTATCTCCTGTAGCTGATAATTGTAACTGAAATAAAATGCCAGCACAACATTCCAGGACAGGTCCCTGCCCATGTTAGCCACGCTCTGGAGACGGGAGAGTGAGTGAGAGTCTGCCCGCCGCGGTGGGCAGCCTCCTCCAGGGACCCGAGCGGAGAGGCAGGAGGAGGCCCCCTCTCCCAGGCCTGCCAGGAGCGGTGGCCCATGCGCCCAACCAGGTACTGAGTGGGGGTGGGTGGGGGCAGCTCATCTGCTTGACAACCTGCTGGCCCAGCCCCAGAGCCCCAGGGAGACCTCGTAAGCCCCGCCGTGTGCACACGTGAGGCCCGCCCAGGCCCTGGGATGCCAGCCTCGCCTCCCGATCCATCCGACTTGACTGGTCGCCGGTCCTCATGGAGTATGTGCTCTGTGCCAGGCTGGGTGTGCCCTTAGGACAACCCAGTGCCCCAAGTGTTGATTAGCATTTCCACTTTTGGTCCCCACGTTTTATAACCGCTTTATTGAGGTGTAATTCACCTCTGAGTATACAGTTCCGTGGTTTTAGTAGGTCCACAAGGCTGTGCCACCATCACCAGACCTAATTCTACACCATTTCCACCACCCCAGAAAAAAAAAAGAAGCCCATGCTCATTAGCAGTCACTCGCTATGCTCCTGGACCCTCAGCCCTAGGCAGTCCTAATTATTATTCACTTGGATGCTGAAATCATGGACGCTCCGAGAGGGTCAGGGGTTTGAGTAAGGTTGCACAGCTGATAAGAGATGGAACTGGGACTCGAACCAGTTCAAGACAGAGCTCCTGTCCTCTGTGAGGGACTGCCCGACGTCCTGGCTGTCCCCCTCCACACACACACACACACACACATGCACACACGCACGCACACGTGCCCTCCCAGATGTTTCTGAGAGCATGGGCTCAGACGTGTATGAGCACCATCCAGACACGTAGGACCAGGTGGCAACACGCGTGTCCCTCCCCAGGTACACTTGCAGTTCTACGTAGAAAAACTCCCACCTTCCAGAAGGACGGCCAACCCCCCTCCTTCCCCAGCCAAGTTCCTGGAAGGGAGGGTTGGCACGGAGGCCTACAGCAATGGGGAAACCAAAGTGGCCAGAGAGACTTGGGTGGTTTGAAGAATCCCCATTATCTCCTGTAGCTGATAATTGTAACTGAAATAAAATGCCAGCACAACATTCCAGGACAGGTCCCTGCCCATGTTGGGGCCACAGGCCGGGCCGGGCCCCGGGGCAATGTAGCAAGCTCAGTTCCCTGTCGCACTTCGTCTTTTCTTCTTTCCTTCTGTCTTTTTCTCGCTCCCTCCTTTGCTTCTACCCTCTTTTTCTTTGCCTTTTTCCCCTCCCACCTGCCTCCTTCTTCTTCACACATGCCCTTTCCCGCCCCAAAATTTTAAAAAAAGAAAAAACCCTTTTGTGACTACACTCTCACACTTGAAAAATTGGGAAATTAATGTGAAACTGTGACTGCTCTGATAAGAGAGAAATACCAGGATGAGAGACAAAGGGGAAGGGAGAGAATGAGTCTGTTGGATTTGGTTTGGGGTTTTTTTTTCCTCCTTCTTCCCTCTCCCTCCTAAGCGGAAGATCCGGCCGGGCCAGTTTGGATATTTATTAAGAAAAAGCCAAAGATAATTAACTTTTTTGTTTTTGTTTTGTTTGCGGGTACCTCCCCTGCTGGCACTCCTGACTGCCTGGCAAATTAAACCTGCTCCCTGTTCTCGGGAGCTGGGCTGCCAGCAACTCGGCTACGGGCTGCCCTGAGACTGCCGGGCCCAGCAGCTGCCCACCCGGCCACCCACCTTGGGTTTGAGATCTAGGGTCACTTTATGCTGCCACCGGTGCCACCTCCCCAGGCTCTTCTGACTCCAAGAGCAGCCTTAGAGAGTGGGGTAAGTGGTGGCGGGGCTGGGGGAAGGTGAATGAGAGAGGAGGGCCTTCTACTGGGGCTCTGGCCAGCACTTCCCTAAAAGGAAATGGGGGTGAAAGAGTGAGCTTTCCCGCGGGGCAAGGGTAGTCCTTCTGGCCAGTTCAGCTGGTTGACTACCCAGAAGAGGGGAAGACAGGGAATGAGCTGGAAGTACAGGAAGAGGACAGATTTGGGCCGTGCCCTTCCCCAACTATTCTCCCAGGAGCCTGGGACGCTGCCAGGACCCCTGGCTCCTGGGAATGTTCTGGAGAAGGCTGGGGGCCACCGGACCATCCCATGAGGTCTGGCCACCCTCAGCGTCAGGCTCTGTCCTCCTCCCACCTCTGACCCACCGCAGGCCATCTGGGGCCCCGGCCGGGTGCTCGGAGAGCACCCAGAACGGTGCAGAGCCCTGAGGTCAAGCTGTGACCTGGGCCTGAGCCATGTCTGTGGGCCAAGAAGGCGGCAGTTACAAACCTCGCTCTCGTGGGGGACAAAGCTGAGGGCACCTGAAAAACCAGGACGGCCAGTGAGGAGGCGGACCTTCTGTAGGCCCAGCCCAGCCCGGCACCCGGTGGAGGTGCGCTTCGCCCCTCTGCGAAACTGACATGCCTCAGGCCCTCCCCTGGCAGGGCCCTCTCCCCTGCCCCCTGGCTTCGTCCCCGTCCCCCCCATCCCGGCAAGTAGGCAACCGAGCATGGCCCCTCCAGGTGGGGGGACCACTCTGGAGCCGGGCACAGGGAGGAGGGCATCTTCCAAGGATTTCGTTGGCCCTTTTTTTTTTCTCTGAAATATAAGGATGTGCAATTTTTTTGGTTTCAATTTAGCATTGGAGAATTTTATAATTTAGTAATTAAAATCTCTGATAGGCTTTAGAAATTGCGGCTAATTGAATTTAATGGGAAGATGATTTTCAATTTTATTTGATTACCGGGACCCCTGGCATCGGTATTTATGGGGAAAAAATGGCAAATGTGCTGTGTGGGCTAAGATGGCATAATTGAATTAGGGATAATCGGATTTCTCCGTCATGAATTTCACTATAATTTTCCTATAATTTTCCATTAGATATCTAGTTTACAAATATTCACAAAGAAATGAAGCTCTTTCGGAATGGAGATTGCTGGCTAACAGGATTACGGGGCCGAGCGTGCGGCGGCTGTGCCAGCCCCTAAACCTCCATAATGCGATCCCGTATCTGCCTTACACTTAACTCAAGCCCAGCCTGGGCCCCTCGCTCGGCTGCGCCTCTCTGCCCTTTGTTGCCTCTCCATCCTGTCCACCCTCTGTCCCGACCCACCCAGCCGGGCCCAGGACCTCTGATGCCCAGCCGTCAGGCCATCCGTCCACCCCCCCCCATGGCTCCTGGGAATGTTCTGGAGAAGGCTGGGGGCCACCGGACCATCCCATGAGGTCTGGCCACCCTCAGCGTCAGGCTCTGTCCTCCTCCCACCTCTGACCCACCGCAGGCCATCTGGGGCCCCGGCCGGGTGCTCGGAGAGCACCCAGAACGGTGCAGAGCCCTGAGGTCAAGCTGTGACCTGGGCCTGAGCCATGTCTGTGGGCCAAGAAGGCGGCAGTTACAAACCTCGCTCTCGTGGGGGACAAAGCTGAGGGCACCTGAAAAACCAGGACGGCCAGTGAGGAGGCGGACCTTCTGTAGGCCCAGCCCAGCCCGGCACCCGGTGGAGGTGCGCTTCGCCCCTCTGCGAAACTGACATGCCTCAGGCCCTCCCCTGGCAGGGCCCTCTCCCCTGCCCCCTGGCTTCGTCCCCGTCCCCCCCATCCCGGCAAGTAGGCAACCGAGCATGGCCCCTCCAGGTGGGGGGACCACTCTGGAGCCGGGCACAGGGAGGAGGGCATCTTCCAAGGATTTCGTTGGCCCTTTTTTTTTTCTCTGAAATATAAGGATGTGCAATTTTTTTGGTTTCAATTTAGCATTGGAGAATTTTATAATTTAGTAATTAAAATCTCTGATAGGCTTTAGAAATTGCTAATTGAATTTAATGGGAAGATGATTTTCAATTTTATTTGATTACCGGGACCCCTGGCATCGGTATTTATGGGGAAAAAATGGCAAATGTGCTGTGTGGGCTAAGATGGCATAATTGAATTAGGGATAATCGGATTTCTCCGTCATGAATTTCACTATAATTTTCCTATAATTTTCCATTAGATATCTAGTTTACAAATATTCACAAAGAAATGAAGCTCTTTCGGAATGGAGATTGCTGGCTAACAGGATTACGGGGCCGAGCGTGCGGCGGCTGTGCCAGCCCCTAAACCTCCATAATGCGATCCCGTATCTGCCTTACACTTAACTCAAGCCCAGCCTGGGCCCCTCGCTCGGCTGCGCCTCTCTGCCCTTTGTTGCCTCTCCATCCTGTCCACCCTCTGTCCCGACCCCCACCCAGCCGGGGCCCAGGACCTCTGATGCCCAGCCGTCAGGCCATCCGTCCCCATGCTGTGGTGTCTGGCGCTCCCCTCCGTCCCCAACATCCTTTCGGTCCACTCTCTCAAGGCTCTTTCTGACCCTCTCCCGCCGTCCGCCCCGGGAGGACCCTCACACGCAGGCACACGGGCTCCCTCGCAGGTGCGAACACGCTGGCTCACACGCACACACAGTATTCTGGCCAGGGCTCCTGTGCCTGGGCCCAGTCGCCTCCGAGGGAACCAGTTTATTGGGATCCTGGGGTGGGGTGCAGGAACAAAAGGAGCTTTGTTCAAGTTTATGTGAAAGTTACGAATTCGAAATGAGAGCAGATAAAGCAGGAGATACCTGGTGTGTAAACAGGCTGCCGAGTGAGAAGGCCCCGGGCTCGGGAGGGAGAGCGAGCAGGCAACCCAGGGATGTGAGGGTGCCAGGAGCCAGCGAGGGAGCCTGCCCAGAGAGAGCTTGACGGGCTCCCTGGGACCCATGGGAGAGGCCTGGTGGGTGGCGTGGCTATGCAGGGGTCCATGTTTTCCCTCGAGGGTGAGGGGGGTGAGGAGAAGCAGGTGGCTCTGGGCCCAGGGCCTCCGGACCAGGAGGGGCTATGGCTCTGGGCTTTCCGTCCTCCGGGTCTGGGGCACAGCAACTGTGGCCTGGCTTCCGGGGCACAGAGGTGTTACCACATCAGAGTTCTCAAGGCAAAGTGGGCCACAGGCGCAGAGGTGCCAGGTTTCTGGACCTCTCGCCCCTTCACGCAAAGGGAAAGAGAAATCGGGGGACCCTGCCGTGACACTGACATCCACGACCTCAAAGCCTCAGCCTTCTCAGGTCTCAAATCCTAACGTGCCGGGGTGCCTCGTCTGTGCGTCTCATGAAGGCCCTCACTCTCGGGCGGGGCATCTTCCGCTGGCCTTGGCTGACGGCGCCCATTGTCTAGGCCGAGCAGAGGCCCTCCAGGCCCTTCCCACCTCCTTCTCCCACTGGCTGTGCTTGGGGTTCCCTCTAGCCCACCCTGCCTGCTTCGCCTTCCTCCGGGCGCTCTCATTTCTACCTTTCAGCCATTCCTCTCCAGCCTTGGTCCACCTGGGGCCCCAGAGTTACGGTGCAGCCAATCCTGTTGGCCCCACCTTCCCAGCCTCTGATCACCATCTCCAGACGCTAAGAAGGACACTCCTAGGCAGCCCATAGGCCATGTGGGTCACGTATGAAATTCCCCTTTCACCCCCACGGCTTCAGGCTTCCTTCTACATCCCAGGTGCCCACCAGGGAGGCAGACACTCAGAACTGGGATTGGGGCTGGACTGCCTGCTGTTACAACCCAAAGCAGTACGCCTTGCTTTGCAGAGTCATGGGTGGGAGCCCCCAGCAGCATAACCCAGAGGAAGCCGTCCTGGACACCGCAGAGCCCTCTCTGAGATCCCGTGTGGGGAGCAGAAGCTCGTGGCCTCGCTGCCTGGTTGCCCTGTGCCAGCAGCTGTAGCAGCCTCTAGGGAACACGGGGCTCGGTTTATTTAAGGAGCTCGGCTCCCTTCCTCAGACTTTCAGGGCTGGGGGACACTCAGAGCTCTTGGGCCTCTCTAGCTCCTCGTCCTCCATGAAGATGGGGCAGACCTGAAAAGTAGAAGGTTGGGCCACCACCAGAAATGGGGGCGGCCAAGAAGGCATCGAGAAGGGCAGTCAAAGGCGGGAGCAATGCTAGCCTCCCTGTGAGACCATTTGGAACTAAAGTGCCATCTTAAAAAATGAGGCGAGAGAGAGAGAAAGAGAGAGAGAGAAGAAGAAGAAGAAGGGGAAAGTGGGAGAAAGAGTAGATTGTTAACTTCCTGACTTCTTTGCCCCAAGGCCTCCCTGGGCCCATCCCTTTGCAAAATAGAAATATTGCAAAAATAATGCAGCGCCATTTTGCTGAATGTTGCCCAAAGACCAGAGAAAAGAAAATCTGAAATGTGGCCTCCCCTGAAACAGGAGAGAGGAGGAAAGCAGCAGTGTGGACGCAGAAGGGCCAGAGGAGAGCTGGGGTCAGCTGGGTCCAGGCGCCGCCAGCAAACGCGCGCTTCCTGCGCACCTGCCTGCTTGGGGTTCCCTCTAGCCCACCCTGCCTGCTTCGCCTTCCTCCGGGCGCTCTCATTTCTACCTTTCAGCCATTCCTCTCCAGCCTTGGTCCACCTGGGGCCCCAGAGTTACGGTGCAGCCAATCCTGTTGGCCCCACCTTCCCAGCCTCTGATCACCATCTCCAGACGCTAAGAAGGACACTCCTAGGCAGCCCATAGGCCATGTGGGTCACGTATGAAATTCCCCTTTCACCCCCACGGCTTCAGGCTTCCTTCTACATCCCAGGTGCCCACCAGGGAGGCAGACACTCAGAACTGGGATTGGGGCTGGACTGCCTGCTGTTACAACCCAAAGCAGTACGCCTTGCTTTGCAGAGTCATGGGTGGGAGCCCCCAGCAGCATAACCCAGAGGAAGCCGTCCTGGACACCGCAGAGCCCTCTCTGAGATCCCGTGTGGGGAGCAGAAGCTCGTGGCCTCGCTGCCTGGTTGCCCTGTGCCAGCAGCTGTAGCAGCCTCTAGGGAACACGGGGCTCGGTTTATTTAAGGAGCTCGGCTCCCTTCCTCAGACTTTCAGGGCTGGGGGACACTCAGAGCTCTTGGGCCTCTCTAGCTCCTCGTCCTCCATGAAGATGGGGCAGACCTGAAAAGTAGAAGGTTGGGCCACCACCAGAAATGGGGGCGGCCAAGAAGGCATCGAGAAGGGCAGTCAAAGGCGGGAGCAATGCTAGCCTCCCTGTGAGACCATTTGGAACTAAAGTGCCATCTTAAAAAATGAGGCGAGAGAGAGAGAAAGAGAGAGAGAGAGAAGAAGAAGAAGAAGGGGAAAGTGGGAGAAAGAGTAGATTGTTAACTTCCTGACTTCTTTGCCCCAAGGCCTCCCTGGGCCCATCCCTTTGCAAAATAGAAATATTGCAAAAATAATGCAGCGCCATTTTGCTGAATGTTGCCCAAAGACCAGAGAAAAGAAAATCTGAAATGTGGCCTCCCCTGAAACAGGAGAGAGGAGGAAAGCAGCAGTGTGGACGCAGAAGGGCCAGAGGGAGAGCTGGGGTCAGCTGGGTCCAGGCGCTTCGCCAGCAAAACGGCGCGCTTCCTGCGCACCTGCCTGCTTCCTGCCTCACCTCCCACCTGGTGGGTAACTTAGGTGACTAAGATGGAAGGAATCTCAACATATTTGGCAACAACAGAGACCTCTGGGGCAGAAGGACCCACCAAAGTGCTGTCTCTGAGGGGAAAGGAGGGCAAGGAGGGAACGAGGTGCCCTGGTCCAGCGACGCCCTGGCAGACAGGAAATGCGCCAGTGGCCGAGGGGCAGGTGGCCGCACGCTGGCTCCTCGGTCGAGGGGGGTCTGTGCCCTGTCAGCCGGCCCAGCACGGGGTGTGGCGGAGGCAAGAGGTCGGGTTGGAAACTCAAGTGACAGCGGGGATACGTGGTGGGGGCTAGGACTGGCAGCTAAGGCCGGGTAAGAGAGGAGATGCTGTTCCAGCTCGGGACTGAACTTTGGGGCAGCAGGAAGCGGGAAGGTTCAGAGAGCAGAGATGTGGAGAGAATCCGGGTCGCTCTGGGATCGTTGGGGATGGGAGGTGAGGACGCATTTAACGGCAAAACCAAACCAAAGTGGTGGAACCCCAGGGGTCCCCGCACGCGTGAACCCCGGGCCCCACACTTGCGAAGCCTGCAGAACAGTGCGAGCGGACGCGCGTGTTTCCCTGGATACCCAGGCCCAGCGCTCCGCAGTCGTCTCGGAACTAAAAAACACCACTACCAACAGCAACAGGAGGAGATTCGGGGATAGGAAGGAAAGAAAAGCCCTGGTACCCGGGCACCCCACGCCCGATGGGCTTGCGAAGAGGAGCCCTGGCGCTCGCGGCTGGGTGGGCGCGACCCCGAGGCGCTCACACCTGCGCCCGTCCGCGCGGAAAAGTTTGCTCGGCCGCGCGTTCCAAGAGCCCTTGGCCGGCCGAGCGAGCCCGCGCGCGGCCGTCATCGAGTCGCGCTCGCGGGGCCGGAGCGCAGAGGGGAGGGAGCGCGCGCGCGCCGGCCGGCGTCGGTCCAGAGTTGGCTCGGGGGCGCGGGAGCCGGTTGCCGGCGCCTCTCGGACCGCCGCGCCCCCGCCCGCCTCCCCGCTCCCGCCCGGCCCCGGCCCCGGCCGCCGAGGCCCCGCCTCCCTCCTCCCGAGGTCTGAGGTTTGGCCATCGCCGAGCCAATGAGGCTGGCCGCCGGGGCCGGTGCGCTGGGTCCGCGCGCGCGCGCGAGGGAACGGGCGCTGGGCAGGGGCGCGCGGCTGTGAGGAGCGCGCGCGCTCGAGGGAGCCGAAGGAAGCGCGCGGGGCGGGAGCGGGCACGAGGCGGCCGAGCGCGAGCCCATTCACTCGAGCATCCCGGCCGGCGGGCGCGCGCGCGCGGGCGGGCCGAGCTCTGCTCTTTCACCTGCCGGGGCGGCGCGGGCCCGGCCCGGAGGAGGCGGCGCCGCGGCCGCCCTGCCAATCACCTCGGCGCCTGGCAGCGCCCCCGGCCGCTCCCGCCCGCCCGCTCCCTCCTGCCAAACTGTTACCCTGAGTGTTACCGTCAGGAGCAATGACATCAGGGCTTTAAAACAACTTGTTATTCGGGGAGTAATCAGTTGCAATTAGGCATTAATTAAGTATTATGAAAGTTGATTATTTAAGTGAATTCGGCTTTCGACTCTCCGACTATGGTGAGCACCGGAGTGGGGCGGGGGAGGGCAGGGGGCGCCGCCGCCGGGCGCCGACCCGGGCGCGGGGCGGGGGGCGCGGCCCCGCGGGGCGGGGCGGGGGCGGCTGGGGCCGGGCCGGGCGCGGGCGGGGGCGCCCCTCGGCCTCGCGGGCCGGCCGGGCCCCCGGACCCGGGCCGCGTCTATAAATAGTTTCTCTTTTAGTTTAATAAAGTCGAGAGCGGCGAGGAGCTGCTTCGAGTGTGCAATGCCGGAGCGCGAGAGACAGCGGGGCGGGAGGGAGAAACTTTCGCTCTGGCTCCGGGTCTCCCTTCTCGTCTCTCCCCTCGTCCCGGGGACTCGACCGCCCCTCGATGGGGGGAGGGTGCGGGGAGCGGAGGGGGGAGACCGGGGTGGGGAGTGGGGGGCACTGCGAGAGACTAAACAGATTCCTTTTCTTTCCTCTTCTTTTTTTGGCGATCCTCGAAGAGTTTGGGACCAAAGAGAGGAGAATGGATCTCGGTACAGGTACCGGCCGGTGGGAACCAGGGGGTGGCTCTTTCACTTTTCTTTCGGTTCTTTTACGGAAGTTATTATTTTTAGCCCAATGAGGTAGCAGCTGAGCAGCGGGGTGGGGGCTGGCCTGGAGAGGGTCTGGTGCCGGCTGCGCTTCTCGCCCTGGTTTCTGGATTGCGAGGCTTCTGATTATATTATTGTTATTATTTGTTACTTGCTTAGTGACTGTGACTAATTTGATGCTTGTCATTATGAAAGAACCGAGGGGAGAGGGAGCTGGGGGGCACCCAGAGAGAGGATTTAGGGGTTTTTTGCGGGGCTTTTTTTGTTGTTGTTCTCCGTGTTTTTTGAATGGCTGCGTGTTTTTTTTTTTTTTTTTTTTTTCTGTGTGTGTGTGTGTTTTCCCCAGGAAAGATAGCTCTGTGTCTGGCTGTGGGGTGTGTGTTTTTTTTCAGTGGAGGGGTGGTTTAGTTTTTGAAAGCAGCGTCCTGTTGGGAAAGGTGGTTAGTCTGGTTTCGGGGCGACTGTCTCAAGGTAAAGGAATTTAATTTATTTGGGACAAGGCCGTGTCGGATGAACAAGCTGCTTATTATGGCTAATGAGTATTTTTCACCTGAGAACCCGTGGGATGAGGCGGCTGTTATCAGTTCAAAGTGAGGGGCCCAGGACTCCCTCCCACCCCCTCAGCCCCCACCCCGGGAGAGGGCAGAGCAGACAGACGACTCAATTTGGAAGTCTGGGTTTCGGGGAACCTAGCATGGCGCCTCGTTTAGGGTTCCAGATAGCACAGTGCTGGCCTAGAGCGGAGTTTATCCCGAGATACTGGTTTTAATCTAATTGTAGTCAACACTTCTTTCCCATCTGAGTCTGGGAAGATGGTTTACTTTAAATTCCTCAGACTTCCCATTAGCCCTCTGTCTTGAACCGGGTCTCCTTCTCGTCTCTCCCTCGTCCTGGGACTCGACCGCCCCTCGATGGGGAGGGTGCGGGAGCGGAGGGGAGACCGGGGTGGGGAGTGGGGGGCACTGCGAGAGACTAAACAGATTCCTTTTCTTTCCTCTTCTTTTTTTGGCGATCCTCGAAGAGTTTGGGACCAAAGAGAGGAGAATGGATCTCGGTACAGGTACCGGCCGGTGGGAACCAGGGGGTGGCTCTTTCACTTTTCTTTCGGTTCTTTTACGGAAGTTATTATTTTTAGCCCAATGAGGTAGCAGCTGAGCAGCGGGGTGGGGGCTGGCCTGGAGAGGGTCTGGTGCCGGCTGCGCTTCTCGCCCTGGTTTCTGGATTGCGAGGCTTCTGATTATATTATTGTTATTATTTGTTACTTGCTTAGTGACTGTGACTAATTTGATGCTTGTCATTATGAAAGAACCGAGGGGAGAGGGAGCTGGGGGGCACCCAGAGAGAGGATTTAGGGGTTTTTTGCGGGGCTTTTTTTGTTGTTGTTCTCCGTGTTTTTTGAATGGCTGCGTGTTTTTTTTTTTTTTTGTGTGTGTGTGTGTTTTCCCCAGGAAAGATAGCTCTGTGTCTGGCTGTGGGGTGTGTGTTTTTTTTCAGTGGAGGGGTGGTTTAGTTTTTGAAAGCAGCGTCCTGTTGGGAAAGGTGGTTAGTCTGGTTTCGGGGCGACTGTCTCAAGGTAAAGGAATTTAATTTATTTGGGACAAGGCCGTGTCGGATGAACAAGCTGCTTATTATGGCTAATGAGTATTTTTCACCTGAGAACCCGTGGGATGAGGCGGCTGTTATCAGTTCAAAGTGAGGGGCCCAGGACTCCCTCCCACCCCCTCAGCCCCCACCCCGGGAGAGGGCAGAGCAGACAGACGACTCAATTTGGAAGTCTGGGTTTCGGGGAACCTAGCATGGCGCCTCGTTTAGGGTTCCAGATAGCACAGTGCTGGCCTAGAGCGGAGTTTATCCCGAGATACTGGTTTTAATCTAATTGTAGTCAACACTTCTTTCCCATCTGAGTCTGGGAAGATGGTTTACTTTAAATTCCTCAGACTTCCCATTAGCCCTCTGTCTTGAAATGGCTTTTTGACCAGGACCCTCATCCTAAGTGGACAAAAGCACCGTGTCTTCCTAAATGGTTTTAAAAGAAATCTGTGGGAAACAGGTGGATAATCCATCGAGCTTGATCTCTGAGCCCTTCTGTGTCATTTCTAGAAGGTGGTACGGGTGGCTTCAGAGTTGTTGTTTATGGTGGCCCACGTCCGTGGCATTGCCCCTGGGGACCCGTGGGCTGACATTTGACCTTCCGCAGGCAAGAGAGAGTGGGCAGAGCGGGCAGGAGGAAGCGCTGGGTGGGCCCAGTGGCAGGACGTGGCTTTGGGACGGAGGGAGATGTGTTTGTGGGGGAGGGACTATTAAGGCAGTGTTCCGCCAGGTGTGATCTTGGCACATTCCACGTGGAGGTCCACAGGACCTCTGTGCCCAGGAAGGGTGCGACACCCCCTGCTGGGCAAAGCCGCTAAGGTGTCTGAGGCCAGTGTGGCCACCCTGCCCCTCCCGGCCCTTCCCTCCCACGGAGAAGCCGCTGCCCCCCCCTCTAATCAGGTGTCTCACCGCCTCCCTCTCAGGCTCCACCCCTTTTCTTTAGAAATGAGGCCCCACCCATCCCAGCTGAGAAGCAGACCTTATAGATGGGCCTGTGGTGGTACCGTGCGGCCCCCCCTACGTGGGCCAGGTGATCCTCTGGTTGTTGGTGGGCACAGGGCACCCCGGCATTACTCAGCTGGATGGAAGTCAGGCCTCCTCACCTCCCTCCTTCCAACCAACGCAGCTGGCGTCCAAGGCCGTGTCGCATGAACAAGCTGCTTATGATGGCTAATGAGTATGTTGCACCTGAGAACCCGTGGGATGAGGCGGCTGTTATCAGTTCAAAGTGAGGGGCCCAGGACTCCCTCCCACCCCCTCAGCCCCCACCCCGGGAGAGGGCAGAGCAGACAGACGACTCAATTTGGAAGTCTGGGTTTCGGGGAACCTAGCATGGCGCCTCGTTTAGGGTTCCAGATAGCACAGTGCTGGCCTAGAGCGGAGTTTATCCCGAGATACTGGTTTTAATCTAATTGTAGTCAACACTTCTTTCCCATCTGAGTCTGGGAAGATGGTTTACTTTAAATTCCTCAGACTTCCCATTAGCCCTCTGTCTTGAAATGGCTTTTTGACCAGGACCCTCATCCTAAGTGGACAAAAGCACCGTGTCTTCCTAAATGGTTTTAAAAGAAATCTGTGGGAAACAGGTGGATAATCCATCGAGCTTGATCTCTGAGCCCTTCTGTGTCATTTCTAGAAGGTGGTACGGGTGGCTTCAGAGTTGTTGTTTATGGTGGCCCACGTCCGTGGCATTGCCCCTGGGGACCCGTGGGCTGACATTTGACCTTCCGCAGGCAAGAGAGAGTGGGCAGAGCGGGCAGGAGGAAGCGCTGGGTGGGCCCAGTGGCAGGACGTGGCTTTGGGACGGAGGGAGATGTGTTTGTGGGGGAGGGACTATTAAGGCAGTGTTCCGCCAGGTGTGATCTTGGCACATTCCACGTGGAGGTCCACAGGACCTCTGTGCCCAGGAAGGGTGCGACACCCCCTGCTGGGCAAAGCCGCTAAGGTGTCTGAGGCCAGTGTGGCCACCCTGCCCCTCCCGGCCCTTCCCTCCCACGGAGAAGCCGCTGCCCCCACCTCTAATCAGGTGTCTCACCGCCTCCCTCTCAGGCTCCACCCCTTTTCTTTAGAAATGAGGCCCCACCCATCCCAGCTGAGAAGCAGACCTTATAGATGGGCCTGTGGTGGTACCGTGCGGCCCCCCCTACGTGGGCCAGGTGATCCTCTGGTTGTTGGTGGGCACAGGGCACCCCGGCATTACTCAGCTGGATGGAAGTCAGGCCTCCTCACCTCCCTCCTTCCAACCAACGCAGCTGGCGTCCATCCTCCGGCCCTGCATCCACCTGCCCTTGGGGCATGCGCCAAAGCCCTTCTTAGTGTGGCCCCAGCTGGAGAGAGGACCTGCTGGGCCTGTGGGCGCCAGACCTCTTGTTACTCTTGCTTCTCCCACACTCTAGGGACAGGCTCTGGGAATTTTTCCTAGAAGTTAGAAGGGCCCCTGAGGTCAGCTGGTCCCTCCCGTAGCTGGAGCAGGGTGCTCTTGGCAGGACCCAGGCCTGAGCTCTGGCCACTCAGTGAGGGGAGGTCCAGGGTGTCAACGTTCTGACTGTTTCCTGGAGGAGCCATCTGGTGATACCCTCTCAGCCTTTTCTTTGAACTTGGAAGTTTCACTTAATCTCAGTACTTCAGAAGAAAAGCACTTTTTCCCCTCTTCACAAAAAAAGGGAAGCAGGTGGGAACTCTGAGATCCCCTGAGCCTCTGTCTGGGCTTACTCCATGCTCATCTTTTGTCAACCTCTAGAATGTACTTCTGCACACAGCCAGGACCAGAGGCCTCCTTTCTGGGCCTGGACGCATGGCTGGTGTGGCCTTTGGGGGGTGGGGTACCACGGACAGCTAGCGCCGTGCAAGGCTGGAGAGACAGGCCCCGAACGGTGGCTGGCACCAGGGACCCAGTAAATATCGGATCATGGGTATAACGTCACCTCCGGCCTTGGGCAGGTCTAGGTGTCTAGGCACTGCGGCCATAAGTAATTCAGTGGTGGGAGGACCATGGCTTCTCGGGGGAGAGGGACCTCAGGCAGGACCACAAGGCCCTCAGGGGCCATGTGGACCCCTTTTCTTCCACCATAGTTCAGCCAAGGGCTGGATCAATCTGGACGTCTTTAGCAATAAAAAATGCCGATGTCGTCCTAATTCACCAGGCCCCGAGATGACAGCAAATTTACATTTTTTAATTAAACTAGCAGCCAGTTTTTATGAGAGGGGGTTGGGTTATGCAAATCAAATGGTTGTGTACGGAAGATTAGGAGAGTTTGGGAATAAATTCCACAAATGCGAATAAAAAAAAAAAAGAGGAAAGAGAAAGAAAGGGAGGGAGGGAGGAGCGAGAGGAAGAGAGGACAGAGTTCCATTAGGCCCTTTTAGAGTGATTTCCCTGGAGGAGGGAGTCGGGAGGGGGAGGGGAGGAAAGAGGAAGCTTCCAGACACAGGTAAATCCAGACTGCGCTTGGGAGGCTCCCCAGGATTAGGCCCTCCTAGGCTGGTTCCCAGGCCCTGAAAACACCTGGAGGCCGGGGTGAGCACGGGGCTGAACCGGCGGTAGAGCTTTGAGAAGAAACTTGTACCCTTGATCCTTGAGGATCTGGTCATCAGGGCCCTGTGATCCCTAGGGAGATCTTGAGAAGATGGGGAGGAACTTCCAGGGCTAGTATAGTCCCCCAGAGGACCCAGGGTGGGCTCTGCCACGTTCAAAGAGATGGCCTAGCCACGAGGGATCAGAGCGGGTCGCTGAACCAGGCCTGCTGCTGCTTCCCTGGGACAAGCTCAGCTGGGACTCCCGGCCTGTACCCACTTTCACTGCATAGAGAGCCCCCACATCGTATCCTGGCTCCTCCTGTGGATGACAGGTCAAGGGAGCTGAGACAGATGGGCCCGGTAGCCTGGCTCTTGAGTGGAATGTCACAGTGGCCATGCGCTCCGGGGGCATACAGCCTCAAGGAAGGAGGGGAAAGGCTGCAGACTTCTTCCACGCAGGATCTGAGCCCCAGAAAGCAAAGACATTGGCTTCCCCCAGCCAGCCCCCGCCGCCCTGCGTGTCGGCCCAGCTCTGGACTCTCGGGGCTGCTGTGCGCCGCTGGTGGAAGGCCAGGGCCTTGCCGGGAGTGCAGGCTTCTAGGAACCTCGCTGGGTGTGGTTACCCTTTGGCCCCCGCGTACACTGGGAGCTGGGAAGGATCTTGTGGTGTTTCTGAAGGAAGACTGTCCATGCTGGGCTTGGGGCAGAGCGGATTGTCCTCAGCTTTCCTTCCTCGAACCTTGACTTGGCCAGGTACACCCACTCGACCAGACTCCACTGGGGCCAATCCCCACCATCCGGTTGGGCACTGGTTTTTCCGGTCTGCTGCAAGGGGTAGGTGCTTCGGTGCCATCTTGGCAGGAAGACGCCGGCAGAGCCACGGACAGAGTGGGCAGTTTTGGGAGTCAAGAGTTTCCTGGTTCTATTCTAGCAGAAGCTGACTGTGCCACTTCATAGGACGTGTGCCTCAGATGACATTTAAGGTCTCTGATTCTCTGATTCCCAGCCTGATTTGACCGAGAGGGCTCAGTGGGAGGGGTTCCACAGGCCTGCTCTTCTTGAGGAAGAAGCATTTGAGAGAGGCAGCTGTGGGTGGCGAAGTGGGCCCTTGACCCAGCCAGCCCCAGCGCGAGTTAGGCGATAGCAGAGCCGAACTCTGGATCAAAGGCCCGGCGTAGCTGTTCTCCCCCAACAGGAGACAGCGGCAGCAAGGGCAGGCCTGAAAGAGCCCTAAACGGACCCCGTCCCAGGCCCTTTCCCCCTTTGGGATCAGCTAGATGAACCCATTAACTCTGCTCTTGAAGGAAGACGCTGGGGCCAGTTAGTCCTCTCCGAGCCAGTGTTCCCCATCCCCCACAGCCGGTCTTGGGCCTACCCTGCGGGTCGCTGAACCAGGCCTGCTGCTGCTTCCCTGGGACAAGCTCAGCTGGGACTCCCGGCCTGTACCCACTTTCACTGCATAGAGAGCCCCCACATCGTATCCTGGCTCCTCCTGTGGATGACAGGTCAAGGGAGCTGAGACAGATGGGCCCGGTAGCCTGGCTCTTGAGTGGAATGTCACAGTGGCCATGCGCTCCGGGGGCATACAGCCTCAAGGAAGGAGGGGAAAGGCTGCAGACTTCTTCCACGCAGGATCTGAGCCCCAGAAAGCAAAGACATTGGCTTCCCCCAGCCAGCCCCCGCCGCCCTGCGTGTCGGCCCAGCTCTGGACTCTCGGGGCTGCTGTGCGCCGCTGGTGGAAGGCCAGGGCCTTGCCGGGAGTGCAGGCTTCTAGGAACCTCGCTGGGTGTGGTTACCCTTTGGCCCCCGCGTACACTGGGAGCTGGGAAGGATCTTGTGGTGTTTCTGAAGGAAGACTGTCCATGCTGGGCTTGGGGCAGAGCGGATTGTCCTCAGCTTTCCTTCCTCGAACCTTGACTTGGCCAGGTACACCCACTCGACCAGACTCCACTGGGGCCAATCCCCACCATCCGGTTGGGCACTGGTTTTTCCGGTCTGCTGCAAGGGGTAGGTGCTTCGGTGCCATCTTGGCAGGAAGACGCCGGCAGAGCCACGGACAGAGTGGGCAGTTTTGGGAGTCAAGAGTTTCCTGGTTCTATTCTAGCAGAAGCTGACTGTGCCACTTCATAGGACGTGTGCCTCAGATGACATTTAAGGTCTCTGATTCTCTGATTCCCAGCCTGATTTGACCGAGAGGGCTCAGTGGGAGGGGTTCCACAGGCCTGCTCTTCTTGAGGAAGAAGCATTTGAGAGAGGCAGCTGTGGGTGGCGAAGTGGGCCCTTGACCCAGCCAGCCCCAGCGCGAGTTAGGCGATAGCAGAGCCGAACTCTGGATCAAAGGCCCGGCGTAGCTGTTCTCCCCCAACAGGAGACAGCGGCAGCAAGGGCAGGCCTGAAAGAGCCCTAAACGGACCCCGTCCCAGGCCCTTTCCCCCTTTGGGATCAGCTAGATGAACCCATTAACTCTGCTCTTGAAGGAAGACGCTGGGGCCAGTTAGTCCTCTCCGAGCCAGTGTTCCCCATCCCCCACAGCCGGGGAATCTGGCTGAGTTGCAGCTTGGGTTTTTTATGATGGAAAAATAAAATAAATGGAGGCACCTTTGGAGGGCTGAGTCACGCAGCAGCGTCGCCTCGTTAGAGCGGCTGCCCCTGGCTCGAGTCCCCAGGCAGGGGATGGGGTGGGGCCCAGCTCCTCCTCTGGTGATGCGCCCGCCCTCGGCCTCCTCTGCCTGGCCCACCGTTCTTAGAATACTCGGCCATTTCTTCACCCCTGCTCCCCACCCTGTCCCCCCATCCCAGGCCCGAAGGCCTGTCTTTTGCACTGCTCTCCCTGCCCTGCCTTGCACACCTTGACCGCCCGGTGCCTGCCCCACCTCCTCCTGCTCCTCCTTGTCCTTCTCCTCCTCCTCATCTTCAGGGGGGACGGAAGTTGCTCTGTAGTAATTACAGCCTGTGGGTCCCCACGGCAAGCAGCAGCTGTTCCGAGGTAGCTGGGCCAGGGTGCAGGGAGGAGGAAGGAGGCTGGGAGGGGGAGGGCTGGTGGTCCCAGGGAGCAGGGGGGAGGACGCTGCTTTTCTGGGTTGGGTTGGGACAGGGGGCAACTTGGTGGTCCAGCGCTCACCCCTCTGGCTGCCTGACCACCACACAGCATCCCCATACCCCCGATTCACCACGATACACTGTCCCCCGATAGGGAGTGAGCCCGCAGGTAGGGAGTGAGGCCTGCAGTTCTTAGTGAGCACTGGGGAGCATCCGCTACGGAGCTGCAGCGATGGAGGCCACCGGGTCTGCCTGGTGGATGGAGGACAGTCGTGCTGACCTGTCCCGCCAGGCAGAGGAGCACTGGGGCGGAGAGCCCAGGGAGCTCCGGGAAGGCGCGGCCTTTGAGCTTGATCGAGGATGGGAGGTATTGGGATAGATGGAGATAGGCAGGCAGCGTTTCCCGCATTACCCACACCTTCTAGACTTCGGCCAGCCCCTTCTCTCTCTTGCCTAGCGAGTGCTCCTCATTCCTCGCTACCTCCTCCCACGCCCCAACCTGAAGAGCAGAACTCTTGCTTCCCATTGTGCAACCAGAACTTTCTGCCCCTTTTGGCTGCCCGCTCCCTGAAGCCAGGCCCTCCTGCCTACCTTCTTGCTCCTCCCCCTTTGCAGCCTCACACCCAGTTGGCCCTGGAAGGAGATAAGAGATCAAGCTTGGCTGGGGGCCTGCTGCTCTGAGGATCTGGTTATACTCATGACATTGGTGTGTCCGGGCGGCACTCCGACCGCTGTACCTCCCCCAGGAGGCCAAGGCCGGGAGCCCTGCCTCCTGCTGCTGCTGCTGCTCATAATGGTGACCATTAGCGTTAGCTCAGCATCCGCATCACCAGCGCATGGTCCAGGGCCAGCCCTGCGCCTTCCCGCCGTTAGTGCGGGTGGAATAGGTTGATTGATGGCCTCCCTGGGTTCTCAGCGGGGACAGCAGGAGAGAGCAAAAAACACTTGGCTGATTGCCTTGGGACCCGGGCTTGGCTCCTCGAGAGCTTTCTAGGCCTGCTTTACAGGCAGGAGTGGGGCTGGGATGGGGGAGGATCTGAGGGGAAAGTGGGCAAGAGGAGGAAGACAGGCGGCGAGAGGTTGACGGGGGTCCGTTAGCTGCCACCCGTGACTGGGGTTTGGGACGGGAAGGGGTCTTGGCGTGAGGTCACACTTGGCACCTGCAGTCTGCTGCCCTGGAGGGAACCAGGGAAGAAGCAGCCAGTGGAGGTAGCCAGTGCCCAGGACTCTCCTTTACCTCCTCCCTTGCCCGCCTCCATCTCCTCCCAGCAGAAACCTCCCTGTGGCGTGTCTGTCTTCTCCTGGCCCTGCTCGCAGGCTCAGGACCCCTTCTGGCTGGATGCAGTGCAGGGAATGGGGCCAGAAAGAAGGGGTCGCTGGTGCTAAGGCCCATCCCATGTCCCTCTGCCCGCGGCATGGTGTTGGGGCCCCTCCTGCACTGGCTGCCGGGTCTGTTCTTAGCTTGCCTGCTGGGGGCTCTCCTGGCCGGTGCTAGGGGTCAAGGCGTCCTCCCTGAAGTCTAAGGAGGCCCTCTCGTGTTGCCTTCTGCCCCTCAACTTGGTGGGAGCAAGCCGGCCAGCAGAGACACAGACGCATGGTGCAGCTCCAAAGACCAGGAGTTCTTGGAGGAAACCTCCCCGAGTGGAACTTTGGCCTAGCTTGGCCTTTTCTTCTAGGGCTTTCTCCAGGAACGGAGGGATCCCTGGGGGTGGGGGACCATGCTGCACGAGAGCAGGAGATGCATTCGTTCAGAGGCATCCAGGAAGCCCGCCAGGAGGGAATTCTATAACTCTGGGTCACCAGGCAGGACTCTTCTCGTGGCAGTGATCTTCGTGTCTCTTAGGCCTGTGCCTTCCTCCTCGCCACCCCCTCAGCCCAGAAGCTCAAGACCCAAAGCTAGCCAGGGGGCCTGCCTGGGAGAGAGGGGGCCCAGGGAAGGGATCGGCCAGGTGCCCCACTGCCCAGCAGGGGGCGCCCCACTGTGTCTGCCCCTGGTCCAAGGACAGGGCCATGGGTCCCAGGTCTGGTCCAGCCTTCCAGCCATGAGTAGGGGGAGAAGGAGCCTACCCTCCCCACCCCCCAGAGGTTCCTTGGCTGAGTTTGTTTTGCCAGGGTGACCTGTTTAATCATCTCATTTTCTGGTGGCCGTTTATTCCTCGTTTCCACGGTTACGGCCCCATTAAGGGGAGAAGCAATAAGGCAGCGAGTCAAACAGGTAATAAAAACATTAAAGCCCATGTGCACAGAGGGCGGGCGGGCGGGCGGGCAGGGGCTCGGCGAGGTGAGATGGCCCAGGGAGAAGCCAAGGTGTGAGGCCTCCCAGCGTGTCCCCCAGAGGCCTCAAGAGAGGTCCTGGCGGGGGAGGCAGAGGGCCCGTGCCTACACCCCTGCCTCTGGGCTGCGCCCTTCGGGGGCCAAGACCCAGTGCTCACACGTAGGGCCATCCCCAGTCCTTGGTCCCCTGGCAACAGGCTGTTCGTTGGGAAGTAAAACAGGAAGGAGGAAAGGGAGAGAGCTGGACAGAAGCCTCCCCGAAGAGCCGGTCGTCTGACCTGCTCGCAGGCCCCACCTCACCCTCGCTGGGTGGGGGAGGGGGTCATTTCTGACATTGTTTCCAGCTCTAGAACTTTTTTTTCTTCCAACTTTATCAGAAAGCATATTTGTGGTGAGTGCCGCTAACAGGGCCCGTCTGGTGAGTAAATATTCCTGGCGTGGACAGCCCTGCGACCTTGAGAGAGTCCAGCCCGGCCGGGGGCCAAGGGCAGGTAGGGCGAGGAGGCCGAGGGGCCCCATTGCTGGGCTGGGGGCCTTCTGAGGGTGGGCAAGAAGGCAGCCGCTTGTCCACGGCCGCTCAGGGAGGAGCGCTTCGCTCCGGCTGAGCGCGGTGACCCTCCCGTCGGTGACCCTCCCGTCGGGGCTGGCCCTGGGGTTGCTCCCGAGCGGCCTAGCCGACAGGTTCTCGGGTGACTCTGTGGGGAGGCTGTCCTCTCTCCCTCCCTCCCTCTCGGAAATGGCAGCTGAAAGGCAAGTCAGCCCCTGAGCCCAGGGCCACGTGCCTCCTCCCCGGGGCCTCTGCCCAGAGGGCCTCCTGCGTACCCCGCCCCACTTGAGGTTGACCTGGCGAGCAGACTGGGTCAGTGGGGCTGACCAGAGAGGAAGGGCGGCGTGTGGGGGGATCAGGGAGGAGCACAGTGCCTTTGAGGGCTGAGCCACCTCCCCGGCCTGGGGGCACCCTGGCCCGTGAGGACCTTCTTCCGGTGGCTCTCCGGTGTGCAGATCCTTTGCAAAGTCACAGAGGTCTGCGTTTCCTGTTATTAACGTCAAAGTAGATTTCTGACTGGAGAGGAAGGGTCGAAGGTCTGGGGAATGGGGGAAACCCTCCGGCTGGGAAGTGTGTCTTGGGAACGGGCCGAGATGAGTTAATATTCCGATCAAACAATTAAAAATAGAAAACGCTCCCGCGGCACCAGCTGCCGAGGCTTTTCAACAACTGTCATCAGGGGTTCGTGGGGCAGGTGGGGCTGGAGAGGAGCGTGTCCACACGCAGCGACTATCCGAGACGGTGGAGTGCCCCCCACTGCCCTCCCAGGACTAGGCCGGGCGTCGACCTCCCCTCCCGGGCCGGGAGCCGGGGGTCTGCGCAGCGTCAGGGCCGCGCTCCTCCTCTCGAGGGCTCGGCCGCAGCAGTGAGGTCATCGCCAGATGCCTGGGTAATTACTTTAAGGATCGAACTTAAAATAAGATGAAAACTTATATTCCTGCGTAAGGAGTAATTTCCCATCGAACAGTAAATTAATGGAAGGATTATATCAGGGGGCCTGGCTGGGAGGCCGTGCTCGTCTGATAAACCCAAGTGGCTTGGACAAAACGGCTCTGGACCCTGGGGCTCAGGCCCCCGAAACTCAGGCCAGATCCTGCTCCTGGTTCCTCTGGGGCCCCACCCTGACCTATTGAGTTGGGAGGACACGTTCCATGTACTCAAGGTCCCCCTCAATGATAGGGACCAGCTTTCAAATCCCTGAAGTGGGAGGGGCTCGGGCCCTGCCTCCGACGCAGGCGGTGCGCCCAGGAGGGGGGCCCTTGTCTTGGCGCCTGAGAAGGCGGGGCTCTGGTGGTGTTTCCGCTGTCACTCCGTGCAGTCAGCGACCGCATAGCCACCCGCCCTGCAAAGACCCAGTCCGTGAACCCCCTCAGGCCTGAGGCAGGAGGTTGGGCTGAGTGGCCCCACGCCCTCCTCAGGGTCCTGGAGAGCCTCAGCGCCTGTCGAGTAGTCTCCCTCCCGGACGGGCTCCTCACGGCTGCATGTGCATGCCTGCGTGCTCAGTCGTGCCCACCTCTGCGACCCCGTGGACTGGAGCCCACCAGGCTCCTCGGTCCATGAGATTTCCCAGGCAGGAAGACTGGAGTGGGTTGCTGTTTCCTCCTCCATGCGGGTCTTCCTGACCTGGGGATCGAACCCACATCTCCTGCGTCTCCTAGTTACAGCTGGTTCCACCTAAATCTACCCATCTCTGGCTCCATGGGCTGAGCTCATCCAAGTGCGTGTGGACATGAGCAGGTGTGCACACGTGCCTCCCCAGATGTGACAGAACATTGCCTGAAGATCTCTGCTGGGCGTGGGAAAGGTCTTACAGCTGACCCCCACCCTTTTAACAGGGAGCTCTCTCCCCCCCAGAGAGGACAGGAATCCACACCCAGAGTTCTGGCAGCAGAGCCTCCCCCAGCCGCACACAGACCCCTGAGTCAACTCAGTGCCCACCCCCCCACCAGACTCCTCACACCGACTCTCCGTTTCTTCTCATCCGTTCCCTCAGAGAAAGATACAGGAAGTTGTCCTGTTTCTCCGGTGGGGAATCAGGAGGCCCAGAGACACTTAGGAATTAGCTCCCAAATGCATGGAGACGGGTGGGGTGGGGGGTCCTGGAGGCTCAGAGGGTAAAGAATCTTCCTGCAATGAGGGAGAACCAGGTTTGATCCCTGGGTTCGGCAGATCCCCTGGAGAAGGGGAAGGCTACCCATTCCAATATTCTTGCCTGAGAGATCCCATAGACAGAGGAGTCTGGTGGGCTATGGTCCGTGGGATCCCAAAGAGTCAGGTACAGTTGCGTGACTAACATTGCACACTTTTGCAGGGAGGCATACTCAGAGTTCCAATAGTCTCTTGCCTGAGAGATCCCCATAGACCCGAAGTGAGGGGCTCGGCCCTGCCTCCGACGCAGGCGGTGCGCCCAGGAGGGGGGCCCTTGTCTTGGCGCCTGAGAAGGCGGGGCTCTGGTGGTGTTTCCGCTGTCACTCCGTGCAGTCAGCGACCGCATAGCCACCCGCCCTGCAAAGACCCAGTCCGTGAACCCCCTCAGGCCTGAGGCAGGAGGTTGGGCTGAGTGGCCCCACGCCCTCCTCAGGGTCCTGGAGAGCCTCAGCGCCTGTCGAGTAGTCTCCCTCCCGGACGGGCTCCTCACGGCTGCATGTGCATGCCTGCGTGCTCAGTCGTGCCCACCTCTGCGACCCCGTGGACTGGAGCCCACCAGGCTCCTCGGTCCATGAGATTTCCCAGGCAGGAAGACTGGAGTGGGTTGCTGTTTCCTCCTCCATGCGGGTCTTCCTGACCTGGGGATCGAACCCACATCTCCTGCGTCTCCTAGTTACAGCTGGTTCCACCTAAATCTACCCATCTCTGGCTCCATGGGCTGAGCTCATCCAAGTGCGTGTGGACATGAGCAGGTGTGCACACGTGCCTCCCCAGATGTGACAGAACATTGCCTGAAGATCTCTGCTGGGCGTGGGAAAGGTCTTACAGCTGACCCCCACCCTTTTAACAGGGAGCTCTCTCCCCCCCAGAGAGGACAGGAATCCACACCCAGAGTTCTGGCAGCAGAGCCTCCCCCAGCCGCACACAGACCCCTGAGTCAACTCAGTGCCCACCCCCCCACCAGACTCCTCACACCGACTCTCCGTTTCTTCTCATCCGTTCCCTCAGAGAAAGATACAGGAAGTTGTCCTGTTTCTCCGGTGGGGAATCAGGAGGCCCAGAGACACTTAGGAATTAGCTCCCAAATGCATGGAGACGGGGTGGGGTGGGGGGTTCCCTGGAGGCTCAGAGGGTAAAGAATCTTCCTGCAATGAGGGAGAACCAGGTTTGATCCCTGGGTTCGGCAGATCCCCTGGAGAAGGGGAAGGCTACCCATTCCAATATTCTTGCCTGAGAGATCCCATAGACAGAGGAGTCTGGTGGGCTATGGTCCGTGGGATCCCAAAGAGTCAGGTACAGTTGCGTGACTAACATTGCACACTTTTGCAGGGAGGCATACTCAGAGTAGGGGTGCCCTTCATGGGGAAGAGGGCCTCCCTGAGCTCTGACTGTTGCTGAGGCCGCGTGGAATGAACGCCTCTCTCAGTCCTGGATGACAACTTTGCTGCCTGGCCCACGTCCCCAGTTCCTTCGGGCCCCGCCTACATCTCAGCAGTCACCTGTGGACATGTCCCTGAGCCTGCCCTGCCAGATAAGATTGCCTTTTGCGCTTTTCGGAGGAAGCCCCTCTGACAGCCTTCATTATTGCCAGTCTCCTGAGAAAGAGGTGCTGCTGTCGATTTGCAGGGGAAGACCAAAGGGGAGTTGAAAAATATTCTGACTTGTTTCTGTTGGGAATGAACAGAGAGGTTGAAGGGCTCTCTGGGAAGAAAGTCTAAATGAATGGGCGTTCTCCTGGGGGCCAGGTGTGCGGCTACATGTTTGTCAGATATGTGTCTGTGTAAGTGTGGATTTTTCTGGAAGGGAAGAAAGTGAGACCCTTGCAGCTCAGCTGACCACTGGCTCTCCTAGCGTCTACAAGTAACGGGCTACCTTGGGAACTGTACACAGTCGACTTGCTGCTCTGCAGACGGCTACCCCTGCCCCAGGCTCACGTCTGGGGCCTGGGTTGTTTGTGCTGGCGTCTCTGAGAGAGGACCCAGCCCTCGTGGGTGTTAACCACACCGTGCTTTCAAGGGTAGAGAAGAGCCAGGTGTTCTTAGGAAGACTTGTGCTGCTGGAGTGGCCGACTCCACTCTCCCAGCGCAGGGAAGGAATTACGGAGCAGTAGGACTGAGAATTCCTAGTCTAAACAACCCAGGGAAGCATGCTCCGGCAGAGCCAAGCCAGAGGCACAGATGGGGTGATCCGGGAGGTGACTGGAAGCATGGTGGCTTGAATGTTAGAGCTCTGGGGGGAGGGGCCGGGTCAGAGGGTAAAGAATCTTCCTGCAATGAGGGAGAACCAGGTTTGATCCCTGGGTTCGGCAGATCCCCTGGAGAAGGGGAAGGCTACCCATTCCAATATTCTTGCCTGAGAGATCCCATAGACAGAGGAGTCTGGTGGGCTATGGTCCGTGGGATCCCAAAGAGTCAGGTACAGTTGCGTGACTAACATTGCACACTTTTGCAGGGAGGCATACTCAGAGTAGGGGTGCCCTTCATGGGGAAGAGGGCCTCCCTGAGCTCTGACTGTTGCTGAGGCCGCGTGGAATGAACGCCTCTCTCAGTCCTGGATGACAACTTTGCTGCCTGGCCCACGTCCCCAGTTCCTTCGGGCCCCGCCTACATCTCAGCAGTCACCTGTGGACATGTCCCTGAGCCTGCCCTGCCAGATAAGATTGCCTTTTGCGCTTTTCGGAGGAAGCCCCCTCTGACAGCCTTCATTATTGCCAGTCTCCTGAGAAAGAGGTGCTGCTGTCGATTTGCAGGGGAAGACCAAAGGGGAGTTGAAAAATATTCTGACTTGTTTCTGTTGGGAATGAACAGAGAGGTTGAAGGGCTCTCTGGGAAGAAAGTCTAAATGAATGGGCGTTCTCCTGGGGGCCAGGTGTGCGGCTACATGTTTGTCAGATATGTGTCTGTGTAAGTGTGGATTTTTCTGGAAGGGAAGAAAGTGAGACCCTTGCAGCTCAGCTGACCACTGGCTCTCCTAGCGTCTACAAGTAACGGGCTACCTTGGGAACTGTACACAGTCGACTTGCTGCTCTGCAGACGGCTACCCCTGCCCCAGGCTCACGTCTGGGGCCTGGGTTGTTTGTGCTGGCGTCTCTGAGAGAGGACCCAGCCCCTCGTGGGGTGTTAACCACACCGTGCTTTCAAGGGTAGAGAAGAGCCAGGTGTTCTTAGGAAGACTTGTGCTGCTGGAGTGGCCGACTCCACTCTCCCAGCGCAGGGGAAGGAATTACGGAGCAGTAGGACTGAGAATTCCTAGTCTAAACAACCCAGGGAAGCATGCTCCGGCAGAGCCAAGCCAGAGGCACAGATGGGGTGATCCGGGAGGTGACTGGAAGCATGGTGGCTTGAATGTTAGACGTCACGCGGCAGTTGCTGTTCGAGCAGACAGATTGGTGGATTCCAGGCTGCAGGCATCTGAGCGGGCCCTCTTTTATGTCTCTGCTCTTCCACCCGGGGTGGGGGAGACAGGAGCGGATCAGACGGAATGGACAGGCAGCCCTAGAGAGGCAGGCGAAAGGGAGCAGGAGAAAGAGAGTCAGCCTGGCAGCAGGCTGGCTCCAGCCACTCAAAACACCTCGTCCGCGGCCAGAGGTCCTGGCCCCCTCGCTAGGACCACGTGTGTCCCTTTCTCTGGCCCGCCTGTTAAGAAGGGTCGCTTTGGGGGCTCCTGGGGAGGTCTTCAGATGGCGAATGGAGTTCCTCCCTGGAGACCCTGGGGCAGGGCCGGGAAGGAGATGGGGCTGTTTTCTGTTTCCGGGTCCCTGGGGGCCCAAGGGCAGATTGAGACAGGCTCCTTGCAGGGAAGGTGTTAACAAACAGCAGGTGATTAAACATGACAAGCGGTGACATTTCTGTGCAGGGTTCTCCGTCCCGGCAATGCCAAGAATGAAGCTATAAACCCTGACATTTTGTGTTATGCACTGCGAGGTTTTTAATAGACCTCTCTCCCTCTTCTCCAGTCAACTTCTCCTTCCCTCCTTCGCCTCTCCCACCGCCCCCTCCCTCCGCCTTGGACCCTCTGCCCCCCACGTAAGCCTCCTGCCTCCCCATCCTGCCTGGTGTCCTGGGCCTTCCTGGGCCCTTTGGTCCTAGGTGTTTCTCTGGGGTCTCTCCCTCCGCTCATCTGCAGGGCCCTGTCCTGTGACTGCTGGGCTGGGCGTCCACTACCCTGCAGAGTCTCTTGGTTTTCTTTGATCTTTCCTGTGGCCCTGTGGCCCCCCATCCTTCCCTCCCTCACCTCCTTTTTTTGGGTCCTGATCTCACAGCCTCACCCTTTGCTGAGGCTGTCCCAGTTGTCTGTGATGGCAGGTGGCTGTCCCCGTGCCCTCTGTGTGTTAATAACATTTTCAGACAGACTCTGTCTCAGGGGGCGGGGAGGTGGGGGTGCTGGGGATGGCATCTTCCCTCATCTTTTTTTTCTCTTTTTTTTTAAATTTTCCCTTTTTTCCTTTTTGGGACAGAGGCAGGAGTAGCAGGAGAGAATCACGCTGTATTACAAACAGTTGCTGGATTTGTTCAGCAGGGGCCTGGCCGGCAACAGTTGCTCCTCTCCCAGAGAAATGTGGGAACAACTGGGGCCTCTTTTGTTCTCCAGGCAGAGCCCCATGAAGGGCATTTGGAGGTGAGCCTGAGGCTCAGAGGGCCAGAGACCCAGGGGAGAGGGTTTGAGCCTCAGTCCCATCCAGTCCCACCCGTGCAGAGAAGAAAGGCCCTAGAGCTCCACCCGGCTTGGGACAAAAGTCAGGCCACAACCCCCAACCCCAGCTCTTCCCCTGGTGAACTTGAGAAGCACTTAGTTTTCTGTATCCATTCAGTAAATATTTATCGGGTCGGGCACTGTGCTAAAACAGTGGTCCTGTCCTGCAGATCTTGCAACCTAGCGAGACAGAGGGATCATTAACGTTGTTACAGAAGTGCGAGCTAACAGCAGGTGATTAAACATGACAAGCGGTGACATTTCTGTGCAGGGTTCTCCGTCCCGGCAATGCCAAGAATGAAGCTATAAACCCTGACATTTTGTGTTATGCACTGCGAGGTTTTTAATAGACCTCTCTCCCTCTTCTCCAGTCAACTTCTCCTTCCCTCCTTCGCCTCCCACCGCCCCCTCCCTCCGCCTTGGACCCTCTGCCCCCCACGTAAGCCTCCTGCCTCCCCATCCTGCCTGGTGTCCTGGGCCTTCCTGGGCCCTTTGGTCCTAGGTGTTTCTCTGGGGTCTCTCCCTCCGCTCATCTGCAGGGCCCTGTCCTGTGACTGCTGGGCTGGGCGTCCACTACCCTGCAGAGTCTCTTGGTTTTCTTTGATCTTTCCTGTGGCCCTGTGGCCCCCCATCCTTCCCTCCCTCACCTCCTTTTTTTGGGTCCTGATCTCACAGCCTCACCCTTTGCTGAGGCTGTCCCAGTTGTCTGTGATGGCAGGTGGCTGTCCCCGTGCCCTCTGTGTGTTAATAACATTTTCAGACAGACTCTGTCTCAGGGGGCGGGGAGGTGGGGGTGCTGGGGATGGCATCTTCCCTCATCTTTTTTTTCTTTTTTTTTTTAATTTCCTTTTCTCCTTTTTGGGACAGAGGCAGGAGTAGCAGGAGAGAATCACGCTGTATTACAAACAGTTGCTGGATTTGTTCAGCAGGGGCCTGGCCGGCAACAGTTGCTCCTCTCCCAGAGAAATGTGGGAACAACTGGGGCCTCTTTTGTTCTCCAGGCAGAGCCCCATGAAGGGCATTTGGAGGTGAGCCTGAGGCTCAGAGGGCCAGAGACCCAGGGGAGAGGGTTTGAGCCTCAGTCCCATCCAGTCCCACCCGTGCAGAGAAGAAAGGCCCTAGAGCTCCACCCGGCTTGGGACAAAAGTCAGGCCACAACCCCCAACCCCAGCTCTTCCCCTGGTGAACTTGAGAAGCACTTAGTTTTCTGTATCCATTCAGTAAATATTTATCGGGTCGGGCACTGTGCTAAAACAGTGGTCCTGTCCTGCAGATCTTGCAACCTAGCGAGACAGAGGGATCATTAACGAAGTTGTTACAGAAGTGCGAGCTAACAGCAGTGTGCCATGAGAGGGCGGCGGCGGAGGGCCCTGCATTTTGGAGGGCTTCCCGGAAGAAGTAAAATTTAGCCAAGACCCCCTAAGGGATGCATAGGAAGAGGGGCAAAAGTGTTAGTCGCTCAGTCGTGTCCGACTCCTTGCGACCCCACTGACTGTCGCCCGCCAGGCTGTTCTGTCCCTGGAGTTCTCCAGGCAAGAATACTGGAGTGGGCAGCCATTCCCTTCTCCAGGGGATCTTCCCGACCTAGGGATCAAACCCAGGTCTCCTGCATTGCAGGCAGATTTTTTTTTTTTTTTTTTTTGGGCGGGGGTCGGGTTGGGGAGGGAGGGGAGCAGGCGGGCCACTTCTATTGGTCTTTCATTTCTCTATTTTCATCCGTCTTTGTTCTTTGGGTCCTGTGGGCCTCCCATCGCAGTGGCATCTGTTGTCGCAGAGCACCGGCACTGGGCGCATGCGCTCCAGAGCTCCGGCTCGGCAATCCGACACATTGGTCCAGCCGCTCCGCGGCACGTGGGATCTTCCCAGGCCAGGGCTCGAACCGGCGCCCCTTGCACTGCAAGGCGGTGTCCTTACCCACTGGACCACCAGGGGAAGCCCAGATTTTTTTTTTACTGGCTAAGCCACCAGGGAAGCCGGAGAGGAGGGGTAGCCGGCCCAAATTGAAGGAGTGAGCGGAGGGAGAGACAGGCGCTCCGTCTCCACAGGTGCTGGCTGGCGGTGGGTGAGGACCGCCCCCCCAGGCCCCATGAAGGGCATTTGGAGGTGAGCCTGAGGCTCAGAGGGCCAGAGACCCAGGGGAGAGGGTTTGAGCCTCAGTCCCATCCAGTCCCACCCGTGCAGAGAAGAAAGGCCCTAGAGCTCCACCCGGCTTGGGACAAAAGTCAGGCCACAACCCCCAACCCCAGCTCTTCCCCTGGTGAACTTGAGAAGCACTTAGTTTTCTGTATCCATTCAGTAAATATTTATCGGGTCGGGCACTGTGCTAAAACAGTGGTCCTGTCCTGCAGATCTTGCAACCTAGCGAGACAGAGGGATCATTAACGAAGTTGTTACAGAAGTGCGAGCTAACAGCAGTGTGCCATGAGAGGGCGGCGGCGGAGGGCCCTGCATTTTGGAGGGCTTCCCGGAAGAAGTAAAATTTAGCCAAGACCCCCTAAGGGATGCATAGGAAGAGGGGCAAAAGTGTTAGTCGCTCAGTCGTGTCCGACTCCTTGCGACCCCACTGACTGTCGCCCGCCAGGCTGTTCTGTCCCTGGAGTTCTCCAGGCAAGAATACTGGAGTGGGCAGCCATTCCCTTCTCCAGGGGATCTTCCCGACCTAGGGATCAAACCCAGGTCTCCTGCATTGCAGGCAGATTTTTTTTTTTTTTTTTTTTTGGGCGGGGGTCGGGTTGGGGAGGGAGGGGAGCAGGCGGGCCACTTCTATTGGTCTTTCATTTCTCTATTTTCATCCGTCTTTGTTCTTTGGGTCCTGTGGGCCTCCCATCGCAGTGGCATCTGTTGTCGCAGAGCACCGGCACTGGGCGCATGCGCTCCAGAGCTCCGGCTCGGCAATCCGACACATTGGTCCAGCCGCTCCGCGGCACGTGGGATCTTCCCAGGCCAGGGCTCGAACCGGCGCCCCTTGCACTGCAAGGCGGTGTCCTTACCCACTGGACCACCAGGGGAAGCCCAGATTTTTTTTTTACTGGCTAAGCCACCAGGGAAGCCGGAGAGGAGGGGTAGCCGGCCCAAATTGAAGGAGTGAGCGGAGGGAGAGACAGGCGCTCCGTCTCCACAGGTGCTGGCTGGCGGGGTGGGTGAGGACCGCACCACCCCACTGCAACTGAGCCCCTTTGAGCTCTGGGCAGCTGGCCCGGAACTCGCTCTTCCAACCACCCTTCTACCAATTGTGCCAGGCCTGGTGCCTCACAGGCGGAGCCAGAATTTGGCTCGGCTCTGCTCCAGGGGGAGGGAGAGAACGACCTGGAAGTCCAGAGGTGCCTTCTCTGAGGCCAGGCTGCTCCTGCCTTTCCTGGCTCCCGCCCCGACCCTGCTGACAGTTCACCGAAGAGCGGGCAGGAGGCAGAATGCAGACCCGCATGGAGGGCAGAGCTGCTGAAGGACAGGAGCCCGGCGGGGCCACCCCCCACCCCGCAACCTTCCACACCTGCTGGCCTCCCGGGCACAACCTGGGCCCGGACGCCTTCCTGGAACTTAAAGCTGGCCTCCCCTCTGTGCGCTCCGTGGTGTGGGGAATGCTTTGGTGCTGGTGTGTCTCCTCTTGAGAACCTGAGCTCCCTGATGCCTGACACCCTTCTCCGTGGATCCCTAGGGCCAGCCCGTAGGTACTTGGGATGTATTTGAGAAACTCATCTGACCCAGGAAGAGGAGGACTTGGGTTAACCCTTAGCGCAAGTTCCAAGAGGAGCCTGCAGACTGACCTGACCGTGGGTTCCTGGTATGCAGGCAGGCAGGCTCCCAGGTTCCGCTACCTCACCCAAGCCCAGAGTCCTTCACCCATGACAATGGGGCAGCCCTAAAACCTGCTCCCAGAAGGGCCTCCCTGAGAGCTTCGAAAGTCAGACCCAGGACCCCCCCACCTCGTGTGTGTTCCCTGAGAGGGAAGACCAGATGGGCTTCCTGTCCCCATAGAGGGTCCAGGGCAGGTTACAGCCGTCCATCCCCTTCCGGGGCCCATCCCAGTTCCACCTTCCTGCCAGACCTGGCCTGAGTCCCAGGGGCTACCCATCACAGTCATCGAGAGCCCAACCAGGACCCACGGAGGGCCCAGAGCCCCAGCCCTTCTTGGGCCTTGGCAGGTCAGTGGGAGGGGGCATGCCGAAAGGGGGAGCCAGGGGCATCCCTGGGCCAGGACTTGGCCCTCTGCCCCGGGAGCTCCGGAGCCACGTTTTATTGTAATCCTTACATCCTGTTGCAGATCCTTAATCAGCTGGAGCCCAGGTTGGGCTGGACCCTGTGGTGACACTCAGGGCTGTAGCCTGGAAAACCTGAAGTGGAGCTTCCGGAGTTGAGGTGGGGCTGTGAGGAGAAGGCAGGCGGAGGGGAGGCTAAGGGAGCCCGCACAGCCACAGGATGTGAGCAGAGCCCAGACCTGCCGGCCACCTGCGCCAGGCCGCGGGTGGAGCAGCCGGAGCAGCTGTCTGTTGCAGGCTGGGAGCAGGGGCTGTGGGAGGGTGAGCAGGGGCCCTCATGGGGCCTCCTGAGCACACGAGAGTCTGGGGGCTGCTCCTGGGCCTGTGAGAACCGTGGAGACAGCTGGCCCCGGGGTGGCTCGGATAGCGAGCAAGGACTCCAGCCAGGAATCAGTAGAGGGGTGACCCTGGGTGCCCTGGGTGCCAGAGGTCTTTACCCACTGGGGCCAAGTCCAAGGCTGGAAGTGGTCCTGCCTGGCCAAGAGGTCTGCTTCGTGAGGATGGATGAGGTGTGGGTCCTGGGTCTGGGAGCACGAGGCGCCCCTCAGCAGGGACCGCATCATCGGCCCTCCCGCCACCAGGGACAGCCAATGCTGGCGGTCCAGCCCGGCTCTGCTGTCCCCACACGAGTCAGGGCAAGAGTGGGGGGCAGCAGGGAGGGTACCCCTGCAGAACCTTGTCTCCTTTCAGCCCAAGGAGCAAGGACGGGGGGAATGAGGGGAAAGGCATGGACCAGAGATAGCCATGGAGTGGAAGCCAGGAGCGGGCTGGCTGGCAGCGGGCGGGCAGACGGGCGTCTGTCCTGCTCGGTGCCCAGGCTGGCTATGCAGACAGCCTCTTTTCTATATGGAAATGAAGAATTTAGGCTAATGGAGCTCAACCATCTCTAATTTTGCGATGGCAGGAGGATTTTGATTGAAAGTAATTAAGCAAGCTAGCTGTAAAATTAATTAAAGCAAAAGGGGGGGATTTTTTATTGGATTGGATAGCGATATAGCGTCTGTCAGGCGGGGGACGGATGGGGGTGACCTGAATCCTCTGCCCTCCCCCCTCCCACTCGGGACGTTTATGTCACTTTAATCTCCTTACAGCGGCTGCTGTGCATTTGTTTGAAATAATCAAGGAAATATGGTCAGAAATTGTCAGCTTTCAGATCTAATTTACCTGACGGCCCCTGCGCGAGCTGGCATGGCCCAGGGAGTGAGCGCGCGCGCGGGTGGGGGAGCGTGAGTGGGCGCAGAGGACACGGGCTCTCCAGCCCCCTCCCCGGGCCCGGCCCGACCAGGGCGGGAGAGGGTGCTTCCCAGCCTGTGGGCATCTCCCTGGGACGAGCCCCAGCCCCCACCCACCTGCTGCCTCCGCCTTGAGCTGTAACCAGCTTTGGGTTTAGGGACGATAGGATCAGGGAGGTGACGGTAATTCCTTACTCCAGATGGCTAACAACTGCTAACCCCCTCCACCAGGGCCAGCTTTAAAAGTACTCCTAAATTAGTCCCCTCGTGTCGGCAGGGGAGGGCGGAGACGGGCTGCAGGAGGGTGGGGCGGAGCGTCGTCCACGGCACCCCTCTGCCCCCAGCTGCTGCCTCAGCTTCTCCCTAGGGCTCCTGGAGACGGTGCTCACCTGCCCGGGGCCTCTCTCTCCCAGGCCCTTCCTCTCATCCCAGAATGGTGCTTGCCCTGATTCCCCTCCCTAGCACAGCTCACAAGTCCTGGGGGTCTCCGTGACTGAAAGAGGAAGCCCCTCCCCACAGCACGCGATCACCCACCCGGCTGTCCTGCCCACTGCGGGGTAAGGCAGGTCACGGAGCCAGACACCGCGGGCGCTTCCCTGGGCGAGCTGAGGAGCCTGGCTTCCGGGCCCTGCACCCCGAGGGGCCCCGCTTCAGAGCCGTGTGGGGTCCTTTCCCAGGGGAGAGCGTTGATGGCTTTAAGCCTGTCCAGCAGGAAACCCTCGTGTAGCTTGGGACTGACGGGCCCTAGGCGGGGCTCTCTAAGGCTGCAGGAAATCCCCCTTTTAAACACAAATGAGCAGTTTGATCTGCTGCTCCTGAGAGGGCCTAGATCCGGAACTAGACCTCTGGATTTGTTTGGTCCTAACGTGTGAGTGACCTGGGCTTTCGACAAGTCTCTCAACCTCTTGGGCCTCAAAGCCCTTCTGGTTCCAAGCTTCTGTGCACATCGAGGACAGCTTCCTCCCCAGTAGCTGCCACCCTTGGGAGCTCCTTGTCCAGCCAGCGATCCTTGCCATGCCACAGGGGGCAGGTGAGAAGGTGGGGGTTCTAGAAACAGCGGATTAGAGTGAGCCTCCTGCTTCCAGCTTGCCCACCTCTGTCCCCACCTGCCTTCCTCGGGGCCCTTCCTCCCCCCAGCCCCCCTCCTTAAGCCCCGGCACACCATGCTGCCCGCCCGCCACCCTTGGTGCTGGGCCGCTGGGTGACTCGGTCGGCTTCCTGTGGCGAGGGGGTTGGCGCCTCTGTTGTTCTTTGCAGCGTGGCTCCTGAACAGAGCGGCTGGGCACTCGGGAAGTGTCCCGTGTCCCCTCCTCCAGCTCTCGCTGCCTGACCCTCCACTCTCCCCTCACCCAAGAGAGTCCTTCATCTTGGGACAGGGGGTCGAGCCCCAAAGAGCTGTGCCTGGGAGAGGAGAGGAAACGCCGCTGGCTCTTCCCCAGGTCTTGGAGGCAAAGTTTGTGCACCGTGGAGGCCCAGCCAAAGCGAGTTCCTGCCCTCGGTGCCCACCACCCGCCCAAGGAGCCAGATCCCGGGAGACACAAGGTTGGAGAGAACCTCTGGCCTCAGCCCAGCGTCTCACCTGCTCACACAGCTTGCAGCTGCTCGCATCAGTCCCTGCAGCTGCGAGGCGGAGGAGCCAGCAGGGGAGTCGGTGGTGGGGGTGCTTGCCTGGGGCAAGGGGCTCGCTGCTGGGCTGGGTGCTGGTCCAGGCTGCCAGTGGCCGGCACTTGGAGGCAGGGAGGCTCTGACAGAACTAGGACTTTCAGGCAGGCTGAGGCAGGCGGGCTCACTGAGGGCCAAGGGGATGGAGCCCAGAGGAGGATGGACGCCAGTGCCGTGGTCCTGGTGGTGTCCCCACATGGGACCCTTTGCTCTGTCCAAGTGGGGAGAACCTGAGTGGGGGACACTGTACTGAAACATCGCTTCAGGAGACCAGTGTTCCGTGGTGAGAAGGGAGCCGTGGCTCTCCAGGGAGGCTGTCCCGGGAGCGGAGGGACCAACAAGGGGAGCGAGACTGGCCATGGGCTCCGGGTAGTGAGGGGACAGCCTGGGAGTGCACCCCGCAACCTAGCCCATGACCGCCAGGCCCAGGGAGTCTGCGAGAAGGAAGGAGTGAGAGGGCAGCTTGGGCAGCTGGTCCACGGAGGGCCAGCCCAGCAGTGCCTTGGTGCCCGTCACCTGGCCGGTGTGAGAGAACACCGGAGCGTCCCACCCTCTAAGCATCCCTGCGGTCGCTCCTTCCCCAGTTCCCAAGGCTTTGGGGAAACGGTACTGAGCACCCGGGCCTGTCCGGGTGGAGGCCCTCCTCTCTCTGAGGCTCTTCCCTGGTTCTCTGCTGTCTCCCTCCCGCTCCGCTGTCCCTCCTGACCCCACCTGCTCCCCAGCCCAGGTGTCTGAGCCTCCAGGTAGAGCTAGTGGAGGGAGAACAGGAAAGGCAGGGGATGCGTGCCCTGGCCTTTGGCCAGCCCCCCAGGCCTGGCCCGCTCCCTGAGGATTTTTGCAAATGAGGACTCGACCAGCGGGGCCCACCATGGCCTAGCAAGCCGGCGAGTCCTCCTTTTCAGTGGGGCCCAGTGATAGCGGGCCAGCGGGTCTCCCTGTCCCGGAAGATGGAGAGGAAGGCTTTCCCGGGTCCTTACTCATGCTTAGTAGAGGCCAGGGGCTTCCAGCCAGCTCTCAGGGGCGTACCCTGCAGTGCCCCAACCACGGGAGCAGAGAGAGGTCCCTGCCCACCCGGGGGAGACGCCAGCGTGGCTAGGGTCCAGTCGTAGGAATCAGTACCTGCAGGGTCTGGTGCTGCCCACAGAGGCAGGGTAGCTGACACCTCTCTGGGTCAGGTCCACGCGGGCGGTGGCTGGAGGGGACCGGGCCCTGGACGCAGAAAGTGCCCGTGGCCAATCTGGGCTCTGGCATCGCACTTACTGTGGGAATCGGACCTCCTCTCCTGGTCCCCCCATGCCCACCCTGCCACCCCGGATCCTGGCGGGGCTGGTGGCCCCATTCAGACTCCCGAAGGGCCTCTCGGCCCCCGCCTGCCCTCCCTCCCCTCTGCCCTCAGTTTCTCACCCTCAGGCCTGGAGTCTCCCTGGCCCAGCCCTGGCCCGGTCCTCCGGCCCCCCTGGCTTCACGGTCGCATTTTGCTGCCAGCGCAGGGCACTGAAAAACTGCTGGCACTGCCAAAAACCCTGTGTGCGCTATGACTCCCCAAACATCCCTTTATTTTTATTGTTCTGTTAATTACTGTTTAAACTTTAATAAGTCACTTCGTCAGGAGGGGGGACCTGCCGTGAGCTTTTCTGTGCAAACACGGGCCCGGAGTGACTCGGGTGTAATATAACCCTTTATGCGATGTGGGAATGTTTAGATTGTAACAGAAACTTGTTATTTTAATGACAGTTGTGGGGGTGGGCTGAGCACCAGGGAGGCGGAGGGTGGGCACAGCCTTGCTCCAGTCACGTCCTTGGGGGTGGGATTTTAGATGACCCCACCTGCTCCCCAGCCCAGGTGTCTGAGCCTCCAGGTAGAGCTAGTGGAGAGAACAGGAAAGGCAGGGATGCGTGCCTGGCCTTTGGCCAGCCCCAGGCCTGGCCCGCTCCTGAGGATTTTTGCAAATGAGGACTCGACCAGCGGGGCCCACCATGGCCTAGCAAGCCGGCGAGTCCTCCTTTTCAGTGGGGCCCAGTGATAGCGGGCCAGCGGGTCTCCCTGTCCCGGAAGATGGAGAGGAAGGCTTTCCCGGGTCCTTACTCATGCTTAGTAGAGGCCAGGGGCTTCCAGCCAGCTCTCAGGGGCGTACCCTGCAGTGCCCCAACCACGGGAGCAGAGAGAGGTCCCTGCCCACCCGGGGGAGACGCCAGCGTGGCTAGGGTCCAGTCGTAGGAATCAGTACCTGCAGGGTCTGGTGCTGCCCACAGAGGCAGGGTAGCTGACACCTCTCTGGGTCAGGTCCACGCGGGCGGTGGCTGGAGGGGACCGGGCCCTGGACGCAGAAAGTGCCCGTGGCCAATCTGGGCTCTGGCATCGCACTTACTGTGGGAATCGGACCTCCTCTCCTGGTCCCCCCATGCCCACCCTGCCACCCCGGATCCTGGCGGGGCTGGTGGCCCCATTCAGACTCCCGAAGGGCCTCTCGGCCCCCGCCTGCCCTCCCTCCCCTCTGCCCTCAGTTTCTCACCCTCAGGCCTGGAGTCTCCCTGGCCCAGCCCTGGCCCGGTCCTCCGGCCCCCCTGGCTTCACGGTCGCATTTTGCTGCCAGCGCAGGGCACTGAAAAACTGCTGGCACTGCCAAAAACCCTGTGTGCGCTATGACTCCCCAAACATCCCTTTATTTTTATTGTTCTGTTAATTACTGTTTAAACTTTAATAAGTCACTTCGTCAGGAGGGGGGACCTGCCGTGAGCTTTTCTGTGCAAACACGGGCCCGGAGTGACTCGGGTGTAATATAACCCTTTATGCGATGTGGGAATGTTTAGATTGTAACAGAAACTTGTTATTTTAATGACAGTTGTGGGGGTGGGCTGAGCACCAGGGAGGCGGAGGGTGGGCACAGCCTTGCTCCAGTCACGTCCTGAGAGCGCTGGGGGTGGCCTGGCCACACCGGGGACGTTCCTATGCCACGGCCACTGAAGATCGAGGGCAGCGTAGGGCCCTTCCCGGGCTGCTCACGGTCAGGCTCACCCTGAGGGTGGGATGCTCCCTGAGAGGGGCTCGGGGCTGCAGGGTGGGAGCGCCCAAGGAGAAAGTTGAGCTTTGTGGGCAGGGCAGGCAGGAGGTGGCTGAGACCTCCCAGACCTCTGGGCCAAAAAAGGTAGGGCCGTGCAGGGCTCTGCACTGACCACACCCACCCTTCGTGCTCCCGAGGCGGGGACCCTGGCCTCAGTCACCGTCCAGCGTGGTGGCAGGCACACTGCTGCATGGCTCTGCGCCAGAGGTGCCGCCCCAGGTCCTCTCTTCAACAGCCCGGCATCTCAGGCGCGGGCTCGGACGTCCAGGGCAAAGATGTAACTTGCTTAAGGTGGCAAGTTTTTAAGCGGGGACCAAGTTTCTAGGAATTCCCAGGTGACACTAGCGGTAAAGAACCCGCCTGCCCGCGCGGAAGACGTGAGAGACGCGGGTTCAGTCCCTGGGTTGGGAAGATCCCCTGGAGGAAGGCACGGCAGCCCCTCCAGTCTTCTTGGCTGGAGCAGCCCACGCACAGAGGAGCCTGGCGGGCGATAGCGCGTGGGGTCGCAGAGAGTCGGACACGACTGCAGCACACGCACCAAGTTTCTAATGTCAGTTTATCTTGTGTGGAAGCTTCTAAAGGCCAGCCGCCCAGGTGTGGTCCCAGCAGGCTGAACACCATCCTGTAGGAGCTGGGCAGGGCAGGGCCCGCACTGGGAATCAGGGTCATTCCCCTCAGTCCTGGTGTGGGGCTCACCCCTCAGGCTCCTCCACCCGCCCCGTCCCTCGGGAGGACGGTCTAGAAGGTAAAAGGGAGATGAAAATAAGAACTGTCCCCAAGTCTGGGCTCAGGCCACTTCTCTTCTTCACAAGGCTTGGCTCCATCTCGAGGAGTCAGGGGTTCAGGTGCAGGATCGGGGTGACAGTGGCCAGGCCACCCCTTCTCACCCAGAGACACTCCTGCCCAGACCCGCTGCCACAGCAGGGGACACCTGGAGAGGGGCCTTTCCAGGCATCGTGGATTTCCTGCATGGACCCCAGGCCATCTGGGCAGTCTCCTGCTTCGTCTTTGTTCAGTCCCTCTGTCTGTCCATCCACAAGCTGTGCACCTGCTCCAGGGCAGTGCTGGATGGGAGACGTGACCAGTCCTGCCCTTGCCCCCAAGGGCCTGTGCCTGGCTGGGCTTAGCGAAGGAGTCTGGGGCAGCAGGAGCCAGGGGGCCCGGCCCGCCTCGTCCGAGGGCTCCGTCTGGTCCCTCCTCTCCCTCTCTGTGGCTGTGTCCCATGGGGGTCCCTCCCCGCCCCTTGCAGGGCAGCGCTAGAGGTTCAGGGAGGGCCCCAGCTCCCGCACGCTGGGCTCTGGACGCGGCCGCAGCCCCCCAGACGGCAGCGGCAGCGTGGGCCACGAATCGCTGAGGTTTTCCTTTTCCGAGCAGTGCGTTTCCCTAAATTGTCTTTGACTGCGTGCATGGGTAATGAAAGTTTATGCCCTTGTTAGAAGGACAGGCGGCCAGTTCCAGTTAGAACTGGGGCTCTCTCCCGGCCAGCCCCCCGCCCCCGCCCCCGCCGGCGCGCGAGAGCGTGAGCGTGAGTGTGCGTCGGAGCACACCCCCTCCCCGGTGGGTGAGAAGGCTGTTAGGGGAAAGGAGAGGGGACGGAAAAAAAGAAAAAAATTTCCATATTTGTGTAAGTTGCTTTAAAAGCATTTTATCATGTCATAAAAAAGGGAAAGTACTCTCAGAAATTGATCCTCTCCGCCAGCCCATTGGACAGAAGGACGCTAGGATGTTAATGGCCATCCTGCTCCAGGGTGGCTTATTAAAAAATTTATACATAAATGCTTAAAATTGCATAAATTATTTAAAAAAAACCAACAAAGTAAGCAATTTGAATTCCCTCTTTTCCTCCCCTTGGCTCGATCCCACTTCTGCGTCCCCCCTTTCCAGCCCCTCATTGTGGTCCTCCCGGGGATCCCAGGCCCCGCCGTCCCCTGCTCTGGGCATCCCCCACTTTTCTCCACTTCCCACCGCACCCCAGCACCGGCGCCCTGCCCTCCTCGGGGGTTTCCCTGCCTCACCCACAAATTAACGAAACGGCCGGCCCACCACCAGACGCTCCCGTGCACACGCACTAATAAAAACACCACTAATAATGCCCCACATCGCGGAATTAAATATTAAGGCCGGAGGAGGCGGACGTGGAGCGGAGCAGCCGCCACCGTCGCCGAACTTGGAGCTGATGAGTGTGTGTCTCGCAGGCGTGGAATGTCACCCACACATCCTGGAGCCTGGAGTGGGGAGTTTTATGATGGTTTTTCATTGATTTGTTTCCCCAGCGCAGCTGCCGACCTCTATTGAGGGACAAACATAATCAGCAGTGACGCAAATTAGATGGTTATTCGTTTTGAAAATTGACAGAAAAACAATAAAAAAGATGAAATGCTCCCAAATCAATAGATATAATGAAATTCAAATAATCCGAGAGATGAGGTCTCCATGGCAACTGATAATGTGGAAAAGAAAACAATTTAATAAAGGACAGACACACTTTGAAAACAGATTGGGCCCAGGGAGGGGGGCGGGCTGGCGGGCGGAGGGCTGGAGCGCGGGCTGGCGAGTGAAGGATCACTGTCCGTCCCAAGGACACCCGCCATAATTAAGCGAGGCTTTCGGCCCCAGAAAGTGCAGATTCAGGTTTTAATACACAAAATTATTTCAGGAGCAGTGAATCGGAAAGTCGTTTGTAATGACCTTCCTGAGAGGCCCGGGCGCAGGGCATGTTGGAGGCTGGGCGGCCGGGCCGACTGAGTTATGGCATATTTGTGTTTTTATAGTGCGGCGGGGAGGGGGCTGGGGGAGGGGGGAGAAGGTTAAACAGTATTTACAGCTCAGTTGTTTTCAGAGAGGAAAGAGAAATAGAGTTCATGGGGAGATGCAGCGGGCTGGCGGGCGGGCGAGCCGGGGAGGCCTCTGGGCGAGGTGGGGAGGAGGTGGGCCTGGGCAGGTCTTCCGGCCTCAGGCTCCCCAGCCTGGCCTCGGGGACCCCCAGAGGAGGCCGGCAGAGTCCCAGGGTCGCCCGGGAGCGGCTTCTCCACCCCGGTTTCCGGTGGGGCCTTCTAGGTCTGGGCCCTCGCTGGGGATGGGGTGGGAGGCCGCGTCCAGGTCTGTGCGCACCCAGCCTCCGCTGGGAAGGTGAGGCATTCTTGAAAGGTCGCCTCGCCGGGCACCCTCTGGGGCTCTGCACTGCAGCCGGTCCCTCTGCCCGACGGCGCTGCCCGCCTTGAGTCCTGTGCTGTGGGTGGAAGGGTGCCCAGCCTGGGGCAGAGAGGATGAGGACCTGTCAGTGGCCTGCAGCCGGCGGCCTCCCTGCCCCGTTCTTGGGCACCAGCTCCTTGCCTCCTGCACACAAAAGGGGAAGGCTTGGCCCTTTGGGATGTGGCAGAGATGGGGATCCCAGAAGGCAAAGGGACCCAGTCCGGACCCCCGCTGGCCCCGCCACCCTCCAGAGCTGCCCGCCGAAGCAGGGCAGCGCTGGCACCCAGAACCCGCCCTGGGGGTCAGCCCTCGCTCAGGTGTGTCCCCTCGGGCTGCAGGAGCCACGCTGGGGCGTTGTGGTCGTGCCGTATGTGTCACAGCCATTCTCTGGGCTACTGTGCGTGTACACGTGTGAATATAATGTGATTGTACAAATACAGAGATGCCCGAGTGTGTGTGCGCGCACGGTCTGCGTGTGCGCTGTGTGTGTGTGTGTTTTAAATCTCCCCTGGGTGGTAGCTCTTTTTTCTCTCCCCTTCCTGTTTGGCTGTGACCTGGGGGAGATTGATAGCCAGCTTGTGCGCTGGATGCTAACAGTTCCCTGATTTGTAATGACTTCTCGGGGTTAGGCTGGGCGGCCGGGCCGACTGAGTTATGGCATATTTGTGTTTATAGTGCGGCGGGAGAAGGTTAAACAGTATTTACAGCTCAGTTGTTTTCAGAGAGGAAAGAGAAATAGAGTTCATGGGGAGATGCAGCGGGCTGGCGGGCGGGCGAGCCGGGGAGGCCTCTGGGCGAGGTGGGGAGGAGGTGGGCCTGGGCAGGTCTTCCGGCCTCAGGCTCCCCAGCCTGGCCTCGGGGACCCCCAGAGGAGGCCGGCAGAGTCCCAGGGTCGCCCGGGAGCGGCTTCTCCACCCCGGTTTCCGGTGGGGCCTTCTAGGTCTGGGCCCTCGCTGGGGATGGGGTGGGAGGCCGCGTCCAGGTCTGTGCGCACCCAGCCTCCGCTGGGAAGGTGAGGCATTCTTGAAAGGTCGCCTCGCCGGGCACCCTCCGGGGCTCTGCACTGCAGCCGGTCCCTCTGCCCGACGGCGCTGCCCGCCTTGAGTCCTGTGCTGTGGGTGGAAGGGTGCCCAGCCTGGGGCAGAGAGGATGAGGACCTGTCAGTGGCCTGCAGCCGGCGGCCTCCCTGCCCCGTTCTTGGGCACCAGCTCCTTGCCTCCTGCACACAAAAGGGGAAGGCTTGGCCCTTTGGGATGTGGCAGAGATGGGGATCCCAGAAGGCAAAGGGACCCAGTCCGGACCCCCGCTGGCCCCGCCACCCTCCAGAGCTGCCCGCCGAAGCAGGGCAGCGCTGGCACCCAGAACCCGCCCTGGGGGTCAGCCCTCGCTCAGGTGTGTCCCCTCGGGCTGCAGGAGCCACGCTGGGGCGTTGTGGTCGTGCCGTATGTGTCACAGCCATTCTCTGGGCTACTGTGCGTGTACACGTGTGAATATAATGTGATTGTACAAATACAGAGATGCCCGAGTGTGTGTGCGCGCACGGTCTGCGTGTGCGCTGTGTGTGTGTGTGTTTTAAATCTCCCCTGGGTGGTAGCTCTTTTTTCTCTCCCCTTCCTGTTTGGCTGTGACCTGGGGGAGATTGATAGCCAGCTTGTGCGCTGGATGCTAACAGTTCCCTGATTTATAGAGTTACTTAGGCTAAGTGAGGCCACTTAGACGCGTCTGGATAGTAAACCTTTTAACTGGACTAAAAAATCATAATAAATAAATAAACAAAGGGGTGCACATGGAGCCCGGCGGCTGGGGCCCCCCACTTCCGGATCTGGAGCTGTTGGGGACCTGGGGGCCTGGCTCAGAGCCCCGAGACACAGTGACTGCTTCTCTCCCCTGCGAAAGCTCAGAGTTTCTCTCGCGCGAGCAAGGCACGGGATTGGGCCGGAGAGGGGAGGACCCTCCTCGCCGCCAGGGGCACAGGTCGTGTCTGGCAGGCACTGTTCAGATGGAGGCGGGCTGTGTGGTGGGGGAGGAGGAAGGCCGGAGGCCGGAGGGAGCTCATGAGGAGCAGGGCGGAGCAGGCGTCTCTGGGGACCCTCCCTTGCTTCCCGGGCTCGATGCTCTGGGGCGCCAAGACTCCACCGCAGCGGTCACACGTGTAAAGACTGGAGTGAGCATCTACCCCGTCTCAGCTGAACCGTCCATCCTGGCGGGAGCCCGGGCAGCCCACTTGCTCATGCCGTAGCCTTAGAACTCACTGCTCGCGTCAAGTGCAAGTTCTTAGGGGTGTCTGGGAGGCTCTGACGTGGCCACCACCCGGGTTGGGAGGCTGTGGGAAGAACGTGTAGGGTCTCAGATGGGGAGACATCCGAGTCCAGCTCTTACACGACGCTGGGTGACCGTGACAGTGGGCAACCTTGCTGGGCTCTCATTCCTTATCTGGAAACAGGGACAGGACAGCGGCCATGCGGGATGGGTGGGTAGGAGGACGGGCACTGTGGCTCTGGGTTGTTCCCTGGCCCTGGCCCCAGCACAGGGGAGGGGCTCAGAGGGGGCCAGTCTCTGTATTGCTCTAGGCACTGTGAGCCAGGGCGGCCACCAGAGTGGCCCAGCGGCGCCCGTGGCCCCCGAGCCGCCGGGCAGCAGACAGGCTGGTCCTGGAGCACCCCCACCCGGGGGACAGGTGCCTGGCCCCTGCCTCGCCACTTTTGATATACAGCGGGCATTAGGCCGCCCAAAGGGGACCCTGCATCCTTAGGAAGAAATATGTCCTCATTTTTCTTAAACACCGTTTCCACTGAGTGAAATGTTTAGAAGGGACGCGGAGGGAGAACTTTATTTCCTACCAGGGAGTTCAGAGCCACCAGGCAGAGCCCATAAAGCACCCGGAGCCTGGTAACTGACAGTCCGCCCAGCCCCAAAACACATCACTCACTGGCAGGGAGGGGCTGCCAGCCCCTGGGGACCAGCCCTCATGGCAGGATGGGTGACTCTGGCCATGGGCAGTGGGCACGGGACCCTCCGGTCCCCTAAAGCCCCCGCTGCCCCAGGGTAGGGAGGACCTGGCCTTGACTAGGCGAGGAGGTGGAGCCGATCCAGCGCCCCCTTATTCCCAAGGATCAGGGATGAGGGGCCCAGGTGCAGCCAGAGGAGCCCCTCCCTCCCCCGGAGCTGGCGGGAGCCCTGGCCTTCCCCAGCCTGTGGAGGGAGCGAGGCGGTTCCTGCCATAACGGGCCCTTCTCCCGAGGCCCTCCCTTCATTCGATTTCTGAAGCTGGCTGATTTGCATATTTATAAATATCAGTAAATTATTTATTGTAGCAATCTGCTGCACCATTTTACCCATCACAGTTAACACTTTAGGGGGCTCCGTGTTATGGGAGCCGGGAGTCGGGGTGAGGAGGAGATGGGCAGAGATGGCGGGGAGCCCTCGAGGGCGGCCTGGACTTCCTGGAGCTGCTATGGCCACCGCGGGGACAGAGGGGCGGCCCCGCACCTTGCTGCGCCCCTGCCTGCGTGCACTGGGACTCTGGAGTGGCTTCGCGGCTCCAGGGTCAGCCGCCTCCTCTGTCAAATGGGACGACGGCAGCCCCTGCCTCACGGGGGCCTGGTGAGACACCCCGAGCTAGCGTCTGGCAGGTGCAAGGACAGGCTGGTTCTTGCCCCCATCCCTTTTCCCCACCCGAGCTAGACCCCTCAGCTTGGAGACAGAGCTGCCTGCAGGGGGCTTGTTGAGTTTGGAGCTCCGGGAGGGGAGACTCAGGCTCTGGGAGCCGGGGAGGCGCCTTTTGTTGCTTGCAGTCCGGCCCTCCAGCCTCTCCTATCCAAACCCCCACCCCCGCCACCTCTTCTGGGCCAGGTGTGGTTTCCCAGTCTAGGGATTTCGTGTCCAGATGTGGCACCGCTCTTGCCTGTCTGTCCTCTCTCAGAGCTCAGCTACTTTTTCCCAGGGCTTGACTGTCAGCCATCTCTCACCTTAGTCCTGCAGCCCTTTCACAGAGAGAAAGCTCGCCCAGGGCCCAGAGCTGAGCCGGGGCAGAGCCGTGCCCTGAACTCATGACTGTCTGACCCCAGAGGCCAGGCCACACCATGGTGCAGTGCCACCTCCCAGGGCTCGTCCTGGCCCATCCACCATCACTGGGGCCAGAGGCAGGAGGCTGGGAGACCCCCTGGTCCGGCTGCCTGCAGGCTGATACAAGCCTGCTCCTTTCCCCGGCCCAGTGGGGCCCCCCGCAGGCGCCCCGCCCCTCGCCTCCTCTCCGGAGCCGGGCCTTGGGTTGGCGGCACGGGAGTCCCGCGCCTTCCCATCCTCCAGCCCAAGCCGGCCTCCTGGGCAGCATTGTTCCCAGAGGAAGTGTCCAGTGTAAATAGAGCAGCAGGCAGGCTGGTGGCGGGAAGGAGATGAAAGGGGCAGTGACAGGCCCGGGGACGGATGGCTTCCTCCCATTGAGGCCCGGCCACGGCGTTTATATTTTAGGGAAGAAAGTCAGGGGAATGTTTACATGGACAGGAGCCTGGGTCAGACCACGAGGGGGTAGTCTGCAGGTCCCAGGGTCCTGACGAAGGAAGAGGAGAAGTCCCCACGGGGTGGGCCGGAAGGCGGGCAGGCAAACAGCTTGAACCTCAGCTCTTACACGCACAGCCCCGCTTGAAGCCCCAGACTCACACGCGTGTGCTCCTAGGAGGAAGGCCTGCTTTTGCCTCCTGCCCTTACGCCAGGCCCACGTGCCTCCCCCACTTCCGCCCCGGGAGCCGCGGGAGTCAGAGGGAGGGCAGCATCTGGAAGGCAGGTGGGCTGGGGCAGAGCAGCAGCTGGAGGGCAGGTGTCGGGGTGGAGGCGGGGCCGAGGGGCCCGCGGGCGCGGGGTGGGCCCCGGGCGCCCAGCTGCATCGCAGCTGGTGGGGGCCCGCGAGGGACGGGGCCAGGCACACATCCGACATCAGGAGAGGGTGGGCAGGGCTGGGTGGGTCCCAGTGCCAGGAGGCTCCAGGATGGGTGGGGGCCCAGGGACAGGGTGTCACCAGCAGCAAGTGCAGCCCTGGGAGCTTCTGCTTCCCTCTTCCTTGGGATAAATATTTATAGATTCATTTGCCGTCTGCCACACACACTTGGCTGCTTACCTCCTGGTAAAAATAGAGCAGGCTCCCCCACTCCCACCCTTCTTTTTCTACAAGGGCCGGGGACAGAGGGGCCCAGGTGAGGCCTGCTCCCCAGAGGCCTGCTCGAGGAAGCTTGAAGTCCCAGAGCCTGGTGACTGGCCGGGCAGTTGGGTGGGATGATGGGATGGGGGGCCCATGAAGGCGCCCCGGAAGGAGCCGCGATGACACGTGGAGACTTGGGTGTGGGCAGTGCAGCCCTGGAGACGTGGACAGACGTGGGTAGAGTGGGCATCTGGCTAGGGCAAGGGTGGGGCCTGGAAGAGCCAGGGCTGCAGGACTGGGAGAACTGGGCAGCTGGCTTCAAGGCAAGGGTCGGGGGCTGTTGGGCCTTGTCTGTGTGAGGCACGGCCCCTGTGTGTCGAGCCAAGCCTGCCTGGAGGCACCCGGCACGCCCATCGCCTTCCTCCCATTGAGGCCCAGGTTTTTGGAAGAAAGTCAGGGGAATGTTTACATGGACAGGAGCCTGGGTCAGACCACGAGGGGGTAGTCTGCAGGTCCCAGGGTCCTGACGAAGGAAGAGGAGAAGTCCCCACGGGGTGGGCCGGAAGGCGGGCAGGCAAACAGCTTGAACCTCAGCTCTTACACGCACAGCCCCGCTTGAAGCCCCAGACTCACACGCGTGTGCTCCTAGGAGGAAGGCCTGCTTTTGCCTCCTGCCCTTACGCCAGGCCCACGTGCCTCCCCCACTTCCGCCCCGGGAGCCGCGGGAGTCAGAGGGAGGGCAGCATCTGGAAGGCAGGTGGGCTGGGGCAGAGCAGCAGCTGGAGGGCAGGTGTCGGGGTGGAGGCGGAGCCGAGGGGCCCGCGGGCGCGGGGTGGGCCCCGGGCGCCCAGCTGCATCGCAGCTGGTGGGGGCCCGTGAGGGACGGGGCCAGGCACACATCCGACATCAGGAGAGGGTGGGCAGGGCTGGGTGGGTCCCAGTGCCAGGAGGCTCCAGGATGGGTGGGGGCCCAGGGACAGGGTGTCACCAGCAGCAAGTGCAGCCCTGGGAGCTTCTGCTTCCCTCTTCCTTGGGATAAATATTTATAGATTCATTTGCCGTCTGCCACACACACTTGGCTGCTTACCTCCTGGTAAAAATAGAGCAGGCTCCCCCACTCCCACCCTTCTTTTTCTACAAGGGCCGGGGACAGAGGGGCCCAGGTGAGGCCTGCTCCCCAGAGGCCTGCTCGAGGAAGCTTGAAGTCCCAGAGCCTGGTGACTGGCCGGGCAGTTGGGTGGGATGATGGGATGGGGGGCCCATGAAGGCGCCCCGGAAGGAGCCGCGATGACACGTGGAGACTTGGGTGTGGGCAGTGCAGCCCTGGAGACGTGGACAGACGTGGGTAGAGTGGGCATCTGGCTAGGGCAAGGGTGGGGCCTGGAAGAGCCAGGGCTGCAGGACTGGGAGAACTGGGCAGCTGGCTTCAAGGCAAGGGTCGGGGGCTGTTGGGCCTTGTCTGTGTTGAGGCACGGCCCCCTGTGTGTACGAGCCAAGCCTGCCTGGAGGCAAGGCCCTGGCACAGGCGCAGCCATCGCCGTCTGAGCTGGCCTTTCAGTGGGCTCCAGGAGGGTGTTTCTAGGCTCTCAATCCATTAGAGTGAAGCCCCTTCTGACCGTGGACCTGGGAGCTGAGTCCCCAGGCTGGCTGAGCCTTTTGAACTGTGTGAAGACTCAGCCATGCCCAGCCCCTGGGAATTCTGCCATCGAGAGCCTTCAGCGGGACTCCCTGTGCACAGGGCCACCACGGTGCCTGCCCTGGCCACTGCCCCGCCCCTGGCACTGCTGTGGGGTCTAGCGACAGTGGGGCTCACGGAGTGGATGGGTGGACGGACAGACGGATGGAGATACAAATAAACAGGTGTAAGTGTGTCTGCTTGTGTTGGCCTTTGTGGCAGGTCCTAGCCGTTTGGAGAGTGGTCTTGTCATTTCCCCAGAATCCTGGGCACCTGACTCAGCAGCCAGGAGAGAGGTGGCCAGCCCTTGAGCCGCATACTAACAGCTCCAAGCTGTTTGCACTGGGCTGCCGTGTTCAGGGATCAGGCCCTAGAATTGCAGCCTCTGGGCACTCTGGGGATCTGAGGAATGCCCACCTATTCCAGCTTCTCAGGGCTGGGAAGTGGGCTTCCGGGGGCCAGCCAGGCCCTCCAGGGCTCCAGGAGCTGGCCAAGGCAGAGTGACATCCTGGGACATGGCTGGCCCGGTTCCTGGGGCCAAATGCAGAGAGGAAGTGCCTCCAGGAGCCAGGGGCTCAGGAGAAGACTGCTCCTTGTGTGTGGAGGGTCATTTGTTCGTGCTTTCATTCATTTACAAGATATTTCTGAACCACGTAGTCCTTACCAAGCTCCGAGAATAGAACCCACGGTCCACTGAGGGGACAGACGCGTCCTGGCCTCAGGGCAGTGGGCTGGAACATGACTAGGGAGACCTCTGACTTGGGAGTGTGGGGCCGGGCGTCTGCCCGGCTGTTGAGGTGAGTGGCAGGGTCTCTGACCCTCTTCTCCATCCCCACAGCTGAAGGCACCCGGTGCACCGACCGCCTGCAGGCAAGCCCGCCATGTTGGGCCTTGTCTGTGTTGAGGCACGGCCCCCTGTGTGTACGAGCCAAGCCTGCCTGGAGGCAAGGCCCTGGCACAGGCGCAGCCATCGCCGTCTGAGCTGGCCTTTCAGTGGGCTCCAGGAGGGTGTTTCTAGGCTCTCAATCCATTAGAGTGAAGCCCCTTCTGACCGTGGACCTGGGAGCTGAGTCCCCAGGCTGGCTGAGCCTTTTGAACTGTGTGAAGACTCAGCCATGCCCAGCCCCTAGGAATTCTGCCATCGAGAGCCTTCAGCGGGACTCCCTGTGCACAGGGCCACCACGGTGCCTGCCCTGGCCACCGCCCCGCCCCTGGCACTGCTGTGGGGTCTAGCGACAGTGGGGCTCACGGAGTGGATGGGTGGACGGACAGACGGATGGAGATACAAATAAACAGGTGTAAGTGTGTCTGCTTGTGTTGGCCTTTGTGGCAGGTCCTAGCCGTTTGGAGAGTGGTCTTGTCATTTCCCCAGAATCCTGGGCACCTTACTCAGCAGCCAGGAGAGAGGTGGCCAGCCCTTGAGCCGCATACTAACAGCTCCAAGCTGTTTGCACTGGGCTGCCGTGTTCAGGGATCAGGCCCTAGAATTGCAGCCTCTGGGCACTCTGGGGATCTGAGGAATGCCCACCTATTCCAGCTTCTCAGGGCTGGGAAGTGGGCTTCCGGGGGCCAGCCAGGCCCTCCAGGGCTCCAGGAGCTGGCCAAGGCAGAGTGACATCCTGGGACATGGCTGGCCCGGTTCCTGGGGCCAAATGCAGAGAGGAAGTGCCTCCAGGAGCCAGGGGCTCAGGAGAAGACTGCTCCTTGTGTGTGGAGGGTCATTTGTTCGTGCTTTCATTCATTTACAAGATATTTCTGAACCACGTAGTCCTTACCAAGCTCCGAGAATAGAACCCACGGTCCACTGAGGGGACAGACGCGTCCTGGCCTCAGGGCAGTGGGCTGGAACATGACTAGGGAGACCTCTGACTTGGGAGTGTGGGGCCGGGCGTCTGCCCGGGCTGTTGAGGTGAGTGGCAGGGTCTCTGACCCCTCTTCTCCATCCCCACAGCTGAAGGCACCCGGTGCACCGACCCGCCTGCAGGCAAGCCCGCCATGGCGGCCAAGCGCAAAGGCGGCCTGAAGCTCAACGCCATCTGTGCTAAGCTGAGCCGCCAGGTGGTGGTGGAGAAGGGCGCGGAGGCCGGCGTCCACACCGAGGGCAGCCTACTGCGGCCCCGAGACAAAGAGCACAGTGGCCCGGAGTCTGGGGTGTCCCGGGGCCCCCGCAGCGAAGAAGACAAGAGGCGGGCAGTGATCGAGAAGTGGGTCAACGGGGAGTACAGCGAGGAGCCGGTGCCCACCCCCGTGCTGGGGCGGATTGCCCGGGAGGGCCTGGAGCTGCCGCCCGAGGGCGTCTACATGGTCCAGCCCCAGGGCTGCAGCGACGAGGAGGACCACGGCGAAGAGCCCCCCAAGGAGGGCAGCGTCCTGGAGGAGAAGGACTCGGACGGGACCGCCTCCAAGGATGACAGTGGGCCTGGTGCCAAGCCGACTTCAGGTGGGTGTCTAAGCCCCAGGCGGGACAGGACCCCACGAGGAGGGTGGCCCAGTGGAGGAGGAGCGCGTGTCTGCGGGACTCGCCCTCTTCCTCGCTCTTGTTCCAAATCGTGACCCCCTCGTTCAGGCCCACGGAGGACTCCTGAGGAGGGGCGGCCTGGGGCCGGGGTCAAGAACAGAATGGGGGAGACGAGTCAGGCAGGAGTGGGGAGTGCAGCGTAGGCGAGAAGGAAAGGGCCTGAGAAAGCAGCTTCCCGGATGTGTGAGCAGGGCTGGGCGGGGCTGCTGGACACACAGTGTGTCTTCAGGGGGTGGCCCGGTTCCTGGGGCCAAATGCAGAGAGGAAGTGCCTCCAGGAGCCAGGGGCTCAGGAGAAGACTGCTCCTTGTGTGTGGAGGGTCATTTGTTCGTGCTTTCATTCATTTACAAGATATTTCTGAACCACGTAGTCCTTACCAAGCTCCGAGAATAGAACCCACGGTCCACTGAGGGGACAGACGCGTCCTGGCCTCAGGGCAGTGGGCTGGAACATGACTAGGGAGACCTCTGACTTGGGAGTGTGGGGCCGGGCGTCTGCCCGGGCTGTTGAGGTGAGTGGCAGGGTCTCTGACCCCTCTTCTCCATCCCCACAGCTGAAGGCACCCGGTGCACCGACCCGCCTGCAGGCAAGCCCGCCATGGCGGCCAAGCGCAAAGGCGGCCTGAAGCTCAACGCCATCTGTGCTAAGCTGAGCCGCCAGGTGGTGGTGGAGAAGGGCGCGGAGGCCGGCGTCCACACCGAGGGCAGCCTACTGCGGCCCCGAGACAAAGAGCACAGTGGCCCGGAGTCTGGGGTGTCCCGGGGCCCCCGCAGCGAAGAAGACAAGAGGCGGGCAGTGATCGAGAAGTGGGTCAACGGGGAGTACAGCGAGGAGCCGGTGCCCACCCCCGTGCTGGGGCGGATTGCCCGGGAGGGCCTGGAGCTGCCGCCCGAGGGCGTCTACATGGTCCAGCCCCAGGGCTGCAGCGACGAGGAGGACCACGGCGAAGAGCCCCCCAAGGAGGGCAGCGTCCTGGAGGAGAAGGACTCGGACGGGACCGCCTCCAAGGATGACAGTGGGCCCGGTGCCAAGCCGACTTCAGGTGGGTGTCTAAGCCCCAGGCGGGACAGGGCCCCACGAGGAGGGTGGCCCAGTGGAGGAGGAGCGCGTGTCTGCGGGACTCGCCCTCTTCCTTGCTCTTGTTCCAAATCGTGACCCCCTCGTTCAGGCCCACGGAGGACTCCTGAGGAGGGGCGGCCTGGGGCCGGGGTCAAGAACAGAATGGGGGAGACGAGTCAGGCAGGAGTGGGGAGTGCAGCGTAGGCGAGAAGGAAAGGGCCTGAGAAAGCAGCTTCCCGGATGTGTGAGCAGGGCTGGGCGGGGCTGCTGGACACACAGTGTGTCTTCAGGAAGCGGTGGACGGACCGATGGATGGGTGGACGGGCAGATGGATGGATGGAGAGAGCATGGGTAGATGGCTCTCCACACGCACCTGCGTGGGGAGGAAGGAGCCTGTTGCAGGGCATAGCTCCTGGGCAGGCACGTGGGCACTGCCAGCCAGCCAGCAGATCCCATCACGCCCACCCACCCCGAGCACGGCCGCCTGGCCGACCTCCCTCCCCCGAGATGGCTGAGACCTAGGGGGCTGTGAGTCCTTAGAGGCAGAGCAGCCCTGCAGGGTTCCTTCTGCGGAGGGAGGGAGGGCCTTGGTTCTGGGTGGGAGGGGGCAGGGCCAGGACTGGAACTTGGGGCCCGGGGTCTTCTCAGCGCTCCAGCCTCCCTGCAGCCTGCGCCTGGCGTCCCGAGCCTCCCCTTCCCCTGCAGCGAGGGGCGCTTCTCCTCCCTGCGCGGGGAGCCCTGCGCAGCCACATAATTATGCATATAAGATATAAACAGAGCTGTTTAATTATCCTTCGCCACATCAGTGACAGAGTAATTAACAAACATTGCAAGATCAATGAGGAAAAGTGTGACCTTCAGTTTCCTCTGATAGGAAAAGCCCTTGCCGTTCCCAGACACAAGGTGATTGCGCTCAGCCTCAGGAGCAGGGAGGGACAGGGACCCGGGCCGTTGTCCCTTCAGCTCCCTGATCCCTCCCGGGGAGTGGCGAGCTGGACGGTAGGAGGCAGGGCTGGAACTGCCCATGGCCTCGAGGCTCCAGGCTCGCCCTCGGGTTTGAGCCCCAAGAGCACAGCAGTGTGACGCCAGGTCAGCCTGCTCGCCTCGGGCCCTGGAGGTGGGCAGCCGAAGCCCAAGCTGCCCACTGTGGGCTTGGGAATGCGGGCCGCAGGGCTGCCCCCGGGACCCCTGCCTGGCCCCCTCCCAGCTCTAAGCCGCCTGCCCTTCAAAGCCTTCTGTTTCTCTGCCATATATAGCGAGGGCTCAGCTGCCGCTAGCTATTTTTAGCCCCTTTCCCTGGTCCCTGAGCCACTGAATCTAGCAGCCCGAACCCACCCCTCCAGGCTGGGTCCCCCCCACCCCAAGTGGCTCGAGGTCAGGACGGCCGCCCACCGGACACTCTGCCCAGGGGACCAGCTGTCTGTCAGTTCCTGGAATCCCTCTGCCAACCTTACGGGCCAGGTGCTGCTGGCGGCTGTCCTCTCCTCGCCCAGGGGGTCTCCTGTCCCCACAGGACTGCCCTCCCAGGAGCTCAGAGGCTCTTTCTGTTTGCTGCTGGTTTTCTCTTGGGCCGGAGCCAGGCTCTCAGACCACCTCTGGCTGGGAATGGGGCTGGGAGCAGAGCCTGCACCTGCTGGGTCCTGGCCGTCCCACCCCTGCATTGGGCACGATTTCCCTGGCTGTGCCTGCTGTTAGGACCCCCATCCAGGGGTCCTGCTGCTCTGTGTGCCTGGGTGCACGGGCTCAGACCTGAGTGGAGAGAACACGCGTGTCCTCGGGGCCCGGGCGAGTCTCACCCACCTGCGTGTCCCCGCCTCTGACTCGGCATAGCACGTACTCGGCGTGAGCACATGTCTGTGAGGGAAGGCGTCCACTGGTGGGGTTGGGGGTCACGGCCCGCTGTGACGGCAGACGGTGTGCGGAAGGGGGTTCACCTCCAGGAAACAGCTCCAGGCAGAATGGGACTGTCTTGAGGGCGGGGTGTGGAGTTTGGGGTGGTCTGTGTATACATGTAGCGGGGGGAGGTCTCTAGGGACGTGAGCTTGTGAGCGTGTGTGTGTGCATGCACGTCGCATGGGGAGGAGGCAGTGGGGACTCCCCGTGTGCCCCGCGGCGGACACTGGGGTGGTGGAGGGGACACCCAGCTGCTGTGTCTTGGCCCTGACTCTCCTCGGGTGGCCCACGCGTGCGCATGGACACCAGAGGGTGGCAGGGAGGTGCGTAGGACTCCCACGTCTTCAGGGTTGGCTGGGGAGGGGGCCCAGGGGGAGCCCGAGCAATCACACTGGCAGGCCCTCTGCCCGCTCAGCCCTGGTGTCCGGGACGTTAGTAACCTGCGGGGCTGGGAGGGACCGAGAGGACAGGTTCCGAGGAAGCCTGGGACAAGCCCCTCATCCTCCCGGGCTCAGAGGCCTGTGTGTCCGTTTGTGGGGCCGAGGAGGGTCCTCCGGGCGGACTCGGCCGGCTCACCGCTGACCCGTCCCCGGGGCTCTCACGGCCCAGCCTCTGGCTCGCAGCCCTACCTGCCCCCAGCCCCCACGCTCACTCCCACCCCAGAGGCAGGTTGGGATCTGGCCTTACTTCCAGTAAAATGACTTCTCTTTCATATTCGGCCAAGGCGAGAGAGTGGAGACATTTATGAAACTTTGTTTAATGTACTGAAAAGCCATCGGCCAGAACATTTAGGAAATTGATTTTCCTGGCATTGATGAACTCGTTTTATTTTACCCCAGTATTAATTACTTTTTTTTTAAACAAATTAATTTAAGAGTCGTAAAACCTAACAAGTGAGCCAAATGTCCGTAGATCATGTCCCGCTCCGCCCCCTCCCCAGGCCGGGCCCCTCCCTCTAGGGGCTGGGGGAGCCCTGCCCCCTGGCTCCCCGGCTCCCTCCCAGAAGTGACGGCCCCTCTCCCACAGGAGAGGCCTCCTCGCTGCGGGACTATGCGGCCTCCACCATGACCGAGTTCCTGGGCATGTTTGGCTATGACGACCAGAACACGCGGGACGAGCTGGCCAGGAAGATCAGCTTTGAGAAGCTGCACGCGGGCTCCACCCCCGAGGCGGCCACCTCCTCCACGCTGCCCGCCTCCGAGGACGCCCTGAGCAAGCGGGAGTTTGGGGTGGTCTGTGTATACATGTAGCGGGGGGAGGTCTCTAGGGACGTGAGCTTGTGAGCGTGTGTGTGTGCATGCACGTCGCATGGGGAGGAGGCAGTGGGGACTCCCCGTGTGCCCCGCGGCGGACACTGGGGTGGTGGAGGGGACACCCAGCTGCTGTGTCTTGGCCCTGACTCTCCTCGGGTGGCCCACGCGTGCGCATGGACACCAGAGGGTGGCAGGGAGGTGCGTAGGACTCCCACGTCTTCAGGGTTGGCTGGGGAGGGGGCCCAGGGGGAGCCCGAGCAATCACACTGGCAGGCCCTCTGCCCGCTCAGCCCTGGTGTCCGGGACGTTAGTAACCTGCGGGGCTGGGAGGGACCGAGAGGACAGGTTCCGAGGAAGCCTGGGACAAGCCCCTCATCCTCCCGGGCTCAGAGGCCTGTGTGTCCGTTTGTGGGGCCGAGGAGGGTCCTCCGGGCGGACTCGGCCGGCTCACCGCTGACCCGTCCCCGGGGCTCTCACGGCCCAGCCTCTGGCTCGCAGCCCTACCTGCCCCCAGCCCCCACGCTCACTCCCACCCCAGAGGCAGGTTGGGATCTGGCCTTACTTCCAGTAAAATGACTTCTCTTTCATATTCGGCCAAGGCGAGAGAGTGGAGACATTTATGAAACTTTGTTTAATGTACTGAAAAGCCATCGGCCAGAACATTTAGGAAATTGATTTTCCTGGCATTGATGAACTCGTTTTATTTTACCCCAGTATTAATTACTTTTTTTTTAAACAAATTAATTTAAGAGTCGTAAAACCTAACAAGTGAGCCAAATGTCCGTAGATCATGTCCCGCTCCGCCCCCTCCCCAGGCCGGGCCCCTCCCTCTAGGGGCTGGGGGAGCCCTGCCCCCTGGCTCCCCGGCTCCCTCCCAGAAGTGACGGCCCCTCTCCCACAGGAGAGGCCTCCTCGCTGCGGGACTATGCGGCCTCCACCATGACCGAGTTCCTGGGCATGTTTGGCTATGACGACCAGAACACGCGGGACGAGCTGGCCAGGAAGATCAGCTTTGAGAAGCTGCACGCGGGCTCCACCCCCGAGGCGGCCACCTCCTCCACGCTGCCCGCCTCCGAGGACGCCCTGAGCAAGCGGGCCCGGTTCTCCAAGTACGAGGAGTACATCCGCAAGCTCAAGGCCGGCGAGCAGCTGTCCTGGCCGGCCCACGGCACCATGGCCGAGGGGCGGGCGGGCAAGGAGGCGCTGGGCCCCCTGCCCGGCCTGCGGCTGCCCAGCAGCACTGCACACCTGGAGACCAAGGCCACCATCCTGCCGCTGCCCTCGCACAGCAGCGTCCCCATGCAGGGCCTGGTGGCCCGCGCCTCCAAGTACGACTTCTTCATCCAGAAACTGAAGACGGGAGAGAACCTGCGGCCCCAGAACGGAAGCGCCTACAAGAAGCCGTCCAAGTACGACCTGGAGAACGTCAAGTACCTGCACCTCTTCAAGCCCGGGGAGGGCAGCCCCGACATGGGCGGCGCCATCGCCTTCAAGACGGGCAAGGTGGGGCGCCCCTCCAAGTACGACGTCCGGGCCGTCCAGAAGCCCGGCCCCCCCAGGGTGCCGCCCACCCCCAGCCTGGCTCCCGCACCCCTCGCCAGCGGGCCCACCGCGCCCAGCGCCCCCGGACCCGCAGGCCCCGAGCCGTCTGCCTCCCTGCCTTTCAACGCACCCGAATACCTGAAGTCGACCTTCTCCAAGACGGACTCCATCACCACCGGGACCGTCTCCACCGTCAAGTAAGGCGCGCGCCCCCCTGGCTGCCTGCGCGGTCCGGCACTGGGGCGACTCAGAGGCCGCTTTCTACCCAGGAGGCTCTCGCTCGTGGGCCCCCCCCAACACCCCTTACACACGCCACCGAGCACCCAGATTTCTCACACACGTGCTTCCACACACACGCCACCAGCTTCCACCACCGCTCAGACTCCGTTCACGGACCCACACTCTGCATGGCATGCCGTGTGCACACACGCTCTCACACCCGGTACAGGCACACCTGGTTTTGTGGCACGTCACCGATACGGCCTCTTTTTTACAAATGGGAGATTTGTGGCAACTCCGCGTTGTCCGTTGATGGTTATCTTTTAGCAGTAAAGCCCTTTTTAATTAAGGCATATGCATTGTTTTTTTCGGACATGATGCTGTTGCACACCTGACGGGCTCCGCTGTGGTGTAAGCGTACCTTGTCGGTGCTCTGGGAAACCACAGGAATTCGCGTGACTCGCTTTACTGCGATGGTCACTTGATACCAGGGGTCTGGATACCAGGGGTCTGGACTAACCTGCGGGATCTCCAGGGTCTGCCTGCACTTCTGTGCACCTGCTCACAGCTGACCCCCCTGCCCCAGAGGCCTGTGACCCCCATCTGCCCACCGCAGGCTCTCTCTGCCTGCCACCCTGAAGGCTGGTTGCAAGCTTGTGATTGACTGGGAAAGCCTTACTCCGGGTAGGGGGTTCGGGGGTCCAAACTAGAGGCTGTGGCTCCTGAGTTCAGAGCCTGGGCCGTGCAGAAGGCAGCAGGAGACGATAGGAGACTGGGGCGGGCAGACCCAGAGCAGAGCCCTCGGCGGGGGTAAAATGATGGATGGATCCTCGCGTGGGGCTGAGAACACCTTCCCCCACAGCCACGCCTCCTAGAGGCGGGCCTGGAAACCTGGGGACAAGTCTAGACAGCCCCCTTGGCATGGGGGGTGGGTGACGGGATGGCTTCTCCGACCACTCAGCTTGGCGCTGCTCCCACCCTTTCCTGGGGTCTTTCCCAGTGGAACCTGGCTCCCCTCTTCAGCCGGCCAGGTCCTGATGCTCTGTGTGCAGGAGCACCCAGGCCCCGGCTTCCCTGGCTTCTCTTGCGGTTGGCCTCTAGGTCAGGCCCATGTCCAACGTGGAACCCTCGAGCCCGGCCTGCTTGAGACAGCCCTGCCCTCGCCGAAGGAGGGCCGTCCAAACCTGTGCTAGTTTTTTGCCAAGGGACTCTTCCCGTCCCACCCCAAGTGCCCAGGAAGCTACAGAGCGAGGGAGAGAAGGGCCATGGCCCCAGGGCAGGGATCGCCCCAGACCCTCCTGGGGAGCAGGTCGCCTTGTCCGCTCATCGGCTGTGCCCCTGTGTCTCACCAGGAACGGATTGCCCGCAGATAAACCAGCTGTCACGGAAGATGTAAACATTTACCAGAAATATATCGCCAGGTAGGCCCCTGGGCGGAGACTGCCGTGGAGAGGTGGGCGGGGCAGGGGTGCTGGGGACCGTGGGACCGTGTTGTCGTCTGACCACGAGTATCAGCTGCCTGCGGTTCCCGCACCCCCACACACTCCTGCTTCCAGACTCCCTCCAGGGACGACCCTCTGCCCCATCTCAGAGCCCCGTCCCCTCACGTGGTCCAGACCACAGGCCTTGAAGCACCTTGGACCCTAGGCAGGACTCGGGGACCCAGAAGGGCCCGATGACAGAGCCTGGCCCAGATGAGCACAGGGACCGCTCCACAACTCATGGGGAGCCTTGGCTGGGGGGCGCAGCGTAGGCCACTGTGCAATGGTCAAGGGACGAGAAGGGGTGCGGGCAGGCGGACGCAGGGGGCCCCACCCACCCCGGGCTAGGTCTTGACCCCCACCACCTGGCTCCGGACCTGCCCCTTTACCTCCTTCAGGCCACGGGCTTGGCAGGGGAAGCAGCTCGCCCCGTCAGACCCCGGCTCAGGCCCAGCGGGAGCGCCGGGCGGGGCAGCACCTGGCAGGCCGGGTCCTGGCAGCCCGCTTTCTGCTGATCTCTGTCCCTCTCCGTGTCTCCCTCTTGTCCTTCCTTATCTTTTCAGCTTTGCTGTGCTCTCTTTATTATTATTATTATCATTATTATTAGTGCCTCAGCAGATGGCTCTTTTGGCAGCTTCAGCTTCAATAGTTATTTGCAAGTGGCTCTCCCCCTTACACGGGGCTTCCCTCCCTCCCTCCGCGGTGGGGCAGGCGGGCCGAGCCCACCGCCTTGGCCACAGCTATCATGGTGCGCTCTCCCCGGGCGGCTGTCGTCCAGGCTGGGAGACGCCCCCGCCCCGGCCGCATCGGGCCCCAGAGAGGGCCCGGGCTGCTCCTGGCGGCAGGCGGTGGGCGGGCAGCCTGGGGCTCTGGGCTGCGGAGTTAGCCAGAAAGCGTGCTCCCTGCCACGGGAAGCCAAACAGATGCCGGGCTTTAAAAATTCATCACTCTGGACTGTTTCAAGTGTCAGGAAAACCCAGGACAGAGGGAGCCCTTTAATACTTCTCAGCCACGGAGCCCTGCGCTGGCCCGGCTGCGGTCCCCAGCACCTGGCCCAGCGCTGGGTGGGGCGTGGGAGGGCAGCCCCTGCAGAAATGGCAGCTGGGCCGCCTGGGGCTTGTGCCTTCACCGTCTCATCGCACCCCATCCTGGGCATCTTCCCCTGACCCTGCTCTGGCCTCTGCCTTGGCCTGCTTCCCCACCCCCATGTTGGTGCCAGGCCCCTGTGCCCCCCGGCACTCCTCTCGGGGCAGTTAAGCCTGGGTCCACAGCTCAGTGGGCTTGGGATTCCCGGTGGCCCCCTCACTGCCTGGCCTTCTCAGCCTCTGTGGTCGCACCCCAGCGGGCCACCTCTGCACCCCCACGTCTCCACCCAGGACCCCCGACCCCCAGCAGCGCTCCTCTGGAGCCCAGGCACAGAGTCTTCTCAGCTGCTGAGGCTGTGGACCCTGGAGCTGGCATCCAGAGAGGCCTGAGCCCGCCCCTCTTCCCCGCAGGTTCTCAGGCAGCCAGCACTGTGGCCACATCCACTGCGCCTACCAGTACCGCGAGCACTACCACTGCCTCGACCCCGAGTGCAACTACCAGGTATGCCCCGCGGGCACTGGCCCTGCACCCGCAGGCTGGCACAGCAGCCGGGGAGCCTCCTGGAACAGGACAGGGCTCCTGCTCTGGCCACTGGAGCTCGACCTGGGCAGGCAGAGAGGCCAGAAAATCTCCCAGCCCGTCCAGCTTCCCAGATGGCTGCCCAAAGGCATCTGATGGGGCCTTGAGCCCTCCGCCTCCCCAGTAATAATCGCTCCTGCTCCAGTGCCCTGAATCTACCACATGCCAAGGACCGCTCAGACAGCCTGGGTTCCTTGTCTAATCCATCCTTTTCAGTGTCCTCAGGAGGCTGGTATTACTGCCCCATTTTACGGATGATTATGTTGAGGTTCAGACAGGCTGTCCCTTACGTTCAAAGCCACCCTCCGGTGAGTGCAGAGCAAGCGAACAAAGGGGAATACAGGCGGCGTGTCTCACCAGGGAGCCCAGCCTGGCAGGGCCTCTCGGTGACGCTAGACAAAAGGACTGTCACCTCTCGGAGCCCCCACCAGAAGGGCTAGCCCAGTTCATCCTCTCTGCTTCTGGACCTGAGGATGGGGAAACCCAGGCCGAGGTCAGGGAAGGGTCTGTGGTTCTGGAAGCGTCAGAACGATTCCCTCGCAAGTCCAGGGTGCTGGCCTTGGGGCCGTCTGGGCTGCCTCAGCCCAAGCAGAGTTCTTAGGAAGGAGGACGGAGGGCCCTAGGGCCAGGCCTGGCCTCCCGCCCACGCGGCCCTCTCCCGGCAGAGGTTCACGAGCAAGCAGGACGTGATCCGGCACTACAACATGCACAAGAAGCGCGACAACTCCCTGCAGCACGGCTTCATGCGCTTCAGCCCGCTGGACGACTGCAGCGTCTACTACCACGGCTGCCATCTCAACGGGAAGAGCACCCACTACCACTGCATGCAGGTGCCCGCCCCGCCGCGCCCCCGCCCTGCCCCCGAGGCAGGCCTGCCTCCCCTGCGCCCGTGCCCAGGCCAGAGGGCCGGCAGGGAGAGTCCCGAGGCTCGGGCACGGGCAGCGTCCGGTGGGCCAGGGAGGGGCCGTCCCCATGGCCATACTTGGTGCGGGTGCAACTCACCGGGCTGTTTATACAGACCGACATTTTTCAGGCTTTAACACCAAGAGCAGCATTGCAAATGGTTCCTGAGGAGGTTTTTGTTTAATTCTTTGTTTTAATGCCACGCCGAGTCTGGGCTTTTTCAAGGTGTCAGGTCGAGGGGGAGCGACTTCGGGCTGCAAATAGCAGCCTCCGTGCCTCCCCCGTATTTGTCAGGGGGTTGTTATGGCCTCCGTGGAACAACCTGGGCCGGGAGGAGAGGGGGGCTCGCTCTCCAGGCTCTGAGATGGTGCAGACACTGGCACGGCCCAGCCCTCAGGAGTGTTCGGATTCCACTGGTTTTTACTCAATATGGCAACGCCGCCTGCCTTGGCCCGGCTCGGGTGGGGTAGGGAGGGCCCTGTGCCAGCAGCGGTCCGTCAAGCAAGTCCCTGGGCTAAAGGTGACTGCCAGGCCCCTGGGCCCAGCCCTGCCCACCTGGGAGGGGGCTTCAGAGGCAGAGCCACACATTGGGGACCCAAAAGCCACCTCCTGCAGGACAGGACTCCCATGGCTGTGTAGGGAGGTGTCCCCGGCTCTCTGAAGATGACCCACGCCCAGCACAGACCAGGCCCTGGGGGCCTTAGGGGGCAGCCTTCACTAACCACGGCCCCACCAGCTGGGTGTTGACAGGTGCCAAAGCTCCCCCGGCAGGGGCAGCGGCATGCGCCGGAGCGGCCACTCTGCGCCCCCCCGGGCGCCCGGCCCCGGCGCCCCTGACCACGGCTCTGGGCCCGGCAGGTGGGCTGTAACAAGGTGTACACAAGCACCTCCGACGTGATGACCCACGAGAACTTCCACAAGAAGAACACCCAGCTCATCAACGACGGCTTCCAGCGCTTCCGCGCCACCGAGGACTGCGGCACGGCCGACTGCCAGTTCTACGGGCAGAAGACCACGCACTTCCACTGCCGGTGAGCGGAGGCGCGGCCCGGGAGGCTCTGGCCTGGGGAGGGCCGGGAGGCAGAGCCCCCGGCCGGTGGGTGGCTCGGGCCCCGTGCCTCCCGGGGCCACCGTGGGAGCAGCCCCGTGACAGCCTCCCGCCGTGCCCCCAGGCGCCCTGGCTGCACCTTCACCTTCAAGAACAAGTGTGACATCGAGAAGCACAAGAGCTACCACATCAAGGACGACGCCTACGCCAAGGACGGCTTCAAGAAGTTCTACAAGTACGAGGAGTGCAAGTACGAGGGCTGTGTGTACAGCAAGGCCACCAACCACTTCCACTGCATCCGCGCCGGCTGCGGCTTCACCTTCACCTCCACCAGCCAGATGACCTCGCACAAGCGCAAGCACGAGCGCCGGCACATCCGCGCCGCGGGCTCCGGCGTGCTGGGGCTGCCGCCCTCGCTGCTGGGCGCCAAGGACACGGAGCACGAGGAGTCCAGCAACGACGACCTGGTTGACTTCTCCGCCCTGAGCAGCAAGAACTCCAGCCTGAGCGCCTCCCCCACCAGCCAGCAGTCCTCCGCCTCCCTGGCCGCGGCCACGGCCACCTCCGAGGCCGTGCCCAGCGCCTCCAAGCCTCCCAACAGCAAGATCTCGGGGCTGCTGGCCCAGGGCCTGCCCGGCTCCATCCCCCTGGCGCTGGCCCTCTCCAACTCAGGCCTGCCCGGCGCCGCACCCTACTTCCCCATCCTTCCCGGCCGGGGCAGCGCCTCCCTGCCGGTGGGCGCCCCTGGCCTCCTGGGTGCCATGTCGTCCGGGACAGCGGCCTCCGCCACCCCTGACACACCCGCTCTGGCGGCCTCGGGAGCCGGCGACTCAGCCGTGGCGGCGGGGGCGGCCTCAGTCCCCGTGCCCCCTGCCTCCATCATGGAGAGGATCTCAGCGAGCAAGGGGCTCATCTCGCCCATGATGGCCAGGCTGGCTGCGGCCGCTCTCAAGCCCTCTGCCGCCTTTGACGCAGGTGAGCAGGCTGGGCCCTGCCTGGGAAGGGAGCACCTCCCCGCCCCCAGGAGTTTGCTGGCCTCCATGTAGAGCAGAGTCGGGGAGGTTGGCGAAAGTGCCTTTCTACTCTCTGCCCCCAAGACCCCTGCCCCCCTCTTTCCTGGTCTCTGCCTCGTCTTTTTTATTTCCTGTTGGGGGCCCCTTTCTCCAGCCCACCCTGGCAGCTCCTGTTTCTGTTTCAAAGTCTGTGAAGTAGGAGCAGCAATCCTGGTCTCACAGGGTACCTGTGTGCCCCAGAGCCACCGCGAAGTCCCCCCATTCTGCCATGTCACGAGTCCAGCCCCCAGGGAGAGCGGTCCCAGAGCCCCAGACCTCCCGGGGGCCTCCTCCAGGTGATGGGAGGGGACGCTAGTCCAGCTCAGGGCCAGGGTGGCCGCCCTGCAGGGGTGCTCAGGGGATTCATGCCTGGACAGCCCCGAGGCCAAGCACGCCCTGCCCGGGCTCTCGCGCTCCGTCCGCGCAGTCCCATGGCACGTTCTGGGATAGCGGAGGCGTTCTCTCCTGCACTGTCCAGCACGGTAGCCGCTGGCCGCGTGGCTGCTGAGTGCTTGAAACTGGCTAGTGGGACCCAGGCCTGGACTGGGGTTTCTTTCATTAGAGCCACTCCTGGCCCGTGGCTGCCAGGGCAGAGTCACCAGCTCACAGCTCTGTCCTTCCTCTGGCTCATCATGGACAGCGGCTCTCCTTTCTCTCAGGTTTTCTGCTCCTTAAAACATTTTTCTACTCTTTTTCTCTGGACATTTTTCTGGCTTTTCTGCTTCCCTCACTCCTCTCCCTCTGTTTTTTCCCCATCCGGGTAGTCAGCATTAGTCAAATCCTTAAGAAGTGTTCTGCCGCATCTGGGACAGGGCTCGATTTTTATTCCCGTTCCCTCTGGCGGCCTCGGGAGCCGGCGACTCAGCCGTGGCGGCGGGGGCGGCCTCAGTCCCCGTGCCCCCTGCCTCCATCATGGAGAGGATCTCAGCGAGCAAGGGGCTCATCTCGCCCATGATGGCCAGGCTGGCTGCGGCCGCTCTCAAGCCCTCTGCCGCCTTTGACGCAGGTGAGCAGGCTGGGCCCTGCCTGGGAAGGGAGCACCTCCCCGCCCCCAGGAGTTTGCTGGCCTCCATGTAGAGCAGAGTCGGGGAGGTTGGCGAAAGTGCCTTTCTACTCTCTGCCCCCAAGACCCCTGCCCCCTCTTTCCTGGTCTCTGCCTCGTCTTTTTTATTTCCTGTTGGGGGCCCCTTTCTCCAGCCCACCCTGGCAGCTCCTGTTTCTGTTTCAAAGTCTGTGAAGTAGGAGCAGCAATCCTGGTCTCACAGGGTACCTGTGTGCCCCAGAGCCACCGCGAAGTCCCCCCATTCTGCCATGTCACGAGTCCAGCCCCCAGGGAGAGCGGTCCCAGAGCCCCAGACCTCCCGGGGGCCTCCTCCAGGTGATGGGAGGGGACGCTAGTCCAGCTCAGGGCCAGGGTGGCCGCCCTGCAGGGGTGCTCAGGGGATTCATGCCTGGACAGCCCCGAGGCCAAGCACGCCCTGCCCGGGCTCTCGCGCTCCGTCCGCGCAGTCCCATGGCACGTTCTGGGATAGCGGAGGCGTTCTCTCCTGCACTGTCCAGCACGGTAGCCGCTGGCCGCGTGGCTGCTGAGTGCTTGAAACTGGCTAGTGGGACCCAGGCCTGGACTGGGGTTTCTTTCATTAGAGCCACTCCTGGCCCGTGGCTGCCAGGGCAGAGTCACCAGCTCACAGCTCTGTCCTTCCTCTGGCTCATCATGGACAGCGGCTCTCCTTTCTCTCAGGTTTTCTGCTCCTTAAAACATTTTTCTACTCTTTTTCTCTGGACATTTTTCTGGCTTTTCTGCTTCCCTCACTCCTCTCCCTCTGTTTTTTCCCCATCCGGGTAGTCAGCATTAGTCAAATCCTTAAGAAGTGTTCTGCCGCATCTGGGACAGGGCTCGATTTATTCCTTCCCTCGTTCATTCATCAACCACTGGTGGTCCCTGAGGGCTGCTGGTGGCACAGCCAGGCACCAGGCCGGGGCTGGGGACCCCACAGGGAAGGCAACTAAGTCCTGCCTTGTGGACCTGATGGAGCGGTGGAGACATAGCCTGTCCCCAGATACACTTGGCAGGTGGCCAAGTTGACACTTGGACCTCAGCAGTCTGGCTCCTGAGTCCACGCGCCCTGCTCCTCTGGGAGGCTGTCTTGAGGCTCAACAAGACCGAGGGTCCCTGTAGCCCACCCAGGGCCCGGCCCTGCACCCCCGTTGCTTGGCTGGAGGGTCAGGGCCCTGTCTCCCTGGGGACCCTGGGCGAGTGGCTTTGGGCAGCTCCTGCAATGTGGACTCTGAGTTTTTGAAAACTGCCTTGTGGGAGGGCTCGGGGGCTGCCGGGGGCCACAGGCCTCTGGCCAGGTGCCTGCAGGCTGGGGCCACACGGGGCTCAGTGGCCCGACTGTCAAGTACTTTCTTTTCTACAGAAAAAGCTTCTTCCCTGAAAAGAAAGGTCAAGTGAAGGGGAGGGGCCATTTTCCTTTATTTTTTAATAAAATGCCACTTGCTGTCTGTGAAGCAGCCCTCTGTCAGCTGCAGCGCCTTGGGGCAGATTAATATTTCAGTCACTTGGGGATTGTGGGGAAAGGCTCGGCGGACACGTTCCTGTCAGCAACTTCTTTAGCCCTGTTCTGCCTGGCCCGAGTCCTCTGCCCACCGAGCGCCCGCCTGCCCCCCGTGCCCACGCCCTGCCCGCTCCCCCACGCACCCCGACCAGCCCAGCCGGGCCAGGGTGGGCCTCATGTCCTGCCCTGGACAGCTTGACGGGCGAGGTCACATAGTTTGAACCGCTCTGATTGGCTGTCAGCTTCCATCGCCCTGACACAGCAGATGCCCCTCCTGGGCATGCTCAGTGGAAGGCAGGGCCGTCGCCCCGGCAACAGTGGGGACGGGACCTGCGGAGGGGGCGCCGCTCCCAGTCTAGATCTGCCACTTTCCCTCAGCATTAACAGAGTCTTTAATAAAAGCCTAAGCGGCAGCCCCACAAATTGACTGTGACAGTCGGTGGAGAAAATGAAGGGCCCCCACCCCCGTCCCAGCCCCCTCCCCAGCCTCCCGCCCTTCTCCTCCAGGAGGCCCTGAGCCAGGACAACTTTGACATAATTTTGCAATAATTATCACTTGAAGAATTGCCACACAGGGGGAAGCGTCACAAGCGATCATGTCAGGGGAGAACCGCTGACCAGCAGCCAGGGCTCCCCGGGGTCCCAGCCCACCCGGCCTGCCGTCCTCCCCTCGGGGGGCTCCGGCGGGTGCCCCTAGGAAGCCCTCTAACACCGTCTTCCCTCCCCTCCCCTGTAGGAAACGGGCAGCAGGCCACCCCTGCCAGGTTCCCCCCAGCCCCGGTGAAGCAGGAGCCCAGTGAGAGCGCGGGCACCCCAGGTCCCCACGAGGCCGCCCAGGACCGCAGTTTAGACCTGACCCTGAAGGAGCCGCCCAGGTGAGGCTTGGCCCGGTCGCCCAGCTCTGCCCCCTGCAGGAGGCTCTGGGGATGGCACCCTCGGAGCCAGACCCCACGGGGCCAGGGGCCCGCCCATCCCGACCAGGGGCCCTCCTCCTGCCCCCTCCCCGGAAGTACAGCCGGGTGGGGCCAGCACCCCAGGGGTCAAGCTGGGAGGGGTGAGTCTCCGGGCTGGGTCCCACGAATGTCTTGAGCTAAAGCCCCTTGGTTTGTGTGTTCCAGTAATGAATCAAATGGCCACGCAGTCCCAGGAAATTCATCTCTTTTATCCTCGCTTATGAATAAGGTAAGAACCATCCATCACACGCCTCCCATTCCCCCACCCAGAGAAATTAAAGCTGTGCTGGGGGGTGGGGGGGATGTGTTTGTTTTTTAATGTTTTGCCTCTAATAAGATGAGTTTGTACCATTTAAATTTTGAGGCCATTTTTCATCGGATATAATTTCAGAGCCACTGCTTACAAATTAATTTAATGAACTGGCTGAAGAAATATATTCCAGCCTCTGACACCCTTTTTTTCTCTCCCTTCAGATGGAGGGTTCCCAAAGCTTTTCCAGAGCCCTCTAACTTCTTTCGCTCTTAGTTATTAATTTTATTTATTTTATATAGTTTTTGTTTGTTTAAAAAGGTGGGGGGGATTAAAGTGGAAGCAAAGCATCAATTTCCACTTTTCGGGTTGAGTAATGGTCTTGGACGCCTTCTGCAGAGGTCGCTCCAGAATATTTATTTTAAATAATGCAGGGTCTTTGTGAATTATACATCATCTCAAATATATTTTCCCCCTTCACATGATAAATTTGACTACGGCAAGATTAATTTGGTCACTGTACACAAGTGACTGTCGAGGAGGGAGCTGGGTCGGGCCGGACCTCACGGGGTGGGGGTCCCCGCTGGGCCCTGGGGCTCCCACTGTCCTCTGCTCCAGGGCAGCCCGGCCCTCCGCCTTACCCCGCCCCTGCTTGTTCTGGTCCCCCTTTCCCATCCGTGGGTCACTGCTCCAGTTCCTTCCCGTCGGAGCCCTGCACCCCGCGTGGGGCGTGGGACGAGCCTTCACGCGGGCTCCCCGCCCCCTCTCCGTTCCCAGCAGCAGTGGGAGTCTTGCTCTTCTCACCCCGTGAGCCACCCTCCCTCCTCTCAGCTCCTCCTTTGTGTGCCTTCTCTTGTTCTCAAGGAATTCGTGGGGGTTCCCCCCATCCCTCCTCCTCGTGCACTTCTTTTGAAAACCTGGCAGGAAAATAACCAGGGAGCCGCGAAGTCTGGGGAAAGCTGGGCTGGAGTGCGCGCCCCGAGTCTCAGTCACAGGCTGAGTGACGGCTTCTAGCAGCACGGGGTCCCGTGGCTGAGCCCGGGCAGCTCCACGGGGCTGGGGAGGCGCAGCAGGCTGCCCACGGTAGCGTCCATTCAGCGCGGGCTCCTCTGCAGCCAAAGCTGCGTGGGGTTGGGCCTCCTCTCCTCCTGGCGGCCACCACGGCCGTCCTCTGGTCCGTTTGGAGAGGCCCGAGCAGCCCAGAGGGGCCGCGGCTCGCGTCAAGTGTCCTGAGATCCGCAGCCTGAAGCTCGGGCCTGTCTTCCCGGCAGATGTCTCAGGGCAGCCCCAACCTCGGCAGCCTGTTGACCATCAAGACGGAAGCGGAGGGGGCCCCCGCCGGGGAGCCCTCTAACTTCTTTCGCTCTTAGTTATTAATTTTATTTATTTTATATAGTTTTTGTTTGTTTAAAAAGGTGGGGGGGATTAAAGTGGAAGCAAAGCATCAATTTCCACTTTTCGGGTTGAGTAATGGTCTTGGACGCCTTCTGCAGAGGTCGCTCCAGAATATTTATTTTAAATAATGCAGGGTCTTTGTGAATTATACATCATCTCAAATATATTTTCCCCCTTCACATGATAAATTTGACTACGGCAAGATTAATTTGGTCACTGTACACAAGTGACTGTCGAGGAGGGAGCTGGGTCGGGCCGGACCTCACGGGGTGGGGGTCCCCGCTGGGCCCTGGGGCTCCCACTGTCCTCTGCTCCAGGGCAGCCCGGCCCTCCGCCTTCCCCCGCCCCTGCTTGTTCTGGTCCCCCTTTCCCATCCGTGGGTCACTGCTCCAGTTCCTTCCCGTCGGAGCCCTGCACCCCGCGTGGGGCGTGGGACGAGCCTTCACGCGGGCTCCCCGCCCCCTCTCCGTTCCCAGCAGCAGTGGGAGTCTTGCTCTTCTCACCCCGTGAGCCACCCTCCCTCCTCTCAGCTCCTCCTTTGTGTGCCTTCTCTTGTTCTCAAGGAATTCGTGGGGGTTCCCCCCATCCCTCCTCCTCGTGCACTTCTTTTGAAAACCTGGCAGGAAAATAACCAGGGAGCCGCGAAGTCTGGGGAAAGCTGGGCTGGAGTGCGCGCCCCGAGTCTCAGTCACAGGCTGAGTGACGGCTTCTAGCAGCACGGGGTCCCGTGGCTGAGCCCGGGCAGCTCCACGGGGCTGGGGAGGCGCAGCAGGCTGCCCACGGTAGCGTCCATTCAGCGCGGGCTCCTCTGCAGCCAAAGCTGCGTGGGGTTGGGCCTCCTCTCCTCCTGGCGGCCACCACGGCCGTCCTCTGGTCCGTTTGGAGAGGCCCGAGCAGCCCAGAGGGGCCGCGGCTCGCGTCAAGTGTCCTGAGATCCGCAGCCTGAAGCTCGGGCCTGTCTTCCCGGCAGATGTCTCAGGGCAGCCCCAACCTCGGCAGCCTGTTGACCATCAAGACGGAAGCGGAGGGGGCCCCCGCCGGGGAGCCCACCCCCTTCCTTGGCAAGGCCGTGAAAGCGCTGGTGCAGGAGAAGCTCTCAGAGCCCTGGAAGGTGTACCTCCGCAGGTGAGGGAGTTCTGGGTGAGCAAGGGGGAGGGGAGGGCTACGCCCTCCAGCCCCGGGGCCAGCGGCCAGCCCCGGCCCCCATCCTGGCCTGGCCAGAGCCCCACGGTCTCGTCTAAGCGGCCGGCTCCTCCGCCAGGTTTGGCACCAAGGACTTCTGCAACGCCCAGTGTGACTTCCTGCACAAGGCCCACTTCCACTGCGTGGTCGAGGAGTGCGGCGCGCTGTTCAGCACCCTGGACGGGGCCATCAAGCACGCCAAGTGAGTGGGGGTCGGACCCGTGCACGGCTAGCCCCGTTCATCCCCACCTGGCTCGGGGCTGTGGGCTCCACGGGCTTCTGGCCGCCTTCCAAGCAGGACCCCTGGCCCCCCAGGAGCGGAGCTGGCTTCTCAGAAGGTGCTGCTTGGCCCAAGGCAGACTTCCCCGTCCTCCCCCTGGCTCAGCCCCCAGCGAGGCCCTCTCAGCCCACCCAGGCTCCACCTGGAGCAAGAGCCGCTTCTGCCCTGGCCCTCGTCCCTGCTGCAGAGCCAGCTCTGTCTGACCCTGGCAGGGGCCCCAGGTGAAGGCCTTTCCAAGCCCCTGTACTGCTTGGAAGAGAATTTGTAGATTCTCTTTGACCTAAAAGTAATGAAATTAATTTGCAAAATTCATTGAGCTGAAAGGCAGCAAGCCCAACCGCCTGCTGTAATTGAACCCAGAACTTGTAAACATTTAAAACAGATCTTTGCTGTTCTCCAAGCCCCGGGTCAGGCTCTTCTCACTGCTCAGGCAGCCCCAGCAGCTGGCCTGAGCCCCATCTTTAAATCTGGGAGCAGGTTCTGGAAGGGTGGGCTTCGTGAGCTGGGACGGGCTGTGTTCCCAGGCCTTCCCCACTAGGGAGGCGCTTAGGGTCAGCACATCCGGGAGGTCACAAGGAGGTATAGTTAGGAGAGAACCGGGATCCCAAGTTGAAGAGCAGAGAGTAGCGCGGTTTACTCAGTCCTTTCTTCCGGGTGGCACCTGGCGCTGAAGATGAGGTGGCGACACTGGGCCCCTGGGCTTGAGACAGGGTCCTCCACAGGCAGGCATGCCAGGGAAGGGCCCTCTCACCCCTGACCCGAGTCCACCTCTCCTCGCAGCTTCCACTTCCGGACGGAGGGAGGCGCCGTGAAAGGAAACCCAGAGGTTGCCTTCCCAGCCTCGGCTGCTGAGACCAAACCTTCCTTGGCCCCTGCGTCCCCTCCGGCGCCGCCCGTCACCGCGGCCACAGCTGCCTCTCTCGAGGGGCCCACTCCCAGCCTGGCCGCCGTGCCCTCCACCCCCACCCTGCTCGCCTGGAAGCAGCTGGCTTCCACCATACCCCAGATGCCTCAGATTCCAGCGTCCGTGCCTCACCTGCCCACTTCGCCCTTGGCAACGACTTCTCTAGAGAACGCCAAGCCCCAGGTCAAACCCGGATTCCTCCAGTTCCAGGAGAAGTGAGTTCCTCGATGAGCCGGGAGTCCTGTGTCCACTCCGTGTGTCTCGGGCGTAGGTGCTAGCGGGGTTGGATGAGAAGGCGCTGCTCCTCGCCCTGCAGGAGCCCAGGCGTCCCCAGCCCCTTGGGGACATGGCCACAGGGCGGTGTCCTTCTAGCCAAAGCTGCTGCTGCTCAGACCTCACTGCCTGTTCCTGGGGCCAGCGGTCGGGGTGGGGGAGATGGTGGAGGCAGCGACCACAGTTCCAGAGCCACCGGTGGCGACGCTGCGAGGACCGGCTGGGGTGGGCTGGGAGGGGTGGTCCTCTCCCAGGAAGGAGGGCGGTGTCTCCCTCCGGGCCTCCTTGGTGGCCTCTGTGGCTTACGCCTCCGGCTGCGTCTCTGCAGGGGAAGCCGAGTCAGGGTGGGGATGAAGGGCCTAGAGCCTCCTCCAGGCCCCCCCCGCCTGCACAGTGGCCCGAACGCTCAGGGGGCAGGAGGGACCTTCCTCACTGGAGGGCGGTGGCTCCTTGCGGCGAGAACGGTGACTCTGTATTGTGATGTCTGCGGCTCCCTGTTCTCAATAAAAGTAATAAATTGGATGTGAACACACACCGCCTGCGTGGCCGCTGTCCTCCCTGTCTGAGCACCTGGGGCTGGGCCCACGGCGTGGAAGGGCACCTACTCGCTCTGGCCCTGCCCAGCTTCCCTCCCTCGGTCACCTCCTCAGCCCTCTTGGCGTCCTGGCCTCGGTTGGAGTTCCCACCCCAGGTCTGATGTGGATGCGGCGGGCCGCCGTGCTGTCAACCAGGGCAGAAAGGGCAGAAGCCGGGGCTCGGCACACTCCGGTCCTGCCTGCGGCTGGGAGGCAGGGTCTGGGGCAGGGCTGCCGTGTAGGCAGGCCAGGCACAGGGTCTTGCCCAGCACCCTCTCCGCCCTCACTGGCCCCAGCACTGAAGCTGGCCTGTGAGGTTCTCTGTGGGGGTGGCAGCCCGAGCTGGCCCGGGCAGCCTCAGCCACTGAGCCTCAGCAGGACCTGACGCCAGGCACAGGTTCCCACTGGCCAAGGCCGCGTGGCAGCAAAGCTTCCTGGTAGGGCTGCCCACCCGTCTGCACCCTGTCAGTCAGCCGCAGCCAGGGCAGTGCCCGCGCCACGTCAGCCAGGGTTTTGCTGGCGTCCCGCCAGGGCTGGCAACTCTGTCCCTCGCTTTCATATCCAAGAAGTGATTGCAGCCATCCTCATCCGTAATCCTGAGGTGTGGCCGTGGAGATTACGTGTCCCAGCATGCAGCGCTCCGGGCAGCCTGCACACCGCGATCCCTTCTGCGCCAGCAGAGCTCCAAAGGGAGGGCAAGGTGGCATGCTGGGATCTGTAGTCTCCTTTGGCAGAATGGCCCTGTTGAGCAGAGGGGCAGTTCAAGGGCTCTTCCTCTTGAGGGCCCTGTGGGAGACTGGGGAGCGGAACTTCAATGTCAGGACATCGGCGGGGAGGGCACCGGGAATGCCAATGACCTTGTGGGCCGTGGTTTCATTCCAGCGATCCTTGCCTCGCCACGGACTGCAAGTATGCCAACAAGTTTCACTTCCACTGTCTCTTTGGGAACTGCAAGTACGTGTGCAAAACCTCTGGCAAGGCCGAGTCCCACTGCCTGGACCACATCAACCCCAACAACAACCTGGTGAACGTGCGGGACCAGTTTGCTTACTACTCCCTGCAGTGCCTCTGTCCCAACCAGGTCAGCAAGGCGGGCGGGCGCGGGGGCCTGGGGTGGGGGCAGGAGGCGCAGGCCCGGTCTGACTCCCCTCAGTGGAGACGCCAGTTCTCACACCCTTTCGTAACTGGCCTCCTCCGGACTCGGAAAGGACGCTGTCTGCCCCGGGTGCCCGGAGACCCCTGGGCAGGCATGCGGCATGGTGAGGTCTGTCATTTCATCCTGACCCTCAGTGACAACTCTGCTGGGCAGCCACTGTGCCCTTGGCACCATTATGCGCATCCTAGAACAGCTATGTTCTCGTTCTCTAGAGACCTGGAGTTTCTGAAATAAGCCCATTGGACAGATAAAGAGATTGAGCTGTCTGTGCCCCAGACAGGCATGGCAGGTCAGATTCATTATAAAGGCCTACGCCTAAGATTTATAGGCCCTGCATGACAGCACGTGGAGGAGTCTGAGCCTCGATCCAGAGAGGAATACCAGGATAGATTAGTGATGTCTGCCTAGGTCTGGGCACACAGAGAACAATGCTGGGATAGATGAGTGGTGTCTGTCCAGGTCTGGACACGCAGAGAAGAGTACTGGGATGCATTAGTGATGTCTGCTCTGGGTGTGGGTTTAGAGAGAGAGGAGCGATAATCAAGTAGGATGGCTTCGTCAAATGACAGAAGGGACTTACTGGTTTTTAACGTGTAAAAGATCCTTACACAGTTTGCTGATTCTGAGTGTGGAAGGACACACGAATACACAGGACTGGCCAGAACCCAGAGGCCTGGGGCAGGTGGGAGCTTATAGCAGTCACCTGCCTGGTCCTCACCCTCCTGTTCCTCCATGCAGCACTGTGAGTTCCGGATGCGTGGGCACTACCACTGTCTCCGGACTGGCTGCTACTTCGTGACCAATATCACCACCAAGCTGCCATGGCACATAAAGAAGCACGAGAAAGCAGAGCGGCGGGCAGCCAACGGGTTCAAATACTTCACCAAGCGTGAGGAGTGCGGCAGGCTAGGTACCGCAGGCCCAGGGGCTGGGGGCGGGAAACGGCCGCTGTGGGCAGGGCTGTGGCTCCGGCCCTGGAGGACTGGGGACCACTTGTCACTGTGCATCAGCCTCCGTGGGTTTTCTTTTAAATGGTACGGATATCACAGGCCGGGCATTGCCATACTGGGAAAAGAGTCAAAGCCCCAAGAGCCTGGGAAAAGGGTTGAGGGTGACTGAGAGCGCCCCAGGACCCTCAGGGAAAGTGCCTGGAATCTCATCTCTGGCCTCCAGGCCTGGTTCTTTTTTTCAAGAGGGCCTTGAAGATTAGTCTTCAGAATCCCTGAAGTTCTCTGCCCTGGCATGTCTTTCTATGGTTTGAACTCCTAGGGTTTTAATCCAGAATGGACCGTGGGGTACATTCGTTTGTTCATTCACTCGCTTAGCAGACGCTGTATTTTTCAAATTATTTTTTATTGGACAGGCTGGGTCTTCTTGCTGGGAGCAGGCTTTCTCCAGGGGCAGCATGCAGGGGAAGACTCTCTAGCTGAGCTCCACGGGCTTTTCTCAATGCAGTGGCTTCCCTTGTTGCTGAGCACAGGCTCTAGGCGTGCAGGCTGAGAAGCTGCAGCTCTCAGGCATATTTGCTCCATGCCATGTGGGATCTTAGTTCCTCGACCAGGGACTGAGCCCACATCCCCTGCATTGGCAGGTGGATTCTTAACCACTGGGCCACCAGGGAAGACCCTGAGCAGACGTGTATTGAGGAACAACCCTGGAGCAGGCTCTGTGCTGCTGCAGGAGGTGGCGGGTGGGCACGAGTGGGAGCTCAGGTCTTTTTCTGGGCATCCCTTGTGGCCGGCACTGTGCTTGGTGATGGGGATCTGGAGGGACAAGCAGGTACTTTGTGGGTTCATCCCAGAGCGTCTATAACCTGGGGTGACCTGGGGAAAGAGGTGGCCACAGGGCAAGGAAGGGACCTTGAGCTCAGGGACAGGTGCCTCAGAGTCAGAGCTGAGCCCTTGGCCAGGAAACTGCCCCCAGCCCTGCAACAAGGAAGGCTCACTGACTCCACCCCCAGGGATGCTGTGGGTAGGGGCGCCGCACAGAGCCCATCCTCCTGCCTCGGGATGGAGCCCTGCGTTCATGTGCAGATGTGGGGCAGGAGTCTGCCCAGGAAGAGGCCGGAAACTGGAAGGCCGGTGGGAGCCAGGCAGTCTGGGTGCCGACACCTGGGCTCAGGTGACCCAGGTGGCCATGGCCACAGGCTCCAGGGGGTACAGCTGGGGGTCATTGCCTGCAGCCAGCGGGCCATCGCCTAGGGGAAGGGTGAGAGATTCAAAGTCAACTGCCAGAAAAGAAAGGAAACAAACCTTTCCTCCAAGTATTAGTTCAAAAGTAATTCAGGGCCTGAAAGAGGGCCGGTTATCAGGGCGACAGATGTCAACACTCGGCGGCCCGTGCCGGTCCTGGGCTCAGATGTCGGGGATCCTGCCGTGGCCATTATTGACTCAGTTTGGGTGTTTGGGGCGGGAGCTGGGGCCGAAACAAAGCTGGGGGATGATATCAGACACCTGGCCAGCTCAAGTGCTATGGTAACGGACAGGCCTTCACCTGCCTTCTGCTGATACCGTTTCACTCTGGCCGTTCTATTTGTTCTCAGCCCAGAGCAAAGCCCAAGTGCGTGGGGCAGGGGAGGGGGCCGGCCAGCCTGCAGCCACCTCCACATGGTGGGAGGGGGCAGCCCCTGGGCTCCCCAGGGGAGATGTGGGGACAGGTGGCGTGCTGAGAGGTGGCTGATTGAATGGACAGGTCACCAGGGTGCCCACGGACCCTTACAGTGCGTGGGGCAGGGGAGGGGGCCAGCCTGCCATCATCCCGTGTGTCCATACTAGCCTGCGGGGGAGCCCCAGGGTCTGGACAGCCAGGGGGCCTAGGACTTTCTGGGCAGGGGGAGATGCCACCGCAAGGCAAGTGGCCTTTCCCCAGGTGCCATCTGCCTAGTTGGCCACGTATGCCCAGGACAGTGCCCCCCATGCAGCGGGTGCCATGAGCGCCGGCCGGCCGGCGGGGGCAGCTCACGGCCAAGGGGGCCTGTGTCCACAGGCTGCAAGTACAACCAGGTGAACAGCCACTTCCACTGCATCCGGGAGGGCTGCCAGTTCTCCTTCCTCCTCAAGCACCAGATGACCTCGCACGCCCGGAAGCACATGCGGAGGATGCTGGGGAAGAACTTTGACCGCGTGCCCTCCTCCCAGGTGAGCCCCTCCCCGGCCAGGGGCCCAGGGGGCATCGCGCACGTTGTGTCCCTCGCTGGCTTCCGGGTGGTGGGCCAGGCCGCCCGAAGTGACAGCGCGTCCCTCGTGGGCAGCCCAGCTCCCAGCCCAGCTTCCTCCGGGCCCCTCCCTTCCTCCCAGGGCCCCCCGAGCTTGATGGACACCGAGACGGACGAGTACATGGATTACACCGGCTGCAGCCCGGGCGCCGTGTCTTCCGAGTCTTCCACCATGGACCGGAGCTGCTCCAGCACCCCCGTGGGCAACGAGAGCACGGCCGCAGGTGAGCGGGAGGCCAGGGAGGGACAGCAGGGGCCTGGGAGCGCCCGGCCTGGGACCGGCCCCTCCTCCCAAGTCCCGGCAGTGCTGGGTCCAGCTCATGGCCAGGTGGCCTCAAGGGGGGACGGCTAGTGCGTGGCAGAGCCGGCTGGTCTGCGGGACGCGGTCCCGCCTGCTGCTGCCCTGCCCGCTCCTAGCACTCTGCCCTGGGCTTATGCTTCCAGGAGAGGACCGGGGCTTGAGCTGAGAGCTACAGCCAGAGGGGAAGGTGGGCCCCGCCCAGCCCCGGCCCCTCCTCTAGCTCCTCTGCCATTGTCCCCAGCAGGGTCCCTGGGCCCCAGAGTGGGGTCCTCCCCGTGGGCCCTCCCCAGCCCTCCGTGACCTCCCCCGCACCGCCGCCCCTCCCAGCCTCTCTCCTCTGCGCCCCCTCCCCTCTCTTCTTCATGGCCTCTGTCTGCTCCTCATCTGTCCACGGATTTTCATATCATACTTGCTTCCACCATCAGGTGTCTCATTTTGGTTCTTTTTTGTTTGTTTGTTCTTTGTTTTCTCTCTCTTTTTTTTTTTTTTTTCTGCTTTTCTCCACCCTCTCCAGGCTGCCCGGCTCCTCCTCCTCCTCTTCCTCCTCCTGCTGCCGCTGGTGACGAGGCTGCCCGCGTGGCTCTGCAGCCCCCACTGACCCCATCCTTCTCTCCGGCCGCGCTCCGGGCGCCCCTCTCCTCCCTCCCATGCCTCTTTTCTCCACCCTGTCTCTCATACTCTCTGCTCAGTACCGCTCTCGGGGCCAGCCGGGGCCTGGCCCACCCCGTCAACAGCCCGCCCAGCTTCCCGCCCGTCACTGCCACTCCAACTCCAGTAAAAAGTGACGCCCCCCTAGTTCAGGACGCTGCAGGTAACTCACACACCTTCTCCACCGCTGTCTATCACCCTGGCCAAGGCCCGAGGCCCGAGGCCAGGATCTGGCCCTTGTCTGTGATCGGCCAGGCCCAGGACAGGGTCACCCTGCTCCCCTCACCACCCAGGACCCCCACGACCAGACAGCCTGGCCCCTGTCCTGAGGACAGCTTCTCTTGGCTCCTGCTCAGCACCGAGCAGGCCAGACCATCACCGCCAGGGTTCCCCGGGGTTCACCCCATTTCAGCCATGGTCAGAACCCCAAGATAGCCATGCCCACCTCCCCCCGAATTCCTGCAGCAAGGCAGAGCCCAGTCCCTGTGCTCTGGGTAGTTCACCTGGGCCCAGCACCAGGGAAGGACAGAGATGATCTTGGGAAAGGCGTGAGCCCGGGACCCACGCTGGCTTGGAGGGCGGCCCCCACCCCCGGAGCCACACAGGAATCAGCCCAGGCCCTGGGGAAGTGCTTCATGGCAGAGGTGGCTCCCAGCTGCCCTGTACCTGCTGCCCGGCAGGCATGGAACCTGCCCTCCCCTGCCCTTTGGTGCAGTCACCACCCCAGCTCCGCCTCTGCCTCCATTTGTTCTTCCCCAGGGGGTGGGCAGAGAGGAGGGGGATCCCCCTCTTGGAGTTCAGCCCTGTTCTGTCGCTGGCCAGCCAGCGCCCTGTGACCTCTGACCCAGAGCAGCCACTCCCCACCCCCTGGAGCCCCAGGCCCATACCTCCCTTGCCCGGGCCAGGTACCCCAGTCCGCCACAGTCCTTGTTTCTCTCCACCTGCTGAGGGGCGGGTGGGGGGCTGGGTCTCTTCCCCAGGCGTGTGGTGCTGCAGCCTGGTCCCAGGGGTGGGCATTCTAGGCAGGTTCAGGGAGGGCTGCGTGGGTCAGTGTGGGGGGAGCCTGGAGGGTGCCCACCGAGAACACTGCAGACAGAGGTGGGGCAGGCCTGGGGTGTGCAGCAGGGAGCGCTCAGACGGCCCACCTGTCCCCAGCTGCCTGTGCAGAAGGTGGTGACAGATGCACGCGCGCATGGTGGCTGGGCGGGCAGCGGGGCATCCTGAGCCCCGTGAAGTGGCTGGGACCAGGCAGGAGGGCACAGGCATGGCCTGTCTGCGAGCCAAGCCCCTGCTCCAGTCCCGGCTGCTCTCCCAGCCCGCTGCAGGCAGAAAACCCCAAGGCTTTAAAGAACCCTCTTTGACCAAGATGTTTCCACTGTAGGGAAAGGAGTTACAGCTCTAAACAGCCCCAGGGCGCTCGGCATCCCTGGCTAACAGGCTGGTCCCAGGCGCAGACGGGCAGGCAGCCGGGGAAACTGGTTAGCGGGCGGGAGAAGGAGCCGGCCTGTCCCTCATTAGAGGCGGCGTGTGATGGCGTCCTGGCACCCGTCCAACACGGGTAATTACACTGCCGACCTAGATTCCCCCTTCAGATTCAATCAGCGGGAGGACGCGTCCTCACTTCCCACCCAAACGGGCCAGGAAGCAGCCACCACAGAAACGCGTGTCCTGCCACCCACCAGGGCGGACGCCTGTGCGGTCAGCCTGCAGACAGGGATGACGAGGAGGAAACCCGGGGCTCCCGGCCGTCCTGGGAGGGTCACGGGAGAAGCCTCCCGCGCCACGGGAGCCCAGGGGTCGTCCCCCGAGAGCAGCCCCCAGGCTGGGATTGGGGGTCTGGTGGGGGTGTCATCCTGGGAACGCTGACCAAGCTGCCCTCCCCAGGGAACACCATCTCCATGCCGACCGCCTCCGGGGCCAAAAAGCGCTTCTGGATCATTGAGGACATGTCTCCCTTCGGCAAGCGGCGCAAGACGGCCTCCTCGCGCAAGATGCTGGACGAGGGCATGATGCTGGAGGGCTTCCGGCGCTTCGACCTCTACGAGGACTGCAAGGACACGACGTGCCAGTTCTCGCTCAAGGTCACCCACTACCACTGCACGCGCGAGAACTGCGGCTACAAGTTCTGCGGGCGCACGCACATGTACAAGCACGCGCAGCACCACGACCGCGTGGACAACCTCGTGCTGGACGACTTCAAGCGCTTCAAGGCCTCGCTCAGCTGCCACTTCGCCGACTGCCCCTTCTCGGGGACCAGCACGCACTTCCACTGCCTGCGCTGCCGCTTCCGCTGCACCGACAGCACGAAGGTCACGCGCACCGCAAGCACCACGGCAAGTGGACACGCGCGCATGGTGGCTGGGCGGGCAGCGGGGCATCCTGAGCCCCGTGAAGTGGCTGGGACCAGGCAGGAGGGCACAGGCATGGCCTGTCTGCGAGCCAAGCCCCTGCTCCAGTCCCGGCTGCTCTCCCAGCCCGCTGCAGGCAGAAAACCCCAAGGCTTTAAAGAACCCTCTTTGACCAAGATGTTTCCACTGTAGGGAAAGGAGTTACAGCTCTAAACAGCCCCAGGGCGCTCGGCATCCCTGGCTAACAGGCTGGTCCCAGGCGCAGACGGGCAGGCAGCCGGGGAAACTGGTTAGCGGGCGGGAGAAGGAGCCGGCCTGTCCCTCATTAGAGGCGGCGTGTGATGGCGTCCTGGCACCCGTCCAACACGGGTAATTACACTGCCGACCTAGATTCCCCCTTCAGCTTCAATTAGCGCGAGGACGCGTCCTCACTTCCCACCCAAACGGGCCAGGAAGCAGCCACCACAGAAACGCGTGTCCTGCCACCCACCAGGGCGGACGCCTGTGCGGTCAGCCTGCAGACAGGGATGACGAGGAGGAAACCCGGGGCTCCCGGCCGTCCTGGGAGGGTCACGGGAGAAGCCTCCCGCGCCACGGGAGCCCAGGGGTCGTCCCCCGAGAGCAGCCCCCAGGCTGGGATTGGGGGTCTGGTGGGGGTGTCATCCTGGGAACGCTGACCAAGCTGCCCTCCCCAGGGAACACCATCTCCATGCCGACCGCCTCCGGGGCCAAAAAGCGCTTCTGGATCATTGAGGACATGTCTCCCTTCGGCAAGCGGCGCAAGACGGCCTCCTCGCGCAAGATGCTGGACGAGGGCATGATGCTGGAGGGCTTCCGGCGCTTCGACCTCTACGAGGACTGCAAGGACACGACGTGCCAGTTCTCGCTCAAGGTCACCCACTACCACTGCACGCGCGAGAACTGCGGCTACAAGTTCTGCGGGCGCACGCACATGTACAAGCACGCGCAGCACCACGACCGCGTGGACAACCTCGTGCTGGACGACTTCAAGCGCTTCAAGGCCTCGCTCAGCTGCCACTTCGCCGACTGCCCCTTCTCGGGGACCAGCACGCACTTCCACTGCCTGCGCTGCCGCTTCCGCTGCACCGACAGCACGAAGGTCACGGCGCACCGCAAGCACCACGGCAAGCAGGACGTGATCAGCGCGGCGGGCTTCTGCCAGTTCAGCTCCAGCGCCGACTGCGCCGTGCCCGACTGCAAGTACAAGCTCAAGTGCTCGCACTTCCACTGCACCTACCCCGGCTGCCGCCACACGGTCGTGGGCATGTCGCAGATGGACTCGCACAAGCGCAAGCACGAGAAGCAGGAGCGCGGCGAGCCGCCCGCCGCCTCCCCCGGCCCCGAGGGCCCCGCGCCCGGCCCGGCGCCCGGCCTGGACGGCGCGCCCCCGCCCGGCGCCGAGCCCGCCGCCGCCGCCCTGCTCTTCCTGCCCGGCCCCGCGCTGGGCCCGGGCGACGCGGGCGACCCCGGCCCGCCCGACGCCCCGGGGCCCCGCGCCGGCCCCGCCGGGCCCGGCCCCGCGGCCGGCGAGTCGTCGCAGGAGGACGACGAGGAGGAGCTGGAGCTGAACGAGGAGGAGGCGGACGACGACGAGGAGGACGACGACGACGAGGACGAGGACGACGACGACGAGGACGAGGACGACGACGAGGACCTGCGCACCGACTCGGAGGAGTCGCTGCCCGAGGCGCCGGCCGGGGCGGCGGGGCCGCGGGCGCGGAGCCCGGAGCTCGCGGCCCTCGGCGCCCCCGCGCCCCCCGGCCCCGCGCCCGCCGCCGCCTCCCCGTAGCCGACGGCCGGCGGCGCGTCGGGGGCCGGGCGCGCCCGGCGCCCTCGGGATCTTGCCGCTCGATTCTGTGGTTGTTATTACTGTTGTTCATTTTGTAAGACACGGTATTTATCTGTAAAGCTTCCCTCGTCCAGAGCTAGGGGTCGGCCGCGCCCCCGTGTCGGGAGGCGCTCCGGCCCGGATGGGCCCGCCGGCCCCGCCGGTGCTTCCGGACCCCGAGTCCGTCTCAGGACAAGGCGGGGGCCTCCCTCTGGTGCTCCGGGGCCGCCCCCGCGCCCGCCCGCGCGGCAGCTCGGCGGCCGGCGGGACAGGACCCTCCTCCGCCGCGGTTCGGGGACTCTTCTTCAGGGAAACAGAAGGTGCTCTTGTCCGGGCTGGGAACCGGGGGCAGGGGGCCCGGCGGGCGGGGCGGGCGCCGACCCCCCCCACCCCCCGCCTCGCCGGCGGGCTTCCTCATTGCTCAGGGCCGGGCCGGGCGCCGGGGGTCGCCGCGACCCCCGCCCCGCACCCCCGGAGGCAGGCCGGCACCTGCGGCACCTGCGGGGCCTCGCCGTGTGCAGCGAAGCCCCTCCCTCTCGGCCCCGAGGGGGGGCGGGGCCGGCGGCGGCCCGCAGGTGACACTACAGGGACCGCGGAGGGAGCCTCCTGGAACTGGCCGAGCTCGGGGCTCCGGGCCCCTCTGCCCGCAGCGCGGGCCTGGCCGGGTGTCCGCCCCGAGGGCTGGGGCCCGGGAAGGGGGCGCCTCGGCTGGCTCGCGGCTTCCGGGCCGGCGCCGTGCTCGGTCTGGGGGAAGGGCTGCTCGTGCTGGGGTGCTGGGCCCGATCGGGGGTCTCCACCACCCAGGTGGTCAGAACAGGAAGGATGCGACTGTTTGGGGCTTTAATCGTCAACATGGAAAAAGAAATTCGAGGAAGTTGTACAGTATTTTTCCTTTAAAGGTTATTATTCTACACAGAACAAAAGAAAAAAGCAGGCGGGAGCCCAGAGCACAGACCGCCTCCGGACCAGCCCTGAGGTTGGAGACCCGAGTGCAATTGCTCACGTGGGGTTTTGTTTAGCGTTTAGTTAGAGGCCTTACCAGGTTGAGGCTGTCTGTCTTTACTCTAGCACTGATGGGAGCTGCGTGATTCCAACTTTAACTTGAATTTTGTAGAGACAAGAAAAAAAGGACTATTATTGTTGATACAAGTTTGTAGTTAATTTAACATTTGAGTTTTTCTCTATTGGTTATGCGTGTGGCTTTATAGGGCTTTTTTTTTTTTTTTTTTTCCAGTTTGTTTTATTATCTTGTTTGGGATACTTCTTTGCTGGTGCAACCCACCCAGATTTGGTTCCCTTTGCAAAATACACCCCCTCTCCATCACCCCTCTTCCCAACGATGAGGTCGCCTAGCCCAGAGCTGGGTCCACCAGGCAGGCACAGGCCTGGCCAATGGCTCTGATGGTGACAGGGACCAAGGGCAGGCTGCCCAAGGTGCCTCCTGCTCACTTTCTCTCCAGGCCAGGCCACTGCACCATCTCAGGTTGGACCCTTGGGACATGGCCACAGGAAAGCTCCAGGTCCTAGAGGTGGGGGCCGGGCTGTCACCCTCAGCCTCCGCCCCCTGGGTGTCCCGGGGGGCCTGACCCCACTGGGGATGGGGAGCCAGGCCATGGTTTCCTTTTTTTTTTTTCCTTCCTTTTTTTTTTTTTTGTCCTCTTGGCTGCCCACAGCCAGAAAGCCAGGACCATCTGAACTGAGAGGGAGCAGGAGGGAGGAGTGGTCAGACGGAGTGTACCTGATTCAACAGGAAACAAGTGGTTTTCTAGAACAGCCCCTACCAGAGCCTCCTGAATTCTGTGGGCACCACGTGCTGCTGCTGAGCATTCGCCCAGACTTTGTGCCCGACCACAGAACCGGGGAGTCTGTGGAAGGAGTTTTGTAAAGGAAAAAAATAAAAAATCTTTTTCAATGTAGCAAAATCAAACAACAAAAAAAGGAAAAAAAAAGAAGATGCCGACAGTGCGAAGTCTAGCCTTTTGTAACCTTCATATTGCACACTAGGACTATAAGCCATTGCTAGCTCATTCTGAATTTTAATGTGTAATTTTTGTTTTATTTTCTTTCTGTGGGGAAAACAATGCTTGATCCACCAATGCTCTTTTTAATGTTTTATAACTATGTATGTGTATATATATAAATATAAAATAATATGTATGCACATATGTGTGTATATATCTATATGTATATACATATATAGATATAGAGAGATATATAGAGGTTTTGAGACGAAAATGCAGAACGTGAAAACCGAACTGAACAGCGTGTGCTCTGATTACTTGAATCTGGTCTCCTCGGCACCTGGTTATTAAGAACTGAATATTTTTCCACTTGAATTTAGTGCTTTTTTTTTTTTTTTTTAGAAATTTAAATAAAAAATCAGTTATCTTCCTTTTGAATTCAAAATACACCCCCTCTCCATCACCCCTCTTCCCAACGATGAGGTCGCCTAGCCCAGAGCTGGGTCCACCAGGCAGGCACAGGCCTGGCCAATGGCTCTGATGGTGACAGGGACCAAGGGCAGGCTGCCCAAGGTGCCTCCTGCTCACTTTCTCTCCAGGCCAGGCCACTGCACCATCTCAGGTTGGACCCTTGGGACATGGCCACAGGAAAGCTCCAGGTCCTAGAGGTGGGGGCCGGGCTGTCACCCTCAGCCTCCGCCCCCTGGGTGTCCCGGGGGGCCTGACCCCACTGGGGATGGGGAGCCAGGCCATGGTTTCCTTTTTTTTTTTTCCTTCCTTTTTTTTTTTTTGTCCTCTTGGCTGCCCACAGCCAGAAAGCCAGGACCATCTGAACTGAGAGGGAGCAGGAGGGAGGAGTGGTCAGACGGAGTGTACCTGATTCAACAGGAAACAAGTGGTTTTCTAGAACAGCCCCTACCAGAGCCTCCTGAATTCTGTGGGCACCACGTGCTGCTGCTGAGCATTCGCCCAGACTTTGTGCCCGACCACAGAACCGGGGAGTCTGTGGAAGGAGTTTTGTAAAGGAAAAAAATAAAAAATCTTTTTCAATGTAGCAAAATCAAACAAAAAAAAAAAGGAAAAAAAAAGAAGATGCCGACAGTGCGAAGTCTAGCCTTTTGTAACCTTCATATTGCACACTAGGACTATAAGCCATTGCTAGCTCATTCTGAATTTTAATGTGTAATTTTTGTTTTATTTTCTTTCTGTGGGGAAAACAATGCTTGATCCACCAATGCTCTTTTTAATGTTTTATAACTATGTATGTGTATATATATAAATATAAAATAATATGTATGCACATATGTGTGTATATATCTATATGTATATACATATATAGATATAGAGAGATATATAGAGGTTTTGAGACGAAAATGCAGAACGTGAAAACCGAACTGAACAGCGTGTGCTCTGATTACTTGAATCTGGTCTCCTCGGCACCTGGTTATTAAGAACTGAATATTTTTCCACTTGAATTTAGTGCTATTAGAAATTTAATATATGTGTTTTATTTATTTGATTTTTTTTTTTGCATGACTGATGCAAGGTTTGACATTTTCACTCAATAAAAACTGGAAAAAAAATCCATCAAGTTATCTTCCTTTTTGAAATCAGCCCCAAGCGGCTGGCAGCGACCCAGCTGTGCGGAGTGGCACAGCCTCCACGGCCACCTAGGCTCCGTGCTCCAAGGCAGGGAGGGGAGGACGGTGTCCGTCACCCTTCAGCCCTGGCATAAGGGGGCAGTCCAGTTTCACCCCTGGGACACGGCCAAGTGCTCCCGGGTGGCGGGGACCAGAAGTGGCGGGGCTGGGGCCCTGCCCACCTGAAGGCCCCAGGGAGGCTCAGGCGCCACCTGGCACGGACGCCTTCCAGCCTCCAGCACGGCCCCAGAGGCTCTGGGCCCCCAACCCTGGCCGGCCCTCTCCCCACGCAGCCAGGACTGCTGGGCAGGCGCTTGGCAGGGGCATCCCTCTGCTCCTTCCTCCTTCCTGCAGGGACCTGCCCAGGCTGGGAACGGCGCGTCCCCGGATCAATCCGGATGCTGGCTCGGCTCCTGCCTTGAGCACGCGGGGGCAGAGCCGGAGGGGGCCGATGCCTGGGTCCGTGGCCACCAGCCCCGCCGGTGGCCCCGTGGCTGGGGTCCCTCAGAAGGCTGGGCGCAAGCACTCCAGCCAGGCCCAGCCCAGCATGCAGGCCTCCCCTCTCCTCTGCCCTGACACTCCTAGGCGGTGCCCGCTTCTCAGCCGTCTGTGCCATCTCGCCAGCCTTGCCCTGAGCTCACCTCCTTCCGGGTGGCCAGGTGTTCGGGGCCTGGGGGAGGAGACAGGGCGTGCGCAGGGCCCTGGTGCTCCTCCGCCTCGAAAGGCGGAGCATCTCACCGGGTGTCCCAGCCTTGCAGGGGCACACCCGTGTCCTAGCGAGGGACAGAGAGGCTGGGAAGGTACGGTCCCATCAGCGCCTCACCCAGGGGTCACCGCCCTGCCCAGGACCACAGCGGGAGCGGGCGCGGGGTCTGCTCTGCTCAACACGGCCCTGTCCACCGCGAGAGCCTCCTCTCTAACCCGGCCCCAGCACAGAGGGCCCTTCCCTTTCTTCTTTCCTCCTGGAACGCAGCCCACAGGCTATTTACATAAATGTGTTTGTAACAGACGCGAAAATATATACTTTTTTCTGTCTTATTAAAATGTTCAAGTTGGAACTCGCCTCTTGTTTGTGGATATCTCGATTCTGTTAAATAAAACAGTGACTAATTTATGGGATAAAACACAAGTTCAACAAATTAAAACCATTATTGGAGCTTCACGGGCCTTGGTGGGCTGAGCAGCCTTCCCGCGGGGGCCTGAGGGAAGGCAGGGCGCCAGGCTGGAACCTCAGCCCTCAGTCGGGTGGGTGGGTAGGCGGGTGGGTACTGTGACCGCAGGCTCCCTCGGGGCACTGCCGCAGAGGCAGGCCCACAGAGGCTCCAACTCCAGGTGCCGCTTGAGGGCGGAAGGACAGGGACTCAGGGCAGGCCCCCCAGAACCGCCCCTCCCCAGCTGGACCTCAGCAGACCCATGCGTGGTAAAGAGGAGGCTCAGACTTGCTGAGAGCAGGACCAGCTTCTAAGCTTGACTCAGGATCAGCTGCCCCAGGGAAGGGAGCGCCGGGTCCCAGGCAGCCCTCAGGAGAGCCTCGAGACGGGGGCCCAGGTGGGAGGGGCCCGCAGCGGGAGCGGCGCCCACCCCAGGGTGCAGCGTGGGCCCGGCCCGTGCGCTCCCCGTGGCTTGCTGGACTCGGCAGGACTTGCTGGAAACCGTGTTTTCATTCAGGGGTTTAATTAGCAGTGGTGATGTGATGTTCCAACACCTAAACTGGGGCAAATTCAAGAGTTTTGTAATCTTTTGGAAAGCGCCAGAACCAGCTGCACAGGCTCATGCTGAGCTCGGTGGCCTGCCCGCCTCCCACAGGCCAGGCCCAGCTTGGTGCTACCAGCAGCTGAACCAGCCATGGGCGCTGGGCCTCGGCGTCCACAGGCAGCCTGGCCCCAGCTCATCTAGAACCACAGCAACAGGGCAGCCCCTCTGGCCAGCACGTCCAGTCACCCCGGGCAAAGACAGCCTGTTGTTCAGTTCGCCTTTCTGGAGGCGGCTTTGGCCCCACAGGGAGCCTTGACCCAGGGCCAGGACATGGAGTAGTGAAATGTTGCTGCCTCCAGGAAGGCCTCCAGGATTCTAGGGAATGAACAGGGGCCAGGCCTGTGCAACTCCGCTGGAGAAGCCGCCCCACCTTTGGGGGAGCACAGGCTATTACTTTTTCAAAATTTTTTTGTCTTATTAAAATGTTCAAGTTGGAACCCCTCTTGTTTGTGGATATCTCGATTCTGTTAAATAAAACAGTGACTAATTTATGGGATAAAACACAAGTTCAACAAATTAAAACCATTATTGGAGCTTCACGGGCCTTGGTGGGCTGAGCAGCCTTCCCGCGGGGGCCTGAGGGAAGGCAGGGCGCCAGGCTGGAACCTCAGCCCTCAGTCGGGTGGGTGGGTAGGCGGGTGGGTACTGTGACCGCAGGCTCCCTCGGGGCACTGCCGCAGAGGCAGGCCCACAGAGGCTCCAACTCCAGGTGCCGCTTGAGGGCGGAAGGACAGGGACTCAGGGCAGGCCCCCCAGAACCGCCCCTCCCCAGCTGGACCTCAGCAGACCCATGCGTGGTAAAGAGGAGGCTCAGACTTGCTGAGAGCAGGACCAGCTTCTAAGCTTGACTCAGGATCAGCTGCCCCAGGGAAGGGAGCGCCGGGTCCCAGGCAGCCCTCAGGAGAGCCTCGAGACGGGGGCCCAGGTGGGAGGGGCCCGCAGCGGGAGCGGCGCCCACCCCAGGGTGCAGCGTGGGCCCGGCCCGTGCGCTCCCCGTGGCTTGCTGGACTCGGCAGGACTTGCTGGAAACCGTGTTTTCATTCAGGGGTTTAATTAGCAGTGGTGATGTGATGTTCCAACACCTAAACTGGGGCAAATTCAAGAGTTTTGTAATCTTTTGGAAAGCGCCAGAACCAGCTGCACAGGCTCATGCTGAGCTCGGTGGCCTGCCCGCCTCCCACAGGCCAGGCCCAGCTTGGTGCTACCAGCAGCTGAACCAGCCATGGGCGCTGGGCCTAGGCGTTCACAGGCAGCCTGGCCCCAGCTCATCTAGAACCACAGCAACAGGGCAGCCCCTCTGGCCAGCACGTCCAGTCACCCCGGGCAAAGACAGCCTGTTGTTCAGTTCGCCTTTCTGGAGGCGGCTTTGGCCCCACAGGGAGCCTTGACCCAGGGCCAGGACATGGAGTAGTGAAATGTTGCTGCCTCCAGGAAGGCCTCCAGGATTCTAGGGAATGAACAGGGGCCAGGCCTGTGCAACTCCCGCTGGGAGAAGCCGCCCCACCTTTGGGGGAGCAAAGTGGGTAGATAGGATGTGTCCCCCCGGGGCACACAGTCAGAGTAGGCCAGGACCAGCAGCTTCTTGTCTGTGAACCCCATGCCCACCCCACTTAGGGAAGACCCCAGGGTCTCCAAGTCCAAGGGTGTTTCCCCACAGGGGAGCCCCAAGACCCTCGACCCTGCCCAGAGCACACCACGCCTGGCTGCCACAGGCCAGGTCTACTGGGTGTCCTGGAAACAGCCTTTCGGAGCTGCAGACCCGGACGTGGGAGGCTGGGCACCTGATTCTCCAGGATGCGTTTTAAACAAGGCCCGTGGCTGTAAAGCAGGCCCTCCGGATGTGTCGGCCCAGGAGAGGCTCGGGCAGCCTCCTTAGGAAACGATAATAAAGTCTCATCTCCTCTTCTAGAACAGCATGAGCTTTAAGTGCTTGATGAAAGTAAACTATTAAGGTTTGTTTTCACCATTCAGGGAAAAGCACCCGACGCGGCTGAAGATTTAAACCTCGCTCCAGACGAGAGCAGAGCCCGGGGCGGGGGCGGCTGGGGGAAGGGCGGTGCCACCTCTCCCTGGAGAAGGCGGCCGTCACCCACCAGCCCCTTGGGCGCCCTGGGGGCGTCTCCCCCGGCAGGGGGTGGCCGATCCCAGGATGGGATCCCTGCAGGGTGAAGGAGGAGGGGCCGGAGAAGGCTCCGGGACAGGGAGGGGTCAGCGGGACTGGCTCTATGCCAGGGAGAGCGAGCCGCTGCCCCCTTCAGGTGCCTTCCTGCCTGCCATCGAGGCGACGCCGACCCTCCTCTCGGAGTGCCTCGGCAGAAACCATTTGAAACTAACGGACGAAGAAACACTCACTGAGGATCAGGTGTCAGGCCAGCCTCCGGCCCGCCTGCCCCTCCTCTTCCTTGGGCAGCACCGGGGCCTGGGCTGCGGCAGCGCCGGGCGCGGCGAGGCGGGCAGCGCCGGGCGGTCACCAAGGAGCTGGAGGTTCCAGGTCCTGAGAATCAGCGTCTCAGAGGCCCGGCCGGGTCCCGGGGGAGGCACCTTCTGGAGAAGCCCTCTCCTCCCGACGGGCGTGTAGCCCCATGGACACAAAGGTCTACTTTCAGGGAGACAAGCAAGTCACACAGCACTTAAGAGGTACTTCCTGTTTTTATTAAAACAGAGAGCGACTACCAGCTCACACCTGGGACACCACGTGGAGAGACGGAAGAGGGACTTGTCCTCTCCAGGCCCTCAACGGGGACTGGACTGTGGGAACATCTGACACAGACTTCCACAGTATGAGAAACAGGGCAGTTACCAGCTCAGCGTCCCTCTCCCGTCGCTCAGAAGGCTTCCTTGCCCACCAGGACACCGGTGGCCCGGCCCTCGAGGAAGGAGCCTGCCTGGGTCGGGCAGACGGAGCAGCCACCTTGCCTGTTCGGGGGATGTCACAAAGAGCAGGGGCTACCCAAGGGAGGACCCTGCCCAAGGCAGAGCCCATGAACCCCCAGGGCTGCTGGGGAGGCCTTGGGGGCCAGAGGGCCCTTCCTGCAGCCTTTGAGCACCAGGGTGAGTTCTCTCTTAAAAGACACTTTATAAAAATACTTTGTAATTGAGTTTAATAATCTTCTCCCTTCCAGAAAGGGCCTGACAGGCGCTGCCTGCTGCTCACTTCTGCCCCATTCCAAATATTTTTACCTTATTTGGATGAAATGCATTATTTTTCTAATGAAAGCCTTTTTTTTTCAAAGGGCTGTTTTCCCTCTGTCCAGCAGCTGCCTTTATTAGGCAGCACTCACGCCGTTTTGGGGAGGGGTTTTTCTTCCTCCCTGAAATCACGCCAGATTCCCTGTCCTCAAAAGCTGAAATCATCGCTCAAGACCCACAGGGCAAGGGTTCCCCAGGCCCAGGTTTCCATCCCTCTCTCCCGCAGTGAGGCCAGGGACCCGCGAGACCCCTGACCCCCAGGATGGGGAAAATGCACCCTGCAATGCCCTGTGGCCCCCACAACAGCACCTCTGACTGCGTCTCCCTGCCAGGCTGTCTGCCCTCTGACCCCCACCTGCTCTCACTGAGACCTCTACATATTGAGAGGCCATGAGAAATGTCTCCAAACAGAGGGGGAGCTCTCAAGATGGCCCACACAGGACCTAGGCTTCCATTCCCCCGGGAGGTTGAGGGGAACCCCGTCTCCAAGGACCGAGTCGCCAGCCCTCTCTCTGCTCATCGTCCCAGGTCTGCCTGCCTGACTCCCAGATACTGGGCCCCATGTCCAGACAAGCCGGGGAGCCCCAGGGATGGAGAACCCCGGCTCCTTTGGGGGTGGCAAGAAGGAGAGGTGACACGAGGAGGGGGTGCGGGCGGGACACCATGTGAGGTTATGAGCATCAAAGATTCAACCTGGGAGACCAGGGAGAGGGCTGGACACTCAGGGTCAGGGCCAGGGCCCCCACTGGGAGTCAGGAAGGAGTTCGCTGAGGGAGTCCAAAAGTGGCCTGGACAAAGGAAACGTTTTCTGAGACAAAACAGCCCCCCTGCCAAGTCTCTCACCCTCGGCCTGTGGCTTCCTCCCTCCCCCGCAGGAGGGTGGGAGGCCTGCGCTGGGTCAGGAGGCCGGGCCTCCGCGGAGGGTACATACCCGCTGCAGCTCCACCTCCCGGCCTCTGCGCTGGTCTCCAGAGCCCCTGCCTGCACGAAGTCCGGGCAGGACCAGACCCTCAGACGCCCGCACGCTCGGCCACGGCCCTGGGGGCTCCTGGGCAGGAGGTCTCCTGCTGTTTCCCTGGGTTTAGCTAAACGTGGTGTGAAGGTGCAAGGGAGGCAGGGAGGGTGCGAGGGAGTGGAGCCGGGGGAGGAAGAGGGAACAGACACACTCCTGGGAGCACAGGCATCCATTTAAGGAAGGCGAGCTCATCACACTCCACACCAGGCCTATATACAGTAACGCGCGGTCCCTTCTCCTCCCGGAGCTGCACGTCGCCCTGCAGCAGCGGCTCCGGACCCAGGACGACCCCCGACCCCCTCCAACTGTGGGCGAGCGGCGGCGACGCCTGCCTAGGAAGTGGGGGGAACTGGACAAGGGAGGCAGGGGCTGCCCGCCCTCAGGCTGGAGTCCCGAGTCCCCTCCTTGGGGCCCACCTGCGGAGACCTTGGCCGAGATCTGCCCCCGGGCCTGGGGTGCTGTGGGTGGACAGGGAGCCACAGGCAGGAATAATGGCAATTCGTATTTATTACAATTATATACAGTCGGATCTTATATTCGGTAGCCTATACCTGATCACACAAAGAACACGTGTTTGGAGGACAGGGCGGGTGGACAGACAGAAGGGCCCTGAGCCTGGCTCCTGGGTGGGTGGGGCCACATCTCGCCAGGCGGTAGCGGAGCCCCGAGGCGGCAAGCCAGCGGGTGGGAGCAGTGTGCTGTCACGTGGGGCGCGCGGCTGGGCTGGGGCTGCGACGGGCACACAGGGCGGCGGTGGCGTCCCCGCAGGGTCTGACCCGGGGGCCCGGGGAGACCCCCGCCCAGAGGGGAGCGCAGGGCCGTCACTTTTGGAATCACGACAGTGTGGGCCACCAGTGAGAAGCCATGAGGGGGCTGAGGCAGAGGGAGGGGCCGGCAGATGCCAGGTCCCCAGGCTCCTCCTCCACGAGGGTCAGGAGTCAGGTAATGAACTACCTCTTGTCATGCACGGTGTTAGGCTGCCTAAGACACTCAGCAGGTGCCCCTGGACGGGATGTCTGTCTGGGAGGGGGCTGGGAGGGCTTGAGCCCAGAGAGTTCGGAGCCCTCGTCCTGACAGGAGATCGAGGTCAGAGGCCCGTCTGTCGGGGAGGGCTGGATGGCCAGGCTCGGGGCTCACGTTGCCGGAGCCACGCCCCACCCTGGCCACGCCCCCACCAGACCACGCCCGCCGCCGCCTAGTCCCGCTCACTCTCATTGCTGGCGCCCTCCGGCCGCCGGAGCTTCTCCACCTGCTCATTGATCTGCCCGTCCCCACCCCGGCGGTCCTCCCTCTGCACCCCTAGGCAGTCCTCCTCGTCCACGCGGCTCACGTCCTCGTCCTCCTCGTCCTCCTCGTCCTCCCTCTTCTCCTCTTCGCCCTGCACCTCCATCCTCACCTGGCCCTTGACATCCACCACCCCATCGCCCTCCTCCTGGGGGCCCAGCAGGTGGTACGTGGCCGTGGAGCCCTCGGGGCTGTGGCCCTCCTTCACGGGCGAGGACGACGTGGACTCGTTGCTGACGGGCGAGATGTCACTGCTGCTGTGGTGGTTCACGGCCGCGGGGCTGGAGGGCGAGGGCGACTTGACCGGGATCTGCCACGAGGGGATCTTCGGGGCCGATGGGGAGGGCGGGAACTGCCTCCTGGTAGAGGAGGGAGAGGGGGCCGAGGGTCAGCCTCCGCCGAGCCACCCCTCCCGCCCCGAGCGCTGGCGGAAGGCGAGCAGGGCCAGCACGCGGGACAGGACCGGCTCTGCTGCCTTCCCCCGCCCTCCCGAACAGGGTCTCTCTTGCCCACTGGAGGCCAGAGCAGCTGAGCCGGACGCCAGAGGTGCCAGCCCTGCCCCCAGAGGCTGGTGTCCCACTCAGGGTGCGGCCTGGGGCCCTCTGCCCAGGGCCAGGCCCACCTGCCCTGGCAGCTGCCTGGCAGTCCAGCCTGGGGAGCCTGCCACACCAGGAGCTGGTCCGCCCGGGTCCTCACAAGTGTCCCGGCTCCTGTCCCGGGAGGGGCAGCAAGTGAGGGCGGGGTCCGACGCTTGGGAACCCAAGGCCTCTAACTTGGCCCGGGTTAGGCTGCCTAAGACACTCAGCGGGGGACGGGATGTCTGTCTGGGAGGGGGCTGGGAGGGCTTGAGCCCAGAGAGTTCGGAGCCCTCGTCCTGACAGGAGATCGAGGTCAGAGGCCCGTCTGTCGGGGAGGGCTGGATGGCCAGGCTCGGGGCTCACGTTGCCGGAGCCACGCCCCACCCTGGCCACGCCCCCACCAGACCACGCCCGCCGCCGCCTAGTCCCGCTCACTCTCATTGCTGGCGCCCTCCGGCCGCCGGAGCTTCTCCACCTGCTCATTGATCTGCCCGTCCCCACCCCGGCGGTCCTCCCTCTGCACCCCTAGGCAGTCCTCCTCGTCCACGCGGCTCACGTCCTCGTCCTCCTCGTCCTCCTCGTCCTCCCTCTTCTCCTCTTCGCCCTGCACCTCCATCCTCACCTGGCCCTTGACATCCACCACCCCATCGCCCTCCTCCTGGGGGCCCAGCAGGTGGTACGTGGCCGTGGAGCCCTCGGGGCTGTGGCCCTCCTTCACGGGCGAGGACGACGTGGACTCGTTGCTGACGGGCGAGATGTCACTGCTGCTGTGGTGGTTCACGGCCGCGGGGCTGGAGGGCGAGGGCGACTTGACCGGGATCTGCCACGAGGGGATCTTCGGGGCCGATGGGGAGGGCGGGAACTGCCTCCTGGTAGAGGAGGGAGAGGGGGCCGAGGGTCAGCCTCCGCCGAGCCACCCCTCCCGCCCCGAGCGCTGGCGGAAGGCGAGCAGGGCCAGCACGCGGGACAGGACCGGCTCTGCTGCCTTCCCCCGCCCTCCCCCGGAACGGCTCTCTCTTGCCCACTGGAGGCCAGAGCAGCTGAGCCGGACGCCAGAGGTGCCAGCCCTGCCCCCAGAGGCTGGTGTCCCACTCAGGGTGCGGCCTGGGGCCCTCTGCCCAGGGCCAGGCCCACCTGCCCTGGCAGCTGCCTGGCAGTCCAGCCTGGGGAGCCTGCCACACCAGGAGCTGGTCCGCCCGGGTCCTCACAAGTGTCCCGGCTCCTGTCCCGGGAGGGGCAGCAAGTGAGGGCGGGGTCCGACGCTTGGGAACCCAAGACCCCTGGGCCTCCTCTCTAACTTGGCCCGGGCTAAGGTGGAGGATGGCAGAGCCCGGCCCAGCTCAGGTCAGAGACATCAGAACCAGAAGGGGAATGGTGGGGACCTGGCGCTTTTCTAGAAACCTTCTGAGCTCAACGCGGGACAAAAGAGCCAGCTCTCCCTCCTACCCTGTGTCCCTGCCTGGGGCCCCGGGAAGTCAGGTCCGCCTGGCAATGGCTTGGAAATCAAGCTCAAGGGCAGGTGGGACCACCCTGGCCTGGGCCAAGAGGACGAAGGCCTGCTGCCTCCTGGGCTGCCCACCAGCTCTGGTCCCGGACAGCCCTTCCCCTCAGACCTCACTGCACGGAGCCCAGAGCTGGGGCCTCCCCGACGGGGGGCCAGCTGGCACCCCACGCTTGGCCATGCCTCTCTTAAGGCCACACTCTTGTCCCCACAGAAAGCCTGGACGTGAGTGACTGGGAGAAGTGAGTCCTCCGGCTGGGACCACAAGACTCCGCCAGTCCCCCACCCTTGACCTGGAGTGAGGAACCGCCTCACTCAGCCCGTGACCAGCCCCGGGGAGCCCTGCAGGTGGGGAGGCCAGCTGTCCCAGGGGCCCAGGACACGGGACTTTGAGCTTTAAAACCAGGCGGGCCCCGGCAAGCCCAGACAAGCTGGTCACCCTCCTCAGGGCTGCACCGGCGCTGTCCCTGTCGGGGGCCACAGCAAGGCCGCAGGAGCTGGGGGCGGGGAGCGGGCACTGCGGGCACCTCCGCCCTTCCAACTCAGCGGGAACAGAGACCCCTGGCCTGGCCCTCAGGGGACCAGAGGGGACTTCCTCTGGGACCACACAGTCACTGGGAGGTCCAGCCGGGGCTCAGGACAGAGGGGGAGGTGATGCTCTCCTCTGCTCGAGGTCCTGCTCTGGCTCCAGCTGCCCTGGACAAGAGCCAGATGGGGCCGGGGAGCTGCCTGTATCTCAGAACTGCTGTGGGCTCTTCAGACTGTCACCCCAAAGCAGGGAGGGAGCCTGTCACCCCCAGGGCGGGGAGGAGGACTATCATCCCTAGAGCGGCGAGAGACCCATCACCCCCAGAGAAGGGAGGGAGGCTTACTGGGGAGGTAAGGTAGGATCGCTAGATTGCCAAACTCAATGCCTGAATGACGCAGCTCCATCTGGGGTGGGAAACACAGGGCCCCCCCGGGAGATGGGCCCCCGCCACCACCAATGGCAGCAGCTGGACAGGCCCCAAGAGTTCCCTCTTCTAGTCCCAGGCGGAGAGCAGAACAGAAGCCCGCGCCTTTCCAGCTCCTACCGATTTAAAAGAAGCCCCTTCAAGGAGTTAATTTCTGACTTGAGTTCATTGATGTTCTGGGACTCCAGGATCCAGTTGGTGGATGTGGTGGCCTAAAAGTCACAACACAGGGGACTGAGAATCAGAGCGGCACCTTCCTCCCAGCCCTCAATGCTCGGAAGCGCAGGGCGACAGGAGGAGTTAGCATTCTGTGTCCTGTGGGCCAGCCTGGAACCCCCTCGGGAAGGTTCTGCTGGGGCCCGCTCTGGGGCCCGCGTGCCTGGATCTCTGTTGAAAGCCTGGACGTGAGTGACTGGGAGAAGTGAGTCCTCGGCTGGGACCACAAGACTCCGCCAGTCCCCCACCCTTGACCTGGAGTGAGGAACCGCCTCACTCAGCCCGTGACCAGCCCCGGGGAGCCCTGCAGGTGGGGAGGCCAGCTGTCCCAGGGGCCCAGGACACGGGACTTTGAGCTTTAAAACCAGGCGGGCCCCGGCAAGCCCAGACAAGCTGGTCACCCTCCTCAGGGCTGCACCGGCGCTGTCCCTGTCGGGGGCCACAGCAAGGCCGCAGGAGCTGGGGGCGGGGAGCGGGCACTGCGGGCACCTCCGCCCTTCCAACTCAGCGGGAACAGAGACCCCTGGCCTGGCCCTCAGGGGACCAGAGGGGACTTCCTCTGGGACCACACAGTCACTGGGAGGTCCAGCCGGGGCTCAGGACAGAGGGGGAGGTGATGCTCTCCTCTGCTCGAGGTCCTGCTCTGGCTCCAGCTGCCCTGGACAAGAGCCAGATGGGGCCGGGGAGCTGCCTGTATCTCAGAACTGCTGTGGGCTCTTCAGACTGTCACCCCAAAGCAGGGAGGGAGCCTGTCACCCCCAGGGCGGGGAGGAGGACTATCATCCCTAGAGCGGCGAGAGACCCATCACCCCCAGAGAAGGGAGGGAGGCTTACTGGGGAGGTAAGGTAGGATCGCTAGATTGCCAAACTCAATGCCTGAATGACGCAGCTCCATCTGGGGTGGGAAACACAGGGCCCCCCCGGGAGATGGGCCCCCGCCACCACCAATGGCAGCAGCTGGACAGGCCCCAAGAGTTCCCTCTTCTAGTCCCAGGCGGAGAGCAGAACAGAAGCCCGCGCCTTTCCAGCTCCTACCGATTTAAAAGAAGCCCCTTCAAGGAGTTAATTTCTGACTTGAGTTCATTGATGTTCTGGGACTCCAGGATCCAGTTGGTGGATGTGGTGGCCTAAAAGTCACAACACAGGGGACTGAGAATCAGAGCGGCACCTTCCTCCCAGCCCTCAATGCTCGGAAGCGCAGGGCGACAGGAGGAGTTAGCATTCTGTGTCCTGTGGGCCAGCCTGGAACCCCCTCGGGAAGGTTCTGCTGGGGCCCGCTCTGGGGCCCGCGTGCCTGGATCTCTGTTGAAAGTACCCCTCCCTTCAAGCAAACATCCCCACAACTCTATGTGGACAGCTGATGACGTCAGGAAATCACGGCATGTATTCGGGTGGAACGGTGGAATCCCAGTTACATAACATACAACGAGAGAGCCCTTATCTTTCCCCACACTAACTCAAGTGTCTGCAGTATGAAATGATATGCTGTCTGGAATGTGCTTCAGTATAACCTCAGGTAGGGGTGCAGACGGAGACGAGGCAGGGGGCGGGCGCCCAGGGCAGTGGCTGCAGCGGCGTGACCAGAGCACGTGGGCTCATGGGCAGCCCCCTACTCCACGAGTGTCTGAAATGTTCCATTAAAACAAACTAATAAGGCAAACAAATTTCATCTCTACACCAACCACTCCTTCCACCTAAGTTCCTCTCCCTGCAGCGATCTCTCTCTCTCTCACACACACACACACACAGGGGAGCCCTGGAGTTGGGACAAGAAGCCACTTTCAGCCACAGGTACCAGGGGTCTGGTACCTGGAGCCACCAAGGGGGGTCAAGGGGCCACCTGAGCACCTGCCTAGCCCACCCCTCACCTCTACTCTCAATCAGCCCTGAAGGCAGGCTTCATCCCGGGGGGCCCTCTGGAACATCAGGCCACGCATGGGGCCCCACTGCCTGCAAAGCGAGGCATCGCGAGCCGGGCCGCCCATCAGTGGTGTTCTTTGGGATGACCCTGAGGCTCGGCAGAGAGAAAGACGAGGACCTGGCGGCCGGCGGGCCAGGGCGAATCGCCACAGTGACCTTAGACAAGCATCAGCCTTCCCTGCACACGTTCTCCTCTGAATTCTGACACTGCTTCCCATGTAAACTTCAGAGAATCACATTTTTCTTTGGCAAATCTTGTTGGGATCAATGGGAGAGAGGAGACCCAAAACAGTGGTTCCCCCAAATGGGAGATGCCTGCAGCCAAGTTGCCTGTGAGCTGCTTATAGGCCAGACTCGGGTGGGCAGGGCTCTGTCCTCCGACTGGAGGGCAGCTCCGCTGCAGGGCTCCTGGCCCCGACGCCACCGGCCCAGCAGCACAGAACTCCCAGGCCTCGACAAGTGGGAGCCCCATGTGATGTTGAAAGTACCCCTCCCTTCAAGCAAACATCCCCACAACGCTATGTGGACAGCTGATGACGTCAGGAAATCACGGCATGTATTCGGGTGGAACGGTGGAATCCCAGTTACATAACATACAACGAGAGAGCCCTTATCTTTCCCCACACTAACTCAAGTGTCTGCAGTATGAAATGATATGCTGTCTGGAATGTGCTTCAGTATAACCTCAGGTAGGGGTGCAGACGGAGACGAGGCAGGGGGCGGGCGCCCAGGGCAGTGGCTGCAGCGGCGTGACCAGAGCACGTGGGCTCATGGGCAGCCCCCTACTCCACGAGTGTCTGAAATGTTCCATTAAAACAAACTAATAAGGCAAACAAATTTCATCTCTACACCAACCACTCCTTCCACCTAAGTTCCTCTCCCTGCAGCGATCTCTCTCTCTCTCACACACACACACACACAGGGGAGCCCTGGAGTTGGGACAAGAAGCCACTTTCAGCCACAGGTACCAGGGGTCTGGTACCTGGAGCCACAAAGGGGGGTCAAGGGGCCACCTGAGCACCTGCCTAGCCCACCCCTCACCTCTACTCTCAATCAGCCCTGAAGGCAGGCTTCATCCCGGGGGGCCCTCTGGAACATCAGGCCACGCATGGGGCCCCACTGCCTGCAAAGCGAGGCATCGCGAGCCGGGCCGCCCATCAGTGGTGTTCTTTGGGATGACCCTGAGGCTCGGCAGAGAGAAAGACGAGGACCTGGCGGCCGGCGGGCCAGGGCGAATCGCCACAGTGACCTTAGACAAGCATCAGCCTTCCCTGCACACGTTCTCCTCTGAATTCTGACACTGCTTCCCATGTAAACTTCAGAGAATCACATTTTTCTTTGGCAAATCTTGTTGGGATCAATGGGAGAGAGGAGACCCAAAACAGTGGTTCCCCCAAATGGGAGATGCCTGCAGCCAAGTTGCCTGTGAGCTGCTTATAGGCCAGACTCCGGGTGGGCAGGGCTCTGTCCTCCGACTGGAGGGCAGCTCCGCGTGCAGGGCTCCTGGCCCCGGACGCCACCGGCCCAGCAGCACAGAACTCCCAGGCTCTACATTCAGGAGCAAGTGGGGAGCCCCAGGCCGGCAGAGCGGAGGGGCCCATACATTCCCACCCGGCTGCGGGGCTCTGGGGTGGGGTGGGGTCTGCTGTGGTGGTTTAGTTCAACTCTTACAATCCCAGCGACTGGAGCCGTCCAGGCTCCTCTGTCCATGGGATTTTTCAGGCAAGAATACTGGAGTGGGTTGCCATTTCCTTCTCCAGGGAATCTTGCCCACCCAGGGATTAAACCTGGGTCTCCTTCATTACAGGTGGATTCTTGACCAACTGAGCTACCAGAGAAGCCCCAGCAAGCAGCTCGGCCGGGCACAGGCAGGGAGAAGCCCGTCCGAGGGGGCAGCCTGGAGCGAGCCCACACAGGTGGCCGCCGCCCTCACACACAGCCCTCGAGGTCCCCACTCCAGACCCCAGACAGCGCAGACTCAGCAGCCACTGTGCTGGCTTCTCTGAGGCCTTGAAAGCGATCGCAGCCCATTAACAAGGGAGCAATTTCCACTCACCGGCCGACAAAGGACTCAAATTTCCAAATGCATCTGGTGCCAGATGCCAGGATTTAGAAATAAAATCTGACATCTGGGGCTTTTTAGCCAGTCTCTTAAAAAAAAAACAGTTGTAGAAAACTCCCAGCCTTCAGTTTTATGTAGGTTTTTTAATTACTTAACGCTCTTCTTTTAAATTTTTTACAGTGCTGCAGTAGGAGTTTGGAAGCCAGATATAAAAACTTACATTACAGCTGAGAAAACACAGCTCTGGGTCTCTGGTTTATGGGGTAACCGAAGTCTTCACACATATGGGTTTAGAGACCAGTGAGCCCGGCTTCAGCGCAGGAGAGAACGAGAGGGGCTGGGCGGGTATCAGGGAAACAAGCCCGGGAAACTCCCAGAGGCAACTCTCTACCACCGAACGCTATCCTGGGCCTCCCTCCCCTCTTAAAAGCAACATGTGGTCTTAATCTTAATGCTTAAGGTCTGAAAACAGTTTTCCAATTTCCGGAATGGCTTCTGGCCACTGGCAGGCCGCCGCAAGGATAATGGAGGAGAGCAGGCCCTGCCGCCCCACCGGCCCAGCAGCACAGAACTCCCAGGCTCTACATTCAGGAGCAAGTGGGGAGCCCCAGGCCGGCAGAGCGGAGGGGCCCATACATTCCCACCCGGCTGCGGGGCTCTGGGGTGGGGTGGGGTCTGCTGTGGTGGTTTAGTTCAACTCTTACAATCCCAGCGACTGGAGCCGTCCAGGCTCCTCTGTCCATGGGATTTTTCAGGCAAGAATACTGGAGTGGGTTGCCATTTCCTTCTCCAGGGAATCTTGCCCACCCAGGGATTAAACCTGGGTCTCCTTCATTACAGGTGGATTCTTGACCAACTGAGCTACCAGAGAAGCCCCAGCAAGCAGCTCGGCCGGGCACAGGCAGGGAGAAGCCCGTCCGAGGGCAGCCTGGAGCGAGCCCACACAGGTGGCCGCCGCCCTCACACACAGCCCTCGAGGTCCCCACTCCAGACCCCAGACAGCGCAGACTCAGCAGCCACTGTGCTGGCTTCTCTGAGGCCTTGAAAGCGATCGCAGCCCATTAACAAGGGAGCAATTTCCACTCACCGGCCGACAAAGGACTCAAATTTCCAAATGCATCTGGTGCCAGATGCCAGGATTTAGAAATAAAATCTGACATCTGGGGCTTTTTAGCCAGTCTCTTAAAAAAACAGTTGTAGAAAACTCCCAGCCTTCAGTTTTATGTAGGTTTTTTAATTACTTAACGCTCTTCTTTTAAATTTTTTACAGTGCTGCAGTAGGAGTTTGGAAGCCAGATATAAAAACTTACATTACAGCTGAGAAAACACAGCTCTGGGTCTCTGGTTTATGGGGTAACCGAAGTCTTCACACATATGGGTTTAGAGACCAGTGAGCCCGGCTTCAGCGCAGGAGAGAACGAGAGGGGCTGGGCGGGTATCAGGGAAACAAGCCCGGGAAACTCCCAGAGGCAACTCTCTACCACCGAACGCTATCCTGGGCCTCCCTCCCCTCTTAAAAGCAACATGTGGTCTTAATCTTAATGCTTAAGGTCTGAAAACAGTTTTCCAATTTCCGGAATGGCTTCTGGCCACTGGCAGGCCGCCGCTCGCAAGGATAATGGAGGAGAGCAGTGTGCACGCTGTCCCTCCCTCCCCTGCTGCTTCACGGGCTGCCACCCGCGGGGAGGGTGTGCAGTAGCTGCCGGTGGCCACTGGTAACCATGGCCACTGGGGGAGGCGACACCGCTGTGGGGGGGGGGGCACCCCACAAGAGGACTCCTGGGGCCTGCTCCTCGGGAGCAGGGGCTCACCTGGAGCGGTGCACTGGTTTGCGAGAGACCCTCAGAGTCAGAGCTGCATGGAAGCAGCTCCACGGGAGGCGGAGGGGGAGGGGGACGGGCAGTGGGCGCCCTGGACCACTGTCTGCAGGCCAGGCTGAGTCAGGAACACCATGTCACACACGCACAGAACCCAGACCCAGAAGCCTGCGATCCTGGGAGCAGCCAGGAGCCAGGCACTGTTCCCAACAGGTGCAGATAATGAGGGAGATACAGCTACCGCTCCATCCTACAGATGAGGAGACTGAGGCTCAGAGACGTTAAGTGACTTGTCTGCGGTCACACCGCCAGCACGTGGCGGAGGGGAGCTTTAACCCAGGCAGTCTGATCCTAGGACCTACTACTGCCACAGCGGGTCCAGAGGCAGGAAGCGAGGCAGTGAAACTGTCTCGGCCATCCCAGGTGGCTCTATCTCTTTTAGGGGTTACCGGACCCTGAGACCTGGGCTTAGAGAATGACCCAGGGCAGCATTTTAGCCCAGGGCCCTGTTCCCCAGAACTGCTCTTGGCAACACTGCGGCCTCTGACCCCAGGTGATGGTGGTGACCATCCCGTCTACGCCGGCCACCACCATAGCTGGTGCGTGTGCTGCCAATGGGGGCCGCGGGCACAGAGGGGAGAGCCCCCATCACTGAAGGCCACGCTGCCCACCCGGTGACCGCCTGCTTTCCTTCACTTTCACAGGCGTAGCCGGTGTCAGAAGAGGACATCAGACCCCATGGGATGCGGTGAGCGGGGCACAAAGGACGAGCGTGAAGAGCAGCGGGGGCAGACCCGGAGGGTCAGGGACCAGTACCTTGGCTGCGGCCAGTTCGTGGGCGAGCTCCTGGACTTTCTGCTGCTGCTGAATCAGCAGCTCCTGGACCGAGGCTAAAGTCACCTGTAACTGAGTCACTAGAGGAGAGAGCAGTCGCAGCTCTGTTAAGCGATACACACAGATTCTCCCTCCGTCCACACTTCCTTGAGCCGCTGCATCTGATTTATCTGCAGACATCCTCCCGCCCTCCCGCGATCCATATAATTCATCTGCTCCCTGGGTAATCTACCTGCACTGTATCTAACCTCTAGTATTTCTACTTTATCTTTCTATTGTGCAGTTGTCCATGGTCAACAGTATATCCATCCCAAACCTCTCCCCTCTAATTATATCTGCTTATGATTTGCTTGGCTCTTCCAGCCTGGGACTGCCTGCCTCCTGCATCTCCTGGGCCTCCCAGTGTCCTTGCGGAACGCAGGCAGAGCCCCCAGTCCTGGAAGACACACAGCTCGGGTCCGCAGCGTCCAGAAGTGGTCAAGAACTGCCAACCCCACTTCCTCACTGCTCCTTCCTGCCCTCCCCACCCAACCCCGAGGCTGCAGGAGCTCCTGTCACAGTCGGCCTTGAGGAGACAGACCAGCAGAGTCCAGGCCCTGAAGGGTGTTGGGGGGCGGCACAGATATACCCCTGAGGGACAGAGGCCAGTCTGGGACAGGCAGCTCTCTCTCTCTGTCCATTTTTAGATTCAGAGCCTCCATCTTGTAAATACGTTGATAAAGGAGAAAAACACCCCTGGCGCGACAGGTCCCAGCTAATCTGGGCCACCGCTGGGGCCCTGGGTGATGAACGCGGGCCCCATGGAGTCGATGACGGCGGCGGTGGCCGGGGTTCCTGGAGCCACAGTAATTACAGCCTCTCTTGACCCTGCGTGGGATTCTTGGAGGGAAGGGGGAAAACTGCTGAAAACCCCCCTGAAAACCTCATAGAAGCAGAAATTAAAAATGAACTTTACAGCCCTTAGAAAGGCTGTCATTTTATTCCCCTTATTAATATTCTGAGGTTGGGAGCCTTTCCGTAAAAACATAATTAATTGAGGCCGCGCCGACAGTAAACAAGCAATTTCAAATTAAACCGAAATGACGGCGGCTTCATTTGCAAATGTGAACAGATTCTCAGAGCAGATAAATGAAGTCACCACATAAAGTGGAGACGGAGGGGAGAAGGGAGGGGGCAGAGAAGGGGCTGCTCCGAGAAGGCTTTGAGGGGTGACTTGATGGAGTCATTAATCTTTACCTGTCTGGGCCACGCTGCCACTCAGCTCCAAGAGACTCGCCTCCATCCGCTCCAGCTGCTTCCTGTCCTCCCGGCCGCCCGCGATGAGGGGGAGCAGGTATTTCTGCAAGGAGCAGGGGGCAGGTGAGCGCTGGGCACGTACCTTGGGGTACTCTCCCACAAGCTCTTGAATTCCGCCCACTGACTTTCTCTCTCTCTGTCACCCTGGGTTCTGGAAGCCCTAGGTCACCGCCATGAATGAATGAGACATTTGAAAGTTACAGGCCTGTGAGCAGAACCACGTGAAGACGCTTCTGAATCAGGACTGGAAGGAGGGAACGGGGACACCAAAATCCATCTGACCTACGGCAATGGAGCACTTTCTGGTTCTTTCCGTTTTTTAAATGGTGCTATATAAAGAATGTCTGTGACCACAGATACTCAGAATTCTACTTTAGAAGTGGTTTGATCAAACTGTAGAAGGTGATACAGGAAAGTGATCCCACTGGCCGCTTCCAGGGAGGAGGGGGAGGGAAGTTTATGATACATTTTTCTGAACCTTTAATATTTTGCACCAAGTGAACAAATTATCCATTCATAAAAAAGTGAGTAAAATTTAAAAATCATTCAAGAAACAAGATCAAAACCCTCAGCAGATCTGCAGGACCTCTGGCTGCTTCACCGGGAGGGGTAATGTGTGAGTGTTCTGATCCCATCTGAGGAGGGCAGGCCCAGGCTTCCTCTAAAAGCCTTGCGTCCTCAGCACAGGCCTCCTCCAGGTGAGTGAAAGGCAGCCAGATTCTCCCAGAACAGAGACACTGGGCAGAAGGGGGAGGCAGGAGCAGAACCAGAAGAAAGTGATCATGGGCGGGAGTGGGGAGGAAGCGGACGCTGCAGGGCAAACCCAACAAAGGGCCCAGGATGCGGGGGAACCCCCATGAGGCAAGGATGAGAATCTTGGAATATTCAGGAAGAAGGCAGGCGGGGCGTGGCTGCTAACTGGCCACAGGGGTGGAGGGGTGGAGGAGGTGGCAACCGCCTGCTGGAACTGCTGGATGAAAGAACACGGGCTTCAAACTCCAAATGCTCAGGACCTGGCGCCTACCCATCTCAGGGGCCTGAGAGCAGCCGCCAGTTTTACTGGGGCGGAGCCAGGGTGGGAACTGGCAGGTGTGACCAAGGGAGACCGCAGACAGGAAAAGACAGCAGCTGCGCCATTAAGCTCCTGGACTGGGGCAGGGAAGGGGTCTCTCACAGGGGTATGTGGGAGAGCTCATTTCAAGAGCAACTCCTGAGTGAAGATCACTATTTAACACATGTAGGGAAGCACTTCCTATTTTGCAAAGTGCTTTCCAACCACTGTGAGTTTATTACCCACAGCTGAGCCCAAACTCATCCAATGTAGCCTTGTGTTTCAGGTTGGAAATTTCCTAAGTATAAAAAGTTAAGAAATTCTATACGTGTAACGGACTAATACCTCCATTTCTAAGATCAAAAATTTCAAGGAAAGGAATACATTTCCAGTCTAAACCTTTAGGTATTTATAAAACAAGATGAGTGCTACTTCTCTTGTTTTTTAATTTAGCAGGTATTTTTATATTCTTTTGTCACCATTGTGACTGATCTTTCACGTCTCTTCTTTCTTAAAGCAGAGGCTGAAGATCAGAGCTTTGTGGAAACAACTGATGATATCGCCGCTCGGCTCCAAGGAGAACTACACCTTCTCTTTCCAGCAGATCACAGGCTGCCCAAGGGCAGCCATGTGAGGAGGAGGCACCGCTCAGCAGAGCGGGCTGTGAGGGAGAGTCCCGTCTCAGCACTTGCTTCTTCGTGGTGACTATACGCAGTTAGGGACGGAGACAGGCTCTCAGCGCACAGGGAGAGGGCTGCTGGGCGTCAGAAGGAGCAGTCCCAGGACTCAGAACACTCTGCTTCAGATTTCTAATGTGGAAACTTCCAACTTTAAGAAGCAATGTTATCCTGAAAAGATCGTCTTCTGCTCTCATTAGCTTTTGCATTTCAGTCAAAAGTTTGAGTCCCATAATGCAATGCGAAAACATGTTCCATGTGCTAAAACGTACAACATGAGGGAATCCCCTGGTGGTCCAGTGGTTAGGACCCTGAGCTTCCACACAGGGGCACACGGGTTCGATCTGTGGTCGGGGAACTAGATCCCACAAGATACGTGGAACAGCCAAACAAAGTTACAATCAAGTCTGGATATTCATTCAGAGTCTTTAAAAAAAAAAAAAAAAAAAACAACATTTTATTTTATACTGGAGTAGCGCCAATAGTCTGGCTTCTTGGAAAAAGGAAAAAAAAAATCTCCAAATGAGGGGTGGAGTGCAGGTGGCCTCAGAAAGAACGGGGTTTCTCTCTCCAGGACCAGCAAAGGTAAGTCCTCCAGCCGCCAGCTTACCTTTGGCCTCTAGTTTACCTTCCCTGGGCTCTGCATCTTCTAAAAACATTCACCCGCTTCAAATAAAAGCCAGTGCCTGGTCACTAGGATCTGAGCAGTATCTGCTGTCAACATGCCTGCAGCTCTGCTGGAAGCAGTGAACTCTGGGGTCCTGAAGCCTGACTATGAAGACTCCTAAATACAGGGACGCCCACACAATCCACAGGAGCAAAAAGGAGAGTCTGTAAAACTCGATCACACTGAGCTTCTCAAAGCTGGTGTTAAATGCTCAGGTGAAGCAAGAGGGCACAAAGCGCCTCCCACACGTTGGCACAGAGTCCTTTCCAGAGGAGCAGCGACTCCTGGGAGCCTCGAGAGTAGATACTACCACTCCCTACTGCGCACAGGGGCGACCGCGGAGCCCGTGGTCACGCACTGCCGAGCGGCAGGGCCAGATGTAACACAGGCGGCCGGGCTCCGGTGTCCACGCTCTTAACTGCATGTCACTCTGTCTCTCAAGAAGGTCGGCCTACATCGGGCACTGTCCTAAGCACCTGGCCCGGCTCCCTGTCAATGGGCCTTGTCACCCTGTGCAGCAGGGACCTGCAGGAGAGATGCAATAGGTGAGCCGGGTCTGAGGCTGCCGAGTGTACGGGACCTGGATTGCCCTGGATGCCCCTCAAGAGGGCATGTTCCTGGTGCACCCATTTGGGCGCTGGACCTCCACGCCCAGGCCCACTGCTGCCCCACGCTCAGGGCAGTGCCATGGGGGTACTGGGAGGGCGTTTACCTTGTAGAGCTGGTGAAAGCCGAATGCGATTCCTGCCATGATGACAGCCAAGGCGCTGTAGTCTCTCCACCGCGAGCCCGCGGGGCCTGAGGTTGGGAGAAAAGGCGCGTCAGGAGGAGACCCCAGCGCCCCCGGTGGCGGGAGAGCACAGGGTCTCAGGCTCCTCGCCTCGGTTGGCGTGTGTCTCATGCTCTGACGGGGGGTGACCACAGGGACAGGGCTCGGTTGTGTCTCCCTCCTCCTCCTGGCCCCAGACTGTGCCGCACCTGCTGTGGGCGCTGTCTCAAGGGACTGAGGCCGGGGTGGGGGGAGGGTCACAGAGGCAACATGAAGTCCTGGGCACGGCTCCACACGGGAGGAATAAAGGATCCAGGGGGCCTGGCGCGGCACCCGAGGTATGCACGCACACATCCGCACGCGCTCCTACGGGAGAGCCGGGCCAGGGGCTGCGCCACGGCTCGTTCAGCCCTACGGAGCCCCGACGGCGCACACGACGGTGCTGCAGGCACAGGGTGGTGGTGGTGAGGCTGCTGCCCTGCTCTGGCGCAGGTGGGCCCGGGGCAGAGAAGCAGCCCACACACAACTGAACGAGAAGACACCACAGAGGGGTGGAGAGCGCGGGCGGGACGCGGTGAGAGCGGGGAGGGCGAGGCCTCGGCGGAGCATGCTGCCGACACCCCTGGGGTCCCGGGCACAGTGCTCCAGGCAGGGGGCAAGGACACGCGAGGCTGCAGCGGACCTGCGTTCAAGCAGACGGGGGAGTCCCTGGGCCTTACCAAGGAGGGGGCACTATTGGCCAAGAGACAGCTAGACCAGAGAGGGCTCGGGGAGTGGCGAGGGGAAGGTGGGAAGGTCGGGCCTGGTGGAGAACGCACCCAAGGCCTACATCGGGCACTGTCCTAAGCACCTGGCCGCTGGGTTACCCTGTGCAGCAGGGACCTGCAGGAGAGATGCAATAGGTGAGCCGGGTCTGAGGCTGCCGAGTGTACGGGACCTGGATTGCCCTGGATGCCCCTCAAGAGGGCATGTTCCTGGTGCACCCATTTGGGCGCTGGACCTCCACGCCCAGGCCCACTGCTGCCCCACGCTCAGGGCAGTGCCATGGGGGTACTGGGAGGGCGTTTACCTTGTAGAGCTGGTGAAAGCCGAATGCGATTCCTGCCATGATGACAGCCAAGGCGCTGTAGTCTCTCCACCGCGAGCCCGCGGGGCCTGAGGTTGGGAAAAAAGGCGCGTCAGGAGGAGACCCCAGCGCCCCCGGTGGCGGGAGAGCACAGGGTCTCAGGCTCCTCGCCTCGGTTGGCGTGTGTCTCATGCTCTGACGGGGGGTGACCACAGGGACAGGGCTCGGTTGTGTCTCTCTCCTCCTCCTGGCCCCAGACTGTGCCGCACCTGCTGTGGGCGCTGTCTCAAGGGACTGAGGCCGGGGTGGGGGGAGGGTCACAGAGGCAACATGAAGTCCTGGGCACGGCTCCACACGGGAGGAATAAAGGATCCAGGGGGCCTGGCGCGGCACCCGAGGTATGCACGCACACATCCGCACGCGCTCCTACGGGAGAGCCGGGCCAGGGGCTGCGCCACGGCTCGTTCAGCCCTACGGAGCCCCGACGGCGCACACGACGGTGCTGCAGGCACAGGGTGGTGGTGGTGAGGCTGCTGCCCTGCTCTGGCGCAGGTGGGCCCGGGGCAGAGAAGCAGCCCACACACAACTGAACGAGAAGACACCACAGAGGGGTGGAGAGCGCGGGCGGGACGCGGTGAGAGCGGGGAGGGCGAGGCCTCGGCGGAGCATGCTGCCGACACCCCTGGGGTCCCGGGCACAGTGCTCCAGGCAGGGGGCAAGGACACGCGAGGCTGCAGCGGACCTGCGTTCAAGCAGACGGGGGAGTCCCTGGGCCTTACCAAGGAGGGGGCACTACTGGCCAAGAGACAGCTAGACCAGAGAGGGCTCGGGGAGTGGCGAGGGGAAGGTGGGAAGGTCGGGCCTGGTGGAGAACGCACCCAAGCAACCTGCCCGTCGCTTCACGAGCTGCGGGGTGGCCAACAGCCGTGAACCTGGGAGCGAGCGGCTGGCTCCATGCCTCGGGAGAACAACACGGGGAGCACCGAGGACAGTTACGGGGGCGGGGCTGTGGAGGCAAGAAAGCGGGGAGAGGCCACCCCCGGGGCCAAGTGGGACAGGCCCAGGACGGAAGGGCTCAGGGACCTGGACACAGGCAGCTGGTCGACTCGCAGAAGCAAGTCCTTCGGCACAGGAAATCCCTGAGTGAAATTCTAGCTCAAGAGCAGGAGGGGAGTTTTCTCCCCGACAGCCTCCCCCATGAATGGCTCACACCGTGCTTTCAGGTCCACAGCGTGATCGGACACCTGGCGATTCTGGGAGGCGCACAGGAAAGCCCGGGCTCCGTCTGGAATGTGCACCGGAGCAGCCACGTCCAGGTCCCCCAGCTGCCTTCTCTCGAGGGAATGGGCCGCCCTCTCCAGAGCCAGCGGGGGTGCAGGACACCACCAGTCTGTGGACTCAACGATGGCGCCAGGGAAGGTGACTCAAGGCACCCAGCTGAGGCACGCACATGACGAGGACCTGGGACTGGGAGGCTCGCCCGGGAGAGAAGCGGGGAAGAGCCACCCCTGGCCCTGGACGCAGGGCTCTGGACGTGGCCGGGCGCGGCTGAAGGCCTGTCTCCTCAGAGGCGGATACCGTGGCTCCAGCCGCCCCCGCCCTCCCCGGGGCCTGCAGTGCTGGTCACGTCCTGGCACGTCACAGCTGAAGGAAGCAGGAGGAGGTGGCTCTGAAAGTTCCCACAGGGCGTGGGCATGTGGGGAGGTGGGGCTGCTGGCACCCGATCCGACTGAGAATTCAAGAGGCAAAGACCTCTCGGGGACGAGGCAGACGCTGTCCGCTCCCTGCACTGCTAGGGGGCTCTCAGGAGACGGAGACGGCAGCAATGGAGGAGCCAGAAGAGTCTCTTCTTGTCCCCTGACCTGCCCATCTGTAGATTCCAATCGAATTTCCCAATAGGGCCCAACCCCAAAGTCTCCTGGGGTCAACTCCCTTCTTTGGCTTACAGTTCCTAAATAGGTAACACATGTGCATGGTCTGGGCTTCCCAGGTGGCTCAGTGCCTGCCAGCAGCAGATGCAGGAGATGTGGGTTCGATCCCTGGGTCAGGAAGACCCCCTTGGGGAGGGCATGGCAACATGTTCTAATATTCCTGCCTGGGAAATCCCATGGACAGAGGAGCCTGGTGGGCCACAGTCCATGGAGCTGCAAGAGACAGACATGACTAAGCACTCATGCACGCACATAGGCTGAACAGCAGGCAGCACACGTCAGTCTACTGCAGAGAGGCTTCCTCCACCACCAAGAATCACCGAGAGTTCACAGTGTCTTCTTCATTCAGCAGTGAATTTTTATGCAAATACAAGGCAACACAGAGAGGAGTTATTTTCCTTCTCCTTTCCCCTATTTCTCATTCTTCTTTGCTAAAGCTGCATAGTATTCCATTAAACCAACTCCCTATAGGTGAGAAATTCAGATGATTTCTAGTCATTCATGAAATGCTGGCAACAGCAAGCATGCACACACATGCACAAGGCTGTTTGTGAATATGAACTCCTGGACGCCGGGTCAGGGGTATGTGCACCAGCAGCTGTGAGAGAGCTGCCGCGCTGGGCTGCCAGGGGAGAGCCCGTTCACTCACGGCCACGCCAACATCACAGGTTAACTACACACACAGATTTCTGCCAACACTGGAGCAAAAACAACAGTATACCTCCCTCTAGCTATAATCGCCACTTATCTTATTATAAGTGAGGTTTGAACATCTTTTCATCTGCATCTCCTTTTTGGTAACTATATGCTCCCTACTTTTCTACTCCATTTCTTTATTAATTTCCTTCATCAATTTCTGAAAATTTCTTATACAACAAGGAAATGAGCCCTCTGTCTGAGACAGAAGTTGTCAAAATTTTTCCTAGTGTATTTTTCTTTTGGCTCTGCTTATGGTCTGCTTTTGTGGCATGCAGTGTCTTCGTGTTTATATGAATTTATCCGTCTACTCTTTTATGAGCTCAGGGGCTTGGATGCCTTCCCCCCAGGGTTGTGCAGTGACACTTGGGGTCTCCTCTGCAAACGGTCTCTAGAAGGGCACCCTCCTGCTCTGACCTGCACTGACCACCACCATCTGATGCAGAGCAACCCAGAGAAGCCACGGCTGTTCTTGAAATGGAACACTCTGAGCTCATCGAGGCAGACCTTTCACCGTGACCCTGAGAAGTCAGGCGGCCCTGAGCCCCACGCAGGCACCTCTCATCCCAGCCTGCTCTGTTCGGACAGCCTTGGTTTCAAAATCCAGTGCAATCTCATTTTCAGGAGGACGCAGTGAAGACAGAATAATCCTGCACTTTTCAAAAGAGTCACTCTTCCGTGGGGCTTCTATCCACGCCCAGAACATCCATCTGTGCTGCCAAGATCCCCAGAGAATGTATTCCAAGTGGGCATGTGTCCAGAACGTTCTGTCCTCCAGGACTTCTCAAATGCCCACAAGCCGTCCTCGGCTGAGCGTGGACCCAGAAGCTGGCGTTTGCTGCACGCTTCTTCTTTGCTGGAAATGCGCAGGGCATGCCTAGATACGTGCAGCCTCCTGTTCCGGGTATCGGAGCCCAGGCTGAGCGGATGCTGGCGGGTCAGGGTTCGCAAACGAGGACCCCTCCTAGAGCTGCTCCCCCTTCTCCGGAGCTCCTGCCCTCCTCAAGCACCAGGAAACACCTGTGGCTCCCCGCCGGCCGCACCTTCACCCTGTGCTGCTCCTTGTTTCTGCCGTGCTCGCGTTAAGAACATTTTATTGCCCCCTGGTTTTCATTATTAATGAAAAGGGACCAGAATGATCTTTCCTAAAGTTCAGAGAGTCTATAAAGACAAGAAGCTGAAATGCCATTTTACTCGTTTTGGAGATGTGTGATACAACCCTGTCTTGTGGCAAAATGAAAAAGGGGAGAACTGAGGTGGAGCTAACTCTTCTCCACTGCAGACCTTTCAAAGGGCACTGACCCGGGCTGCGGGGAAAGCACGTGGCGTGACCGCACTGGCTCGTACTGGGAGCCCTCCCGCTGCCCCCCCTCCGGGGCCAGTCGTTCCCAAGCCCAGTGTGGACCCCAGCGAGGGCAGCCCGGACATCTAGGCGCTACACACAGCCTTGGCTGCTGTGCTCCCGAACGGCCGGACGACAGAGTCCAGGGCAGAAGACAGGGCCGGTCACTCTTCCGCTCCCGCTCAGAAGCAAGGGAACAGACCGAACGAGCTTCTCAATGGCTCAGCGCCTCCAGCCTGACAGGACGCCCACCTGCAGACGAGGCAGACCAGGGGCCAAGCGGACAAGAAGCCTGGCCCACAGCACCCACCAGGTGGACCTTCCGAAAGGCAGCTTTCTGTTCTGTTCGAGCCAGGCTATTTGACTGACAGTGGAGAGCTTGCCGGATTTAAAGAACCCAGGGACAATGACATTTTTACTGTCACTCAGATTCCAGCTGTCTCCAGCATTCTTGGGTGAGACCTGCCAACTCACCCCAAAGGCCCAGCACTTTACCAGCATCTCACGGTGGCCTCTCCCAAGGATGAAGAGACAATCGACCTCGGCAGCATTTCTCATCCTGCACAATGGAGTGTTTCTGGGGCTGCCTTCACATCTGAGGCTGCAACTAGGTCAGAGGTCGGGCTCTCTGAAACCCCGCCTACCCAACCCTCCCAAGGACTGCATCAACTAGACTGAGTTCTGACAATGTCCACAGAGCCCGCCTGTCCAGGGCCTCGGGTTTTAGGGGCATCCATGGCATATGGCAGCCACGTGAGGGGCAGGAGGGCTGTATCCATGGCTCCCTAACCCTTCATTGAACACTACCTAAGCCAATGATGCTCAGTTCCTTTAGCTGTCTCTCAATTTACCATGAAATTCTCATCTAGCAGGGGAGAACAGACAGCATCAAATAAGAACACACGAGTGGGGCGGGAATCGCGCACAGGACATAGCAATGTGGACTCGAAACCACCGAGCCAGGGACCCACGGACATCCTGGAAAACCCACAATCCAGTAAAGAGTCATCAACAGAAAGCTGAAAGCTTGTGAGAGCTGAAAGCTGTCACAAGATCGTCCTGCTGAGACCATCAGCTGTGCTGGCCGACAGCAGTGAGGCCCGTCCCTGGGGAGGCTGGTGGCCTGAGCACAGGGCAGGGCATGGATTGGCAGGCACCACGCAAGCCCAGCCGTGGTGCCCCCCAGGCTCACCAAGGCTGAAGCCGTGACTCTCCACAACGGTGGATCTAGCCGCTTAAATCACCCTATCAGCTCTGCTCAAGGCCCCTGAAAATAAATGAGAAGACAGGCTCGTCCGCAGCGAGGTCCTGGAAAGCCACCTGCAGACGAGGCAGACCAGGGGCCAAGCGGACAAGAAGCCTGGCCCACAGCACCCACCAGGTGGACCTTCCGAAAGGCAGCTTTCTGTTCTGTTCGAGCCAGGCTATTTGACTGACAGTGGAGAGCTTGCCGGATTTAAAGAACCCAGGGACAATGACATTTTTACTGTCACTCAGATTCCAGCTGTCTCCAGCATTCTTGGGTGAGACCTGCCAACTCACCCCAAAGGCCCAGCACTTTACCAGCATCTCACGGTGGCCTCTCCCAAGGATGAAGAGACAATCGACCTCGGCAGCATTTCTCATCCTGCACAATGGAGTGTTTCTGGGGCTGCCTTCACATCTGAGGCTGCAACTAGGTCAGAGGTCGGGCTCTCTGAAACCCCGCCTACCCAACCCTCCCAAGGACTGCATCAACTAGACTGAGTTCTGACAATGTCCACAGAGCCCGCCTGTCCAGGGCCTCGGGTTTTAGGGGCATCCATGGCATATGGCAGCCACGTGAGGGGCAGGAGGGCTGTATCCATGGCTCCTAACCCTTCATTGAACACTACCTAAGCCAATGATGCTCAGTTCCTTTAGCTGTCTCTCAATTTACCATGAAATTCTCATCTAGCAGGGGAGAACAGACAGCATCAAATAAGAACACACGAGTGGGGCGGGAATCGCGCACAGGACATAGCAATGTGGACTCGAAACCACCGAGCCAGGGACCCACGGACATCCTGGAAAACCCACAATCCAGTAAAGAGTCATCAACAGAAAGCTGAAAGCTTGTGAGAGCTGAAAGCTGTCACAAGATCGTCCTGCTGAGACCATCAGCTGTGCTGGCCGACAGCAGTGAGGCCCGTCCCTGGGGAGGCTGGTGGCCTGAGCACAGGGCAGGGCATGGATTGGCAGGCACCACGCAAGCCCAGCCGTGGTGCCCCCCAGGCTCACCAAGGCTGAAGCCGTGACTCTCCACAACGGTGGATCTAGCCGCTTAAATCACCCTATCAGCTCTGCTCGCAAGGCCCCCTGAAAATAAATGAGAAGACAGGCTCGTCCGCAGCGAGGTCCTGGAATGAAGCCAGTCCGCCAGATCAGTGCTTGTTACAGCAGAGGACTGCCAGGCCAAACGCATGCGGAGACTGATGACCTGCTGGACGGCACCATGGGCTAGCTGCGGACGGCTGGCAGCAGCCAGAAAGACGAACCGACCCAGAGCAGCGCAACCAGAGACGGAGCAGCTCGGCTCCAAACAGAAGCACCCGGCAGCCTGGGAGGCAAGGGCACCCCAGCAGCCCAAGAGCGGTCACCCCTGAAGACCCAAGGCCTGTCCCGCACGAGCACTCTGTGAAAGACGATCCTCCCGCTGCTCCGGGGCTTCGCCTCTATCAGCAGTGTCATCTTCAGGCGGGAAGGACACGGAGAGGCACACCCACAGCCCCACTCACAGACTAAAACACACGAGCTCTGATTAAACGGTGAGAACTTAGAAGAGTCCAGAAGCAGACCCACGCTTGTATGCTCAACTAGTTTTTGATAGAGGCTGAAGTGGTTCTATGGGAAAAGCACACTCTTCACCACATTCGTGCTGAGACAACTGGATATCTATCTATGGGGCGCTAAACATGAACCTTGACCCTTTCCTTACACCATACATAAGAGTTAAAACAGATCATGCACCTAAACCAGAAAGCAAAAGCACAGTGCTTCTGCAAGGAAACAGAAAATACAGAAGAAAATCTTTGTAACCTTGGGGTAGGCAAAGACATCTTAAGATACAAAAAGCATGAACCATAAAGAAAAAATAAATAAAATGTACATCATCCTGGCAAACCCACAATCCAGTAAAGAGTCATCAACAGAAAGCTGAAAGCTTGTGAGAGCTGAAAGCTGTCACAAGATCGTCCTGCTGAGACCATCAGCTGTGCTGGCCGACAGCAGTGAGGCCCGTCCCTGGGGAGGCTGGTGGCCTGAGCACAGGGCAGGGCATGGATTGGCAGGCACCACGCAAGCCCAGCCGTGGTGCCCCCCAGGCTCACCAAGGCTGAAGCCGTGACTCTCCACAACGGTGGATCTAGCCGCTTAAATCACCCTATCAGCTCTGCTCCCAAGCCCCCCTGAAAATAAATGAGAAGACAGGCTCGTCCGCAGCGAGGTCCTGGAATGAAGCCAGTCCGCCAGATCAGTGCTTGTTACAGCAGAGGACTGCCAGGCCAAACGCATGCGGAGACTGATGACCTGCTGGACGGCACCATGGGCTAGCTGCGGACGGCTGGCAGCAGCCAGAAAGACGAACCGACCCAGAGCAGCGCAACCAGAGACGGAGCAGCTCGGCTCCAAACAGAAGCACCCGGCAGCCTGGGAGGCAAGGGCACCCCAGCAGCCCAAGAGCGGTCACCCCTGAAGACCCAAGGCCTGTCCCGCACGAGCACTCTGTGAAAGACGATCCGCCCGCTGCTCCGGGGCTTCGCCTCTATCAGCAGTGTCATCTTCAGGCGGGAAGGACACGGAGAGGCACACCCACAGCCCCACTCACAGACTAAAACACACGAGCTCTGATTAAACGGTGAGAACTTAGAAGAGTCCAGAAGCAGACCCACGCTTGTATGCTCAACTAGTTTTTGATAGAGGCTGAAGTGGTTCTATGGGAAAAGCACACTCTTCACCACATTCGTGCTGAGACAACTGGATATCTATCTATGGGGCGCTAAACATGAACCTTGACCCTTTCCTTACACCATACATAAGAGTTAAAACAGATCATGCACCTAAACCAGAAAGCAAAAGCACAGTGCTTCTGCAAGGAAACAGAAAATACAGAAGAAAATCTTTGTAACCTTGGGGTAGGCAAAGACATCTTAAGATACAAAAAGCATGAACCATAAAGAAAAAAAATAAATAAAATGTACATCATCAAAATTTTAAACTTTTGGGGACTTCCTTGGTGTCAAGGGTTAAGACTGCACTTCCGCTGCAGGGAGCAGGGGTGCAATCCCCAGTCTGAGAATTAAGATCCAGCACGCCACGTGGTATGGCCAAAAGAAAAAAAAATTTTGTTTAACTTAACATTTGTTTCTCAAAAGGCTCTGTCAAGTAGATATCTCGGGGCTTCCCCTGGTGGTCCAGTGGGTAAGGACACCGCCTTGCAGTGCAAGGGGCGCCGGTTCGATCCCTGGCCTGGGAAGATCCCACGTGCCGCGGAGCGGCTGGACGCATGTGTCCAATTACCAAGCCGGAGCTCTGGAGCACATGCGCCCAGAGCCGGTGCTCTGTGACAACAGAGGCCACCGTGATGGGAGGCCCACAGGAGCCAAAGAACAAAGACGGATGAAAATGGAGAAATGAAAGACCAATAGAAGTGGCCCGCCCGTCCCCCTCCCTCCCCACCTCACCCCCCAAAAGATAAATAAATAAAAATAAATGTTTAAAATTAAAAAAAAAAAGAAGAAGAAGAAGTCTCCATAGGCTGGGAGAAAACATCTGCAAAACATGTATCTGACAAAGGATCTGTAACTAGAATATATAAACAGAATTTACAACTCCATAATAAAAAGACAAACAAGGTAATTTTTTAAAAAAAGACAGGGCAGTAGACTGGAAGAGACACTTCACAAAAGAGACATGAATGACCAAATAGCAAATGAAAATATGCCAGACATCCTAAGTCATTACAGAGACACAAAACTACAATGAGATTCTATTACCCACACATCGGAATGGCTAAACTTAAAAACTGAGAATACCAAGTGTGGATAAGGATGTGGAGCTAGTGAAATTCTTACACCGGGCTGATGGGAATGTAAAATGACACAACCACTTTGGAAAACAGTTGTGCAATACCGTACAAAGTTACACATATACCCAGCACGTGACTACGGCATCCTACTCCTAGGTATTTACTTAAAAGAAAGGAAGTATCTGTACACACAAAGACTTCTTGTACGTGAATGTCACAGGAGCATTATTCATAATCGCCACAAATAGGCAACAACCCAGTCCTCAGTGGTCAATGTACAGACAAGACGTGGGACGACCACACAGCACGGCCATAGGAGGCAGCAAGCCCTGGCCGGCTGGCCCAGCCCCACCTCATCATGCTTTTGTTCAGGGGTGAGCTCAGAATGGTGTTCATATTTTTAAAGGATGGTGGGGCAGTGGTATATGTGACAGAAACGTGTAGCTCACAAAGCCTAAAATATCCACCACTTGCATCAACCTCAAAAGCATTATGTTCATATGTATCTGTAAACAACAAAATTCTATGAAAGTAAAATAAACATTAAAAAAAAAAAGCATTATGTTACGACACGAAAGACCATGTGCTGTATGAGTCCATTTACATGAAATGCTAGTATTTAGTTATAATTTCACATGAAATTATACTGTTGGTTATATGAGTTGAGTTATAGCATGTACAACTCATCCAACTGCACACTTGAAATGGATGAATCATACTGTGTGTAAATACTTCAAAAAAGTGGACTGGGGCTTCCCTGGTGGTCTGGTGGGTCAAGAGTCCGCCTTGCAGTGCAGTGGGCACCAGTTTGATCCCTGGCCTGGGAAGATCCCATGTGCCGCAGAGCAGCTGGGCCGGTGTGTCCAATTATGAGCCAGCGCTCTGGAGCGCACGTGCCCCGGTGCTCTGCAACGGGAGAGGCCACTACAATGGGAGGCCCACACGTGCCAAAGAATAAAGATGGATGAAAATAAATATAAAAATAAACGAGGCATGATGAGGGCGGTAGTACATTTGAGAAAAAAAGAATCCAGAAGCATAAGTCTGCCATAGGACCCAGCCATCAGACTCCTAGATGGTCACCCAGGAGGCAGGAGACTGGACGTCCACACACATCCTCAGCAGCATGAGTCCTGGAGCCCAAACTGGAAACAGCCTAAGGTCCACCAACTGTGAGCTGATAAACACAATGTGGGCCAGCCGCACAATGGAATACTGTTCAGCAACACGAAGGACGGAAGCAGTGCTACGGGCTGCCACGTGAGAGCCCCAGCACACGCCAGCTGAGCGAACGCGGTCCAGGGCTCACATCGGCTTGACTCTGTTTAGCTGAAATGCGCAGCAAAGGCAACCGTACAGAGGTGGGAGGTAGGCGAGTGGCTGCCTGGGGCTGGAGGTGAGAGCAAGGGTAGGTGGCCACAGAGGATCCCACCTGGGGAGAAAAGTGCTCTCAAACTCACAAAGGAGTGCACCGCTCAGTAAAGTTACCACCATCACCCAACCGGACATTTGAAATGGGTGAGTTTAAGAATATGTAAAATATACTTCAACGGCTTAAAAAATTTCAGTAAGGCTATAAACAGACCTATGAATATATAAACAGTTGCGTTTTGATAAAGGGACACATAACTCAACAGAAACAGGATAACCTTTTGAACCTCTGCGGTAGCACAACAGGATAGCCATTGGGGAAAAATGAACCTGGGCCTTCACATTACATCACACTCAAAAACTGAGAGCAACTCACAGATCTCAACAGAAAAGGTGAACAACAAAACCTTGTAAAAAATAATAAGAATAAATAAATGAAATTTGCATGGAATAAAAAAAAACTTCAAGAAGAACACACAGATGGAAGCCTTTCTAACCTTGGGGTAAGCAAAGGTTTCTTAAATAGGACATAAAAACCATGAATTGTTAAGAAAAAAAAATATACACAGATGTCATCACATTTAAAATTTTTTGTTTCTCAAATGGCAAAGCAAAAGCAAAAGCAAAAGCTAGCCGCAGACTGGGAGGAAATACTAACCATGCATCTATCTGACAAAGAACTTGAATACAGAATATATAGGAACTCTCCCAACCCAATAATAAAATAAAATAAAATGGACAGAGATTGGAATAGACACTTTACTAATGAAGATATGTAAATGGGCAATAAGCACACAAAAAGATACTCAACATTGTTAGTATTCACAGAAATGTAAACTCAAACCACTCTGAGTTTCCATCACACACATTAAAGTGGCTAAAATTAAAAAGACTGAAAATATCAGCTGTTAGTGAGGATATGTGATACTGGGGCTCTCACACACTGTGGATGGGTAAAATGGTACAATTACTCTGAAAAACAGTTTGGCAGTTTCTTATAAAGTGGAACTTACACTTAACCTATGACCTAATAATTCTACTCTCAGACATTTAGGGAAGAGAAATAAAAACACACAAAGACTTGTACACAAATGTTTAGAAAGGCTTTGCTCCTAACAGCTCAATATTGCAGAGCAAGGGTAGGTGGCCACAGAGGATCCCACCTGGGGAGAAAAGTGCTCTCAAACTCACAAAGGAGTGCACCGCTCAGTAAAGTTACCACCATCACCCAACCGGACATTTGAAATGGGTGAGTTTAAGAATATGTAAAATATACTTCAACGGCTTAAAAAATTTCAGTAAGGCTATAAACAGACCTATGAATATATAAACAGTTGCGTTTTGATAAAGGGACACATAACTCAACAGAAACAGGATAACCTTTTGAACCTCTGCGGTAGCACAACAGGATAGCCATTGGGGAAAAATGAACCTGGGCCTTCACATTACATCACACTCAAAAACTGAGAGCAACTCACAGATCTCAACAGAAAAGGTGAACAACAAAACCTTGTAAAAAATAATAAGAATAAATAAATGAAATTTGCATGGAATAAAAAAAAACTTCAAGAAGAACACACAGATGGAAGCCTTTCTAACCTTGGGGTAAGCAAAGGTTTCTTAAATAGGACATAAAAACCATGAATTGTTAAGAAAAAAAAATATACACAGATGTCATCACATTTAAAATTTTTTGTTTCTCAAATGGCAAAGCAAAAGCAAAAGCAAAAGCTAGCCGCAGACTGGGAGGAAATACTAACCATGCATCTATCTGACAAAGAACTTGAATACAGAATATATAGGAACTCTCCCAACCCAATAATAAAATAAAATAAAATGGACAGAGATTGGAATAGACACTTTACTAATGAAGATATGTAAATGGGCAATAAGCACACAAAAAGATACTCAACATTGTTAGTATTCACAGAAATGTAAACTCAAACCACTCTGAGTTTCCATCACACACATTAAAGTGGCTAAAATTAAAAAGACTGAAAATATCAGCTGTTAGTGAGGATATGTGATACTGGGGCTCTCACACACTGTGGATGGGTAAAATGGTACAATTACTCTGAAAAACAGTTTGGCAGTTTCTTATAAAGTGGAACTTACACTTAACCTATGACCTAATAATTCTACTCTCAGACATTTAGGGAAGAGAAATAAAAACACACAAAGACTTGTACACAAATGTTTAGAAAGGCTTTGCTCCTAACAGCTCAATATTGCAAACAGCCCAAAGCCTGAAGCCCATCAATGGTAAAAGGACAAACAAACCGCAGTGCGTCCTTACCATGGAACCCACCACTCTTGATAAAAAGGAGGCCATTGGGGCTTCCCCTGGTGGTCCAGTGGGTAAGGACACCGCCTTGTAATGCAAGGGGCGCCGATTCGATCCCTGGCCTGGGAAGATCCCACGTGCCGCGGAGCGGCTGGACTGATGTGTCCAATTACCGAGTCGGAGCTCTGGAGCGCATGCGCCCAGAGCCGGCGCTCTGCAACGACAGACGCCACCGCGATGGGAGGCCCACAGGAGCCAAAGAACAAAGACGGATGAAAATGGAGAAATGAAAGACCAATAGAAGTGGACCGCCCGCTCCCCTCCCTCCCCAATCCGACCCCCGCCGAAACTAAATAAATAAATAAATCTTAAAAAAAAAAAAAAAGGAGACCATTTCTGATCTGCTCAACAACTTGGATGGATGCTGAGTGAAAGAAACCAGACATGAGAGAAGACATATCCGATGAGTCCCTTCACACGAAACTCCAGGAAAGATGAGTCGAATGAGCAGCAACAGAAAGCAGACCGGGGGCTGGACCCACAGTCAGGGCAGGTGACAGCGCTGGCTGGGAGCGGGTCCTGGGGAGTCCTCTGAGTATCAGAAATGCTTCACAGTGTGGCGGTGATGGCTACTGGGCGTGTACACTTGTCAAAACTCAAAGTGTACAACTACAATGGGTGCTTTATTTTATGTAAAACATACTTTAATAAGCTTTTCTTTTAATATCTGAAGATATGTAAATGGGCAATAAGCACACAAAAGATACTCAACATTGTTAGTATTCACAGAAATGTAAACTCAAACCATCAGCAAAACCTTAAAGTGGCTAAAATTAAAAGACTGAAAATATCAGCTGTTAGTGAGGATATGTGATACTGGGGCTCTCACACACTGTGGATGGGTAAAATGGTACAATTACTCTGAAAAACAGTTTGGCAGTTTCTTATAAAGTGGAACTTACACTTAACCTATGACCTAATAATTCTACTCTCAGACATTTAGGGAAGAGAAATAAAAACACACAAAGACTTGTACACAAATGTTTAGAAAGGCTTTGCTCCTAACAGCTCAATATTGCAAACAGCCCAAAGCCTGAAGCCCATCAATGGTAAAAGGACAAACAAACCGCAGTGCGTCCTTACCATGGAACCCACCACTCTTGATAAAAAGGAGGCCATTGGGGCTTCCCCTGGTGGTCCAGTGGGTAAGGACACCGCCTTGTAATGCAAGGGGCGCCGATTCGATCCCTGGCCTGGGAAGATCCCACGTGCCGCGGAGCGGCTGGACTGATGTGTCCAATTACCGAGTCGGAGCTCTGGAGCGCATGCGCCCAGAGCCGGCGCTCTGCAACGACAGACGCCACCGCGATGGGAGGCCCACAGGAGCCAAAGAACAAAGACGGATGAAAATGGAGAAATGAAAGACCAATAGAAGTGGACCGCCCGCTCCCCTCCCTCCCCAATCCGACCCCCGCCGAAACTAAATAAATAAATAAATCTTAAAAAAAAAAAAAAAGGAGACCATTTCTGATCTGCTCAACAACTTGGATGGATGCTGAGTGAAAGAAACCAGACATGAGAGAAGACATATCCGATGAGTCCCTTCACACGAAACTCCAGGAAAGATGAGTCGAATGAGCAGCAACAGAAAGCAGACCGGGGGCTGGACCCACAGTCAGGGCAGGTGACAGCGCTGGCTGGGAGCGGGTCCTGGGGAGTCCTCTGAGTATCAGAAATGCTTCACAGTGTGGCGGTGATGGCTACTGGGGCGTGTACACTTGTCAAAACTCAAAGTGTACAACTACAATGGGTGCTTTATTTTATGTAAAACATACTTTAATAAGCTTTTCTTTTTAATATCTGTTCAGAAATTTTCTTTTTAAGAGAGAGCTAAAAGAAGTCAGCAGTGACTGAGAACTGTACCCAGCAGGTGGGCTCTAAGCTCTCTCTCTGTTCAATGAAGCAACTGACGCCAAGGGAAGAAGAAGAGGTGAGAATTCTAAGTCAACTTTTTAAACGTACCTTGTATTATTTGATATATAAAAAAGAATATGACATTTAGATAAGTTATGAAACATGAGAGTAAGATTAGCAATCCTAAACCCACCCAGTTTACCAGTTCAAAGTTTCCAACCAGCACTGAACCTAGCCACGTCTTCCTCCTGACTCAGGAGTAACCACCATCCTGAACCTAGTGCTGATTCCAGCTCAGCCTTTCTCTGGGAGCACACCCAGCAGAGTGAGGACTGCGTTCCTCAGCCTCCATGCAGACAGGCGTGGCTGCGTGGCTGATTTCAGCCACTGGGGACCAAGAGGAAGGGATGCGGGCAGCTTCCAGGAGATGTCCTGAGCCAGGGAACTGCTCTTTTCCTTCCTTTTCCCCATTCTTGCTGCTGGACAGCCAAGGGGGTGGCTGGCGCCGGAGCAGTCACCCTGGAGCACGAGCTGCATGCCCTCCGGGCATGAGGGACACGGGGGTCCCTGAGGACCATAGGGCCAGCCCGACACTCTCGGCTGCCTATGTTTACTTAGAGAGGCTTTGGTTTCGTTGAACCCACTCTTACCTGTTGCAGAATCTTACTCTGTGAGCACAGCCATGATCCTAGCTACCACCAGCACCACCGACTCTCTCAATGGTCTAAGAAATCAAAGGAGAGGATTTCTCCACTTGGTCGTTTAAGGTAATGCGCGCGCTCAGCACCCAGGAGGCCCCACACCAAGCCCACCACCGAGCGAGCGGAGCGGACAGGCGCTGGCTCTGGAAGAGCTGCTGCACTCCAGCGGTCACCGGGCAAACGGAGGAAAAGACAGCTTCCCCAAAACCAGAGAAACGTTTCCTCTATGTGCAAGCCGGAAACTTTCACATAGCAGAGGGTGAAATCTGGGTGCTAAGCCGACAGAGAAATGGAAAAGAGAGAAACAGGAGAAATTTTCCCCTTTACTTCTTGCTGGGAACGGAGAGGCAGTCCACAGTGCCATTTACAGTCACTTCCAGAGCCACTTCCGCCGCCCCTAACTCCGATTTCTAGGAGCTTCCGCTGACCTGCCTCCTCCATAAGGCCTGGCCTTGAGACCAGCATCCTGGGGGTTTCCTTTGCTCTTAAATTCTGAAAACTCTCACCATTCCCACCACACAAGATGGCATGGGTCAGCACGGCCTGGCCTCTACTTCTGTAGCCTGCTGGGCGTGGAGCATGCAGGAGGCCTCACTGGCTGGCTACCTGGGCAGCGTACCCCAATCCAAGTCGATGATATCACCCGGCACCTTTCAATTCTCAAGCATACATCCACCTTTTAGTCATTCAACAAATGTTTCTAGAACACCTTCAAGTCAGAGCCTTGGGCCATAGATTAAAAAAAACAAAGTCTCTGAGCTCAAGGACCTCACAGTTTAATTGGAACTGAGTAAATGTTTCTGAGGACTGACGAAGCAAGGGGCATCCTGTCCCATTCGGAATGGAGGCACCGGGAGTTACACCTGCCCCATTCAGTTCACCCCAGGGTGCCTTCTCTAGTCCCCCAGGCAGCACCTGCTCGGACGGTACAAATAATGTATCAGTCAGAGAATAATACGACCAAATGGGTAATACGGCCTCAAAAATAATTAGGCAGCACATTTCCAAGTAAAAAGTCCACGTGATTTTGACTGTCCTCCGTCAGGGTGAGGACCTACCTGACGGTTACCTCCCTCTCGGGTCACCCCTTCTGACGCTCCCACCCCATGTGGCAGCCGCTCGGACCATCACATGGGTTCACGTCCATGTGGCTTTGCTTCAGCTTGGATGCTCTGGTCCGTCCTGTCTGGTCAGTGCACCAACCATGCCTCAGGGCCCCTCGGGCCTCTACCACTTTTTTTTTTTAACTTTTATTTTACTTTTAACTTTTACAGAGTTTTGTTGTTTACAGATATGCATGTTCCCAGATTAGTCATATGTATATCCCCCGCTTCCCACCCCTCCCGACCATCACACAGCATCCCTGAAGGATCTCCTTTTCTCACAGAGCAATGACTATAGCTGTTTTCTTCACTTATGATAGTATAGGCCTTCATGCTACTTCCTTTACGCCTTCCACCCTCTGTTCCTTCCCCACAATGTCCATATGTCCACTGTCCGTGTCTGTCTTTCTGTCGCTTCACTGCATGTGCCATCATCACTATCCTACTAGATTCCATATATGTGCGTTAATATATTGTATGTGTCCTTCTCTTTCTAACTGACTTCACTTTTTATCATAGGTTCTAGATCCAGCCACCTCATTAGGGCTGATTCTTCTGCATTTCTCTTTACATCTGTGTAGTATTCCATTGCATATATGTACCAGAGCTTTTGGATCCATTCGTTCGTCAATGGGCATCTAGGTTGCTTCCATGTTCTGGCTATTGTATAGAGAGCTGCAATGAACATTGGGGTACAGGTGCTTCTTTCAGATTTGATTTCATCAGGGTATAAGCCTAAGAGTGGGACTGCTGGGTCGTAGGGTGCTTCTATTTTTAGTTTTTTAAGAAATCTCCATACTGTCTCCCATAGAGGCTGTATCAGTCTACATTCCCACCAGCAATGCAGGAGTGTTCCCTCTTCTCCGCACCCTCTCCAGCATTTATTGCCTGTTGATTTGTGGATGATGGCCATTCTGAGGGGTATGAGGTGACCTCTCATTGTAGTTTTGATTTGTATTTCTCTAATTATAAGTGAAGTTGAGCATCTTTTTTGGGCCATCTGTATGTCCTCTTTGGAGAGGTGTCTGTTTAGGTCCTTTCCCCATTTTTTGATTGGGCTTCTCCCACTTTCTGAAGTGCCCTGCGGCTCCTCTGTGCCGCCGGCCTCCCCTGGCTGACCTCACTGCACTGCTGTGTCCCCCAACTCTCCCTCCTAACGGACCGGATGGGGGAGAGAGTGCCCCGCCAGCTCTCCACTGTCCCATCCCAGAGGTGTGGCCGAGCACCTGCTGCTCAGCAGGCACTCGACAAAAAATGCTTGCTCAGGGACCTAGGCCAGTCAAGGGCAAGCTTCTGTTACTCAACAGGCCAGGGGAGAAACAAACTGAGAAAGAACACATTTTCTCTCTCAGAATTTCTAATGAAATATCAAAGCCTTTCACCAAGCTCAGACATTTACATCCTATTTTAAGAAGCGGCAACTGAAGCTGTAGGGCAGTCTTTAAGAAAGCCTAAACTGTTTATCAAAGACGGTGGAGGGGGAGGGGTATATTTAAGCCCAAGAAAAATTATTACTGTATAAAATTCACACTGGTCCTGCCTATATCTCAAAGCTACCTTGCTTCTTGTCTCCTGAGGAGGAAAGAAGAAAAGACAGCTTAGAATGAATGTATCAATCAAGCATTTCTCAGGACTCTACGGTCGGGGCTGTGTTAGGCTCTGCACACAGACACGTGCACCGACTCCTGCTTCGAAGCACAAAAACAAACCAAATCGAGACACGGAGGTTGTCAGAGCTCCTCTCGCATCCCGGCCTGACTTCTCCCGAGCTCTTTCTGACCTTCTTCGAAGGCTGACAACACTGGTCTATTCTCACACCAGGTGACACCACGCTTCCCCTCGGTGTCAGCCTCCCTCCACTTTTACAAAGTTGTCTACAACTTCTCGAGCCCACATTCACTTTTCTCTTTTCTGTTTTCCTGTGGAGCTTCTTGTCTGTATAATTAATTTTGGCATTAAATCACAATGTCCCATATTAGTATCTTTTTCTTAAGAGTTTACCTTATCTCTCCCAGAGAGCCTGTAAGTCTTTAAAATCATGTTTTAAAATCTCTCACGACACTGTCCTCAGCACACAGTTGTTCCTGTTTAGTGGCGCAGTCATGTCTGACTCTTCGCCACCTCATCGACTGCATCCCGCCAGGCTCCTCTGGCCATGGGGCTTCCCAGGCAAGAATCCTGGAGTGGGTCACCACTTCCTCCTCCAGGGGCTCTTCCCGACTCAGGGGCAGAAACTGCGTCTCCTGCACTGCAGGCGGAGTCTTTACCGCTCAGTCCCTGGGGAAGCCCCTCTCCCTGTCTGCCACCCTACTGTGTGTCTTTCTGCTTGTGCTCAGAACCAGCTCCATATTCACCCCACCTTTCCCAGGAAACATATATTATGATTTAATTTTACTTGTATACTCCAACGATCCCCTCTCAGCGTTCCAAGGGCAAGCTTTTCCCCCCTCTTTCAGAATTTCTAATGAAATATCAAAGCCTTTCACCAAGCTCAGACATTTACATCCTATTTTAAGAAGCGGCAACTGAAGCTGTAGGGCAGTCTTTAAGAAAGCCTAAACTGTTTATCAAAGACGGTGGAGGGGGAGGGGTATATTTAAGCCCAAGAAAAATTATTACTGTATAAAATTCACACTGGTCCTGCCTATATCTCAAAGCTACCTTGCTTCTTGTCTCCTGAGGAGGAAAGAAGAAAAGACAGCTTAGAATGAATGTATCAATCAAGCATTTCTCAGGACTCTACGGTCGGGGCTGTGTTAGGCTCTGCACACAGACACGTGCACCGACTCCTGCTTCGAAGCACAAAAACAAACCAAATCGAGACACGGAGGTTGTCAGAGCTCCTCTCGCATCCCGGCCTGACTTCTCCCGAGCTCTTTCTGACCTTCTTCGAAGGCTGACAACACTGGTCTATTCTCACACCAGGTGACACCACGCTTCCCCTCGGTGTCAGCCTCCCTCCACTTTTACAAAGTTGTCTACAACTTCTCGAGCCCACATTCACTTTTCTCTTTTCTGTTTTCCTGTGGAGCTTCTTGTCTGTATAATTAATTTTGGCATTAAATCACAATGTCCCATATTAGTATCTTTTTCTTAAGAGTTTACCTTATCTCTCCCAGAGAGCCTGTAAGTCTTTAAAATCATGTTTTAAAATCTCTCACGACACTGTCCTCAGCACACAGTTGTTCCTGTTTAGTGGCGCAGTCATGTCTGACTCTTCGCCACCTCATCGACTGCATCCCGCCAGGCTCCTCTGGCCATGGGGCTTCCCAGGCAAGAATCCTGGAGTGGGTCACCACTTCCTCCTCCAGGGGCTCTTCCCGACTCAGGGGCAGAAACTGCGTCTCCTGCACTGCAGGCGGAGTCTTTACCGCTCAGTCCCTGGGGAAGCCCCTCTCCCTGTCTGCCACCCTACTGTGTGTCTTTCTGCTTGTGCTCAGAACCAGCTCCATATTCACCCCACCTTTCCCAGGAAACATATATTATGATTTAATTTTACTTGTATACTCCAACGATCCCCTCTCAGCGTTCCAAGGCTTTTTTTTTTTTCTTAATTTTTTTTTTTTGAATTCTGGCCTCTTTTATTGATTTTTATTTATTTTTCATCCATATTTATTCTTTGGCCTGTGTGGGCCCCCCATTGCAGTGGCCTCTCTCATTGCAGAGCACCGGCTCCGAGTGCATGCGCTCCGGAGTGCTGGCTCATAACTGGACACACCCATCCAGCCACTCCGTGGCATGTGGGATCTTCCTGGGCCAGGGATCGAACCGGTGCCCCTTGCACTGCAAGGTGGACTCTTTACCCACCGGACCACCAGGGAAGCCCCCAAGGCTTTTTAAATATGCTGAAGTCTCACCACAGGTGCTACATAAACACTGACGACCTGAACTGGTCCCATTTTGGTAGGTGTCCGTGTTCTCTCTGCCCACACTGGCATTTGCTAACAGCTCCATGTCAACTACATTCACCAAAAAGCCGCGATATCAAAAGAGGCACCGAGGGGGACACCTGCCACCGAGCTGGAGGACAGGCAAGTCCAGAGGTGCTGATCTGCGAGCACGGGGCTCCCAGGGGTGACCTTGGAAAAGTCACCTCCCCGGACGTGAGTGTTTTGGGGCTGAGTCCAGAAAACCCCATTTCCTAGGCTTGGGCTCGGAGATGGAATACCCTTAAAAAGCCAAGACATGGGAAGCAAAGGGCTGCCGAAGCTCCAGGTGTAAAACTGGCAGGAACACACGTGAATGGAGGCCATAAATCCCTCCCAGGACGCAGACAATGCCTCAGCGATAAGCATGCAGATTGCACACCTAGTTCAGCAACTCCCCTGAGTTTGCTTGTAATTAAGGGGGTTAGAAAGGTAAAAAAAATATATAAACCCAATTAATCATTTAAATATTTAAAGTCAGATTTTTTCCCTCACTCCAGGATTAGTATATTTCATAACGGCAGCAGTAGACAGCCCTGGTTTTTACTGGGGTTCATTTTAGAGCATGTTTAAACTAGTCAGATTGAGTGATGCTTCCAGCAACTAATCGCATGTCAAATAAAAGATATTTTATGTAATAAATTACCGCTACAAGTAATTCAAATGTCATTTATCAGTTTTATTATCAGTCAGGCAAAGTCTTGTTTCTCTATATTAATCAAAATCAAGCTTTTTTTTTTTTTTTTTGGAGTAGTTTTGACACCTCTTGGCAAAAGTACAGAAGTGGAGAGAGAGCGAGCCCCGGAGCTGAGAGGAGCAGGGTAATGGTACGGGAGGAGTGAAGGGTGACACTGACAACGAAAAGCTCCAGGTATTTAAAATTACCATTCCCACTGTTTTTATTCTAGTGTCAAAGCAGGAAGGAGTCTGTCTCTAAGAAGATGTATTTTATTTTTAGGGCTGGGAGACTCTTAAAAATACTCCTACCTAAATACCTAAACAGAGCAATGCTTTTTCTCAGAGAGATCCAGGCAGCAGAGTGATTTAAAGGACTGAAGTGCCCCTCCCAGCCCCATTCTTCTGCCCCTGACAGAGAGGCGAGCACTTTAACCCTTTGTGGTCCCCTGGAAGTTAGGCAAATGCGCGATGTTTTAAGCCAGTGCTGTAACGCACACAGAACAATCTGTTCTGAGGAAGAAGTTTCCAAGTAGTCGGGAGACCGGCTAGGTATTAAGTCATGAAGGGAACAGCTGGAACAGAACAGATGTGCAACTTAGAGAAGTCTGCAACCACAGCTGCCTCTGCCCATCCTCCACAAATCCCAGCAAGCCCTGGGCCCAGGGACACAACTAGAGAAAAGTGCGGAGACTCAGCCTTTGGAGTGAGAGAAACAGGGAGAGAGTATGTAGTGACCCAAGGCAATGCCAGGGATCGCCAAGAATGCCAGCCAGGCTGATGAGTGATCCCACCGACTCCGCAGCCTAGGACAGAGACTGGCACTGAGTGTTGGTTCTCTAGGCTCATAGGTCACACGACAGCGGCGGTTTTGAGACCAGGCCACCACGGATGCAGTCAACTGGAATTCATGCTGCCTGGCCTCAAGGTCCAGCCTTATCCAGGGAGCAAAGGAAAGGCGATGTCTAAACAAAACCTGTGACACACAAGGCAGACTCTAACCCACTGCCTGGCCCCTGGGGGCCTACAGAGCTGACTGCACCTCCCTGTCTGCAGGAAAGAGGCAACATGAGGGCCACAGGACGGTTCCCAGCCACGTGGCAGGACTGTGCTCTGCGACGAGAGAGGCCACTGTGATGGGAGGCCCACACAGGCCAAAGAACAAAGGTGGATGAAAATAAATAAATAAAAAACCAATAGAAGAGGCCAAAATTTAAAAAGAAGAAAAAAAGGATACACTCAAAAAGAATCTTCAGGAGCTTCCTCGGTGGTCCAATGGTTCAGAATTCATCCCGCAATGCAAGGGACACTGGTTCAATTCCTGGTCTGGGAAGATCCCACATGGCTTAGGGCAACTGAGCCTGCAAGCTGCAACTAGGGAGTAGCCCCCGCTTGCTGCAACCAGAGAAAGCCTGCCCTAAGCAACGCAAACCCAGCACAGCCAAAATAAATAAATAAATAAATATTTTTTTTAAAAAAGGACCTTCATATTTAAGCTGAAATTCTCTCACAGACTACATAAATATACATGGTATAGCCAGGACTAGGAAGGGAGAAGAGGAGGAGAGAGGGGGAACTAGACTGAATCTACCAATATTAACTTTAAAAGATATGCCTAGGAGACAAGTTATTTCAGTGACCAAACCAGAATGTACCCATGAATCAGATGTTTATGTTCTTATTAGTCAAACAGTAACCTCATATGGTAAAGAATCTGCCTGCAATGCAGGAGACCTGGGTTTGATCCCTGGGTTGGGAAGATCCCCAGAGGAGGGAATAGCAACCATCTGCAGTGTTCTTGGGTGGAGAATCCCATGGACAGAAGAGGGTAGCAGGCTACGGTCCACGGGATGGCAAAGAGTCGGATACGACTAAGCAACTAATACTTCAGCGCACAAAACAGAACCAACAGATACCTTCACAGATTGCTGCTGGAACCCCAAATTCCTGAAACAACACAGTAAGTGCATTTATTCTTGTGTCTTAAACCTTTGTCATACACTTAAAAGTCTGTCTAGAAGAGGACAGGACGTGTCACACTCTTTCGGAAAAACCCAAGAGCCGTCTCCTGCTCCGTCTCCCCGGCTCGTGGAGTCTGGGAGGCGGGAAGCCCTGCCCTCTGGGCACAGCCCTGATCCCCAGTCAAGGCGGAAGCGGGCGCCTGCGCGGGTCACTTACTGTACGGCTGTGGAATGAGGTGAGGGGGCTGAACAGGAGGCACCTGCGTGGCGGGGCCCAAGGACGCAGGCTCCTCGGCAGCCGTGCCTGACTGCTGGAAAGCCAGATCGATCTCTTCATCTGTCAGCCCTGGGAGAGAAGAGGACATAATTGCAGGTGAGTGCCTTTTGCCACTGTCCACGGCTGCAACGAACTCTCCATCCGAGGAGAGACCTTAGAGTCACAGGACGCCTAGCATCCTGCTAAGCTGCTTCCCCGATTTCGGATTCTCCGGAACCTCTCTCGGCTGCAATTTAACCTTAAGCGACAGAATATTAGCCTCAACACTGCTTCCAAATGTGGCTCATTCAATTTCCTTAATTTATCCTTGAGTTTATTGCTGCTTTTGAAGTCGCTCGAACTGCAATTCTCCATTCTTCCCCCGAAAACAGATACCATCAACTGCAAATGTGGCTCATTTTAATCTGTAATGGTGTTAAAAAAAGAGGGGAAAAAACTAACAATAATGCATGAAAACAGACAGGGAAACAAAAAACTAATTATTGGGTGAGACGACTAATTAGTCTAGATCGTTTCTGAAGACGGGAATAATTTGCTTTATTTTATGACAAATGCAGAAATAAAAAGAAAAATCAGGACTGACTGTGATTAGTATGAATGGGAGATAGAATGCAAAGAAGAAAATAAAACAAGAAAACAGATCAAAACAAGGCCAGGCCCAAACTTTCAGATGATTATTACTCTAGCCTATCACAGGCTGCCTATATCGCCTTTGGCTAGTTTTTCTTTTCCCTTTTTTTTTAAAAAAAAAAAACACCCTCCCAACACTCTAAACCACAGTGCACTTGAACACGAGGAAATCACAGGGCACCATCTGCAGTGGCTGTGACAGGTGGGGGGGATTTGACAATGGGGGAATAAACGGTCAGTGAAAAACCCACAAAGACTACACTTCCAGTGGGCACAGATCTGGAATATTTCAACAGGTGGGAGGCAGACGGGGGATGCTGGCTCTCAGGGAAGAGGCAAGGGCACCAACCAATCAAACAGCGGGGCACAGGTGTGAGACTGTCCCACAGGGCAGCCTGGGGACCGACTCCACGCACAGAAATGCTCCAGGCGCTGAGACTGGGAGAAGCAGGTGGGAGGTCACTGCTAGTGTCTGCAAAGAGCACCCTGGCCTCCCCAAGCTGTTCCGGGAAAGCCAACATCTAGCCCAGCTGACACACCGAGCTTTTAAACTCGAGCAGGGAGCGCTTCCACATCTGCTCGGCAGCTCCCCATTAGAGGCCCTCAGCATGGTCGATCTGCCCCAGGGGGTGGATGAAGTGCAAGGAGGTTCTGAGGATCAGCATCTTCCAGAGTGCGAGGCCTTGCACTCTGCACCAAGGGGCTAATAGCCAAAGCACATTAATGCTCCAAGCTCCCTGCACCACGCTGGCGTGCCTGCAGCTGCCCCTCAAACTCCTCACGCCCCTCCACAAGAGGTCAAGGGAGAATACTTGGACGGTTCTAAACGGCCTTGGACTGTCTCTCCTCCTCTCTGCACTGAGCGCTTGAGGTTCCCCCCAGTTTAACACTGCGTCTCCTATCCTCTTTGCCCCGGCACGTAGCGGAGCTAGCCAGTATGGGCAAGGCCACCCCTCATGGGGTCTCAGTGCTGCTAGGTCTCCCGAGAGAGAGACAGCGGTGTCCTCTCAACAGACTGACGTCAGGGGCAGAGGAGAAGCTAACAGGGGGGCAAAGGGGACCACTTACGGGCGCTTGGCACCTTCAAATATAAGAGCTGAGCCTGAGAATGTGGAGCCGGGCCAGGGATGGTCCTCCTCCCTAAGGCCTCGGCTCTCTGCAAAAGGCCTGCTTCCCTGTGCTGTCACCTCCAAAAGACAGGCGCAGGACAGACAGACGAGCTGGGCAAACACAGAACACGCTTCCCCGAGCAAGCGCTTCCCAGGCTCCAGGCTGGATGTTGACTGCCCATCAGCCCTTCCAGGTAGGAAGGGGAACCCTCTTCTTTCTGAGGTCTCCAGGGAAGACACGGTTTAACCCCCTCATCAGCTACGAGACGAGACAGGGGCGTGTGCAGCGTCAGCACGAGCGGCTGGTCACTGGCTCACATCGGGACATCATAAACCTGGTGGTTTGCGAGCCCTGTCAGCCGCTGGCTGCAAATGAGGATAATTCTCCCAAAAGGAGCATTCGGTTGCATTCTCATTTTCCCTTTTGGCTCTTTCAAATATAAACAAGTACGATAATGTTTAACGCTGAGGAAATACACAGCAAGTTACAGGCCGTGCTGCGGCCCTGAAAGCTGGGCCTGGTTAAAGGCAGAGGACTGGGCTTCCCCTGGTGGTCCAGTGGGTAAGGACACCGCCTTGCAGTGCAAGGGGCGCCGGTTCGAGCCCTGGCCTGGGAAGATCCCACGTGCCGCGGAGCGGCTGGACTGATGTGTCCAATCACCGAGCCGGAGCTCTGGAGCGCATGCGCCCAGAGCTCTGCAGCGACAGATGCCACCGCGATGGGAGGCCCACAGGAGCCAAAGAACGAAGACGAATGAAAATAGAGAAATGAGAGACCAATAGAAGTGGCCCGCCCACTCCCCTCCCTCCCCAACCGGACCCCCGCCCAAAGTAAATAAATAAATAAATCTTTAAAAAAAAAAAAAAAAAAAAGGCAGAGGACTGTGGTCCTGCCCTCTGGTCAGGGGCTCTGACCACGCCTATTTTCCTAACAAAACATGTTCCCTACATTCCTGCAGCCAGGCCCAGGAGTGAGGCCCTGGTTTAAAGGGCATCAGCACTTCCCTCCAAGCTCTTATTTCACACAAACCTTATCATCTGATGCTCTAAATTTACCCTGGCTGAAGTTCTGATATCCCTAGTTCTCTGGAGAGGCAGGATTTTGATTTAGTTACAGAAAATGCATCATTTTTCTTCTTCTTCTTCTTCTTCTTTCTAACAAGCATTTTGATGATCTCACTGAACAATATAATTTCAGAGCAGGCCCTTTTATCCGAGTCATTGCCCTTTTATTTTTTTAACAGATTTTAAAAACAAAAATGAAAGAACTGAGGCTTAAGGAGAGTGGAGATCCTACTAATAAAAGCCTGGGGATGGCAGATGAAACCCCAAGCTCTTCATCCCAGCCTGGTGACTTCCCACTACGCCACGGAGTTACAGCTGTCAAACGGCAGATTCCAAAATGATGCCCGTAGCCTTCAATCTGGTTAAAGAAAATATGAGAACAAACCTCTCTCTCCCTCCCGCCCACCGGTATCCAGTCTAGGTTGTTCAGTCACTAACTCGTGCCTGACGCTTTGCGAGCCCTTGCACTGCAGCACGCCAGCTTCCTCTGTCCTCCACTAGCTCCCAGAGTTTGCCCAAATTCATATCCAGTGAGTCGGTGATGCCATCCAACCAGCTCACCCTCTGCCGCCTCCTTCCCCTTTTGCCCTCAATCTTCCCCAGCACCAGGGTCAGGGAAGAGCCAATGCATGCTGCTTTGGTGGTTATACCAAAATGACACGGGAACGTAATGCCTGGACCTTCTTTGCAAATGTCACCCGGACAATTTTTTGAACACCACTGAGAGTCAAGGGTAGAATGACCGCCTCTCCTTCTCACATTCTAATCAAATAAATCCGAGGCCTCTCACAGGCTGGTGCCTACGGTTCCCTTGGTGCCTTTTCCTGTGGAGTGTCCACCAGCTTAGGGAAGACTGACTCTGCAAGATTCAAGTGACCCATCAAAGACTCACAGAGCAGGGAGCAGGAGCGGGGGTGGAGTGACATCCTCCCAGAACACAGCACTTACCTACCCTGCCACCAACTCCTGGCGCTCAAAGGACCCTGCCCTTTGGGATGGAGCACTGCCCGGAGGCCCACACAGGAGACAACAGGGTCCCCACCCATGCCCACGGAGATACACAGCAGAGAGCTTAGAGAGCTCGGACTGAGACCTTGCAGAATCCAAAAGGTTAAAAGGAATAATAAAGGAAACTGCCAATTGTAAGTGAATTATCTTTGGCTCTGAAAGCTGAGGCACAGGCTATATTATAAAAGGCATCTCTTTGCGTTGTTTACCATCACCCTGACTAATGCAGACCTTTTTTTGTTTTGTTTTAAATAATCTCATGCAAATTAGACACACACACTTCCTTCCAGTTGATTGCTATCTACAAGGAGTAATCTAGCCGCAGAGGGACTGAGCAAGGGCTGAGCAGAGCTGACGGAGGAAAGGGTGCCACCGTCCCGCGGCAGGCAAGCCTCCTCTCCCCAGCCCCCACCCCCAGGTCATCCTCCAGCTGCCTTTGGAAGAACTGGCCAATTTTAGGAAAGCCTAGCATTTCCTTTCAGCTGGGGTATCACTGGCACTTTGCGTTTCGATGCTCTGATGCTCTCTCCGGAACTTCACCTCTGTTCCCGGGTGATCTGAGGAGCTCCCAGCCCCTCCCCCGGGCTGTGACACTGACAAACTCTGTTACTGAGAACAAAACCCGAGTCTGCTCAGTCATTCCATCCACTCGCTAGCCTTACTCAAGAGGAGGAGAAAGGGACGAGGGGACTCGTCCAAGGTGAGCAGGAGGCCTGGCTCTGTCATTTCACCTTTCAGACCCCAGCTAGAAAACAACTGAATTCAGAGGGAGCCTTGCAGATGAAGATGAGGAGTTAGGGCAGACTTCTCATCCCCTCGGTTTGGCTTTGTGGAATCTACTTCCCCAAACAGTTCCTTTCCCTGGAGAAGCTCCTGTGTAGACACTGAGCAAGGATTTCTCTTCCAACACTTTTAAAAGGACAGAACAAGCAAGCTACACTCTGCTGATTAATAAAGTGCCCAGTTGCTGCCACAGCAACTGAAGTTAATGGCCTCGGGCTTGCCACACCTGCTTATTTTTATCCCTTAGAAGATAAACAAAATTGTTTGGAGGTTTCTATTAAAATGCAAACCAAACCAAACCAGACTTTGTCGGGATCTAGGTAGGGGAAGCGCTCAGACAGAGGACAGCAGAAAGCGGCAGTCTCTGTGTCCTCAGGTCAAACAGGCACCGGGATAGTGGGGTCAGGAACAGCTGGGAAATAAGCAAGGTGATGAATGCCTGACAGCACCGTTTGGACCAGCCGAGTTTTACAATAAAATGTGGAATCTGACAGGGATTGGGGAACGGCCAGGGGCCAATGGAACGGGCAGCAGTTACGGGCTGGCTGCTCGGTCAGTCTTCCTCCCTCATCTCAGACCATCACCCTGACTAATGCAGACCTTTTTTTGTTTTGTTTTAAATAATCTCATGCAAATTAGACACACACACTTCCTTCCAGTTGATTGCTATCTACAAGGAGTAATCTAGCCGCAGAGGGACTGAGCAAGGGCTGAGCAGAGCTGACGGAGGAAAGGGTGCCACCGTCCCGCGGCAGGCAAGCCTCCTCTCCCAGCCCCCACCCCAGGTCATCCTCCAGCTGCCTTTGGAAGAACTGGCCAATTTTAGGAAAGCCTAGCATTTCCTTTCAGCTGGGGTATCACTGGCACTTTGCGTTTCGATGCTCTGATGCTCTCTCCGGAACTTCACCTCTGTTCCCGGGTGATCTGAGGAGCTCCCAGCCCCTCCCCCGGGCTGTGACACTGACAAACTCTGTTACTGAGAACAAAACCCGAGTCTGCTCAGTCATTCCATCCACTCGCTAGCCTTACTCAAGAGGAGGAGAAAGGGACGAGGGGACTCGTCCAAGGTGAGCAGGAGGCCTGGCTCTGTCATTTCACCTTTCAGACCCCAGCTAGAAAACAACTGAATTCAGAGGGAGCCTTGCAGATGAAGATGAGGAGTTAGGGCAGACTTCTCATCCCTCGGTTTGGCTTTGTGGAATCTACTTCCCAAACAGTTCCTTTCCTGGAGAAGCTCCTGTGTAGACACTGAGCAAGGATTTCTCTTCCAACACTTTTAAAAGGACAGAACAAGCAAGCTACACTCTGCTGATTAATAAAGTGCCCAGTTGCTGCCACAGCAACTGAAGTTAATGGCCTCGGGCTTGCCACACCTGCTTATTTTTATCCCTTAGAAGATAAACAAAATTGTTTGGAGGTTTCTATTAAAATGCAAACCAAACCAAACCAGACTTTGTCGGGATCTAGGTAGGGGAAGCGCTCAGACAGAGGACAGCAGAAAGCGGCAGTCTCTGTGTCCTCAGGTCAAACAGGCACCGGGATAGTGGGGTCAGGAACAGCTGGGAAATAAGCAAGGTGATGAATGCCTGACAGCACCGTTTGGACCAGCCCGAGTTTTACAATAAAAATGTGGAATCTGACAGGGATTGGGGAACGCGGCCAGGGGGCCAATGGAAACGGGCAGCAGTTACGGGCTGGCTGCTCGGTCAGTCTTCCTCCCTCATCTCAGTCCATCTATTTACAGGACTTGGGAGAGTCATCTGGGGCGCAGGGAGAATGAGCAGGGGTCACCTCTCTGGGAACACAACTAGTTATCTACCCAGGCACAGTCGGGGAGGAGATGAGGCAGAGAAGACAGCTGGCTAAAAATACTCCCCAAATTAAAAGAAAAATCAACTCTCTCAGAAAAGGTTAGGGGAGGAGACAGGGAAAAAAGTATTTTTTTTTTTTTTTAATTTTATTAACATTTTGTTGGAACAGTGGAGTACAATAAGGACTCTTGGAGCCTCTAAAAGTCGTTGGGTGACCTGTAGACCCCTATTTCCCAGTGCCTTGTATAAAATTGAATTTTTTAAACATAAATTACACGTAATGACGACACTGTAAAAACTAACAGTAATGGAAAGCTGTGCTGTATTTCATTAGCCTGTATTATTCCGTGCCACCTGATCCAGCCGGGCCTTGTTTATGAGTTAGTGTGTTAGCAGATGCCGATGGAAGCATTTGCTTCGACCTTGCTCTTCTCATTGGGGCATGAAATTACGACGGCAGCACCTTGATATTACAGCCATAAATACAGTAAACTGCAAATTTAAGCCAACGGCTCCTATTGTCTCTGAACATAAAGCTGATCGGTATTTATTTAAAAGGAGAACAAAAAAAATATTATATATCACCTTGTTTATAGGGCCTCCCCCACCCACTTTCTTACCCCCTCCCCCCAGCCCCTCAACCTGTCTAATTCACTTGGTTAAAACATTAAGCAAATAAGTCAAATGCTTTCTTCTCCACTGATTAACTCTTCCCAAGCATCAGAGAAACAGATTTTGAGAAAACTAGTTCCAAACAGCATTACCCCAATGAAAGAGTTGTTTTTTAAAAAAACTGATCTGCCGGTGGGGCCAACCTCTACCACCCTGATATTGATATGTAAATTCAAGAACAGGACGTGACTGACACTCTCCCCTCTCCTTAAATCAGGCAAGTTCAAACAACAGGAGGAAAAGTTGCTGAGAATGCCCTGAAATTGAATGTCCTCTCAGTATCCTTCTGAAAATCGTTAGGCAGAAATGCTATTTCAAAAAGCAGCAAAACACTGCCTCCTGCCACCTATGGAAAGAAAGAAAGATATCTAACCAAGAATATAATTCTCATCTCCACGCAGAGAGCGGGGACCTCTCATTAAAACTTGCACCAATCCCCTGCTTTATCCCAGTGAACCATAAAGTCAATATATCCTTTAAATACATTAAATGTGCAAGAAAAATAAACACAAAGACAAAAGGACACTGGATATCACCCAGCTACGTCTCCGAGCATAAATCACCGAGTAAAAAGCCAGCGCGGAATGTACCGCGCCGCTGGCTTAGAGACCGAGGAGCCGGCCAGCCCTGGTCCCCCGTCCGTCTAAAGGGAAGGCAGCTCTGCTTTCCAGCTGTCAGCGGGAGAGGATCTTCCTGCCACTCAGATAGGCACAAGAGAGATGTAAAAACTCAAGCCAAGTCCAAGTTCGGCGGTTTCCAAGAGCTAGTGTGCAGGCCCTAAGCGGGCGGGCTCTACGGCCACCGCTAGCGAGGCAGGCAGAAGGGCCACTTGAGCAGCAGAACTAAACGCAAGTTCTGGGGAGCAGTCTTATCCCACATACAGACAGACTGGGGTCGCAGGAGCCTTAGCCCAGCACAGGCGATGGCATCAACCAGGATCAAAAGTTTCTGCACATTCCCTTCCATTCCATTATTCCACAAGGTGGACAGACTCCCTTGGAGCCCTAAATTATTTCAGCCACACCAGTCGCTGAGCTTAGCTCCTTCCGCATAAGAAGGAAACTTCCCTATAAAATTTATTGAGCTTCTCTGGGGAGTAGTATAACTGGTGAACAAGACAGACGTGAGCTGCCCCTCTGTGGAACACAAATTGAGATCTCGCCTATGAAAGACTGGGAGGGTTTCCAATCACCATCTCTGATGTCTATTTTTAGATCCAGCGTCTAAAGGCGTTTCCTTTTCTCTCTTAATCCCTCTCTGCTAAATTAAAAACAAAAACAAAGAGGAGTTGCTTCTCCAATTTGATCATTAGTTCCAGAGCCCGACAAACATTGCTGCTGGCTGTGCCGGACGGCAGCGTCTAACCCTGCAGGTCTCTGGCAGCAGGCTGGGAAGCCCGTGAACAAGTCCTAGGGGAGGAACTGCGTCTAAGTACTGAGGAGCAGGACTGTCGGGAATCACAGGAAAGCCAAGTTCGTAAACACCTTGAACCATACTTGAATCTTGCTCCTTTCAAAAGAGGCAATGAGGGCTTCCCCTGGTGGTCCAGTGGGTAAGGACACCGCCTTGCAGTGCAAGGGGCGCCGGTTCGAGCCCTGGCCTGGGAAGATCCCACGTGCCGCGGAGTGGCTGGACCGATGTGTCCAATGACCGAGCTGGAGCTCTGGAGCGCATGCGCCCAGAGCCAGCGCTCTGCGACGACAGACACCACCGCGATGGGAGGCCCACGGGAGCCAAAGAACAAAGACGGATAAACATAGAGAAATGAAAGACCAATAGAAGTGGCCCGCCTGCTCCCCTCCCTCCCCAACCCGACCCCCGCCCAAAATAAAATAAATAAATAAATCTTTAAAAAAAAAAAAAAAGGCAATGAAGTTTGTTTAAAGAAAAAGAGACATTCACCTTTGACGACCAAAGGAATTCAGATCTGGAAGAAAAGCTGAAGCTCATCTAGCCTGTTCTTTTTCTCTTTCTTATGTTTTACAGATGGAGAGAACAGAGCAGGGAGAGGGGGGCAGTGACTGACAGCCATGGGGAGCCCTGGGGCAGAACCAGACACCCCACACGGTGCTCTTCTCAGTGCCCAAGAGGGATGGACCTGCCCGCTCCCCACTCTGCTACCCGACGCAGTCAGTACACTATAAACAAGCAAACTCTCAGAATCAACCATCTCAAAGAAGAGGAAAAACACAAAGGATAAAGGGAACATGGGGAAAACTAGGTGAAGGGTATGTGGGACCTCTGTGCTAAAAGTGTGCTCACACACCAACATATCTGTTTAGTCGTGTGTACAAGCATAATATACAGATGAGAAACAGGTACTGCTGGTCCCAGGTGGGAGGAGACCTAGTAGCTAGTGACACAGACTGAAGGCAGACTTTTCCTTATGAACTGTGCTCCATGTGAACATATTTCTGATTCAAAAGAACAATTTTTAAGAACAAAGAAGACATTTGGAGCAAAAAGGGAAATTTAATCATGAACAAAATTACTTGGAATGATTACCTCCGTTTTCTGCAAGAGAAAAGGCAAGACAGAAAAAGGTGCAGAGATGTGCCCAGAAGCTGGGATTGGAATGACATCCACAGTATCTAATTTCTTCGTAACCCATTGCGGCTGGAACCCCGGCAGCCAAGCACAAGGTGGCTTGCCTTTTCTTTTTTTTATTTATTGTGTTTTTTAAAAGGCAGGCATCTGTTCTATTTTGACACATCCTGCCTGCCCAAATGTTTCTTTCAGCTCTAAATATTTGCTTCACCAATGGAAATGTTTCTATCACTGCAACAAAACAAACATTTGCTTTGGGATGGGAGGGACAGCCATACGCGGTTTCATATGTTACTTGAAACAGCCCAATTTGAGAAACAACCCCACTGCAGGGCGCAAACCAAAGTGGAGACTTTTGATCCTTAAGGAAAACCCTGTCACAAGAGTTTCATGCACCAAGGGTACACTCTGGCATTCAGCTGAAGGCCACAAAAGTCCAATGTTTGTGTGGGATTTTCTTTTATATTTTGAGTCATAAACATATGATCAGAAGGTTTGTTATTTGGCGTTCAGCCTGCTTCCTAGAGTTTTAAATCACCATGCAGCTATCAGATTTTTTTAAGTCCTCATATTAATCTGATATGAACACATTAAAACATGTTATGTTCTAAGAGGTCAATGCATTACTTTGTCACCACCTACTTGTGTAGCTCAAATGAATCTGGTATTGGCTGCTACTGGCAACATGATTAGTATGGAGATAATATTAAGTGCTCAACCATACGCGACCTGGCACACACACACACACACACACTCGACCATATGCAGAAACACTTGAGTGCTTACTTTGCTTGGCAATGTGAGAGAAGACCTCAGTGTGCCTACCTGTGAAATGGCAGCTTTCTTCCTCCCCCCAAGTTCTTATGTTGGATGAGTATTTTGGCTGTCTCCTATCTACAATATCTGTAATATTATACTATACAGACCTCTGACATTTAATATACAGTTACATCTAACCACTGGCAAAGACAACACATCAACTACAGAAAACATGGAAAATAAAGAAACGCATATATTGCCGTTGTTATTATTTAGTCACTAAATTGTGTCCAACTCTTTGCAGCCCCATAGACTGGAGCCCATCAGGCTCCTCTGTCCATAGGATTCTCCAGGCAAGAATGCTGGAGTGGGTGGCCATGCCCTCCTCCAGGGGACCTTCCCCACCCGGGGACTGAACCCGCGCCTCCCGCACTGCGGGCGGATTCTTTACCACTGTGCCACCAGAAAAGCCCAATGTATAGACCAGATTTAAACATCGTTCATTACTTCCACTCTCCATCCAGAGCAACAGCCAAAACTGATCGATTCCAAGTGTCAAAGAGGTTTAGGAGTTTTTTACATTTATATCTCTTTGAATGCCAACGCTACCCTGTGCAGGGCCATGGAGATGCACAGCTCCAGGCCCCACCGCACAGCTCACACCTCACAGCTTGTGGCCTCGTGGGCTCGAGCGGCTCATATCCCCAGTGGCCGTGGACGGCAACCATGCTTTATTCTCCCCACCTCACAGATGAGGAAGAGAAACGCACAGATAATAAGCCACACCTCCACGGTCCTAGTGCCGTGGGCGCGGAGCAACTTCCGAGTCAGGCTCCTTCTCACAACTCCATGCGACACAAAAGGAAACAGTCCAAGTCCCTGTTTAAGTTGAAAGGGACCCTGATATCCCCAACCTCTAGTGTATCAGTCAAATGTACTGCTAAAATTATCAAGGCTGAGTTTCTCAAATTAAAAATGACCTTTCTGGGGCTTCCTTGGTGGTCCAGTGGGTAAAGAGTCTGCCGTGCAGTGCAAGAGGCACCAGTTCAATCCCTGGCCGGGGAAGATCCCACCAACCGTGGAGCGGCTGGACCGGTGTGTCCAAATAGGAGCCAGTGCTTTGGAGCACACACGCCCAGAGCCAGTGCTCTGCAACAAGAGAGGCCACTGCAATGGGAGGCCCTCTCAGGCCAAAGAGTAAAGACGGATGAAAATAAATAAATAAAAAACCAATAAAGAGGCCAAAGCTTAAAAAAAAAATATTGCGAATAGCTGCTGTGCTGTGAAATAAATCAGATTAAAAAAAAAAAAGAAATGACTTCTCTGCATGAGAATACCCAAAGTTGGCAAGGGTGCTGTGGAGGAACAAACCAAGTGGTTCTTGGAAGACAATTCAGCATTCACCTCAAGAGTAGTTAAATATGTTCACAATCCTTGACAACTATTTTACTCCTAAGAAATAATTTAAACAATATGAAAGTCCAAAGAGGAATGACTAGGCAAATAATCACACATTTCAGTAATATTCAAAGATTCACAGTCATGTGGACAGTTTGTGATGGCATGGGAAAATGTTTTTGATACATTAAGACATAAAAGCAGATGTTATACTCACAGCATGACTCTCAATTACATTTTAAAAAGCACAAAAGGAAGCAGTGTTGCATCATTTTTAACTTAATCTGAACTCAACTCATCCTTGTTCTTAAGGAAGGAGAGGAGAAAAAATTACATTATCGACAGTACAGAGAGGCCGACCCTTTCATCCAATGGGCGCCGTGTCCTCGAGTGAGTAAGAGACAGGAGGTCTGAATATACTATCTGTTATCAGCTTGTTCCCACATCCCGGGCAGCCTGAGCACCTGCTGCAAGCTGCTTTCCCCAAACAACCTGGCACCCCTATGCAAAGCCAATCGTATCATCTGCTGCTAAACAAAGATCTGTTTCACTGTGAATATAAAAATGTGGCCATAATGACTTACTGAAAGGTAATACACTAGTCTCCTGAATCACATCTTTCTCAGGTATTTTGAATAATTATTTTGAAAATTAATATGTAATAGATAAATTCTCACGTGTATGTGTGTGTTCAGTTACTACGTTTTGTCCGACTCTCTGAAACCCCATGGACTGTAGCCCGCCAGGCTCCTCTGTCGATGGAATTTCCCAGGCAAGAATACTGGAGTGGGTTGCCATTTCCTTCTCCAGGGAATCTTCCTGACCCAGGGTTCAAATCCACGTCTCCTATGTCTCCTAACATTGGCAGGTGGATTCTTTACCACTGCACCACTTGGGAAGCCCCAGCTACATTCCCATAGGCCAATTCTGCATTCTAAAGATGTAGAAGGATATATACAGTGAGTAGTTAAGTCTCCTGCCCGCTCCTGCAACCAGGTCAACTAGTTATCCTTCCAGAGACCACCACTGCTTCTTCACTGTTTCTTACACACCTTCTACAGGTAGTCCATGAATATGAAACTGCTCTCATATATTCATATTTTTATAGAAAGGGATATTCCCTGGTGGCCCAGACAGTAAAGAATCCATCTGCAATGCAGGAGACTTGGGTTTGATCCCTGGACTGGGAAGATCCCCTGGAGAAGGGAATGGCTACCCACTCCAGTATTCTTGCCTGGAGAATCCCATGGACAGAGGAGCCAGCCTGGAGGGCGACACGTCACAAGAGTCAGACTTGACAGCGACTGACACTTTCACTTCTTATATATTATATATTACACATGCATATGTATGTATTAATATTTATGTGCTTACATATGTATTTCTAATACAAACAATAGCATGGTATAAATGCTACTCGATAGCTTGCCTTTTTTTTTTTTTTCATTTTTGGCCTCTCTTACTGATTTTTTAAAATTTATTTATTTTCATCCATCTCAATTCTTTGGCCTGTGTGGGCCTCCCATTGCAGTGGCCTCTCTCGTTGCAGAGCACTGGCTCTGGGCGCATGCACTCCAGAGCGCTGGCTCATAAATGGACACATCAGTCCAGCCACTCCGCAGCATGTGGGATCTTCCCAGGCCAGGGATCGAACTGGTGCCCCTTGTACCACACGGTGGACGTGACTCTTTACCCACTGGACCACCAGGGAAGCCCAAGCTTGCTATTTTTAATGACTGTATCTTACGGCACATTCCACACCATCAGTATCTGCAGAGCCCTCCCACTCTCTAACGGCTTTTTTCTGTCTTAGGCGTGTACCATGACTTAACTTGTTCCTTAGTGAACTTTTACTGTCAAACTAGCCCGCCAGGCTCCTCTGTCGATGGAATTTCCCAGGCAAGAATACTGGAGTGGGTTGCCATTTCCTTCTCCAGGGAATCTTCCTGACCCAGGGTTCAAATCCACGCTCCTATGTCTCCTAACATTGGGAGGTGGATTCTTTACCACTGCCCCACTTGGGAAGCCCCAGCTACATTCCCATAGGCCAATTCTGCATTCTAAAGATGTAGAAGGATATATACAGTGAGTAGTTAAGTCTCCTGCCCGCTCCTGCAACCAGGTCAACTAGTTATCCTTCCAGAGACCACCACTGCTTCTTCACTGTTTCTTACACACCTTCTACAGGTAGTCCATGAATATGAAACTGCTCTCATATATTCATATTTTTATAGAAAGGGATATTCCCTGGTGGCCCAGACAGTAAAGAATCCATCTGCAATGCAGGAGACTTGGGTTTGATCCCTGGACTGGGAAGATCCCCTGGAGAAGGGAATGGCTACCCACTCCAGTATTCTTGCCTGGAGAATCCCATGGACAGAGGAGCCAGCCTGGAGGGCGACACGTCACAAGAGTCAGACTTGACAGCGACTGACACTTTCACTTCTTATATATTATATATTACACATGCATATGTATGTATTAATATTTATGTGCTTACATATGTATTTCTAATACAAACAATAGCATGGTATAAATGCTACTCGATAGCTTGCCTTTTTTTTTTTTTTTCATTTTTGGCCTCTCTTACTGATTTTTTAAAATTTATTTATTTTCATCCATCTCAATTCTTTGGCCTGTGTGGGCCTCCCATTGCAGTGGCCTCTCTCGTTGCAGAGCACTGGCTCTGGGCGCATGCACTCCAGAGCGCTGGCTCATAAATGGACACATCAGTCCAGCCACTCCGCAGCATGTGGGATCTTCCCAGGCCAGGGATCGAACTGGTGCCCCTTGTACCACACGGTGGACGTGACTCTTTACCCACTGGACCACCAGGGAAGCCCAAGCTTGCTATTTTTAATGACTGTATCTTACGGCACATTCCACACCATCAGTATCTGCAGAGCCCTCCCACTCTCTCTAACGGCTATAAGGTATTCTGTCTTAGGCGTGTACCATGACTTAACTTGTTCCTTAGTGAACTTTTACTGTCACAAAGCTCCAGGACAAGGCCTTGTACGTGCCATGTGTACACAAGCAGGCATGTCCCTGGAAGAAGACTCGGACACGTGCAGTTTTAATTTTGATAAATACTGACTAACTGCTCCCCTCAGAGGCTATTTCCACTTTACATTCCCACCAGCGTGCATGAGTCTGTTTCCTACAACTTGGCCTACATGATCTTATCAAGGCCTTCTATCTTTGTCATTCTGAAAGGAAAAACGATAGTCTCACTGTAGTTTTAAGTAAACATTTCTTGGTGTTCTATAAACATACAGAAAAGCAGGCAAGTGTTAAGGGTACAGCTGAATGAATTTTCACCCAGTGAGACGTCCAGGTAACTACCACTCAGACCAAAGCCAGCAGAGCTTCAGGTGCACCCCTCTTGTTCCTCCTTCAGGTGCCACTTAGCTTCTAATACCACCGGTCAAGATCACTTATTTTCAAACTTTACATAATCAGAATAACACAGGAAGCATCCTTTACAAACTCAACATCCTTCTGAAACTCAACATCATGCTTGAGATTCCCCTTCCCCGTTGCCCTCAGCCCGGGTCCATTCTAACTACTGTGCACTATTCTTACATACGATGAGAATGAACTGCAATTTATCTATTTGTTTCCAGTTTTCAACACTCTCATCAGTGCTGCTATTAAGATTCTTGTACATTTATTTTGCAGGGGAACAGGTGGGCCATATGGGTACGACATTAGCAGCCTGAACAGACACTGCCAACAGTTTCCTCAGTGTTCACACCAACTGACTCAGACCAAAAGTACATCCCACACCAAGGTTATCAATTTTTATCTCATTTTAATTTTAATTCACATTTCTCTAGTGACTAGCAAGGTTGAACACCTTCCTGTGTATTTATTATCTTTATTGGGTACAGTGTCTTTTATATATATGTAAGTATAATATTTATATATAACTATCTTCTTATTCAGCTGCTCAGTCATGTCTGACTCTCCGCGACCCCCATGGACGGCAGCACACCAGGCTGCCCTGTCCTTCACTAACTCCTGGAGTTTGCTCTAACTCATGTCCATTGAATCAGTGATGCCATCCAACCACCTCGTTCTCTGTTGTCCCCTTCTCCTCTTGTCTTCAATATTTCCCAGCATCAGAATCTTTTCTAATGAGTCAGCCCTTTGCATCAGGTGGCCAAAGGATTGGAGCTTCAGCTTCAGCATCAATCCTTCCAATGGATATTCAGAGTTGACTTCCTTTCGGACTGACTAAAGTCCAAGAGGCCAAGGGACTCTCAGGAGTATTCTCGAGCGCCACAGTGTAAAGGCATCAATTCTTTAAAGCTCAGCTTTCTTTATGGTCCAACTCTCACATTCATACATGACTACTGGGAAAACCATAGCTTCCACTATGTCAACTTTTGTTGGCAAAGTGATGTCCAGGTAACTACCACTCAGACCAAAGCCAGCAGAGCTTCAGGTGCACCCCTCTTGTTCCTCCTTCAGGTGCCACTTAGCTTCTAATACCACCGGTCAAGATCACTTATTTTCAAACTTTACATAATCAGAATAACACAGGAAGCATCCTTTACAAACTCAACATCCTTCTGAAACTCAACATCATGCTTGAGATTCCCCTTCCCCGTTGCCCTCAGCCCGGGTCCATTCTAACTACTGTGCACTATTCTTACATACGATGAGAATGAACTGCAATTTATCTATTTGTTTCCAGTTTTCAACACTCTCATCAGTGCTGCTATTAAGATTCTTGTACATGTATTTTGCAGGGGAACAGGTGGGCCATATGGGGTACGCACATTAGCAGCCTGAACAGACACTGCCAACAGTTTCCTCAGTGTTCACACCAACTGACTCAGACCAAAAGTACATCCCACACCAAGGTTATCAATTTTTATCTCATTTTAATTTTAATTCACATTTCTCTAGTGACTAGCAAGGTTGAACACCTTCCTGTGTATTTATTATCTTTATTGGGTACAGTGTCTTTTATATATATGTAAGTATAATATTTATATATAACTATCTTCTTATTCAGCTGCTCAGTCATGTCTGACTCTCCGCGACCCCCATGGACGGCAGCACACCAGGCTGCCCTGTCCTTCACTAACTCCTGGAGTTTGCTCTAACTCATGTCCATTGAATCAGTGATGCCATCCAACCACCTCGTTCTCTGTTGTCCCCTTCTCCTCTTGTCTTCAATCTTTCCCAGCATCAGAATCTTTTCTAATGAGTCAGCCCTTTGCATCAGGTGGCCAAAGGATTGGAGCTTCAGCTTCAGCATCAATCCTTCCAATGGATATTCAGAGTTGACTTCCTTTCGGACTGACTAAAGTCCAAGAGGCCAAGGGACTCTCAGGAGTATTCTCGAGCGCCACAGTGTAAAGGCATCAATTCTTTAAAGCTCAGCTTTCTTTATGGTCCAACTCTCACATTCATACATGACTACTGGGAAAACCATAGCTTCCACTATGTCAACTTTTGTTGGCAAAGTGATGTCTCTGCTTTCGAATACACTGTTTAGGTGTATCATAGCTTTTCTTCCAAGAAACAAATGTCTTTTAATTTCATGGCTGTACTCAGGATCTACAGTGATTTTTGGAGCCCAAGAAAATTGTCACTGTTTCCACTGGTAGTCCATCTCTTTGCTATGAAGTGATGGGACCAGATGCCATGATCTTAGTTTTCTGAATGGTAAGTAAAATTTAAGTCAGCTTTTTCACTCTCCTCTTTCACTTTCATCAAGAGGCTCTTTAGTTCTTCTTTGCTTTCTCCCATAGAGGTGGTATCGTCTACGTATCTGAGGTTGCAGGTATTTCTCCCAACAATCTTGATTCCAGCTTGTACATCATCCAGATTGGCATTTCACATGATGTACTCTGCATATAAAGTTAAATGAGCAGGGTGACAATATACAACCTTGATGTACTCCTTTCCCAGTTTTGAACCAGTCCATTGCTTCATTGTTCAGAACCAGCGCTGAATGGGGCTTAGCTTTTTCAAATCCTACCTTGACAAACTTTGCTTTTAGTGGAGCACTTAGGCTATCTACATTTAATGTAAGTACTGAAATGTTAAGGCGTATATCTTTCATCTTACAATTTATTTCCCTTTTGACCTGTTTAATGCTGTCTTTTCTCTCTTCTTGTCAACATCTAAAAATTCTGTTCTTTTCTCTATTCGCTGGTAGTCGAGATGGATTTTGATGGATTTCTCCAGAAAAGTAAAGCTACTCTCTTCCCTTTTGTAGCTATTGAAGAGCTTGAAGGCAGGGGAGGGACACACTTGAGTATTGCACCTCACACTCAGCACTGCGACGATAATTACTACGGTATCTGATGGGGGACCCTCAGTTTTTAAGAGGAAAAGAGGTCCTAAGACTAAGATGTGTGACCACCAGTGCCCTGGATATCACAATATATCCCCTGACTCGCTATCACTTCATATACGTGAAAAATTCACCACTTCACCAATAGTCCTAGCCCTCAGGTCACTTTTACACCATCCTTTCACCTTCTGTGTACTGCCATACACTTCGATTAAACGTGTATTTTATTTTTTATTTTTACTTTTAAATATTCACTTGGCTGCTCTGGGTGTTAGTTGTGGCATACAGGATCTTTAGTTGTAGAATGTGGGATCTAGTTCCCTGACCAGGGATTGAACCAGGCCCCCTGCATTGGGAGTGAGGCGTCTTAGCCCTTGGACCACCAGGGATGTCCCTATATATGGATTTTAAGCAATATTTTACACAGCCGATAATCGTCTATGTGCCCTTTCCTCTGCTCCTTGTTCCTTCCTGTGCTTGTGTCTTCATGCAGGATCATTTTCTCTCTACTTGAAAACTCCAGGAGTGTTTCTTTAAGTGCAGGTGAGCTGGCAATCAATTCTCTCAGTTTTGTTTATCTAGAAATGTATCCTTTGTTTTTAAAAAGTGTTCTATTGTCAGATGGCCCAAAAGCACATGAGACAATGCTCAACTTCACTTATAATTAGAGAAATGCAAATCAGAAAGTGTTCTATTGTGAATTTCAGACTTGGAGAAAAGATGCAAGAATAGTAGAAAGAACTCTCACATCTTTCACTGAGATTCTTCAGGTGTTAAATCTTATCACTTTGTGCTGCTATTCTCTATCGGCCTGTCTATATAATTATATAATTATTTCACTGAACCGTTTGAGATTAAATTATAGACACGATGTCACCTTTCCCCTAAATATTTCAGTATTCATTTCCTGATTTGGGGAGGGGTTGCTCACACTCATACATAATCACAGTAAAATTATCAAAATCAAGAAATTCACATTGGCCTTCCCTGGTGGTCCAGCGAGTAAGCAGTCCGCCCTGCAGTGCAAGGGGCGCCAGTTGGATCCCTGGCACGGGAGGATCCCATATGCTGTGAAGCAGCTGGACCGGTGTGTCCAGTTGTGAGCCAGCACTCTGGAGGGCATGCGCCCAGAGCCAGTGCTCTGCGACGAGAGAGGCCGCTGCTATGGGAGGTCCACATAGGCCAAAGAATTGAGATGGATGAAAATAAATAAATGAAACACCAGTAAAAGAGGCCAAAATTTAAACAAACAACAGAAAAAGAAGTTCACATTGTCAAATTCCTATCTGTAGCTCAGACCTCTCCTCATACTAATCCATGTGTCCACCTGAATGTTTAAGAGCAGTCTCGAGGTAAATATGTCTAACCCTGAGCTCCTCATCTCGCTCTACCAAACTGCTCCATTCCCAATTAATGGTAACTCTATCCTTCTAGTCACAAGGCCAAAAACCTTGGTTGTTGTTGTTCAGTCACTAAATTGTGTCCCACTCTTTGTGACTCCATGGACTACAGGATGCCAGGCTTCCCTGTCCTTCACCATCTCCTGGAGTTTGCTCAAACTCATGGCCATTGAGTCAGTGATGTCATCCAACCATCTCATCCTCTGCTGCTCCCTTCTCCTCCTGGCTTCAGTGTTTCCCAGCATCAGGGTCTTTTCTAATAAATCAGCTCTTTGCATCAGGTGGTCAAAGTATTGGAGCTTCAGCATCAGTCCTCCCAATGAATATTCAGGGTTGATTTCCTTTAGGATGGATTGGTTTCATCTCCTTGCTGTCCAAGGGACTCTCAAGAGTCTTCTCCAGCACTACAGTTTGAAAGCATCCATTCTTCGGCACTCAGCCTTCTTTATGGTCCAGCTCACACACCTGTACAAAAACCTTGGAGTTACCCTTAATTTCTACTTTGCTTTGAGACTCTGGATCTAACAAATCAGGATATTCTGTTGATTTACTTCCCAAATAACATCCTGGGGTCTGAGGACTTCGATCTCCAACCCTAGCCCTCCAATGGTCCATTCTTAACATGGGCAGCCAGGGTGATCCTGTTAGAGCTCAAGACAGACTGCATCACTCCTCTCCTTAAAATCCTCCAATGATTTCCCATTTTACTAAAAGCAGAACTGAAGTCACATTGGCCTTCCCTGGTGGTCCAGCGAGTAAGCAGTCCGCCCTGCAGTGCAAGGGGCGCCAGTTGGATCCCTGGCACGGGAGGATCCCATATGCTGTGAAGCAGCTGGACCGGTGTGTCCAGTTGTGAGCCAGCACTCTGGAGGGCATGCGCCCAGAGCCAGTGCTCTGCGACGAGAGAGGCCGCTGCTATGGGAGGTCCACATAGGCCAAAGAATTGAGATGGATGAAAATAAATAAATGAAACACCAGTAAAAGAGGCCAAAATTTAAACAAACAACAGAAAAAGAAGTTCACATTGTCAAATTCCTATCTGTAGCTCAGACCTCTCCTCATACTAATCCATGTGTCCACCTGAATGTTTAAGAGCAGTCTCGAGGTAAATATGTCTAACCCTGAGCTCCTCATCTCGCTCTACCAAACTGCTCCATTCCCAATTAATGGTAACTCTATCCTTCTAGTCACAAGGCCAAAAACCTTGGTTGTTGTTGTTCAGTCACTAAATTGTGTCCCACTCTTTGTGACTCCATGGACTACAGGATGCCAGGCTTCCCTGTCCTTCACCATCTCCTGGAGTTTGCTCAAACTCATGCCCATTCAGTCAGTGATGTCATCCAACCATCTCATCCTCTGCTGCTCCCTTCTCCTCCTGGCTTCAGTGTTTCCCAGCATCAGGGTCTTTTCTAATAAATCAGCTCTTCGCATCAGGTGGTCAAAGTATTGGAGCTTCAGCATCAGTCCTCCCAATGAATATTCAGGGTTGATTTCCTTTAGGATGGATTGGTTTCATCTCCTTGCTGTCCAAGGGACTCTCAAGAGTCTTCTCCAGCACTACAGTTTGAAAGCATCCATTCTTCGGCACTTAGCCTTCTTTATGGTCCAGCTCACACACCTGTACAAAAACCTTGGAGTTACCCTTAATTTCTACTTTGCTTTGAGACTCTGGATCTAACAAATCAGGATATTCTGTTGATTTACTTCCCAAATAACATCCTGGGGTCTGAGGACTTCGATCTCCAACCCTAGCCCTCCAATGGTCCATTCTTAACATGGGCAGCCAGGGTGATCCTGTTAGAGCTCAAGACAGACTGCATCACTCCTCTCCTTAAAATCCTCCAATGATTTCCCATTTTACTAAAAGCAGAACTGAAGTTCTCCCATAGGTCAATAGGATCAGTGGGCTACTTCCTGTCGATGCTGTGAGCTTACCTCTCACCATGACTTCCCCTCTCACCATGACTCCCACCTTGCCTAGCCACTGGCCTCCTTCTACTCCTAGAATTTGCCAGGCATGCTCCTTCCTAAGGCTTCTTCACAAGAGGTTCCCTTTTCCCAGAACCCTTGCCCCCCAAAAATCTGTATGTCTTGCTTCCTTATTTTCTTCAAGATTTTACTCACATGTCATTCCATTTAAAACTACAACCTTCCAAGAACTCTCTATTGCTCTTACTCTACTTACATTCGATTTACCTTTTATTCTACACACTGCTGTCTCCCTTCTTCCCTGACATTAGAATATAAGCTCAATTGCAGACAAGGATTTGGGATGTTTTTACGCACTGCTGTATTCCCAGTCTCTACAACAGTGCTCAGCTTCTATTGGCACCTGGCAGATACTGAAAGAATAAATACATACAAAACTGATGTACAAAACACATAAAGGTCATGCTGCTCGAGTCTGGGGAAAGCCAGTCCACGCATAGAGAAAACCCAGAGTCCCACCGCCCTGATCCCCTTGTGGCCCCTGAAGCATCTCCTCAGAACCTTCAAGAAGCCCCTAGTCGTGTGTTCACCCTCTACTAAGGCACACGTTTTGTTCTTTAGGCCACGCCGGGTTCTGCACTCCACAGTCTTCCATTCCGAGGCGCCACCAATGGCAGGCGCTTTCTCCCAGGGTTCTCAGAGCTTGTCAGCTGTTCTGGGTTCTGTCTTCCCCTACCAGAGCTTTCTCTGATCACCCCAGCCAGAAGTACTTTTCTACAGTGATTACTATCTAAATATTTCTCCAGTTGTCAAACACAGATGGCTTTATAAACTTTCTTTCGTCTTGCATGGTTTTCTAATGTTGTGGAACTTTACTGTCTGTCTTATTCATTGAAGTTTCCCCAAAAGCCTATAACACTGATTGACCTGAAATGGGCATTCATCTAGCATCTGTTCAGTCTGAAAGTGAATGTGAATAAAGCTTATTAGTGTTTAACAGACTGCAGGTGTTTAATAATTCTAAAGAGGTACTTGTAACAACTGGTGACAATCCTTTTTTTCTTTCTTTGAAAGAAAGAGTTATTTATCATAAAACTCATTACCACTTTTACCATTACCATTTAACATTATTTTTGAAGTTCTATCCCATGCAATAAGGCAGGACACAAAATTTAAACATCTAAGAATTAGAAAGAAGGTCACAAAATAATCGACTGTAGACAATATGAGTATATATCTAGAAAAATCAACTTAACCATAAGGAAGTTTAATGAGATGGCTGTATATATATATTTTAAAATTCAGTAGCACATCTATGCAGTAGTAATAATTAAAGAGTAAAATGAAAAAGAAATTCCTTGTACAGTAGCAACTAGAAATATAAAATTGCTATGAATAATCTTATTGTATGTGAAGAAAACCTTGAAAAGAGACATAAAAGTATACTGTAATAAATTAATCTGAAAAGTTTGACACAGTTCCAATAAAAATCCCAATTATTTTAAAATTTCTCAAAAGCTTTAAAGCTTATCTTGTATAAGCACATACAAATGCAGAAACAATAATAATAAAAAAAAGGAATCATTGGTAGTTCATTCTGTCTCCTCTACTAGATACTTAGACATACTTCTTTGTATTTTTTTAAACTGGTTCCTCTACGGCTTATAATATGCATCTTTAACTTATCAGAGTCTAGTCTGAATTACTATTACACCTCTTTACATATTAAGAACCTTGCATGCATGCTCAGTTGTGTTCAATTCTTTGTGACTCCATGGACTGTAGCTCGCCAGGCTCCTCTGTCCATGGGGTTTTCCATAGGAGTGGGTTGCCATTTCCTCCTCCAGGGTTAAGAACCTTAACACTATAACATATAACATGTGCAAAACTATAAGCATTAATATATTTTATTAAGAATCAACGATTTCATTTACACCCTTTCTGCCTCTGTGCTAAGAGTTCATGACAAATATCTGTGTGTATGTCATACATTCACCATTATCTTGTCATCGTTGTTTACATAATTTAAGAATAAAATTTAAACAGTATTTTCTATCTACCACCATACTTAATCCTCCCTGTGCCATTTATTCCCTCAGGATCCAGATTTCCATCTGGTGTCACTTTCTCCCTTCCACTGGAATTTATTACAATGCATGTCTGCCAGCAATAGCTTCCCTCAGCTTTAACCTAAACACGTATTTCTTCATGCTTGATTGATACTTTCACTATGTATAGAATTCTAGGTTGACAAGTGTTTTCTCTCAGCATTTTGAGGATGGCATTCCATTGTTTCCTAGGCTACAGGGCTTCTGACTTTAAGTAAGTCATTTTGATCACTGTTTCCTTTTTCTTCAGTATTCACAAGTTTCACTATGATAAATCTAGATGCAGTTTCCTTTGTATTTAACCTCCATGGGGTTGGCCATGCTCCCTGGGTTGCTCTGAGTGTGGGTATATTTTAATCAAAATTGGAAAACTTTCAGTCCACATTCTTCGAATATTTCTTTCTACCTCATCCTTCTCAATTTATGGATCTGCAATTACCCATATGCTAAGCAACTTGAGACTGCATCGCAGGTCACGGAGGCTCTGGTTCTATTTCCCGATCTGTTTTCCTCGGTGGCCTTGGGTGGATGACATCCATCAACTTGTCTTCCAGATCACCGATTCTTTCTTCTTCTGTGCCCAAGCTGTTGTTAATCTCATCCAGTGAAAGCTGAGGGACAGATGTGATGCTCTTCAGTTCTAAGATTGCTCCTTCATTCTACTTACAAATCCCATTGTTTCCACAGAAACTCCCCACCCCTTCACCCTTTCATCCATTTTTTTCAGGTATATTATTTTAACATAATTTTTCACTGTTAAAGTTTTTTTTTGTCTGTGAGTCTACTTCTATTGACTTTTCATTCTGAAACACTCATAGGTTCCAGTTTCTTCATCTTCACATGCCTTGTAAGTTTTTATCATAGATGATAGGCTAGAGAGGCTCTGAATTCTGTCTTCTTCTGAAGCACTGAAGTTTCTTAAAACAAGCAGTTAAATTACTGGCAGATCACCCTGATCTGGGGCAGGTTCGGTTTTATGCCTTTTTTCTTTTTGTGTGTGTGCTTAGCCTTAGGGAAAGTGTTATAGTCCAACAAGGTAGTGTTTGCTCCTAAAAGGTGGTCCTTTTGGGATTTTAAAGCAAAGTCCAAGGTGTCTATCAATACCCTTCTAATTTGCTGAGACTCAAACTCTAAGCTGCTGGTAGCTCTTCTGTGCCTTCAAACAATGTTTAAAAATATTTTACCCATAATTTATATTTGCTATTGGTGAGAATATTAGTCTGATTCAAGCTATGCAGTCAATACTGAAAATCAGAACTCTAACTCAGAATAATTTGAAAGAGTGATAAAATGAGCTTGTTCTTGTACATGTTAAAACCTATGACAAAGACACAGCAATTAAAACACTATGGCCAGGGCTTCCCTGATGGTCCAGTGGGTAAGGACACCGCCTTGCAGTGCAAGGGGTGCCGGTTCGATCCCAGGCCTGGGAAGATCCCACGTGCCGTGAAGCGGCTGGACCCATGTGTCCAATTACCGAGCCGGAGCTCTGGAGCGCATGCGCCCAGAGCCGGTGCTCTGCGACAACAGAGGCCGCCGCGATGGGAGGCCCACACGGGCTGAAGAACAAAGACGGATGAAAATGGACAAATGAAAGACCAGTAGAAGTGGCCTGCCTGCTCCCCTCCCTCCCCTCCCCTCCTCAAATAAATAAATAGATCTTTAAAAAAAAAACACTATGACCAGGTTTCCCTGGTGACTCAGTGGTGAAGAAACCACCTGCCAATGCAGAAGATACGGGTTCAATCCCTGATCTGGTAAGACGCCACGTGTCGCAGAGCAACTAAGCCTGCACACCACAGCTACCGAGCCTGTGTGCTAGAGCCCCAAAGCCACAACTATGAAGCTCACATGCCCTACAGCCTGTGCTCCACAAGGCTGCACACCACAACCAGAGAGCAGCTCCTGCACTGCAGAAACAGCCCATACAGCAATGAAGACCCAGCACAGCCAAAACTAAAATAAATAAAATTTTAAAAACAACACTACAGCATATAATGTAAGAACATATAAGTTAAAAAACAAACAAACAAAAACCCCAGGTATCCCTGAAAGGGACCTTGTTATATACTGTTATATAAAGAAGGCATAACAAAGAAAGGAGGAAAGATTTATTTATTTTAGGGACAGTTATGGGGAAAATGATACTTGAAACAAGTTCCACTATATATCACTTCTTTAATTTCAAGATTAAAGAGTTAAATATAAAAACATAAACCATAAAAACTAAAATAAAATGTGGGTAAATATTTAACTTATTGCTGGTTTTGCATCTGTGAGTAAACTATTAAATCTCTCCTGAAAGAGAACTTAGTTTCTTTCTCAAATGCAAGAAGATAATAAAAAATACCTACCTCATAAGGTTTTATGATTAAATAAGGCCAGTTAGCTCATTGCTTGACACATAATCAGCCCCGAACAAATGTTAGCTGTTGCTGTTGTTGTTACTGTAATTATTATGATTTCATAATTATAGGGCAGGAATCTCTTTCATAAAAATAATAGAGGAAATATCAGAAGATTGATAGATTTGATTATGTGAAAATAATCACTTTTATATATTAAAAAACATAAAAGGCAAGGAACAATGGGGGAAATGTTTACAAACATGACAAGGAATTAATATTCTTAATATATAAAGGGCATTTAAAAATCAATAGGTAGAGCATTAATAGCCCAGTAGAAAATAAAGGATTGGATAAACATTTCTAAGAAGAAATAAACTTAAAGGTTCAATTGTGTTATTAATCAAATAAATGCAAATTAAAACAATCTAAGAAAGTGGTCTTGTTGCTATTTTGTTGCTTTTTAGAGGCTAGATACATTTCATATATTGAGACCAGTACTCTCAAGCCCTGGTAAAGGAATTGGTAGGACTACTGGGGAAATTCTGCTGGGTGCCCACAGTCTTCTTCAATATGATGCCCTGTGATTTAGTACTGCATTTCAGGAATCTGTTTTAAGCAAATATCAGACGGTACTATTTGCTATGTTCCCCTAATTCCTATAAATAATAAGAAAGAAAAAAAGAAAGAAAATAAATAAATTACATACTCATCTCCACAAGCTAGAAGAAAAACATCAGGAAAATCCAAACAAAGTAGAAGAAAGGAGTTCCGTAGAAAAGCGTTTTAAATTTTCAAGTGGCCAAATTTTTCTTACATGGCTTCTCACAGTAAATTTTCATTTTATTGCCTTATGATCAGAGAAAGGGAGGTATATGATTTCTGCCTTTTGGACTTTACTGAAATTCTACTTTGTGGTCCAATTTGTAGAACTTTTTATAAATGGATCATGGGTACTTAAAAATCAAATATTCAGCTTTATTTAAGATTTTATGTATTTATGTATCAAAGGTTTATTAATGGTGACATCTAATTATTTCATATTCCTTTTATTTTTTGCCTCTTGTTCAATTCTGAAGTGCTGCTAGCATCTTTGACTATGTGACTTTAAAATCTTCTAATATTTCTAAGAGCTTGTGCTTTTACTTAGAATATTTTAAGTGCACTAAGTTTCAAGATTATGCTTGACACATAATCAGCCCCGAACAAATGTTAGCTGTTGCTGTTGTTGTTACTGTAATTATTATGATTTCATAATTATAGGGCAGGAATCTCTTTCATAAAAATAATAGAGGAAATATCAGAAGATTGATAGATTTGATTATGTGAAAATAATCACTTTTATATATTAAAAAACATAAAAGGCAAGGAACAATGGGGGAAATGTTTACAAACATGACAAGGAATTAATATTCTTAATATATAAAGGGCATTTAAAAATCAATAGGTAGAGCATTAATAGCCCAGTAGAAAATAAAGGATTGGATAAACATTTCTAAGAAGAAATAAACTTAAAGGTTCAATTGTGTTATTAATCAAATAAATGCAAATTAAAACAATCTAAGAAAGTGGTCTTGTTGCTATTTTGTTGCTTTTTAGAGGCTAGATACATTTCATATATTGAGACCAGTACTCTCAAGCCCTGGTAAAGGAATTGGTAGGACTACTGGGGAAATTCTGCTGGGTGCCCACAGTCTTCTTCAATATGATGCCCTGTGATTTAGTACTGCATTTCAGGAATCTGTTTTAAGCAAATATCAGACGGTACTATTTGCTATGTTCCCCTAATTCCTATAAATAATAAGAAAGAAAAAAAGAAAGAAAATAAATAAATTACATACTCATCTCCACAAGCTAGAAGAAAAACATCAGGAAAATCCAAACAAAGTAGAAGAAAGGAGTTCCGTAGAAAAGCGTTTTAAATTTTCAAGTGGCCAAATTTTTCTTACATGGCTTCTCACAGTAAATTTTCATTTTATTGCCTTATGATCAGAGAAAGGGAGGTATATGATTTCTGCCTTTTGGACTTTACTGAAATTCTACTTTGTGGTCCAATTTGTAGAACTTTTTATAAATGGATCATGGGTACTTAAAAATCAAATATTCAGCTTTATTTAAGATTTTATGTATTTATGTATCAAAGGTTTATTAATGGTGACATCTAATTATTTCATATTCCTTTTATTTTTTGCCTCTTGTTCAATTCTGAAGTGCTGCTAGCATCTTTGACTATGTGACTTTAAAATCTTCTAATATTTCTAAGAGCTTGTGCTTTTACTTAGAATATTTTAAGTGCACTAAGTTTCAAGATTATGTCTTTTAGGTGGAATGAACTTTGTACTGGTATAAGTTAACCTTCATTTTTTAATATTTTCTAACCTGGAATTTCTAATCTGTCTAATGTAAACACTGCCAATTCTGATCCCTCTGGGGATACCCTTGGGTCTATATGTAGTAATAGAACTGCCAGGGCATAGAACAAGCATATATTTATAACTTTCGTGGAAAGTGTCAAACTGTGTTTTCAAAGTGGCTGCACTTTCACCAGCAAAGTATGAGAGTCACCGCTGCTCCACATTCGTGTCAGTACTTGATATTCTCAGACTTGTTAATTTTAGCCATGTTGACGGGTAGGCACATAATGGTGACTTGCTGTGGTTTTATGAGTAACAAGGACCTTCTTATATACTCATTAACCATTCAGAAATGCTCTTTATTAAAACATCTGTTCAGGTCTTCTTACACTTTGAAAAAATTATATCATTTAGCTTTTTCTTCCTGATTTGATTCTTTGGACATTCTAGATATAAGACTTCTTTCAGATATATATATTATGAATAGCTGCTTCCAATATAAGGTCTGTCCTTTCACATTCTGTTATCTTCTCATGATTAGAATTTTTTTATTTTAATGAAACCTTTTTTTTTTCTTTGATGGCCTAATTAAGAGATCTTTGCTTAACTCATGGTCATGAAGACACCCTGTTGTAGTCTGCCAGAAGCTTTATAAACTTATCTTTCTCTCTTATATATGTTGTGAGGTAAGAGTCAAAGGTGATTTTTTTTCACATAAGTATCTGATTGCTCCTGGAACATTTTTCAGAGTAGTGTCACATTCTGTTAATTTATGAATTCATCAACACATAATTACAGAGAGCCTCCTAAGTCAGACATTGTATTGGAGTTGGAGGTGTATCAGTGAACTACCGTTCTTGTCTTCATAGACTTTAGTGAGTAACTGAACAAGTTCGGTCTGTCAGCTCTTAATTTCAGAAAATCCCTGATCTAAAGAAACAGCTGAGTAAAATCTCTGTAACTTAGGCCCAGTATCGAGCCACCCGACTGCACTAACCTAACTGAAAACGCCATGTTCTATTCCAACTTTTCCAAAGATTAATCGTGGTTGAGAGAAGGAGTACAGATAAAACTCGTTTCTTTTGATATTTTTCTGATTATGAAAGAAATACTCAGAAACTGAAAACTGTTTAAACAGAGAAAAGTTAAAACCAGATGAGAAAAATCACCTACATTCTCACCACCCAGAAGTAATTATCTTGAACATAAAAATTGAATCACACCTTAGCTAAAAGACTCAGAAGACACACACACAGCAAAAATTTTTTATAGTAAAACTTGCTTTGGCAATTTTCTTTTAAGGAGACTTCCAGTGGCACATGGCAGCCTGAACATGCAGCTCTGATCCCGATTTTCACTCATTCTGTACAAACACACTAAAAAGGATTCTTGCCCAGACACCTTCCAATCAGTTCTCAGTCTCTCTAACAGACCAGCAAAGGAACACCAGGTGCATGAGGTGAACCTTCAATGACAAGCAGAGCTTCGAGAACACAGTAAAAAAGAACTCAGAGCAAACAGACAAAAATAATAATATTCTCACAGGGAAGAGATGTCACATCAAAAAAACAAGAACAGAAAGCTAGAGAAAAAGGAACACTGTGAGAGAAAAAAAAATCACTATTTACTGTAAATTAAAGATCTGAGCAGAAAACTACTTTCAAGAGAATTACAGGAAGATGAAAAATTTGAGGATAAACTATTGGAAGGGACTGTCCATAAAGCAGGCCAAAAAGAAACAAAAGTATGGAAAACAGGAAATAAAAACATTCTAAAAATGTTTGAAGATCAGTGCAGGGTACCAACATCAACTACCAAGCATTCTAGGAAAACAGAACATAGAACACAAAGAAGAGGAATATATTTTTAAAAAAATAATACAGAACTGGAGGATATGAATTTTATAATGAAAGGGCCGACCAAGTGCCTAACACTGAACAGAACAAAAAACCTCCCTGATGAACATCAGTGTGCAGTTTCACAATGTGCAGGACAAAGATGAGAAGGGAAGTTTCCAGAGGGAAAAAGAGTTTACACGGAAAGACTCAGGAACCGGGCAGGCATCTGGCTTCCGAGCAGCAACACTGAACAGTTAGAAGACAACAGGCTGCCCTCCAGTTCTGAAGAAGTATGATTTCCAGTTCAGAACTGTGAATCCAGCCACCTCAAAACAAAATTTGTAGGCAAACTAATGCCCTTTTCAGAGACGCTAGATCTAAAAAACGTTTACCCCACAATCACACCTTCTTAGGAAGCTTCTAAAGGATTTGTTCTACCAAACCAAAGACACAATCCAAGAAAGGAAAACACAATGAAGCCAGGAAACAGGAAAACATTCAGAGGGGAAAGAAACAAGGACGACTCAGGATGGCGGTGAAAGGATGCCAGCCGCAAGGTGCAGCTAGGAGCAAGAAGTTCTGATGGAGCGGAGGGCAAATGGCACTAAGAAAAAAAAAATAAGCCGCTTGATAGTTTGACTGTACTGAGGAGAATCTCTGGCAGAAAGTTGGGAGATTGATTAATGGGTGATAAAGACACAGAACACTAAGTAATCTGTCCCACCCCTCAAACAGTCAATAAAATTCTTACTATTTTCTTCATAAGACTGGGGAGCAGGAAGTACTAAGAGGGGTGGGGAGAAGGAGAGACAGAGAGGAAGTGAACACCTGTATATATGTGGGTTAGCATCGCCCTCCAAAGCTGACATCATGTTTAACAGGGAGACATAAAACCATTTCACTCAGAGCCAGAACAGGACAAGGGTGTTCACAAATGTGTCACATTTATTTATCACTTTTCTGGAGGTATTAGCTGATGCCATTGGACAAGAAAAGAAGAGATAGAAACACTGGCATACAGGGTAAACCAAAAAAAAATCAGGAAATAAAAACATTCTAAAATGTTTGAAGATCAGTGCAGGTACCAACATCAACTACCAAGCATTCTAGGAAAACAGAACATAGAACACAAAGAAGAGGAATATATTTTTAAAAAAATAATACAGAACTGGAGGATATGAATTTTATAATGAAAGGGCCGACCAAGTGCCTAACACTGAACAGAACAAAAAACCTCCCTGATGAACATCAGTGTGCAGTTTCACAATGTGCAGGACAAAGATGAGAAGGGAAGTTTCCAGAGGGAAAAAGAGTTTACACGGAAAGACTCAGGAACCGGGCAGGCATCTGGCTTCCGAGCAGCAACACTGAACAGTTAGAAGACAACAGGCTGCCCTCCAGTTCTGAAGAAGTATGATTTCCAGTTCAGAACTGTGAATCCAGCCACCTCAAAACAAAATTTGTAGGCAAACTAATGCCCTTTTCAGAGACGCTAGATCTAAAAAACGTTTACCCCACAATCACACCTTCTTAGGAAGCTTCTAAAGGATTTGTTCTACCAAACCAAAGACACAATCCAAGAAAGGAAAACACAATGAAGCCAGGAAACAGGAAAACATTCAGAGGGGAAAGAAACAAGGACGACTCAGGATGGCGGTGAAAGGATGCCAGCCGCAAGGTGCAGCTAGGAGCAAGAAGTTCTGATGGAGCGGAGGGCAAATGGCACTAAGAAAAAAAAAATAAGCCGCTTGATAGTTTGACTGTACTGAGGAGAATCTCTGGCAGAAAGTTGGGAGATTGATTAATGGGTGATAAAGACACAGAACACTAAGTAATCTGTCCCACCCCTCAAACAGTCAATAAAATTCTTACTATTTTCTTCATAAGACTGGGGAGCAGGAAGTACTAAGAGGGGTGGGGAGAAGGAGAGACAGAGAGGAAGTGAACACCTGTATATATGTGGGTTAGCATCGCCCTCCAAAGCTGACATCATGTTTAACAGGGAGACATAAAACCATTTCACTCAGAGCCAGAACAGGACAAGGGTGTTCACAAATGTGTCACATTTATTTATCACTTTTCTGGAGGTATTAGCTGATGCCATTGGACAAGAAAAGAAGAGATAGAAACACTGGCAAAGAACAAGTAAAAATATTTCCAAATAGCACCTGGAAAACCAATATGAATTAACTGAAAAACGAAAATAAAAAAAACTATTATAAGCAATATTTTTCTGCTAGGCATCTACCTTCAAATGAGTAATATAAAAATCACCTTCAAATTTTAAAAGTAGATGAAAGACAGAATGAAAGAAGAGATATGATTCCAAGTAGCAACAAAATACAAAATATCAAGGCATAAATTTCAAAATAAATGGGCAAGATCTGTATAAAGACACCAAGGGATACTAAAGAAAACCTGAATAATTGGAAAAGGTCACCTTACTCTTATGTAGCAGGTATCAACAATATAAAGATGTCATCTATCCTGAATTAATCTACAAACTTAGTATGATTCCAATTTTTAGAACACTAATACACTTTACTTGTCTTTTTTAACTGAGCAAGCTAATTTTAAAAATTATGTGGAAAGTAATGAGCAAGAATAGCCAAGAAAATTCTGAACAATTGAAAAGATGATTGAGGGAAGATAACAGATAATAAAACATAAAGCAGTGAGACACTGGTTCACACAGAGACAAACCGAACATCAAACTGGACACAGCAGAAGAGCGGGTTAATAACTAGAATACAGCTTAGTAAAGAGAAAGAAGAGACGAAGGATGGACAATACAGATAGATGGGACATGGAGAAATGCTCTAATGGAATTAAAACTGGAGCCCAAGAAAGAGAGAAAAAAAGGAGCCAAGACAGAAACAATATTTAGACATAATGGACAGTAACTTTATAAAAGGCTACCAAGCCACATGTTCAAAGGCTCTATGAAATTCTAGCAAGGTAACTGCAAAGAAAACCACTGGAGGGAAAATCACACTAAAACTGCCTAAAAATTTTTTCCGAGAGGAAAAAAATTCTTAAGCAGCCGCAGAAGAAAATGACATATTAACTTCAAAGGAGCAACCGTGGGACTGACAAATGACAACGGAAGTCAGAAAATCATGAAACAGCATCCTTACAGAGCTGAAAGGAAATAACTTCCCATCTAGAATTCTATGCCAGCAAGAATATAATTTTAAAAAGTGAAAGAATTAGAAAATCACCATTCAGCAAGCTTCGTCATAACTGATATGAGGACTCAGCAACCTTCACAATAATTAAGAATCATTAATGGATCCTAAAAATAGAGTAAAAATTGATAAAAAAAAAAAAACAGGATATTGACATAGTCTCAAAGCATCTCTTCAAAAGACATCTATTAATTACAAAGGGAAAGATACAACTTTACAGTGGTAAAACCGAGAGACGCCACCTCTGCCAACAGAGGAACAAACCCAGGTCAGGTGCCTCCTGATGTGGAGATTCACTGAGAAAGAAAATATCATTTCTGCAGTATCCCTACAAAAAATGCCGGAACTACACCTAGTCATGAGGAAACAGCAGACAAATCCAAACTGAGGTAAGTGTACAAAAGCTAGCCTATCTTCTACAAAAGTGCCAAAGTCATAAAAGACAAAGAAAGCTGGAAGAACATGTTAAGAACATGTTAAGAGATAGGTAAATCATAAGCAACTCACGATGATGGACTGGACTGTGGACTAGGAAAAAAACTTTTTTTTCCTTTGCTATAAAGGACACCATGGGGACAAGAGACTAAACTTGAATAAGGTCTATAGATAACACAATAGAGACTGATCAACTCATTCTCCTGATTTTGATGCAAGCACACATGTGGGAAAAGCTCATATGGAGGGAGGTACTGGGAAAGGGGGTGAGAGTCAGGAGGAGGGAAAAGCGGGGTGGCGGGGGGGACAGTAAATGCTGAAGCATAGGTTCATGTTTCAGAAACCTGGGGGAAAGGCATATGGGAATTCTTTGTACTACTCTTACAAATTACTTTAAAATATTATTAAATATTAAAGGGATCATTTTATTTTCAGACAAACAAACTCAGGGAATTCATCAACGCAGACCTATACTAAATGAAATGTTAAAGAAGCTTTTCAGACAGAAGGAAAATGATCCTTGCTGGAAGTATGGAAAACGCAGTAAGGTAAAGAAGCAATGGAAAGAACAAATATAAAGAAATAGAAAATAATGATAACGTCTTGTAGGGTATGACATCTATTTGGTACTAAACTGCATAAAACCCCACAGTCAGCACAGAAGATAGGAAGAAGGTATAGGGAACTGAAGGATGGAAAAATGTCAGGATTGTTGGGAAGTGGTCAAGATCCTCACTCACATAAGACTTTAGTTAAGTCAAAACTCTTACTGTATGGTCAACAGCACTAATAATAAGAGAAATTCAAACCAAGGTACCACCTCACACCAGTCAGAATGTTCCTCACTAGAAAGTCTATAAGTAAATGCTGAAGGGAGTGTGGAGAAAAAGACACCCTTCTACAACGCTGGTGAGAATCTAAACTGGTGCAGCCATTATGGAAAACAGTATGGAAGTTCCTCAGAAAACTAAAAATAGAATTGTCATCTGATTCAGCAATCCCACTCCTGGGCATTTATCTGTAGGAAAACGTTAATTCAAAAACAGACACACCCCCAATGTCCACAGTAGCACCATTTGTAATAGCCCAGACACAGAAGCAACCTAAATGTCCATAGACATATACACAATAGAATATTAGTCAGCCATTAAAAAGAATGAAATAATGCCATTTGCAGCAACAGAGATGGACCTAGAGATTGTCATACTGAGTGAAATAAGTCAGAGAGAGGAGACACAGTATAACATCCCTTATATGTGGAATCTAAACAGAAATGATACAAAGGAACTTACAAAACAGAAACAGACTCAACGACTTAGAAAACCAACTTATGGAGATAAAGGAGACTGTCCAGATTACAGGCAACTAGAGAAATCTGGGGGCGACTAGGGAAATTCACATATAGAGTATATTCACCAGACAACTTATGAACTGACAAATGTGGCAAAATGTTAACAACTGAAAAACCAGATAAGAGACATCCAGGTGCTCGTTGCACCATTCAATTTTTCTATGAATTAGAAATTGTTCAAAATAAAAAGATGGAGAAAAGCCATCAAGTTGGAAAGAGTATAAACAGACAAGCCTTTATCCCGTTAGAAATGAAGAACTATCCAAAGTTTCTGTGCAGGCAAGGGATGGGCTGAATGGAGAGCTCAGTTCTTCTGATCTGGTGGCAGTGCACAGAGGGATCCAGGTGGGCGAGACTGGAATCCCCCAGCCCTGCCCACAGCGTGCCACCGCTCCATTGTCACACCATCTGTGTCCTGAGCTGGCAGTCGGTATGTTTCTCCTTGAGATGGGGAGGTCTCCACTTCCGGAGAGTGAATAGTGACTTCAGTGTCCCACAGTGCTCATGTTTTTTTTATGCACTTTCAGGCAAAACTGTGCCCTTTTCGACCCAGACTTCACACTGTTTGTGGGGAGGGCTGCAACAGTGCAAGCAATTCAGCAGCTCCTGGAGATAAGCCAGCATTCCCCACCTCGCCTTCCTCCCCACCCCACCACCCCCACTCCGAGTCAGGGCTTTGTTTCACTCCAGGAGCAAAGACTCACAAGATAGACTTGTCAATCTAAACTGGCCAAGTGACTCTGGAAGTCAAGTCCACTGTCTTTCAGCTTTTCTGCCTGAAAATCTAGAACTAACGTTGAGTTTCTCCTCTGATACCAAGCCTTTATGAGCACGTCAAGCAATTTCGAGCAAAGAATAAAATACTGGCCCCAAAAGGTAAAAAATGGAGGCCCCTGGAGAATAAGAGCTTTGAACAAGTCTAGGGACCATTATGAGCATTTCTCTTATACTCTATGCCCTTCATTTTTAAATTAATGCTCTGAAGAAAAGACGGTAATGAGATCATATCCATTTTACTCCTTGAGTACTCATATTCAATTAATACTGTTCTGGAAGGCCCAGCCAAAAAAAGTCATGTAACACTGAAATGAGAAATATTACTATTATACTACTGAGAAGACCTAAGAGATCTGGTAAGAAAAAGTAGAATTATTAAAAAGAATACAATCAGATGATTTTTTTAAAAACACAGACGTTAATAGCTTTCCTAAACAGTAGCAAAGATTTGTTAGAAAATAAACCTAAAATAAAGGTCCTATAGCAACAGTGATAAATAAAAACTTAGAATTAAATGCACAGGAACTGTGCAGGAACTTTCGTAAAACGTCATCAGTGAAAAACATGCTTTACTTTAAAGAGATCCACCACATTCACGGAGGGAAAGACTAACACACTGCAAAGATGCCAATTCTTTCCAAAGTCTTCTTTCTCTGTTGAATTATAATCAAAGTCTCAAAAGGATTTTAAGTGGCCATGGGTACTAGTAGGGCAAGATCAAGGAGGAGAAAAGAGGTGATAGCAATTCTAAAATGAATTTAAAAGTATACAAGGGGCATAAAAGCCAGGAATATTTGTCCCTGTCAGGCAGTGAAATGGGGAGGTCTCCACTTCCGGAGAGTGAATAGTGACTTCAGTGTCCCACAGTGCTCATGTTTTTTATGCACTTTCAGGCAAAACTGTGCCCTTTTCGACCCAGACTTCACACTGTTTGTGGGGAGGGCTGCAACAGTGCAAGCAATTCAGCAGCTCCTGGAGATAAGCCAGCATTCCCCACCTCGCCTTCCTCCCCACCCCACCACCCCCACTCCGAGTCAGGGCTTTGTTTCACTCCAGGAGCAAAGACTCACAAGATAGACTTGTCAATCTAAACTGGCCAAGTGACTCTGGAAGTCAAGTCCACTGTCTTTCAGCTTTTCTGCCTGAAAATCTAGAACTAACGTTGAGTTTCTCCTCTGATACCAAGCCTTTATGAGCACGTCAAGCAATTTCGAGCAAAGAATAAAATACTGGCCCCAAAAGGTAAAAAATGGAGGCCCCTGGAGAATAAGAGCTTTGAACAAGTCTAGGGACCATTATGAGCATTTCTCTTATACTCTATGCCCTTCATTTTTAAATTAATGCTCTGAAGAAAAGACGGTAATGAGATCATATCCATTTTACTCCTTGAGTACTCATATTCAATTAATACTGTTCTGGAAGGCCCAGCCAAAAAAAGTCATGTAACACTGAAATGAGAAATATTACTATTATACTACTGAGAAGACCTAAGAGATCTGGTAAGAAAAAGTAGAATTATTAAAAAGAATACAATCAGATGTTTTTTTAAAAACACAGACGTTAATAGCTTTCCTAAACAGTAGCAAAGATTTGTTAGAAAATAAACCTAAAATAAAGGTCCTATAGCAACAGTGATAAATAAAAACTTAGAATTAAATGCACAGGAACTGTGCAGGAACTTTCGTAAAACGTCATCAGTGAAAAACATGCTTTACTTTAAAGAGATCCACCACATTCACGGAGGGAAAGACTAACACACTGCAAAGATGCCAATTCTTTCCAAAGTCTTCTTTCTCTGTTGAATTATAATCAAAGTCTCAAAAGGATTTTAAGTGGCCATGGGTACTAGTAGGGCAAGATCAAGGAGGAGAAAAGAGGTGATAGCAATTCTAAAATGAATTTAAAAGTATACAAGGGGCATAAAAGCCAGGAATATTTTTAAAAAGATCAACAGAGTATAATTTACACTAACAGATAAAATGTGCCACACATCTCTAGTAATAAAGACATGCAGTATTAACATAACAAACAAAAAGTATATCAAAGAATGAGAACAGAACGTCCTTGATCACGCATCAGCATATTTAAGAATTTAGTACATAACAAGGTTGGGTGTGGGAAGAAATCAATTGTTCAATAAACACTAGAACAATCAGGTTGGCCACTAGAAAAATAAAATTAAGTTCTATCCCTTGCAGCTCTACTAACAACAAAAAAAATTCATAAGAGAAAACAAAGATTATAAAAGAAAAAAACAGGTGAGCATTTCTATGCTCTTGAGGTCGGGAAGTTTCATTGCTTAACAGAAAGAAGAAATCCTAAAAGCCAGCCAGCTGGACACCCTGGAGCTGAGGCTCTCAGAGAACTGCGGCTCAGAGTGCTGAGGCTAGAAGCTGGGTATAGCAGCCTCCACAGAGGGCAGGCCGCAAAGCAGAGAAAAGGAAAACAAGTTCATTTTCTGAACTCTGGGCTTCAACTCAAAGGGTTTCACCCTAAAGAAGTAATGCCTAAAAGTAGGAAAATACCCATTTCTCAAGGATATTTGGAAAGAGTTGTTAAGATAGTGAAAAATGGAAATAACTCAGACACCCGTCAAGGGGATGGGTAGAATAAATCACCCTGACGCTGGGAAAGATTGAAGGCTAAAGGAGAAGGGGGCAGCAGAGGATGAGATGGCTGGACAGCATTGCCGACTTCACAGACATGAACTTGAGCAGACTCCAGGGGACAGTGGAGGACAGGCAGGCCTGGTGCACTGCAGTCCATGGGGTCGCAAAGAGTTCGACACAACTTAGCAACTCAACAACAACAACACACACTCTAAGCAGAATAACTGACAGAGATGAAAACTGATGACAGAGATCCCTATTTATGGCCTGAAGTTCTGTCTAAGACACAGCACCAAGTGGGGGAAAAAAAAGAGGAGAGGAAGGCAAAATGCAGGGCGATTTCCTAAATGACTTCAGGTAGTTCCAACAGAAGCCACAAGGCGCTCAAAACCTCAGCTTCGAGGTTCGCGCCTTTCCTTTGGCCCAGGTCACAGTCTCTTCGAGGTGCCTCGGTTTCTCAGTCTATAAAACAGAGCTAAAAAAACACCAGGGCCACTATCATCGTTTCCACTGTCCCCAGGGTGCCCTGAGGATTAATTAGCTGGTATTTGTCAAGTGTGTTGCTGCACTTGAGTTATTACAGAAAATTTTCCATCAGGCTCATCAAAGTTCTTAAGCAAAAGTAAGGAAGTTTTGATGAAATGCCCCAAAGACAAGCAAGCCTGGTAATAATGAAGCAGGAGAAAGACTGGCTACTTCCGCCCGCCCATCAGGCAGTGAGGGATCAGAGTCGGGGTTTCATCAGCGCTCCCCCAGGATGAGGTCAGCGCACACTGATGCCTCTGGGCCTCAGAGGGGACGATTATCACACTGTAACCAGTGTCCCCAGGGCTCCTTATTAGTATAATAGAAACCCTTCCTGCTCTCACAAAGCCCACAGAGACTGGGAGCCTGAAAGGATCATGTTCATCTTGGCACCCATGCCCCCAGTCACCAAAGAGCACACGCCCTAATGAGGGGTGCAGGGACAGATGGGCAGGCCCCCTCTGCCACGTGTCAGCCGCTCCTGTGGAATTCCGACAGTGGCTGCCACGCTCTGGAGCATCTAGAGAGAGACAGAGCAGACTGCGGAGGGGCGGGGCGTGCACAGCGCCCCCAGCTCCAGCCCGGGGCACAGCGACACAGAGGCTGCGCCACTCCAAGGGGCAGACGGGACACACTGCCCCTCTCCGTCATTCACATAAACCCTAACACTGCTCCCCGGCACAGAAGCGATCCTGCCAACGGCACTAAGCACTGGCGGCGGGCGGGGAGGCCCCCTGTCTGGAGAAGGCTGTCCCTGGCCATTCCTTGTGTGCCCAGCGCTATGTGGAACGTCCAGCCTTCACAAGCACCTGCCCGACAAGCTGGACTGCTTTGTCCTCAAGAGTTTGTGCTGGGCACATTCTTCAAAATTCTGCTTTTCTTCCTTCCCCTAATTCTTGTGTCCCGCTTTCTCAGTCTGTCTCATCCTGCCTCTCAGATCTATCCCAGTGAGTCCCAGAGGGCCAGAGTGAAGCAAGTTCTACTCTTCTGATGCAACGCCCGGCCACAGGTGAGGCCCCAGCGATTCTAAGAACCTAATGAAAGGGCAAAGGCAGCTTGTGTGCTTCTTGACAGCGCACGGGGGAGGACACACACCGACCTCCAGGGCATTCCTGGTAAACACGGCCCCGGCCGTGCATCCACAGGGCACCAGTGCACACATGTGCGTGTGCGTGCGCGCACACACACACATGCACACACACTTGCGTGTGCACACACTCACATCTTCTCAGCTCTACTCTCACACATTGAAAACAAATTATTTAACTATTCTCTTCCCTGAGGATTAGAGCTCTAATTTCAAACACACAGCTCCCTGGCTTGTCTCACACATGCAGCATTCTGATAGGTTAAATGCTCTCGTTTAATTACTGTAATGAGAGGTGCTTTTTTTGGGTTCCCCTTAAAGACTGATTTTTCCCTCTCTTGTTTTACACTGAAAATCATTTTTAACATGTTTTCATCTGTAATTCTCTGCATCCTTCTCCTCACTATGTATGTAGGGAAGAGGAAGGAGAAAGGCTCTTTAGGTCCAAGTCTTAGAGTTTCTCAGAAGTGAATGGATAATAATACCAAAGGTCCAAACCATTCATTTAAAATGTTTTTAAAGTTTTTAATGATTTAAAAAAAAAAAAAAAAAGCAGAAGGAAGAGGTGAAAGCCAGCAAAGTGAACTAATACAGTGAGGGTCTCAGACAGAAAAGGTCAAGGAGAGATGGGATATGGCAGGGAGGGTCAGGACTGCAACTGGTTTTAATGGGAGGCAAGAGGAGACCATGGCACTCCAGTATTCTTGCCTGGAGAACACCACGGACAAAGGAACCTGATGGGCTGCAGTCCATGGGATCGCAAAGAGTTGGATACGACTGATAGACTTAGCACAGCACAGGAGTGAGAAACAGAGATGTCCAGTATGTGTTTTAAGGTAGCCCCAAATCAAGCCCTGGGTCCGGAAGATCCCCTGGAGAAAGAAATGGCTACCCACTCCAGTATTCTCACCTGGAGAATCCCATGGACAGAGGAGCCTGGCAGGCTACAGTCCATAGGGCCACAAAGAGTCAGAAGGGATTGAGCACATATGCAAATCAACCAAGGAGGCTGTCTTCCAAGGAAAAGCAAGATAAGTGAATAAGATGCCTACAGAAAAGAAATCTGCTTTCAGATACACTTAACATTACAACCTATATGCTGTTTAAAACTGCAGATCAGAATTCAGGCCGAGGGCTTCCCTGGTGGTCCAGTGGGTAAGGACACCAAGGGGTGCCGGTTCGATCCCTGGCCTGGGAGGATCCCACGTGCCGCGGAGCGGCTGGACCCATGTGTCCAATTACTGAGCCGGAGCTCTGGAGCGCATGCGCCCAGAGCCGGTGCTCTGCGACAACAGAGGCTTCCGCAATGGGAGGCCCAGATGGGCCAGTGAACAAAGACGGATGAACATAGAGAAATGAAAGACCAACAGAAGTGGTCCGCCTGCTCCCCTCCCTCCCCACCCCACCCCCATCAAAATAAATAAATAAATAAACAAATCTTTAAAAAAAAAAAAGAATTCAGGCCGATATCAGTCGAGCCTGGCCCCAGGCACAGGACTGGATGGAGCTGCAGCCTTGGGAAGGAGACTCCACCAGCCACAGTGGCCACACGCCTTCAAGGGAGCTGGGCCAGCACCAGGGGAGGGGACAGAGGAAGGGAGACGTTCTTCTCCAGCCCACCTACAGGTGACAGGAAACTAGTTCCCATCTCCCAGGAAGTCATTTCATGTACTAACCAGGTCTTCTTCACCCTCACACCTGTTGAGGCTTCTGACCGCTAGGCTCTCTGCCTTAGCCCCACACCTTTTACCCTCTGATTCATGGACCTGTAAGAGTTAAGGTACCGAGAAGGCCACCTGATACCACAAAACCAAGATACCTGCAGGGTCAGGTCATTGTAACCGCCGTGTCTTACAGTGTGCAGGGAAGCCCCGGAGGCCACACCAGCAAAGCTATCTGTCAGGAACAGAAAGATCAGTGGGGATACACACTAATGTGACAGAATCTGAAAACTCTGAGGAACAGATAAGGCGCAGGAGATCAGAGAGAGGAGCTTTCTGGAGAATGCGTTTTCAGTGGCAGCTGGGAGCTGCAGCCCAGTGACCATGGTCCAATTCTGTGGGCTGCCTTCTTGGCAGGAGAGGTTAGCCAGGAACACAGACACGTCTCTCACTGAGATGCCACTTTCAGATAAAACAGCACTTGCTTCACAAATGCCATCTTCTTTTCCTTTGGAGAGCTCAGACCCCAGTGAAACCCCGTCACAGTGTCTATGTGGAGAAAGTGAGGCTATCAGTCACGCATGGAAGCAACTTCAAAAGCCAGGGGAGGGCTTCCCTGGTGGTCCAGTGGGTAAGGACACTGTCTTGCAGTGTGAGGGGCGCCGGTTCAGTCCCTAGCCTGGGAAGACCCCACGTGCCACAGAGCAGCTGGACCAGTGTGTCCAACTACCAAGCCGGAGCTCTGGAGCGCATGCGCCCAGAGCCGGTGCTCTGCAGTGAGAGAGGCCACTGCGATAAGAGGTCCACACAGGCCAGAGAACAAAGATAAATAAATGAAAGATCAATAGAAGTGGCCCAAAACAACAACAAAAAAACCCAGGGGACTGACAGTGCACAGCCTGACGATGACAGTGATGCAGGCTACCGTGCTCTCCAACTGCAGACCTCCTGGCCACATCACAGGGGTCTGGGGGCTTCCCCTCCTCTTCCTGTCCCACTGTCTCCGACTCTGGACCCAGCCCTTTCCCCACTCCTTCACCGGCTCTTCTCCAGGCCAGCTTCCGACCAAAAGCCCTGGACAGCAAGCCGGGACTCCTCCCTCCCCTTCCCTCCTTGAGTCCTACTGATTCCACTTCCTCCCTCTCCCAGCGCATCACCCTCTCCATGCCCATGACTGCCCTTCTCCCCAGAATTCTTGCAATGGACCTGTAAGAGTTAAGGTACCGAGAAGGCCACCTGATACCACAAAACCAAGATACCTGCAGGGTCAGGTCATTGTAACCGCCGTGTCTTACAGTGTGCAGGGAAGCCCGGAGGCCACACCAGCAAAGCTATCTGTCAGGAACAGAAAGATCAGTGGGGATACACACTAATGTGACAGAATCTGAAAACTCTGAGGAACAGATAAGGCGCAGGAGATCAGAGAGAGGAGCTTTCTGGAGAATGCGTTTTCAGTGGCAGCTGGGAGCTGCAGCCCAGTGACCATGGTCCAATTCTGTGGGCTGCCTTCTTGGCAGGAGAGGTTAGCCAGGAACACAGACACGTCTCTCACTGAGATGCCACTTTCAGATAAAACAGCACTTGCTTCACAAATGCCATCTTCTTTTCCTTTGGAGAGCTCAGACCCCAGTGAAACCCCGTCACAGTGTCTATGTGGAGAAAGTGAGGCTATCAGTCACGCATGGAAGCAACTTCAAAAGCCAGGGGAGGGCTTCCCTGGTGGTCCAGTGGGTAAGGACACTGTCTTGCAGTGTGAGGGGCGCCGGTTCAGTCCCTAGCCTGGGAAGACCCCACGTGCCACAGAGCAGCTGGACCAGTGTGTCCAACTACCAAGCCGGAGCTCTGGAGCGCATGCGCCCAGAGCCGGTGCTCTGCAGTGAGAGAGGCCACTGCGATAAGAGGTCCACACAGGCCAGAGAACAAAGATAAATAAATGAAAGATCAATAGAAGTGGCCCAAAACAACAACAAAAAAACCCAGGGGACTGACAGTGCACAGCCTGACGATGACAGTGATGCAGGCTACCGTGCTCTCCAACTGCAGACCTCCTGGCCACATCACAGGGGTCTGGGGGCTTCCCCTCCTCTTCCTGTCCCACTGTCTCCGACTCTGGACCCAGCCCTTTCCCCACTCCTTCACCGGCTCTTCTCCAGGCCAGCTTCCGACCAAAAGCCCTGGACAGCAAGCCGGGACTCCTCCCTCCCCTTCCCTCCTTGAGTCCTACTGATTCCACTTCCTCCCTCTCCCAGCGCATCACCCTCTCCATGCCCATGACTGCCCTTCTCCCCAGAATTCTTGCAATGAACTCTTAACTGCCCACCCCCTGAAGAGCGAGCTTCTGGAAACACAAACAGGATCTATCCCAATGCCACATAAAGGTCTTCAATGGCTCTCCTACTATCTACACAGTAAAACCCAAACTCCTGCAATCACATACGTGAAGTTCTGACCCTTGCTACCTCCCCAACTTACCAGCCTGCTTCCTGATTCTCTGGGTCATTCCTTCCTCTGGAGACTGCATTCCCATTCCACCTTGACACGGATTAAACCACCACCACTTCCCAAACCCTAAAGACAACTAGTCGTCTAGGAGGACTTCTACAAAGGCAGCTTCCTTATCTTTTAACCCGTCTCCGCTAGGCCTCCTCGCCTGCCACGGAAGTGACCACTGCCTCCCCGGGGCCTCTCTATGCACATCTACCAGAGCACCTGGGACCTCTTACCTCCCATCCTGCCTGTGTCCGCTCACCCCGGAACCCCACCAGACTGACGTTAAACCTTACTTTTGTAATTTCAGTGCTTAGCACAACTGTTGAGACACGAAGAAAATGTACATTTAACAAATGGTCAGTGGATGGATGGATGATTTTCCACTGTATCATATTGCCTCTGTACGCAAAACTGTCCGGGAACCAGCAATCTGCACAAACACATATAGATATACAGATAATGGATATAGGAAAAAGAGAGATAAAATTCAAAGCAAATGACTCCGAAAAGCAGGTAACTTAAAAACGCTTACATTTCATTTAAAGATGCGCTATAACTTCCTGACCGTGCTTCTGGTAGACTGCCATGGAAATCAGCCTGCCTCCCCAGCCCCACACTGGCTGGAGAGGGAGCACAGTGACAGAGAATTAAAGGAAAGCTGGCTGAAACTTTTGTGATGAATATTCACACGTGAACAGCTGAGAACTAACTGCTCCTGTGGACTCTCAGTTCACCATGAGATCCTTTTAAACAAACACCAACCATTCCCTCAAAACAAACAGAGCAATTACAGTAAGGCCTTGTGACTGTTCAGCGTACGATATACATTAACTGTCCCGGAACCACCTGGAAATAATCTCAAGGCCAAACCCTCTCCATGCCCATGACTGCCCTTCTCCCCAGAATTCTTGCAATGAACTCTTAACTGCCCACCCCCTGAAGAGCGAGCTTCTGGAAACACAAACAGGATCTATCCCAATGCCACATAAAGGTCTTCAATGGCTCTCCTACTATCTACACAGTAAAACCCAAACTCCTGCAATCACATACGTGAAGTTCTGACCCTTGCTACCTCCCCAACTTACCAGCCTGCTTCCTGATTCTCTGGGTCATTCCTTCCTCTGGAGACTGCATTCCCATTCCACCTTGACACGGATTAAACCACCACCACTTCCCAAACCCTAAAGACAACTAGTCGTCTAGGAGGACTTCTACAAAGGCAGCTTCCTTATCTTTTAACCCGTCTCCGCTAGGCCTCCTCGCCTGCCACGGAAGTGACCACTGCCTCCCCGGGGCCTCTCTATGCACATCTACCAGAGCACCTGGGACCTCTTACCTCCCATCCTGCCTGTGTCCGCTCCCCCCGGGAACCCCACCAGACTGACGTTAAACCTTACTTTTGTAATTTCAGTGCTTAGCACAACTGTTGAGACACGAAGAAAATGTACATTTAACAAATGGTCAGTGGATGGATGGATGATTTTCCACTGTATCATATTGCCTCTGTACGCAAAACTGTCCGGGAACCAGCAATCTGCACAAACACATATAGATATACAGATAATGGATATAGGAAAAAGAGAGATAAAATTCAAAGCAAATGACTCCGAAAAGCAGGTAACTTAAAAACGCTTACATTTCATTTAAAGATGCGCTATAACTTCCTGACCGTGCTTCTGGTAGACTGCCATGGAAATCAGCCTGCCTCCCCAGCCCCACACTGGCTGGAGAGGGAGCACAGTGACAGAGAATTAAAGGAAAGCTGGCTGAAACTTTTGTGATGAATATTCACACGTGAACAGCTGAGAACTAACTGCTCCTGTGGACTCTCAGTTCACCATGAGATCCTTTTAAACAAACACCAACCATTCCCTCAAAACAAACAGAGCAATTACAGTAAGGCCTTGTGACTGTTCAGCGTGCACGATATACATTAACTGTCCCGGAACCACCTGGAAATAATCTCAAGGCCAAACCCGTGCCACCGGGGCAAGGCTTCCTACGGCGCCAGACTCAGCGTCCTGTCGCTGACACTCAAGTTGGAGAGGCGCGTGCTGCTCCACAGAGGTTCGACTCCGCAGAGCGGATCTTAAAGGTGAGGCAGGCAGCTCGGAGAAAGTCGATTTAATTTGTTTAACATCGTAAAAAGGGACATTTCCACATGGGCAGCAAGGACATGAATATCATGTGTGTATGGCAGAATTATAAACGCATTTTTGGCGAAATTCAATAAAGCTGATTCTACTGCATAAGGTCAGCAATTTACTATAAAAAATGATATGATTGCAATTTTTAATATAACCCATGTATTTGCTGCGAGATGCTCTGGAAGATTGTGCAATGTAACCATTCGACCTCTCCGCCGGTGCAGAGACAGCCCTGTTTACCCTTTCTTGTCCTGATCAAAACCTCCGTGCAGAACCACAGAGCCAGCGGCACACGCTGTCAGAGCCGTCCTCCCCGGCTCCTAGCAGAGCCCTCCTCTTCCCGAACATCACCACAGACTCTGGGCTGAGCCCTCGTGGAAGACAGCAAGACAAGCTCCAGAACTGAAGACGACGAACATGAAATCCATCTTCTATTCCCGATACAGAAATGTACATGAGATGGCACGGATAAAGTAAAGAATTTCATTTCTAACAACATGATTTCTTTGGGGAGTGCTCCCTGGTCCAAGTGAGCGGACAATGCATGGAAATTCACTGATTCTGCTAGGACAGAGGCTTGCTCCTCAGATCCAGCGGGCTCCTGACAGCCTCCAGGCTCATGTGCACATTTTTTTTGAAGGAAATAACTCGGGTTACCATGAAGCTGAAATGAGCAAATGCATGTGACAATGCTTTTAAGTCATAAAGCAGAATACATACACTGATGGTGATCAGTTGGTATCTATCGTCTCAGGCTGGCTTATAAATCACAGTCACTGTGTTGCTAAGTAGTTTCCACAGTCTTATCGCTAACTTCTCTGAGGGGCTGGACCGCCTGGGCCCCAGCTGCACTTAGCATGGCTCCCAGCAGACAGGAGGCCAGGGACGCATGGTGACCAGAGCTGAGCTTGGTGGCTGGTGATACGAAAGAGTCCAGATTAGGGGATATGGAACTCCAAAAGAACCTTTTTGTTTTTTCCAACAGCATCTCCAGATGAAAGCTGGAAAAGAGGTCTCTCTTTTCCCTCCCAGCTGCAGTTCGACCATGGGTTCCTGGATCAAGTCAAGCTCCTTCCCTGCCTTGGATCCTCGAGCTGGTTGTCCCTCTACTCCTGTTCTTCACATTCTAGTTTCAGCAACCCTCCCGAAGCAGGCTTTCCCCTGCGCGGTCAATCCTTTCTATCACAGCACCTTGCTAACTAACTTGTAACAGTTTTGCACATTGCAGATTTCTGGAGGAGTCTGTCTTCACCCCAGCATGCTGGGTTTTGTTTTTTTTTTTTTTTAATTTATTTTTGGCTATTCTGGGTTTTCACTGCTGCCACAGGCTCTTCTCTAGTTGCAGGGAGTAGGGGCTACTTTCTAGTTGAGGTGAGTAGGCTTCTTGTTGCAGTGACTTCTGCTGTTGTGGAACTCAGGCTCTAGGGCACATGGGCTCCATAGTTGCGGCTCCGAGGCTCTAGAGCACAGACTCAGTAGTTGCCGTTCACGGGCTTAGGTGCTCCGCAGCATGTGGGCTCTTCCCAGATCAGGGATCGAACCCATGTCTCCTTGCAGGTGTACTCTTCACTACTGAGCTACCAGAGAAGTCCCAAAATGCTGTTGTATTTATCAGTATATATTTAAACCCAGGACCAGCACAGTAAAAAAAGACAACAAAACAAAATGCACTCAATAAATACTTGGATGGATGAACGAACAAATGGTAAAAATCTTTCAAAGTCATGCAGCAAGGGCTTCCAAAGAATAATTTTCTGTTATTTCTATTTTGGTACTTAGTCTCTTCTTTTCAGGACTGTGTAAAGAAGAGCCTTTTGATTGAAGAAAAAAAATGTAAGTAAATACCAGAAATGTTGGTATCTATCGTCTCAAATCACAGTCACTGTGTTGCTAAGTAGTTTCCACAGTCTTATCGCTAACTTCTCTGAGGGGCTGGACCGCCTGGGCCCCAGCTGCACTTAGCATGGCTCCCAGCAGACAGGAGGCCAGGGACGCATGGTGACCAGAGCTGAGCTTGGTGGCTGGTGATACGAAAGAGTCCAGATTAGGGGATATGGAACTCCAAAAGAACCTTTTTGTTTTTTCCAACAGCATCTCCAGATGAAAGCTGGAAAAGAGGTCTCTCTTTTCCCTCCCAGCTGCAGTTCGACCATGGGTTCCTGGATCAAGTCAAGCTCCTTCCCTGCCTTGGATCCTCGAGCTGGTTGTCCCTCTACTCCTGTTCTTCACATTCTAGTTTCAGCAACCCTCCCGAAGCAGGCTTTCCCCTGCGCGGTCAATCCTTTCTATCACAGCACCTTGCTAACTAACTTGTAACAGTTTTGCACATTGCAGATTTCTGGAGGAGTCTGTCTTCACCCCAGCATGCTGGGTTTTGTTTTTTTTTTTTTTTAATTTATTTTTGGCTATTCTGGGTTTTCACTGCTGCCACAGGCTCTTCTCTAGTTGCAGGGAGTAGGGGCTACTTTCTAGTTGAGGTGAGTAGGCTTCTTGTTGCAGTGACTTCTGCTGTTGTGGAACTCAGGCTCTAGGGCACATGGGCTCCATAGTTGCGGCTCCGAGGCTCTAGAGCACAGACTCAGTAGTTGCCGTTCACGGGCTTAGGTGCTCCGCAGCATGTGGGCTCTTCCCAGATCAGGGATCGAACCCATGTCTCCTTGCAGGTGTACTCTTCACTACTGAGCTACCAGAGAAGTCCCAAAATGCTGTTGTATTTATCAGTATATATTTAAACCCAGGACCAGCACAGTAAAAAAAGACAACAAAACAAAATGCACTCAATAAATACTTGGATGGATGAACGAACAAATGGTAAAAATCTTTCAAAGTCATGCAGCAAGGGCTTCCAAAGAATAATTTTCTGTTATTTCTATTTTGGTACTTAGTCTCTTCTTTTCAGGACTGTGTAAAGAAGAGCCTTTTGATTGAAGAAAAAAAATGTAAGTAAATACCAGAAATGGACAAAAGAGAGGTCATGATGAAGCTCCATATTTATTCTCTTCCAATTACATTCTCTACAAATTAGCTTCGTTTGTAAGTTAAACTGATTTTTTAAACGGCCTCTTCTTCAAACTCAACCTGTGTTCTTCCAGCCAAGACCCTAAATTTTGCAATTAGAATAATTTAATTGACAATTCTGTTTGTGACTCAGAAAGCAGGAGAGGGTATGGCTTTGTTCTTCAGCTTCACAGGTTCACCACTGTCGGTGGTAAAATATTTTTCTTGTTGGTTAAGAGTACAGATCCAGCTTGAAGCCAAAAACGGAGTGGAAGAGAGCCCCATTCCTATGCACTGTAGGCTTCACTGAAAAGATGACATTTATGTGGTTGTGATATTTAATTTATCAGACAGGGTCATGATTTTTTCCCCTGAAATGCCATGATGAGGTAAACTTCGACTTTATGAATGAAAGTCTTTGCAATCATGTAACAAACTGAAAATCTACACAAAATTTAAAGACCACCCTATTACTAAGGACAATCTACTCAACAATCTAATTACAGAAAGATTACTTTAAAGGGCTTTAAAACTAAAAAGAATAATTAACAGTAAGAGACTAACGCATTCCCGAGTCATCTTCTGTTTGATGAAAGGGGCGAGATCAGAGAAGAACAGCTCCTATCAGAATGTTTCAGAAACACAGGTCTGCTTCAAGTGGAAGGGAAAAATCAGTACAGTCACTCAGTCCTCAGCACAACTTAAATATAAGCTGGCGTGCATGCTCACACACACACACGTGCACACGTGTCAAGAGGGAGAGTGCGTCCCATCATTCCACTCACTGAGGACCTTTAGTGAGTTACCTCTACTCCAAAAATAGAGAAAACATAAAACTGCTGACCGACCAACCCAGCAAGCCTACAACGAGAAGTACATTTAAAATAAAAGCATGCTAACTTATGTTCCACAAATCAGATACTCTAGTACACACACACACACACACACACACAGAGCAGCAGACTAACTTATTTTTAGAAGGCACAGACTCAAAAATGTTAATATAACAATGGATTAGTTAATGAATAAATACTATCCAAAGTTAATTAAGAATCTTTCTAATTATAGTTCAATCAACATAGAATATCTTTCAGTAGACAGCCTTAAGCTGTACCTTATGTTAAGTGTCAGAAGTCCCCATTTCCAACATTTTCCAGCGGACTCAGGGATCACGCAGTGCCTCTGGTGAACACTCCCTCGCTTACCCTTAGTCAACAAGTCTCCTCTAAAACCATCCCAGAAAAGCGAGTGGTGACACAGAACACGTCATCAGTATTTATCTCTGGGACAAACTGGAGATGTATCACTACTGTTTTTCTTGACAACTAAAGGCCCGGCTCTTCCCAGAAACAACAAAAACAGTTAACCAGAGAGGAAGCCTGCCCTTAACATTCACACAGACAGATCTGCACTGAAAGAAATACTTTAATTTCTTTTTTTTTTAAAGATTTATTTATTTATTTATTTTGGGCGGGGGTCGGGTTGGGGAGGGAAGGGAGCGGGCGGGCCACTTCTATTGGTCTTTCATTTCTCTATTTTCATCTGTCTTTGTTCTTTGGCTCCTGCGGGCCTCCCATCACAGTGGCGTCTGTTGTCGCAGAGCACGGGCTCTGGGCGCATGTGCTCCAGATCTCCGGCTCGGTGATTGGACACATCAGTCCAGACGCTCCGCGGCACGTGGGATCTTCCCAGGCCAGGGCTCGAACCGGCGCCCCTTGCACTGCAAGGTGGTGTCCTTATCCACTGGACCACCAGGGGGAAGCCCAAGAAATACTTTAGATTTACAAGTAAACCACGGCCACCTGCTTCCAGACTGGAAATGCAAACTCTCTTCTGCCCGACTCTTTATTGGCATGGTTTGGAACAAAGATGAGTATTTCCCTCATTTTGTAGGCTGCTGTGGAAACAGCTTGAAAAACACCAAGTTCAACCTTTGGTAAAAAATAGACTTGTGACATAAATGTGTCCGTCCCCTGTTTGGGGGCAGCCACGTTGCTGCAGGTGTGAACCTCTTTTCTCCTGTGGGGTTCTCCGATAGCACTGAGCATCCATTCCCTTCTGTCCAGTGGGGCTTCCGGTGTCAGGGAGGCAGCACACCCACAGCAACGCTTACCTCAGCGGCCAGCACTTGGGCTGGGGATTAGGTGCGCTCAAAGGTGACTCAGACACTGGAAATGAGGCGACAGATCTGTATCTGCTGCTTCTGGGGGCTGCAAGCAGCAGCAGATTGTCAGGCAAATACTAGAAACACCAAGGTTTCCTTCTATAGCCCAATCTCTAGCTTCCAGCTTCATCTGTGGACGTCAAGAGGCAATTCTGTCAAAGGTAGAAGCCAAGATCATGTTCCAATGCCCTGCCACTGTTCTTATGGATGTTGGGACACACTGCGGTGGTGGCAGCAGTGACTTCCTGATCTCCAGAACACAGCTAAAAGGATGTGCTCCTTTCTTTTTTTTTGTATTTATTTATTTGGCTGTGTCGGGTCTTAGTTTTGGCACGTGGGATCTTTTGCTGCAGTGCTCAGGCTTCCCCAGCTGCGGCTCGCAGGCTTAATGGCCCCACAGCATTTGCGATTTTAGTTCCCCGACCTGGGATCAAACACCCCGCTCTGGAAGGGAGATTCTTAAACCCCTGGGCCAGCAGGAAAGTCCCTAAAAGGGTGTGATTCCAAAGTCCCAGGGGAGCCTCCTGATCCCTTACGTTCCTGGCTGAGCAGAGGCAGCAGCCTTCCTAGCCAGCTAGCTCCTTCAATGTCTGGAAGCCATTCCCAGAGGGGCCCATTCGGCCGGTGATTGGACACATCAGTCCAGACGCTCCGCGCACGTGGATCTTCCCAGGCCAGGGCTCGAACCGGCGCCCCTTGCACTGCAAGGTGGTGTCCTTATCCACTGGACCACCAGGGGAAGCCCAAGAAATACTTTAGATTTACAAGTAAACCACGGCCACCTGCTTCCAGACTGGAAATGCAAACTCTCTTCTGCCCGACTCTTTATTGGCATGGTTTGGAACAAAGATGAGTATTTCCCTCATTTTGTAGGCTGCTGTGGAAACAGCTTGAAAAACACCAAGTTCAACCTTTGGTAAAAAATAGACTTGTGACATAAATGTGTCCGTCCCCTGTTTGGGGGCAGCCACGTTGCTGCAGGTGTGAACCTCTTTTCTCCTGTGGGGTTCTCCGATAGCACTGAGCATCCATTCCCTTCTGTCCAGTGGGGCTTCCGGTGTCAGGAGGCAGCACACCCACAGCAACGCTTACCTCAGCGGCCAGCACTTGGGCTGGGGATTAGGTGCGCTCAAAGGTGACTCAGACACTGGAAATGAGGCGACAGATCTGTATCTGCTGCTTCTGGGGGCTGCAAGCAGCAGCAGATTGTCAGGCAAATACTAGAAACACCAAGGTTTCCTTCTATAGCCCAATCTCTAGCTTCCAGCTTCATCTGTGGACGTCAAGAGGCAATTCTGTCAAAGGTAGAAGCCAAGATCATGTTCCAATGCCCTGCCACTGTTCTTATGGATGTTGGGACACACTGCGGTGGTGGCAGCAGTGACTTCCTGATCTCCAGAACACAGCTAAAAGGATGTGCTCCTTTCTTTTTTTTTGTATTTATTTATTTGGCTGTGTCGGGTCTTAGTTTTGGCACGTGGGATCTTTTGCTGCAGTGCTCAGGCTTCCCCAGCTGCGGCTCGCAGGCTTAATGGCCCCACAGCATTTGCGATTTTAGTTCCCCGACCTGGGATCAAACACCCCGCTCTGGAAGGGAGATTCTTAAACCCCTGGGCCAGCAGGAAAGTCCCTAAAAGGGTGTGATTCCAAAGTCCCAGGGGAGCCTCCTGATCCCTTACGTTCCTGGCTGAGCAGAGGCAGCAGCCTTCCTAGCCAGCTAGCTCCTTCAATGTCTGGAAGCCATTCCCAGAGGCCTGGCTTTGTGTCCACATCTCTGGCCTTTCGACAAGTGAGGAAATGCCCAACTTCTTACATTAAATCACTCTCTGCCCAGAATTCCTAGAGATTACTGCTGCATGAATTTTTTTTATGATACCAACAAGTTTACCTTTTTTAACATAACATTTCAGCAAAATGATTAGAGGCTATTAAGAATACACCTTCTGGGCTTCCCTGGTGGTCCAGTGGGTAAGGACACCGCCTTGCAGTGCAAGGGGCGCCGGTTCGATCCCTGGCCTGGGAAGATCCCACGTGCCGTGGAGCAGCTGGACCGATGGGTCCAATCACCGAGCCGGAGCTCTGGAGCGCATGCGCCCAGAGCCGGTGCTCTGCAACGACAGACGCCACCGCGATGGAAGGCCCGCAAGGGGAGGCCCACACGGGCCAAAAGAACAATGATGGATGAAAAATAGATAAATGAAATACCAATAGAAGTGGCCCGCCCGCCCCCCTCCCTCCCCAGCCCACCCCACCCCCCAAAAAAAGAATACACCTTCTAAGAGGACGTACACTGTTGATCACTGTCATCATTAATTAAGCCATGACTTTAGAGCCAGGCACTCTGCTAAGCACTTTCCACATTATTTTTATCTGACTCTTGTAAGAACCTTTTGCAGTAAATGCTATCATTAGTCCCATTTTACAGATTAAAACCCCCACGGCACAGTGAGGTGAAGTATTTCACCCAGGGCCATGCAGTCAGAAGAGCAGCGGAGCTGGGACTGGAACCCAGGCAGTCTTAGGCCCTATGACCTCCCAAGGTGACGTATTCCAACCTGACCTATGATCTAGTCACTCCAAAAGAATGCTTCAAAGCCATAGTATTGCTACTGGAAACAAACTACAAATATACCACCTGCAGGTTCCTTCTCTCCAGGCTCAAAACCATAGTACATGCATCCCCATGGGGGAGAACATAAGATTGCAGAACTACTTTTCTTTTTTTTTTGGTAGAACCACTTTTTAAAACAGTTTGGAAATTTCTTAAAGCATTAAACACACAATTCCCATATAATCCAGGCAGTCGACCCCTCAGTACTGGCCCAAAAGAAAAGGAATTAAATGTCCCTACAAAGATTTGTACAGAAATATTAATAGCAATTTGAAACTGGAAACAGCTCCCATGTCCATCAACAGGTAAATGGATAAATTGTAGTGTATCTAATCAAGGGAATACTATTCAGCAATAAAAAGGAATGAACCACTAACACACGCAATAACATGAATGAATCTCAAAATAATTATGCTGAGTTAAAAAAAAGGCCAGGACCCAAAACAGATACGTACTACATGATTCCATATATGTAAAATTCTAGAAAATACAGGTTTTCCTGGTGGTCCAGTGGATTAGAATCTTCCTGCCAGTGCAGGGGACATAGGTTCAATCCCTGGTCTGGGAAGATTCCACATGCTGCAAAGCACCTAAGTCCACAGGCCACAAGTACCAAGCCCACGTGCCTAAAGCCCATGTTCTGCAACGAGAGGCCACTGCAATGAAAAGCCTGTGCACCATGACAAAGAGTAGCCCCCGCTGGCTGCAACTAGAGAAGCCCGTGTACAGCAATGAAGACCCAGCACAACCAAAACTAAATACAGAAAATGCACTAATCTGTAGAGAAAGAAAGCAGATCGCTGTTTACCTGGGAACCAGGGTGCACTAGGATGGGGAGAAAGGAATTACAAAGAGGCATGAGGAAATACCTGGGGGTGATCAGTGTGTTCATCATCTTATTTTCTTGGTGGCATGGGATCTTAGTTGTAGGATCTTTGATCTTCACTGCGGCATGTGGGTTCTTTTTTGTTGCAGCATGTGGGATCTAGTTCCCAGACCAGGAATCAAACCTGGGCCCCCTGTATTGGAAGCATAGAGTCTTAGCCACTAGGCTGCCAAGGCAGTCCCAATGTGTTCATTATCTGGTTTCAGTGATGATTTCACAGGTACATAAACATAGGTCAATTTTTTCAGTTGTACAAATTACATATGTATAGTTGACTGTATTTCGGTTAGACCTCAATAAAGCTGCCTAATAAAATATAGCAACCCTGAGGGCTGACTTCGGTCCTGTCTCCTTCACCTTACACGTCTCATCTACTATTGAGTCTGGCTTACTGTCTTTTGCTACACTGTCTGTGGTTCTGTCCTTCCCCTCCAGAAAGTAAATGGGATGGTTCAAAGAACTGTAGTCATAGGACTTAGCTCTAGTTCTATTTCTGTCATTAATTTGCCCTACTTAACCTTTCTGACCTCAGTTTTTGAAAGGAATGAACCACTAACACACGCAATAACATGAATGAATCTCAAAATAATTATGCTGAGTTAAAAAAAAGGCCAGGACCCAAAACAGATACGTACTACATGATTCCATATATGTAAAATTCTAGAAAATACAGGTTTTCCTGGTGGTCCAGTGGATTAGAATCTTCCTGCCAGTGCAGGGGACATAGGTTCAATCCCTGGTCTGGGAAGATTCCACATGCTGCAAAGCACCTAAGTCCACAGGCCACAAGTACCAAGCCCACGTGCCTAAAGCCCATGTTCTGCAACGAGAGGCCACTGCAATGAAAAGCCTGTGCACCATGACAAAGAGTAGCCCCCGCTGGCTGCAACTAGAGAAGCCCGTGTACAGCAATGAAGACCCAGCACAACCAAAACTAAATACAGAAAATGCACTAATCTGTAGAGAAAGAAAGCAGATCGCTGTTTACCTGGGAACCAGGGTGCACTAGGATGGGGAGAAAGGAATTACAAAGAGGCATGAGGAAATACCTGGGGGTGATCAGTGTGTTCATCATCTTATTTTCTTGGTGGCATGGGATCTTAGTTGTAGGATCTTTGATCTTCACTGCGGCATGTGGGTTCTTTTTTGTTGCAGCATGTGGGATCTAGTTCCCAGACCAGGAATCAAACCTGGGCCCCCTGTATTGGAAGCATAGAGTCTTAGCCACTAGGCTGCCAAGGCAGTCCCAATGTGTTCATTATCTGGTTTCAGTGATGATTTCACAGGTACATAAACATAGGTCAATTTTTTCAGTTGTACAAATTACATATGTATAGTTGACTGTATTTCGGTTAGACCTCAATAAAGCTGCCTAATAAAATATAGCAACCCTGAGGGCTGACTTCGGTCCTGTCTCCTTCACCTTACACGTCTCATCTACTATTGAGTCTGGCTTACTGTCTTTTGCTACACTGTCTGTGGTTCTGTCCTTCCCCTCCAGAAAGTAAATGGGATGGTTCAAAGAACTGTAGTCATAGGACTTAGCTCTAGTTCTATTTCTGTCATTAATTTGCCCTACTTAACCTTTCTGACCTCAGTTTCCTCACCTGTGAAATGGGAGACTTAATCATGCACTGAATGAATCATTCATTCATTCAACAAATACCTAATAGCCTGCTTAGAATTGCATGTAAGGTAATACTGAAGAAGGAATTAACTCATCCATGGGTTTTGTAAACCACAAAGTTCTCTACATAAATATGCTGTCATTTCTTTTTCCATTTCTATTGCTATTTCCTTCCACACCCTGATTCTCTGCACCTATCAAAGGACTTGGCAGGACCTTCTTCATAGCTGGCCTTATCAACAGGCCAATTCAGTTTAAACACACAAGCCAGAATAATGTCCTCTAGTAGAGTTTCATGGAGTTTCGACTGGTTCAAAAAGTGCTCTCGACTGTTAAATGTATCACACTGAGCCCTAACACTGGCTCCTTGATCACTGCCCATCTCACCAACCTTAGGTCTCTTTGTTTTGAGAACCCAATGGCCAATCCAGCTAACCGTTACACAGGTCTCTGTGTGACCACCCCCACCTCACCAACAATGCCCTTCCACTCCCCTGACCAGCCACACCCACTGCTTCCCTCAACGTCTAGGTCAAAACTTAATTCTGCTGACCTAAGTCACTTTAAAAAGAGTGTTGTCGCTGGATTCTGTAAGACTAAAGACAAAAAGAACTGCATATAAGCACTATTTATATGAAAACTAGAATACTGGTAAGGCATCTGAACCACTTTCCATGTATGCAGGGCTGAACAAACCGGGGACTGAGGAGGAACTGACTGCCTTTTGAAACTTTCCCCAGTAAATGTCTTCTATTACCCAGTCACTTCACTCCTCTCGTTCACTGGCCTGTGGACGAGGCGGCGACGTAGCCGCTGAGGACGTGAGGAGAAGACACGGTCACCTTGCTCGTGGAGCTCACAGTCTTTTTTTTATTATTATTTTCTTACATTTTTTTTTTTAATTCTTTAAGATTTTACAGAGTTTTGTTGTTTACCAACATGTATGTTCCCAGATCATTCATATGCATATCCCTGGACCCTCCCCCAACCCAGTCCCCCCGCCCCAGACCATCGCCCCATGCCATTGTAAGCATTCCTATTCCCTTAGCACAATGACAATAGCTATCTTTTCCACACATGACAGAATAGGTTTCCATGTTACTCCCTCCATGCCTCCCCCTCCCTATTTCTTCCCCACAATGTCCCTATGTCTATGCTCTGTCTGTTTTTCCATGAGTTCACTGCGTGTGTTATCAAGACCGTACTGCTAGATTCCATATATGTGTGTTAGTATACTGTATTTGTCTTTCTCTTTTTGACTTACTTCACTTTTTATGATAGGTTCTGAGCCAGCCACCTCATTAGGACTGAGTCTTCTGCATTTCTTTTAACAGCTGAGTAGTATTCCATTGTATATATGTACCAGAGCTTCTGGATCCATTCATTCGTCGATGGACATCTGGAGTTTCGACTGGTTCAAAAGTGCTCTCGACTGTTAAATGTATCACACTGAGCCCTAACACTGGCTCCTTGATCACTGCCCATCTCACCAACCTTAGGTCTCTTTGTTTTGAGAACCCAATGGCCAATCCAGCTAACCGTTACACAGGTCTCTGTGTGACCACCCCCACCTCACCAACAATGCCCTTCCACTCCCCTGACCAGCCACACCCACTGCTTCCCTCAACGTCTAGGTCAAAACTTAATTCTGCTGACCTAAGTCACTTTAAAAAGAGTGTTGTCGCTGGATTCTGTAAGACTAAAGACAAAAAGAACTGCATATAAGCACTATTTATATGAAAACTAGAATACTGGTAAGGCATCTGAACCACTTTCCATGTATGCAGGGCTGAACAAACCGGGGACTGAGGAGGAACTGACTGCCTTTTGAAACTTTCCCCAGTAAATGTCTTCTATTACCCAGTCACTTCACTCCTCTCGTTCACTGGCCTGTGGACGAGGCGGCGACGTAGCCGCTGAGGACGTGAGGAGAAGACACGGTCACCTTGCTCGTGGAGCTCACAGTCTTTTTTTTATTATTATTTTCTTACATTTTTTTTTTTAATTCTTTAAGATTTTACAGAGTTTTGTTGTTTACCAACATGTATGTTCCCAGATCATTCATATGCATATCCCTGGACCCTCCCCCAACCCAGTCCCCCCGCCCCAGACCATCGCCCCATGCCATTGTAAGCATTCCTATTCCCTTAGCACAATGACAATAGCTATCTTTTCCACACATGACAGAATAGGTTTCCATGTTACTCCCTCCATGCCTCCCCCTCCCTATTTCTTCCCCACAATGTCCCTATGTCTATGCTCTGTCTGTTTTTCCATGAGTTCACTGCGTGTGTTATCAAGACCGTACTGCTAGATTCCATATATGTGTGTTAGTATACTGTATTTGTCTTTCTCTTTTTGACTTACTTCACTTTTTATGATAGGTTCTGAGCCAGCCACCTCATTAGGACTGAGTCTTCTGCATTTCTTTTAACAGCTGAGTAGTATTCCATTGTATATATGTACCAGAGCTTCTGGATCCATTCATTCGTCGATGGACATCTAGGTTGCTTCCATGTTCTGGCTATTGTATAGAGAGCTGCAATGAACATTGGGGTAGAGGTGCCTCTTTCAGTTTTGATTTCATCAGGATATAGGCCTAATAGTGGGATTGCTGGGTCATAGGGTGCTTCTATTTTTAGTTTTTTAAGGAATCTCCATATTGTCTTCCATAGAGGTTGTATCAGTTTACATTCCCACCAGCAATGCAAGAGGGTTCCCTTTTCTCCGCACCCTCTCCAGCATTTATTGTCTGTCGATTTGTTGATGATGGCCATTCTGACAGGTGTGAGGTGAGCTCACAGTCTTACCGAGCCTTCTGCCCCATGGCGCCCTTGAGGTACCACTGTGCTTCAGGGACAGACGTGGAACGGCTGATTAGCACTCAGCAGCCATTCCCACCTCCTAATGAGCCTCTCATCCATAAAACAAGCACCTCTCTTTTTTTCATGAAACCCTAATGCCATAATACTCTGCACACACGGGATGCTGAATAAAGGCTGACCACTTCACCTACAGCCCAGGACTCACAACACATCCCACAACAACAAAAGAAAACTAAGCCACACAGCGGACCGTTGGCCAACGGGTTTGAAGTGTGCAAGCCTGCCTGCAGGTGGACTTTTCTCAATAAAGACCACAGTACTGCACGACCAGAGGTGAGCTGGATCCACAGATGCTGAGCCCGGATACGGAGGGTCGACTACGGAACTTGAGCGCCCATAGAGGCTGTCATCCCTGGCCGGCCCAGGAACCAAGCCCTGCTTGGAAACTGAGGGATGACAGGCAGCTCCCCACAGCCACAGCTTCCACATCCACAGATTCAACCAACCGGGATCAAGAGTATTCAAGGAAAAAACTCCAAAAGCCAAACTTGAATTTGCTGAACACAGGCAACTATTGAGACATCATTAACATTGTGCGGAGTATCACAAGTAAAATGAGACGATTTAGATGGCAGGATATGTGTAGGCTATACACAAATATGATAATCCTGGGGTGGGGGGGTCTGAAATCAATGAAGGGACTGTCTGTACTAGATTTGAAAGCAGATACTAACTTTGGAGTTCCTGAAGTTTGCCATTTATATGGATGTTTATTTTGAATTAAGAATTAAATCTATGAGACCATATCCCTTCAAAAAATGGGATTAAAAGATTCTTCTAGAAACTAAAGTATTTTTCATGTAAGCAATGACCAGAATGTCCTCTCAGAATCCAAAGTCATAATAATTTGTTACACTGTCCTTCTATTGTCTTCCATAGAGGTTGTATCAGTTTACATTCCCACCAGCAATGCAAGAGGGTTCCCTTTTCTCCGCACCCTCTCCAGCATTTATTGTCTGTCGATTTGTTGATGATGGCCATTCTGACAGGTGTGAGGTGAGCTCACAGTCTTACCGAGCCTTCTGCCCCATGGCGCCCTTGAGGTACCACTGTGCTTCAGGGACAGACGTGGAACGGCTGATTAGCACTCAGCAGCCATTCCCACCTCCTAATGAGCCTCTCATCCATAAAACAAGCACCTCTCTTTTTTTCATGAAACCCTAATGCCATAATACTCTGCACACACGGGATGCTGAATAAAGGCTGACCACTTCACCTACAGCCCAGGACTCACAACACATCCCACAACAACAAAAGAAAACTAAGCCACACAGCGGACCGTTGGCCAACGGGTTTGAAGTGTGCAAGCCTGCCTGCAGGTGGACTTTTCTCAATAAAGACCACAGTACTGCACGACCAGAGGTGAGCTGGATCCACAGATGCTGAGCCCGGATACGGAGGGTCGACTACGGAACTTGAGCGCCCATAGAGGCTGTCATCCCTGGCCGGCCCAGGAACCAAGCCCTGCTTGGAAACTGAGGGATGACAGGCAGCTCCCCACAGCCACAGCTTCCACATCCACAGATTCAACCAACCGGGATCAAGAGTATTCAAGGAAAAAACTCCAAAAGCCAAACTTGAATTTGCTGAACACAGGCAACTATTGAGACATCATTAACATTGTGCGGAGTATCACAAGTAAAATGAGACGATTTAGATGGCAGGATATGTGTAGGCTATACACAAATATGATAATCCTGGGGTGGGGGGGTCTGAAATCAATGAAGGGACTGTCTGTACTAGATTTGAAAGCAGATACTAACTTTGGAGTTCCTGAAGTTTGCCATTTATATGGATGTTTATTTTGAATTAAGAATTAAATCTATGAGACCATATCCCTTCAAAAAATGGGATTAAAAGATTCTTCTAGAAACTAAAGTATTTTTCATGTAAGCAATGACCAGAATGTCCTCTCAGAATCCAAAGTTGTGTCCAGTAGTCATAATAATTTGTTACACTGTCCTTTTTCTCTTACTAATTTCTTTCTACCTATGGTCATGTTTATATTAGAAAATAATTTTATTTTCTTTTGGGAGGCGTGACATGATCTCCTGAAATTTTAAGGAAAATATACCATAGCGGGCTTAGCATAGAGAAAACGTTTTTACTTTCGTGCAGTGTCCCAACAACATACATGCCAGAATGTTCACTGAGTCACTGTTGGAAACAACAAGACAGGAATCAACCTAAATGTCCACTAATTTGAGACTGATGCAAAAAAAAAGAGAAAGTATGATACAGGAATACAATGGAAGACCACACAGCCCCTGAAAGGAATGAGGCAAACTGGTGTGCACTCAAATGGAAGGCACGCCACAGCACAATGGCAAGCAGAAGGTTAAGTGTGAAAATGCTTCCACTACTTAAAAGGTGTTTACTAAATATTCACGTGCTTTTATATGGGCAGATCTTCAGGACGATAAAGTGCCCAACAGACCAATCTTTAAGCTGTAATCTTTCAAAGACAGAGCCTGTGCGCCAGTTCCTGTGGGCCAGCTGACGTCCTAGACTACTGCACTTTCTTCTTTTACTTAATCTTGAGTATTTATTTTGTTACAATATTGCTTCTGTTTTATGCTTTGGGCTTTTTTCTTTTGGCCACAAGGCACGTGGGATCTTAGCTCCCTGACCAGGCATCGAACCTGCACCCTCTGCAATGGAAGGCACAGTCTTAACCACTGGACCACTGGGGAAGTCCCGTGTACTACTGTACTTTCAACGTGCTGCACTCTAAGATTAAAAATGCTTGCTTTGCGTTTGTTTTGGATGTACACATCATTTGTGTGAAAAGTACCAGACATCTATGACAAGTACAGGAGGACACAGCCGGTTGTGTGAGGTGGGTGCCTAGGCTGACGTGGCTGGACATAGGAACGTGCTCCTGCAAGGGAACTCATTCTTACGCAGGGGGCTGACTGCACAGAGAAGCTGCGGGCAGCAGCATCCTCCAGGAGAGAGGATGGGCGGAGGGGACAGAAGCGAGAGACAACAGGAGGACCAATTCTTCACTATCGATCCTTCATTGTTTGAATTCTTTTTTAAAACTCTAAAAATAATAGTACTGTATGTACGCAGCAGCAGCATGTTGCTTTTCTTCACAGTACTGTTGCAGGCACACAAGTTAAAGGCAGAGTCATCCTTCATTTTAGGAGAAAAATCTCAGAACCACTCAGTCAGTTGAAAATAGCTGTCTCCCCTCCCATACAAGCTCCTCTGTGCAGCTGTCCCCGGAGGCTGTGCCCTGGCCGTTGGGTGAGGAGTAGAAACACCCTGCACTTGTCTCGCCGTCTGCGGAGAGCAAGCACTCCCAGCTCCCTCTGAAAGGGGAGGCCACGCCGTTCAGCCGGCCTAGCTGCTGCAGCTCACGTCCTGAAGGCTGAGAAAAGTCTTCAGAGTTCAAGGCAAGTTTGGATAACAAGGGGAGCAGGAAAATGCAGGGGGAGCACCAGTCTGGTTGATGGATAGGCTGGTCCAGAACAGCGGGTGACCAACATGCAGATGCGGGACCGGCAGGGAAGGAAGACTTCCGCTCACAACAGATGGAGGGCGATGCTCAATCATCCTCGGGACGCGTGCGGCTGCCACACGCAGCCCAGCCGGCTCCAGCTCCGGCGGCCCTCACCGCCGGCAGGGCACGGCTGCCCCCAGAGGCTGTCTGCACTGGACCCCCATCAGGTCACAGCAGGGCCGGGGGGAGTGAAAGCAGGCGGTGCTTGAGGAAGACGCCACTCGAGGGCAAGCTGAACTCACGGGGAAGGACTTCTGGTGGACTTCTCCCCCGGCCCCTTCTTGCCCCCGCCCCGTTCTTCTGGTGGACTCCTTCCCCTAAGTACCCATTTCTGTCTCAGCAGCTCTCACTCCAGAGTAAGGCCAGTATGGCTAGGGCGACCTGCTTGCCCAGGCCCTGAAGGGCAGGCTAGGACATGGAATTCCAGTGTTAAAACTGGGCAGTCCTGGGCCAACCAGAACCCAGGGTCATCCTACTTACCCGCCACTGTCCTCCCCTTTTTCTCTCCTCTCTGTTGCCAGTGAGAGAGAGAGAACCTAGATGACCCAAGCTGTTAACTGAGCAGAACCCCGCGGGGAGGGCCCCCGTGGCCTCCAGTCACCCACAGCCAGCAGAGAGCCAGGACTCAGTAAGAAACTCGTCCAAGCCTGGTCTCTTCTCGGAACAGGAACGTCTGTGATGGACAAGGTTTGATGACGCCAGCAAATGCAGGAACGCGTCTACATCTGATGCCACAATCCAAGTCTCTTTAACAAAGAATCAGAAGGGCCAGACAGCCACTCGCAAAGCTGAGCCTGTTCTTTCCAGCTCGGCCCCAGGAGCTTCGGAGGACGAGGAGAAAGGCCGTGATCGAGCCCGGGGTGGTCGCTGGCAAGCTCCTCATCCCCATCCCCGCCCCTCCACTTTCCACTGGACCCCAGCTCTAGAAAAAAACCGCGATATAAAAATACTCTGGCTTTACTAAGACACATTAAAGAATTAATTATAAAGCAAAGCTGAAGGAGAAAATTAATTTTAGAAACACATGAGGTTACAATTTTTTTTCCTGGAGATGGGGGGGGGGGAAACACAGTTATTTTCGTTTTCATCCTGGGGGCACAAGTGGGGAGCTGTCCAGTCGATAACCTGGCCATCAGAACAAGGTTTGTAATTAAAAGGTCAGTGACCTGGAAAGCCAGGGCCCCACTCCCAGAGCTACTCAGTAATGACGGAGCTATTAAATTAAGACTGTTATGAAATCAATGCTAAAAAAGCTTTCATGGTAACGAGATCCCATTCAAGGACATGCAAACTACCCCATGAAATGGACGTAAATGATAAAAAAGAAAAGTCATAAAAGAGAGTTAAATTGAAATCTGTATAAGAGTTCACTCCCCCCTAAAACACTCCAGGGAGAGAAGCCCTTCACCTCTACCCCACCACCAAGGTTGGGACCAGCAGGCTTCTTCCTCAAGTTCATTTCTAGCAAGGAGGCAGTTTTGCTACTGGGGGTTCTGCTTCCAGGAACAGAAGAGAGATAAGATCTTGTTTCACCTTTTAGAATGAGAGAGCATGGCCGCGTGTTTTATTTGATTCGTTCTCTGCCCCCCCCCCCCTCATCTATTTATTAGACGAAGGAGAATATAGTCCTTGATTTACACACTGGAGAAGGACACGATAAGCCAAAGGGCCAGCCAGAACCACCCAGGCCCACCACGCAGAGTCGCACAGGAAAGCCGAGGACGCGCCCCTGTTCTCTAGAACCCTGTCTTGCGACAGACGCATGAGAGGAAGCTCACAGACCACTCTGCCTCCCCGTCTCACCGACCCTCTTACCCCACAGACAGGCACCCCTCTTCCCACTGTGCACGCGGCCCGCCCAGCGTGTCTGGAAGCAGGCTGCCTCCTACATTTTGTGGTCGGACAGGGTGTCAGACCGACAGAAGCTTACTGACAACAGCGCCAAGCCTCTAACTTGATCCGCCTGCTGTTTTCAAGTGACTCTAACCTCCTGGACTGCAGCCTGCTTAAAGCCCCAGATAGGATGCCTGCCTGGCAAGAACTGTTTCTATATATAGACCCGTTCTATGAGGGCTTAAACCCCCACACAGTCCAGTTATCTTCACGTGTGGCTCACTCCGCCTGGCTGTGTTCATCCTAATTTTAGAAACACATGAGGTTACAATTTTTTCCTGGAGATGGGGGGGGGGGGAAACACAGTTATTTTCGTTTTCATCCTGGGGGCACAAGTGGGGAGCTGTCCAGTCGATAACCTGGCCATCAGAACAAGGTTTGTAATTAAAAGGTCAGTGACCTGGAAAGCCAGGGCCCCACTCCCAGAGCTACTCAGTAATGACGGAGCTATTAAATTAAGACTGTTATGAAATCAATGCTAAAAAAGCTTTCATGGTAACGAGATCCCATTCAAGGACATGCAAACTACCCCATGAAATGGACGTAAATGATAAAAAAGAAAAGTCATAAAAGAGAGTTAAATTGAAATCTGTATAAGAGTTCACTCCCCCCTAAAACACTCCAGGGAGAGAAGCCCTTCACCTCTACCCCACCACCAAGGTTGGGACCAGCAGGCTTCTTCCTCAAGTTCATTTCTAGCAAGGAGGCAGTTTTGCTACTGGGGGTTCTGCTTCCAGGAACAGAAGAGAGATAAGATCTTGTTTCACCTTTTAGAATGAGAGAGCATGGCCGCGTGTTTTATTTGATTCGTTCTCTGCCCCCCCCCCTCATCTATTTATTAGACGAAGGAGAATATAGTCCTTGATTTACACACTGGAGAAGGACACGATAAGCCAAAGGGCCAGCCAGAACCACCCAGGCCCACCACGCAGAGTCGCACAGGAAAGCCGAGGACGCGCCCCTGTTCTCTAGAACCCTGTCTTGCGACAGACGCATGAGAGGAAGCTCACAGACCACTCTGCCTCCCCGTCTCACCGACCCTCTTACCCCACAGACAGGCACCCCTCTTCCCACTGTGCACGCGGCCCGCCCAGCGTGTCTGGAAGCAGGCTGCCTCCTACATTTTGTGGTCGGACAGGGTGTCAGACCGACAGAAGCTTACTGACAACAGCGTCCAAGCCTCTAACTTGATCCGCCTGCTGTTTTCAAGTGACTCTAACCTCCTGGACTGCAGCCTGCTTAAAGCCCCAGATAGGATGCCTGCCTGGCAAGAACTGTTTCTATATATAGACCCGTTCTATGAGGGCTTAAACCCCCCACACAGTCCAGTTATCTTCACGTGTGGCTCACTCCGCGGCTGATGTCATCTGAAGAGTCAAGTGGCTGGATGGAAAACAAAAACACTCTCATCCTTTGAAGGTGAACAGCTGCTTTTCTCTTGCATCCAAAAAATTCCCGATAAAAGAAAGAAATGCTGTAAATTACACAAACTGGCAGCACAAGCTTCAAAGAAAATGATAAATGATTCTAATAACTTCATGTTTCTCATTAATGGCTCCATGTTCAGACTCTAAAGCATCCAAAAGAAATCTCAAAGAAACAAAAACAAACAAACCAAAAAACACAAAAGACCCTTACAAGCCCTACGCCATTCGCTCCCGCGGGTTGCCCAGCCCAGAAATCAGAGGGCACGCGTTTAACCTGCCAGTAACAAAGGTGGGCCCAGGTCCCTGCTGGAGGCTGCCGCTCCTCAATGAAACAAACGCAGCTGATGTGTCTCAAGTAACCCTCATCTTCCACTGAAGTGACATGCAACATAGGGACCTCGATTTCTTTATTAAATATTAAATAATATTAAAAGAAAAATAAAATTAGATTTGCCTTTTCGGGAAAGGGATGTTTATTAAAAAGAAAAAAAGAAAGAAAGAAAGTCAAGATTATAATTCAAGACAGGGCTTCACTGCAACTCCCTGAAGTGACATCTGCTTGAAAAGCCAAGACCACCGTAGCTGTGAGCTCATCCAAAGCCAGTGCTGAGCCTCCCTGAGGGGTCCTGCTGGAGACCGGACTTGGAAGACTCAAGGACCTTGGCCCCTCCCCTCAGGACACGCTCCCAAGACCAGCGAGTCACCCCTCTTCCCACTGTGCACGCGGCCCGCCCAGCGTGTCTGGAAGCAGGCTGCCTCCTACATTTTGTGGTCGGACAGGGTGTCAGACCGACAGAAGCTTACTGACAACAGCGTCCAAGCCTCTAACTTGATCCGCCTGCTGTTTTCAAGTGACTCTAACCTCCTGGACTGCAGCCTGCTTAAAGCCCCAGATAGGATGCCTGCCTGGCAAGAACTGTTTCTATATATAGACCCGTTCTATGAGGGCTTAAACCCCCCACACAGTCCAGTTATCTTCACGTGTGGCTCACTCCGCGGCTGATGTCATCTGAAGAGTCAAGTGGCTGGATGGAAAACAAAAACACTCTCATCCTTTGAAGGTGAACAGCTGCTTTTCTCTTGCATCCAAAAAATTCCCGATAAAAGAAAGAAATGCTGTAAATTACACAAACTGGCAGCACAAGCTTCAAAGAAAATGATAAATGATTCTAATAACTTCATGTTTCTCATTAATGGCTCCATGTTCAGACTCTAAAGCATCCAAAAGAAATCTCAAAGAAACAAAAACAAACAAACCAAAAAACACAAAAGACCCTTACAAGCCCTACGCCATTCGCTCCCGCGGGTTGCCCAGCCCAGAAATCAGAGGGCACGCGTTTAACCTGCCAGTAACAAAGGTGGGCCCAGGTCCCTGCTGGAGGCTGCCGCTCCTCAATGAAACAAACGCAGCTGATGTGTCTCAAGTAACCCTCATCTTCCACTGAAGTGACATGCAACATAGGGACCTCGATTTCTTTATTAAATATTAAATAATATTAAAAGAAAAATAAAATTAGATTTGCCTTTTCGGGAAAGGGATGTTTATTAAAAAGAAAAAAAGAAAGAAAGAAAGTCAAGATTATAATTCAAGACAGGGCTTCACTGCAACTCCCTGAAGTGACATCTGCTTGAAAAGCCAAGACCACCGTAGCTGTGAGCTCATCCAAAGCCAGTGCTCCGAGCCTCCCTGAGGGGGGTCCTGCTGGAGACCGGACTTGGAAGACTCAAGGACCTTGGCCCCTCCCCTCAGGACACGCTCCCCACCCCCAAGACCAGCGAGTCACCTCCCTTTCCTTCTCTACTGCTGTTAGGGACAAGGCGCATGTCCGCTGCTTTGCAAGATCTCCTCCTCCTTCAACCCATCAGAGACGGTGCCCAGCTCCGTGAACGTGATCCGTGTGCACCTGACCCCGAGAACGGCCGGAAATGTGCAAAGTGAAGTTTAAATCCACCGAGGGCTCTTCTTCCCCAGATGCCGATCAAACCTTGGAATTCTCTGCCCAGAAAAGGTCCTGCCAGAACTTACCCTATTGGGATTCAACTCGGAAATAGATAATTACTGACTGAAGCAGCATTTTAGAGGATAATGGAGGCGGGTGATGAAGTCGACGGACTCCAGGTTTAAACGCGGGGTAAACTCCCTTCAGAAGAAGAAAAGCAGGCCGCCTCTCCGGTTTCCTGCTGCCTAACATTGTAAAAACTCTAAACCACATTAAGGGTCCAGAAGAAATTCTGTCCGCTTTGTACCCACAAAGACTCATCTCCTCCAGGTCTTGGTTCACATGTCACCCTCCCCAAGGGACACCTGCTGATCACCCCACTCCCCCAGGGCCCCGGCTTCTTCCAGCCTACCACCCAGGCATTCCTCTCCGTGGTACCTGCCCTCTGACAGACCACGCTCTGGCTTTGTTTTTTCTTTCGCATCTGCCTTCCCCCGGTAGAACTCAAACTCTGAGAGGGCAAGACTTTTGTCTCTCTGTTCTCGGTGCTTTGTCTATCTGTTCTCAGCGCAAGGTAAACACTCTTAACTGAATTACTTCATTGATGCTCGCTGATTTATAAAGCAGCAACAAATAACAGCTGTACGAACAGTTTCCACAGTCATTAGTAGCCAACCAAGTTAAAAGAAGTATTATTTGGCCCAGAGTTTCTCTCTCTTCTCTCCCTCTCCCAGTCAGGGATTTATTAAAATTAAACAGATTAGATGGAGCTCCTGATACTCAAACTGCTCAGCAAAGCCTGCGGTGGGGAAGTGCCGAGCAAACACCAGAGACATCTGTCTCTAAATTGCTCTAAATACCTTCTGCAAATGAAATTCTAACCCAGCTGCGTTTGAGAGAAAATGAGGACTAACTGGTCACTGTCAGTGGAGGGGGAGATCAGGCAGTTATAATACTGCACAGTATACTGGGGCGAAGGATCTCTGGGCAACTATGGATTCTGTCTCAGGTTACCCTGGTAATCAGCACAGCTTTTAGGCTCAGCTTTCCCCAGCTTCAATGCTTTGATGAGAGAGCTGAAACCCCTGAGCTTTTATGATTAATTACTCCCCATAGGTACACATATTTCAAAGAAAAACTCTTACACGGCATGATGGCCGCGGAGTGGAAGGGCCAGCTAGCACACTCCAAATTTTAATCATCTCCTACAGTTGGGGGGCCCCAGGATGCTGCCAGGAAGCGCCCAGTGCCCCTCATCAACTCAGTCACAGGGACAAGCCCTGGGGCTGCCTCTGAACAGCTGCCCATGAATGAAACGCTTGGGCTGATCCTGCCCTAACCCTGCCGGTAAGCACAGCCCTGGGACCCGGTACTGGGACCCGGTATGCCGGCACCACTTGAGTGGGATACCATGGGACAGACCTAGGAACCACCGCCAAACCACGCCCTCTTCCATTCCTGCCACTAATGATTCAAAGGTTAGAACCCAGAACTTGGAGACCAACATTCCAGCTCCTTAAAGAAAAAGAGTCTTGTTGCGAGGCGGGGGTTGGGGGGGAACAGAGCTAACTTACTCCCTACACCCAACTATGGTGCTTAAGGGCCTTTAACAACTTCCTGGCTTTCCATAAAATTAAACATGCAAAGAATGAGAAGTCAGATTTCTTTTCTGTTTGATTGAGGCTTCTTTTGTGTTTCACACACAAAAAAAAACCATATCTTAAATTTCAATAAAGTCAAAAGAGATTCTGTCTGCTTCGGACAATATTGAATTTGTCAAGACCCATTTAATCCCTACTTACAGAAATACCATAAAACCAGTAATTCACCACTTCAATCCGTATATCAGACTGACCCCAGGCTTGACCCTAACCTGACCTTGTTTAGTCGTCTCATTTCCTCGGCCTTCGTCTCTTTCTTCCTCATTCTTTTCTGAAGCAGCTGGCCTCATAACCTGGTCACTCGCCTTCTGCAAATGAAATTCTAACCCAGCTGCGTTTGAGAGAAAATGAGGACTAACTGGTCACTGTCAGTGGAGGGGGAGATCAGGCAGTTATAATACTGCACAGTATACTGGGGCGAAGGATCTCTGGGCAACTATGGATTCTGTCTCAGGTTACCCTGGTAATCAGCACAGCTTTTAGGCTCAGCTTTCCCCAGCTTCAATGCTTTGATGAGAGAGCTGAAACCCCTGAGCTTTTATGATTAATTACTCCCCATAGGTACACATATTTCAAAGAAAAACTCTTACACGGCATGATGGCCGCGGAGTGGAAGGGCCAGCTAGCACACTCCAAATTTTAATCATCTCCTACAGTTGGGGGGCCCCAGGATGCTGCCAGGAAGCGCCCAGTGCCCCTCATCAACTCAGTCACAGGGACAAGCCCTGGGGCTGCCTCTGAACAGCTGCCCATGAATGAAACGCTTGGGCTGATCCTGCCCTAACCCTGCCGGTAAGCACAGCCCTGGGACCCGGTACTGGGACCCGGTATGCCGGCACCACTTGAGTGGGATACCATGGGACAGACCTAGGAACCACCGCCAAACCACGCCCTCTTCCATTCCTGCCACTAATGATTCAAAGGTTAGAACCCAGAACTTGGAGACCAACATTCCAGCTCCTTAAAGAAAAAGAGTCTTGTTGCGAGGCGGGGGTTGGGGGGGAACAGAGCTAACTTACTCCCTACACCCAACTATGGTGCTTAAGGGCCTTTAACAACTTCCTGGCTTTCCATAAAATTAAACATGCAAAGAATGAGAAGTCAGATTTCTTTTCTGTTTGATTGAGGCTTCTTTTGTGTTTCACACACAAAAAAAAACCATATCTTAAATTTCAATAAAGTCAAAAGAGATTCTGTCTGCTTCGGACAATATTGAATTTGTCAAGACCCATTTAATCCCTACTTACAGAAATACCATAAAACCAGTAATTCACCACTTCAATCCGTATATCAGACTGACCCCAGGCTTGACCCTAACCTGACCTTGTTTAGTCGTCTCATTTCCTCGGCCTTCGTCTCTTTCTTCCTCATTCTTTTCTGAAGCAGCTGGCCTCATAACCTGACGCCAGTCACTCGGCAGCCAGGGCCACCACCAGAAGAACAGAGCAGAGCGCACGAGTCCTCCCGGGTCTTCTCCCTGGGCCTCCTCTGCTGCTGAGCGCAGCCAGTGCCAGGCTGCCCTGGGACAGGCTGCTGGCCTTCCGTCCAGTGCTCAATTATCTGAACCCCAGCCTCTCTGCTCTGCTGCAAGGAAAGCAGCATGTTCGCCCCTGGGGCCTCCCTCAACCCCACTCTCACTCCAGTGGGACAGGAGAGCCTTCATCAATGCTGCGGCTTCTATCCGCCCTGCCCCAGCCCCTCTCCGCAGGCCCCCGGGATCCTGTACCTTTCTTCTTAAGGAACGCCCTCCTGGTTGCAAGTGGGCTCTGACGGACCCGAGAATTCTGTAGAAACTTCACTGCTGTGGCAATCTGGTAGGGAGATAAGACAGAGGAGAGGAGTCAACGTCAAGAGTCTACATTTCAAAATGAAGAATCCTACATGTTTACCCCAGGTCAAAAGCAATAAGCACAATACTGGGGGGCAAACTAACCAGTTATTTCTCACAGGTAAAGTCTGCTTCAGTTAAAGACTGTTGGTCCACTACCATCATTGGCTTCCTGTATCTAGCTCTATCAACTCCAATCCCCTCAGCCTAGCCTTTAAGATCTTGATAATCTTCTCCTGTTCTCCCTGTTTGAGCGGATTCTTCCTACTCCTCGGCAGGGAGCCCTCCCGGCCACGCTGACCCACGTCACTGCACTTGTGCTCATGCTACACCCTTTTTCTAGAAGGCCTTCATTTCCGGCTTCTACTAGTAGAAACCTGGCACAGACAGTGGCAGCACAGCCCCGCCATAGGCTGTTCTAGCTCCTGGCAGCCTTCTCTGAGTAAGCAAGTCACCTCGGATTGCTCCATTCTTTTCAATTCTTTGATGCAGACCATGTGTGCCATATCACTGAAGACACAATTCTACTGTCTTCCAGCATTCAGGCTGCCTCCCCAGCTGCCCCGCTAGCATCTGAAGGGAAGAGACCAGGCTGTCTCTACAGAGCCAGGCAAAGTGCTGAGCATCCACAGGCTGGGAAGACTTACGTAAGCCCCAAAACACATAGCCACTCACACGAGACCCTCTTGTGCAAGGGAGCCCAATTCTAAAGAGGCCTCAAAGGACAGACTTCGGGGTTTCATAGCTAAAAGCTGCCAGATTATCTACCTACCTCTGGAAATGACAGTATTTAATGAAATCGTCCCATCTACCAATGAGCCAAGCAGGGGGTGGAAGGAAAACCCTCACACTACTCAGTGCACACGAAGCGTCTGCTTGCACGCCGCCTGTCTCCTCTGTACCCCAGACACTCGTCTGACAAGTGGGAAGTGCCAACCTGCCCCCGATAGGAAAGGGGCAAAGCCAAAAGAATCATTTAGTTTCCAGGTACAGGTAAAGACAACAGGCCCTGTAGTTTGCTCTTAAGTTGTTGAAAGAAAAATTTCTAAGGGGCCAAATATAAGGAAGCTTTCTACAATCCTTCAAAGGAAGAGCAGCAACTGAACAGAGATTCAAACAGAAAGTACTGGGACTGCACATGGAATACAAGCTACAAAAATCTTCTTCATATTTTGTAAGAACTTAATCCTGAGACCAGACAGAACTCAGGTATCGCCAACTCTCAGACAGTCCGTGACAAGACACACGAGCGTTCCTTGAGACTGGGGAGAATCTGTCCAACACTGTGAACGTATTAACCACCACCGTGAACTGTAGAACCAATCGGCTCTGGACTAGACAGAAATCGATGCAGAGGATTCTAGAACTCCAAAACTACATGACTTACCCCAGAGCCCCTCAAGCAAGTCTCCTCAGGCTGCACCAAAATCGAGAACAATCTGACAAACATTAACAAGTTGAGTACGCTCTTTATGAAGAGATGGGACAGGAAGAAAGGAGAGAAAAGGGAAAGGGAATGGGGTGAAGCAGGGAGAAGAGGAGGCGGCGATGGACGAGTTCAGGAGATGGAACAGAAGAGAAGGTGACAGGAAAAGGCAAGGGGCTAAGAGCCAAGGCGAAGTGGTGAAGGAGAAAAACAGGAGGAGGGGAGGCCCGCCCTGGAGGAGGTGGACAGTCACAACACCCCAGCCCCACAAGGTCAAGGCCAATCCGCCCAGCTCAGGTGCCTCGGGGTTAATTGCTCTTCACCTAGAGAAAAGAAAAAAAAATACACCTTCAACGCACAAGGATGGCATCTGTATATTGTGGCAGGTTCCACATGCCCTGGGGTGGGTCCCAGGGGTCAGAAGAACTGTGGGCAGGCAGATTTTAAGCTGGAGATGCCAATGGAACGGCTCCTGACATTCACCAGTAGAAGCATAAACCTTTCCTTCATCCTTCCAAAATTTTCCATGACGGAGAAAGACAACAGAATCCCTCCACTAAAACGCACAGGTTTCACCTTGCTTTTTTAATACAGTCCTTGGTATATGCATTTCTGGTCAGAGAGCAAAGTTCTGATGGGTTTAATGGTGCACTCAACATAGTGCTTGGCGCATTCCATCAATGTTTTTTTTAAAAAAATTGCATCTCTTATTTCTTTAAATACATTAATCAGCCTAGTGTAGGCAAAACGGATCCATCGGACAATGCAATAAACATGAATTATCATCTATCCAACACGCATAATGGCTTAAAAATACATAATAGCAGGTGTAGTTTAAATGATTAGTTATTACACCTGTGGTGGGTCTGATTCAATTGGGGAAAATCATCTTTAATAGGTTAAAAGGTTTAGATCACCATGCTTTCCTTAAAGTGGCTGCAGAGAGGGAGTGATGGAGTGCTCTGTCATTAGTAATTCATTTAAGAAAAACGTGGGGGATATAGCAAAGAACAGCATAAACGGGCGAATCCAATTTAAACATCAGGTAAAGTAGAAAACACCTTTTAAAAGAGCAAGATAAATGAATTTGGAAGAGAGGTAAAATTGACGTATTTATTTTAACGGGAATTTGACAAAGTCAAGGCACACTTCAAACTTGCAAAAAATATAAACAATTTCTTTTAAAGTTCCCATTCACTAATTTCGAGTCATATAAAATAATGCTGCCCAACACCTACATAAAGTATATTTGGGGCTTGTTTATGTCCCTCTTGATCTTTGTTGGAAAATGCAGGCGACAGGCAAATCGCATATTTAACAGCGCTGGTATCACTACGTCAGATGCAAAAACATAAAGCCTCCGAACTAACGGCCTTGACCGAGTGTGATTTAGAAGAAAGATAGCCAGATATGCAGCTCCATCCATGAAGCATGGACATACGAGAACCCCTATTCTTTCACTAGTTCTTTCTTCAGCTACCCTTTACCCTACTCTCTCATAAGGACCTGGCACTTCAACAAGGCAAGAAAGAGCCTGTCCAACATAGAATTTTATACGCCCTGTGATTCACACATGGATGGTTAACGATTTCCCCGCAGTGCACTGTTTTGAACATGCTAGGTAACTGACGCTACTATCCTCGGTCTGCATCTTTCATTCAACTACTGCTGGACACTTTTCATTAACTCCATGAAGCAGTTCAACTGCCTCTTTCCTCTGCGGAGGTCCAGCAGACACAACACGCCTTTTGTTAAGTAAAATGATGGGATGCCTGTGGCCTGTCCTGTACTATCGTTTGATTTTCTAATTAGGAGATGAATGTGACTATTCATGGGTTATATTTGTGCCCAACTAAATTACATAAATTCAGGCCAAATCTTCCGCCTCAATGTCAGAGATGTAAAATGGAGGCAGGAACTTTACTGCGCACAGGGTGGGCAAGCCAGGAAATGTGCAACCGATGCCAATGCTGCTGTGGAAACGGTGGGTCTGATTCAATTGGGGAAAATCATCTTTAATAGGTTAAAGGTTTAGATCACCATGCTTTCCTTAAAGTGGCTGCAGAGAGGGAGTGATGGAGTGCTCTGTCATTAGTAATTCATTTAAGAAAAACGTGGGGGATATAGCAAAGAACAGCATAAACGGGCGAATCCAATTTAAACATCAGGTAAAGTAGAAAACACCTTTTAAAAGAGCAAGATAAATGAATTTGGAAGAGAGGTAAAATTGACGTATTTATTTTAACGGGAATTTGACAAAGTCAAGGCACACTTCAAACTTGCAAAAAATATAAACAATTTCTTTTAAAGTTCCCATTCACTAATTTCGAGTCATATAAAATAATGCTGCCCAACACCTACATAAAGTATATTTGGGGCTTGTTTATGTCCCTCTTGATCTTTGTTGGAAAATGCAGGCGACAGGCAAATCGCATATTTAACAGCGCTGGTATCACTACGTCAGATGCAAAAACATAAAGCCTCCGAACTAACGGCCTTGACCGAGTGTGATTTAGAAGAAAGATAGCCAGATATGCAGCTCCATCCATGAAGCATGGACATACGAGAACCCCTATTCTTTCACTAGTTCTTTCTTCAGCTACCCTTTACCCTACTCTCTCATAAGGACCTGGCACTTCAACAAGGCAAGAAAGAGCCTGTCCAACATAGAATTTTATACGCCCTGTGATTCACATGGATGGTTAACGATTTCCCCGCAGTGCACTGTTTTGAACATGCTAGGTAACTGACGCTACTATCCTCGGTCTGCATCTTTCATTCAACTACTGCTGGACACTTTTCATTAACTCCATGAAGCAGTTCAACTGCCTCTTTCCTCTGCGGAGGTCCAGCAGACACAACACGCCTTTTGTTAAGTAAAATGATGGGATGCCTGTGGCCTGTCCTGTACTATCGTTTGATTTTCTAATTAGGAGATGAATGTGACTATTCATGGGTTATATTTGTGCCCAACTAAATTACATAAATTCAGGCCAAATCTTCCGCCTCAATGTCAGAGATGTAAAATGGAGGCAGGAACTTTACTGCACACAGGGTGGGAGTGCGGCAAGCCAGGGAAAGCCCTGTTGCAAAGTGCCCGATGCCAATGCTGCTGTGGAAACCGGTTGCTCTTGAGTCCCTGGTAAATAGGGAACTGACCCTCCTTCCTGCTTCTCTTGCACTTAGAGAGTTCTCAGTGACTGCCAGGCAAATCACTAGGAGCTGGTTTCACAAAAATAAAGATGACAAGAAAACAGGAGCAAAGTTTCTCATCACCCCTATTCCTGACCCTACGCTCTGTCTCCCTCCCTCCAAAAGTGAAACAAAACAATCCTGTCAGCATCAACTCTGCAACTTGGTAACTTTCACTGTTCGTCACTTAAAGCTAGAGATAAAACCCAGATGCAAAGAGGAGAAGCAAATTCTTGCCTTTGCAGTGGGTCCACTGGAGGGGGGCTGCCAGCAGCCCAGGGAAAAAGAGGGGACTGCATGCTGAAAAACACCGTTGGATCCAAGATGACTGGCCATTTGAGAGAGATCTGTGTTCAAGAGACCAGGATTTGTAACTATGTAAATCAATGGAATACATTGTATACTCAGGAGTTAGCTGCAATGAGCTACGTGCTGTTAAACGCAGGGGGTGGGGTAGGTATTCCCTGGTGAGAAGCAGCAAGGTTCCTGACAATCCTCACTGAAGAGATGCTTCCCAGGTGTTTCCCACTCATCTACAAGACCTGCCCACCATTCTCTTTAGAACGCACACTTGTGTTTTCTGCACAAGGGGGCCAGGAGAGCAAAGCCTGCCTAATAATGAGCCTGGGGTTGGAGGGAGCCCGAGCGCTTTGCACCTAACAGGTGAACTTGACGCACTGTCTCCAGGGACACTTGCTTGGAATGTCACCAGTTCTGGCACTCCTGTGTGCTACATACATGTCTATCTCCTAAAGATGTAAGAACTCATTTACCATTTTAAAATATTAAAAATAGTCCAAAGTTAATGACACTAACAACCAAAGCCACGTCCTTTTTCGCCCAGAGAGATCACAACTAGAGGGCAGGAGAAAATGACCGACACGTGGGCCGGGAACCCCATTCCAACACTGCGGCGCCGCACGGGCGCGCTTCAGAAGATTAAATTGCCTGTGAAAGGTTCCTACGCGCGTACTCTAAAGTAGATAGATACCCCGAATCCTGTTAACAAGCGTTAGACCAAAGCCAACTCGAGGTTTTACAAGGACTGACTGTGAAAGCTGGACAGTGCCTAGAGTGAGAGAACCCTCTTCAAACAGAAACGCTGCGTTTTAGCAAGAAATCAGTACTCTGTCAGGAGTTCCTTGACAAATACGGCCATCGGTGGCACAAGGAAATAGTTGCAAAGCAGCTGTTAATCAGAGGAACACATCGCAGAACGCTGATGCTAGCACTCGTGAAAAAACGCAGCGGGCTAATTATAAGGCCGTATATCTCACTAAAGAGGCCGCGTTCCTTGAGATTCCAGGCAAAGCGCTCTCTCGGATCCAGGGTCCTAGGACAACATAATTCTGGTTTTCAGCCTCTAGAAGCCTCTCTGACCTGCAGCTGACAGTCCCGGCCAGGCTCCTTGCTCTCTCACTTTTCTGCGCTCTTTCTAGGCAGGGAACCGGCGGGGGAGGGCAACCGCCCGGGAAACAGGAGTATCTCCCAGCCACATTCCAAGATGCAGCACGAATACTTCCCAAGGGTGTCAGCTCCTGAATGGCAGTAAGAGAAAAATCTAGGTGCGTGCAAAAGACATGTCGGAATCACCCTCTAAGTGTGGCAGGAGAGCACGTGTGTGAGTCAGGAAGAGCCGCCCCCGCCCCCCATCCCCGGCCTCCAAAACGAAAAGAAGAGAAAAAAAGAGCAGCAGCAGCGATCAACGGAAAACAGACACTGCTGTGTCTGAAATCGCCACGGGAGCAAAGGAATCTGGCGGAAAGCCGCTCTTGGGGTGTGAAACGCAGCTCTGAGGAGCAAAGGGTCCAGTGGGCAGGTAAAGAGGGGAAGTTAATATGCAGAGGAAGGCTCGGTCAGCCAAAATTCAATACAATCCTCCGCAAGGACAAGGAGAAGCAAGGCTCCCCGAAACCAGACGAGTGGGGATGGGGGAGGAGCGCCACAACCGCGCGGAGCGGAGCCGCCGGAATGGCAAGAGGGGAATAACCTTGAGCTGGCCGCGGCCGAGGCCACCGCAGCGCGGAGCCAAAGTGCCCCCTAGCCGGGGCCGGCGGGCGCGCAGGCCGGAGGAGGCGGCCGCCCCGCTGCCTCGCACCAGCCCCGACCAAGTGTTTTCACTCCGGGAAAATGAAATGTTTTGCAAGATGAAACAGAATGAAAATTGAGGTTTTAGGTAATTACTAGTTGGCATTTACATATCACGGGCTGGTTCAACACCTATTCATTTTCCTCTTTTATTTTCAATTTTTTAAAATTGCTCATTAAAAAATGAACAGATGACAGTGACAGGGAATTTTCCCCTCCTCTTTCTCCTTCTGAGGGTTACAAAATCGAGAGGTACTTTTCCCCTATCTATCTACAATTAACGTACACATGCAAAGGTACGTTTAGTTTACACGGGTTGGGGGGAGAGAGGAAAGTCAACAAAAGCCAGGAAGTCCAAAAATAAAGACGTGCAGTTGTGCTCAAGCCAGCGTGCTGCACCTGGGACAGCGGTATGCTGGCAAGCGCCCTGGCTCTCAAGGAGTTAAAGGAAAGAGCCTCCCTTTCAACTTGGAATTTCCTGGTTTTTGTCATTGTGTCCTTCCCATTGTTGACTTGGGTTACAACCCTAGACTAATTAGGCTGTGGGCCCTAATTTCCTTTGTTTTACTTTCCTCAGTCCTTTTGTTTTTCACATTAAAGAAATAAAAGATCTCTGGTAGGCCTGCACGTGAGTTGACATGATAGAACAATATGTGGTGAGGCCTAAACCTGCATTTAGGGAACTCCACAGCAAGCAGTTTCACCCCGGCCTCCAAAACGAAAAGAAGAGAAAAAGCAGCAGCAGCGATCAACGGAAAACAGACACTGCTGTGTCTGAAATCGCCACGGGAGCAAAGGAATCTGGCGGAAAGCCGCTCTTGGGGTGTGAAACGCAGCTCTGAGGAGCAAAGGGTCCAGTGGGCAGGTAAAGAGGGGAAGTTAATATGCAGAGGAAGGCTCGGTCAGCCAAAATTCAATACAATCCTCCGCAAGGACAAGGAGAAGCAAGGCTCCCCGAAACCAGACGAGTGGGGATGGGGGAGGAGCGCCACAACCGCGCGGAGCGGAGCCGCCGGAATGGCAAGAGGGGAATAACCTTGAGCTGGCCGCGGCCGAGGCCACCGCAGCGCGGAGCCAAAGTGCCCCCTAGCCGGGGCCGGCGGGCGCGCAGGCCGGAGGAGGCGGCCGCCCCGCTGCCTCGCACCAGCCCCGACCAAGTGTTTTCACTCCGGGAAAATGAAATGTTTTGCAAGATGAAACAGAATGAAAATTGAGGTTTTAGGTAATTACTAGTTGGCATTTACATATCACGGGCTGGTTCAACACCTATTCATTTTCCTCTTTTATTTTCAATTTTTTAAAATTGCTCATTAAAAAATGAACAGATGACAGTGACAGGGAATTTTCCCCTCCTCTTTCTCCTTCTGAGGGTTACAAAATCGAGAGGTACTTTTCCCCTATCTATCTACAATTAACGTACACATGCAAAGGTACGTTTAGTTTACACGGGTTGGGGGGAGAGAGGAAAGTCAACAAAAGCCAGGAAGTCCAAAAATAAAGACGTGCAGTTGTGCTCAAGCCAGCGTGCTGCACCTGGGACAGCGGTATGCTGGCAAGCGCCCTGGCTCTCAAGGAGTTAAAGGAAAGAGCCTCCCTTTCAACTTGGAATTTCCTGGTTTTTGTCATTGTGTCCTTCCCATTGTTGACTTGGGTTACAACCCTAGACTAATTAGGCTGTGGGCCCTAATTTCCTTTGTTTTACTTTCCTCAGTCCTTTTGTTTTTCACATTAAAGAAATAAAAGATCTCTGGTAGGCCTGCACGTGAGTTGACATGATAGAACAATATGTGGTGAGGCCTAAACCTGCATTTAGGGAACTCCACAGCAAGCAGTCCTGACCTCAGGCTCTCTTTAAGAACACTGATATATATATATATATATATATATATATATATATATATATATATATAGTGTTCTTAAAGAGAGCCTTCATGAAAAGTGGGAATGGTATGTGCAGAAAAGCCACACTTCTGAGTGAAGTAGCTGTGTTTAAATTCTTCTTCTTGGCCCTCATTTAAAATACTGCATGAACGTCAGAATGTCAGTGTTTTTGTTATTTTATTAAACTAGCTCTTCCAGAAATGTACGTGGACATGAAAAGCATCTCAAGCCAACAGGCACTATTTAGTGTCAAGGGACCGTGATTTCAGGGACACGAGGGGGACCTGGAGAGCACACTGGGTGCTGACTTGCAATGCAAAGGGAGCTGGGCTCGAGCAGCCAGCGGAGCCGACAGGCAGAGCTGCCGGTGCAGAGGCAACTGTACTACAGGACAGAAAGTGCTGCGGTGCACGTGCTCACCCTGCAGGAAATAAAAACCCTAGTTTCTGGGTTGAGGAGATCAAAGATCCTTCTTAGGAAAGGTTCAGAAGGTAATGGGTTCTCTCCTTCAGGGAGAAAGAAAAGCAAATTTAAATGTCTGTCCCCACACACCCCCACCTGAATTTAGAGAGCAGCCCCTCTAATTTTTGATGCAACCAACAAAGCAGTTACCCAAAGTGGAGAGAAAAAAAGGATGACATTTGCTTTTTCCTTGGCTTTGAAATCCAACTGGCAGCAAATTGTTTGAAGTTCTGTTTAGAGAAGAAACCGTAATAGCCTCCATACTGAAAAGAGGAGGAAAATGCCATTATACACGGATCACGGTGGCAGTGACCTCAAGGAGTTAAAGGAAAGAGCCTCCCTTTCAACTTGGAATTTCCTGGTTTTTGTCATTGTGTCCTTCCCATTGTTGACTTGGGTTACAACCCTAGACTAATTAGGCTGTGGGCCCTAATTTCCTTTGTTTTACTTTCCTCAGTCCTTTTGTTTTTCACATTAAAGAAATAAAAGATCTCTGGTAGGCCTGCACGTGAGTTGACATGATAGAACAATATGTGGTGAGGCCTAAACCTGCATTTAGGGAACTCCACAGCAAGCAGTCCTGACCTCAGGCTCTCTTTAAGAACACTGATATATATATATATATATATATATATATATATATATATATATATATAGTAAGAGCCTTCATGAAAAGTGGTAATGTCATGTTCAGAAAAGCCACACTTCTGAGTGAAGTAGCTGTGTTTAAATTCTTCTTCTTGGCCCTCATTTAAAATACTGCATGAACGTCAGAATGTCAGTGTTTTTGTTATTTTATTAAACTAGCTCTTCCAGAAATGTACGTGGACATGAAAAGCATCTCAAGCCAACAGGCACTATTTAGTGTCAAGGGACCGTGATTTCAGGGACACGAGGGGGACCTGGAGAGCACACTGGGTGCTGACTTGCAATGCAAAGGGAGCTGGGCTCGAGCAGCCAGCGGAGCCGACAGGCAGAGCTGCCGGTGCAGAGGCAACTGTACTACAGGACAGAAAGTGCTGCGGTGCACGTGCTCACCCTGCAGGAAATAAAAACCCTAGTTTCTGGGTTGAGGAGATCAAAGATCCTTCTTAGGAAAGGTTCAGAAGGTAATGGGTTCTCTCCTTCAGGGAGAAAGAAAAGCAAATTTAAATGTCTGTCCCCACACACCCCCACCTGAATTTAGAGAGCAGCCCCTCTAATTTTTGATGCAACCAACAAAGCAGTTACCCAAAGTGGAGAGAAAAAAAGGATGACATTTGCTTTTTCCTTGGCTTTGAAATCCAACTGGCAGCAAATTGTTTGAAGTTCTGTTTAGAGAAGAAACCGTAATAGCCTCCATACTGAAAAGAGGAGGAAAATGCCATTATACACGGATCACGGTGGCAGTGACCTCAGCAGAAAAGGCAAACGAGCTGGCTCCGAGTGAGGGGTTGGCCGGCATGCCAGAGGAACAGAGGAAAAGGCATGTGTGTGCCAGCGACGTAGGGCAAGCCTGGGGTGCTCGGACCCGGGAGATACCAAGAAAAGGCAAGGAGTTCAATTTCCTTGTAGGATGTCTTTTAGCAGCTCTTTGACTGCTCTGTCTTCTGAGTTTCCTTGCTTTTTTCCGTATTCTTGACTCCCCTGCGCTGTTAGAGAGGAAGCAGAGAGCACCCAGGCTTTGTGCCGTAAAATTAATGAAGGTGTCAAGCTGCTGAGTTGAATCACCATACAGGAATGTAATGACTCAGTGTCCAAGATGCTCCCGAGGACCGTGAGCTCACTCCGTGGCGGTGGCCGGTGACTCCAACACTAAAAATACGTGCCGGCCAGTGCCCAGGCCCTTCCTAATGACACCCCTGCCTCCACTTCCTAGTCCATTCCTCCCCACCACAACTTGAATCTGATGCTTTCCAAAGGTTACTTCTCCTAAATGCCAGCACCTTCCTGTGCTCAACAGACGAAGCTTAGGTTCCCACTTCTTTTGAAGTCAGGCCAGCCAGACCCTGGTGTGAAGCTCTCTCTGGTCATGCACTACTGAGATGTGGGATGATTAAGAAGGGGGCGAAGAGAGGGTGTGTCGCAGACAGCGACACCTTTAGGCACCAAGCCATCACCATGAGGTGACCCCCAGGTGGTGCAGGGCGAGGTTCCTGCGTGATCGCTCTGAAGGCAATAGATGGGCCCCTGGAGTCCAAAGTAAATGAGCTCTGGATCAGGAAATGGTGTTGATCCTCCCTCCACAGCACAAAACTGAAACGCTGAGGAGTCGCTGAGAGGCACTCCTACCAGACTTCCTACAAGAAAACTGGAGAAACGCAGTAGATTTGAGAACCTCCCTGGTGGTCCTCACTGAGTCAACGGACACGCATTTGAGCAAGCTCTGGGAGATGGTAAAGGACAGGGAAGCCTGGCGTGCTGCAGTCCATGGGATCGCAAAGAGTTGGACACGACTGAGTGACTCAGCTGAACTGGTGGTCCAGTGGGCAACTAAGCCCGTGGGCCGCAACTGCTGACTCCACACCCCGCAGCTCCTGAAGCCTGGAAGCACTAGAGACTGTGCTCGCAGCAAGGGCCCCACAACAGCGAGAAGCCCGAGCAGCTCGACGGAGACACGGCCCGGCCAAAAATAAAGATCCGAATACCAAGAAGAGTAGCAGCCACAGTTTAGGAACAGTTCAAATCCGAAAAGACAGCAGGAAAAGAACTGGAAGTGACACATGTGGGTAGCCTTTATTTGTTTATTTTTAAAGATGTATTTTTTTTTTAATGGTCAGTTCTTTTTTTATTATTTATTTGTTTGGCTGTGTTGGGTCTTAGCTGTGGCAAGTGGGATCCAGTTCCCTGACCAGGGATCGAACCTAGGTCCCCTGCATTGGGAACACAGTCTCAACCACTGGACCACCAGGGAAGCCCCGTGGGTAGCCTTTAAATTGTCTTTAGATACCCTGGTAAGCAAAAGAAAGTGAACAATTAAAGCTCAGTGGTAGAGAACTGGTCTGCCAATATAGGAGACAGCAGTTCGACCCCTGGGTTGGGAAGATTCCCTGAAGCAGGAAATGGCAACCCACTGCAGTATTCTTGCCTGGAGAATTCCACGAGCAGAGGAGCCTGGTGGGCTACAGTTCACGAGGCTGCAAAAAGTTGGACATGACTGAGCAGCTGAACAACAACAATCTCAAAACTCTCAATCCATCCTTCCACACCCCATGGCAATCACAAGTCTCTAAGAACAGATTTACATTTCTAAATAACTGAGGAAAACAAAAATCAAAAGAAGTCCTGTGAAAATCACATGAACTTTGGATTTCAGCGTCGATAAAGACAATATTACTGGAACACAGCCACGCTCATCCAGGGGCTTCTCATGTGGCACATCAGTAAAGATTCTGCCTGCCAACACAGGAGATATGGGTTCGATGCCTGGGTCCGGAAGATCCTCTGAAGAAGGAAATGGCAACCCCACTCCAGTACTCTTGCCTGGGAAATTCCCCACAGACAGAGAAGCCTGATGGGCTACAATCCATGGGGTTGAACAGAACTGATCACGCACATGCACTAAGAGAAGACCACCAAGTCCTGGTTCTTCCTGCTGTGAGTTTAGAGTCTTCTGTGACCTAAGGTGGAAAACTAGAGTTCCAAACGTGTGATTCATAACAGAGAAATCTGGCACTCAAAAATCTTCAAATTTACAGTAAGATGACAGGAATTAGACACTGTTTCTATCCACTCAAGTGGAATCAGCTCCTTGCAGGGGAAAGCTGCCCTCTTCCCAAGCATAGGGGCCCCTGGGAGGACCCAGGGACAGCCACCCGCCAAGACGGTACAGTCAGGGAACCAGCTCCAGAAGCCAGGGGTGTGGCAGACAGATGCGCCTCACAGCCGGCCGTGTGAGGGAAGCTGGCAGCCAGTTCAGCTCTCTAAGACAGGGGTACCTAACCTGGGCGACACCACTCCAGATCCACACAACGAGAGGAACGCAGAGAGCAAGACCAGCCACACCCCGACACAGATGACGATGAGCCACGGTGCTTCACACAGCCTTCGGGCCCTGAGATAAAGACCATGGGGCTGACTCTCACACCCACGGTCAGATCTGCACCCGCAGACTGTCTTCAACACCAAGATGTAAATCTGGAAGAGAATCTGAATCAGCAGTCCAGGGGATTTCCCTGGTTGTCTAGTGACCAAGACTCCACCTTCCGATGCAGGGGTAGGGACTCAACTCCTGGTTGGGGAACTAAGATCTCACCTACTAAAGGGTGTGGCCATAAATGAAAAATAAATATTTTTAGAAAGAGAGAGAGAGGGCTTCCCTGGTGGTCCAGTGGGTAAAGAGTCCGCCTTGCAGTGTAGGGGGCACTGATTCGATCCCTGGCCCGGGAAGATCCCACGTGCCGTGGAGCGGCTGGACTGGTGTGCCCAATTACAGAGCCAGTGCTCTAGAGTGCATGTGCCCAGAGTCAGTGCTCTGCAACGAGAGAGGCCACTGCAATGGGAGGCCCACTCAGGCCAAAGAACAAAGATGGATGAAAATAAATAAATCAATAAACCAATAAAATAAGCCAAAAATTCAAAAAAAAAAAAAATCCAGATCTTATTAAAAAAAAAAGGTGAGAGAGAGGTATCAGTCCAATCACCTCCTCTGATAAAACCCAATTTTGAAAATTTTAGCTCAGAGAAGAAACCTGTAGCACACAGAAATAATTAAATGGTAATCACCATAGCTCTGAACCGTTCAAAAACAACCACAGCTTGCAACAAACACACCTTGAAAAATAAACGATGCAACAGAGGCCATTATTAACATACAGACACCAGAGCCATCTTGGCTAGGAGGGTGCCCCAGCCTCTCACGGGGGAAGATACCAACGAAGGTCTTCCTGCCCTCCCTCTGATATTCTTAGCAATCTCAGTCACCTAAAATGAGCATGTATTTTACTTACAATGAATACAAGGTTTAAACAGTTCTCACCGTTATGAGATGAGTTCTACTGAGCACCCTCCTCCTCCTCCTCCTCTAAATCAAGGGCGCCTCATTTCTGAGTCCTTCCCACTCTGTATGAGAAACTGAGAGGAAAGAATAAGAATCACCATCTTGCGCTGCGATTCCCTTGATTCTCCACACCTGGCTAGTGCCAGGGCGAGCGTGAACTTACAGAAATCCCTACCATCGCCGCCATCTGCCCAGTGCATCCTGGGACGTGGCTCATCGTTTTCTGTTCACTGTCCTTTCTCCCTCTCTTCTGGCCTGTTTAAACGCATGGACACGGAGTTATTAACTTTTACAGGAAAACCAAATAAAATAATGTCAAGCAAAAGCGGTGATGTCAGGCTGCAGCTAGCGGGGTAGGGACTCAACTCCTGGTTGGGGAACTAAGATCTCACCTACTAAAGGGTGTGGCCATAAATGAAAAATAAATATTTTTAGAAAGAGAGAGAGAGGGCTTTCCTGGTGGTCCAGTGGGTAGAGAGCCCGCCTTGCATTGCAAGGGGCACTGATTCGATCCCTGGCTTGGGAAGATCTCACATGCCGAGGAGCAGTTGGACTGGTGTGTCCAATATGAGAGAGGCCACTGCAATGGGAGGCCCACTCAGGCCAAAGAACAAAGATGGATGAAAATAAATAAATCAATAAACCAATAAAATAAGCCAAAAATTCAAAAAAAAAAAAAATCCAGATCTTATTAAAAAAAAAAGGTGAGAGAGAGGTATCAGTCCAATCACCTCCTCTGATAAAACCCAATTTTGAAAATTTTAGCTCAGAGAAGAAACCTGTAGCACACAGAAATAATTAAATGGTAATCACCATAGCTCTGAACCGTTCAAAAACAACCACAGCTTGCAACAAACACACCTTGAAAAATAAACGATGCAACAGAGGCCATTATTAACATACAGACACCAGAGCCATCTTGGCTAGGAGGGTGCCCCAGCCTCTCACGGGGGAAGATACCAACGAAGGTCTTCCTGCCCTCCCTCTGATATTCTTAGCAATCTCAGTCACCTAAAATGAGCATGTATTTTACTTACAATGAATACAAGGTTTAAACAGTTCTCACCGTTATGAGATGAGTTCTACTGAGCACCCTCCTCCTCCTCCTCCTCTAAATCAAGGGCGCCTCATTTCTGAGTCCTTCCCACTCTGTATGAGAAACTGAGAGGAAAGAATAAGAATCACCATCTTGCGCTGCGATTCCCTTGATTCTCCACACCTGGCTAGTGCCAGGGCGAGCGTGAACTTACAGAAATCCCTACCATCGCCGCCATCTGCCCAGTGCATCCTGGGACGTGGCTCATCGTTTTCTGTTCACTGTCCTTTCTCCCTCTCTTCTGGCCTGTTTAAACGCATGGACACGGAGTTATTAACTTTTACAGGAAAACCAAATAAAATAATGTCGAAGCAAAAACGCGGTGATGTCAGGCTGCAGCTAGCGCCACTCATTTGTGGAATCTGATTAGCGCGTGAGGGGCAGCGCTACCTGGAAAAGTGCTCACAATCAAATAAAAAAATGAAACCAAAACACTAACCTGATGGCTAAAAACTCCACATTTAAACAGCTAAAGTAATAAAGACGCTTTTATTGAGTATTTTTTATATTTCATTATACCCCAAATTGACGAGGACTCCCGGATACATTTTCTAGGCTTTTGGTTCCTTAAATCAAATGCTCTCTTGGACTTTCTTTTTTTTTCTTAAACTAAAAGGAAACAGCATTTCTTGTAAATCTGAATGAAAGAATTAAAGCTTCTTTTACAGTATCAATATCAGCTTTGAGTGCAAACACAGCCAAACACTGCAACAAACAGAAGCCTTTTTTGGTTTAGGTACTTCAACCTGCCCACGGCCAGCACAGAATTTTCCTCCATGATTTTACCTTAAATGCAAACCCTCCATTTCCCCATTCATACCCATTTTGCTCAAAGATGGTTGGGAACAGAACATGGCAGAGCAGCAGGGCAGAAGGTGAGTAGGTCTCAAGAAACCTGCGTGCCTAGCCCAAGCCGGATGCTAATGTGTCCTCAAGCCCAGCTCCTCACGCCCCCACTCTGTGCCTCAGATTCCTTCATTTCTTTAAAATAAGGGGCTAAACAGATGGCCCTCTAAACCCTCCAAACCACATCATTCTACAATTTCCAAGTTGATTCCCTCGGGCAGCCTACCTAAGCCAGGAACATGGGTGGATATCACAGAGGGTCAAAGACCAGATCAACTATTCCAGAGGGCAGTTCTCCAGTCTCACTCAGTCAGAAACAGGAGAAAGCCAACAAGATGGGGAAGGAGAAAGGAAAAGGAAGAAGAAATTGCTGCTGCCCCCAAAAAAGAAGAGATGATAAATTCTGTATATATTACACATAACAAAGCTTTATTCACACTACCTAGTACTTACTTCATCTAGAAGCTTAGTTAATTAGTGTCCAAATCATAGAAGATTAAAAACCGCAAATGAGAAAAGAGAACCGAGTCAGCTAGCCAAGAGAGACTCACAGAACAAAGATGAGATAGTGGAAAAAACCTATCAACAAATGTCAGGAGAGACTCATCTATGAAAAGCAAATAGAAAACTCAAAAAGTTGGGCTTCCCTGGTGGTCCAGTTGGTAAAGAGTCCACCTTGCAGTGCAAGGGGCACTGGTTTGATCCCTGGCCCGGGAAGATTCCACGTGCCGCGGAATGGCTAGATCTGTGTGTCCAAGTAGGGAGCCAGTGCTCTGGAGCACATGCGCCCAGAGCTGGTGCTCTGCAACGAGAGGCCACTGCAAAGGGAAGCCCACACAGGACAAGAGAATTAAGACGGATGAAAATAAATAAATCAAAGACCAATAAAAGAGGCCAAAATTAAAAAAAAAAAAAAAAAAACTCAAAAAGTTTGTAAATCCAGGGTCAGGGGCATAGGTAGAGCCACTTGGAGGAGGGCAAACAGACAGCAGATCTGTATGTCGACAGGTTTTGAAAGCAGAGCTACACTTACAACACAATACAAACATCTACATCGAAAACGATGATACTGAGTCATTGGGATTAAATGATAGTCTTAGATACTCTGCCTAATAAAGCAAGAAAACATACCAGCCACAAGTTTTCAAGTGCTTTGTTTTCATATGGCTCTCATTGGCCATCTAGGAAACGTGGTTATCTGGAATGACTTCTTCTAGGAGGGCGACAGACAGTGTGGTTTTCCTGAACTGAACAAAAACAGTCTTTATTCAAGTAAGAGTAAGAAGCAGGAAGCCAAAGATTAAATAAGCTGAAGTTCCAATACTTTGGCCCTCTGATGCAAAGAGCTAACTCACTGGAAAAGAATATGATGCTGGGAAAGACTAAAGGAAAAAGAAGAAGGGAGTGGTAGAGGATGAGATGGTTGGATAGCATGACCAACACAATGGACATGAATCTGAACAAACTCTGGAGATAAGGAGGCAAAACATGGAGCCTGCCATGATACAGTCCACGGGGCTGCAAAGAGTCAGACACGACTTAAAACTGTACAACAACAAGAAGTTAGTAGGCATTCACTGGGTCCGTACAGCACACCAGACACTTTAAACAACAACAACAACAAGCAAAGACACTGTTTCTGTAGTTACAATCTAAGACAAGAACAGCCATCTGGACCCATATATGATCTAGGACTTCCCTCTTCAACCACCTTGATAAAAGCCTAGCAAGCCTCCATCAGAATGCTTATAATGAACAGCGAACTCAAGTCTCCTAAAAGACCGTCCATTCCTTTTGAGGAGTCCTTCTTGAAACTGTGCTGAAATCTACTTTCCTGAAGCTTCTATCTACTGACCCTAGTTTTCTGTAGGAGAGTAACATTAACTGATCCACTTTTTGAGACAATGCTGGATGAGGAAGGAGGATAAGCCTCTGTCTCTTGCCTCTTTTCTATAAAAGCATTTCCCTTGCTCTGCTTACTAACTAAATGTGAACACCCATTTCACTGTGTAACGAATTCTGCTCTTAAGCCCGGTAAGAGCAGCCTTGCCCTTTCTGGGAGAGCCAAGGCTACACCTGTAATGTCAGAATGCATTAGCAATAATAAAGGCCACAGTAATGCAAGAGACGACTTCATACAGACGTCATTCCAGAATGGCTAAATTCAATCAAATATGGCAGCGCTTCCTACAACGCTATGATCACCAGGGCCAGGGCGTGTGACGTGGGCCACTTACTGGAAGCTGCTGGAAACAGAAAGTAAGCACTGTGCTTTGAGACTGTAATGGACAGGGTTTTTACCAGCACATAAGTGGTTTGGCATTCTTCTTTCCCAGGAATTACCTAGAAATTCATTTAACATCTACAGACTACAAATGAAACTTCAAAAGGCTAAAAGTACAAGAAGCAGAGGGGAAGAGGGCGTCAAGTCCTTGCACCCTCTCCTTAAAGATGCACTGTCCTTACGGGGAGAAAAGGAAACTCCCAGCCGACGGCAATCAAGAATTAAAGCCAAACGTGATCTTATTCATTCTAACTCGGTCACTGATTTCTTCAGTAACTTTCAGAGAGTTACTTACCTTTCCAGTTTCCACATCTGTAAAATGGAACTATAACTACTTAGGGACTCACCCAAGGGTTACAAGGAATAATTAGTTAGCATTTATGTAAGACCTCTGATCTTCAAAGGAGGATTACTAGTCTATAAAGTGAAGGAGATGTGGTTTGAAAAAAATCTTTTAAAAAATATAAAATGAAATATGCAAGCAAATTCAGAGAGGCAAAACAGACTGACATCATCTCTCAAAGGCCAGAGGCCTTCACCCCCATAGGCAGCCGCTTTCTGCCCTAATCTGTATTTGCATGTAGAGACAAAGGTGTAAGAACCTTTTATTGGGAAAACTGGAGGAGGGGGAAAGGTGAGAGAAGGGAGGAAAGAGGTTAGAGAGGCACTGAGGGAAATGTAAGAGGGAGATAAGAAGAGAGGAAAATAAGAGGCAAGAAGGAAACAGAAAGCAAGAAATAAAGGCAAATCCGAGGAGAAGACCAAAAACAGGAAGAGAGGGAGAAAAACAGAGAGGAAAGGAAAAGAAAACTTCCTTAGGGAACAAATAAAAAGTGCTTCCTGTTTTCAAAGAAAAAAACGTTGACTTTTTTTCAACTAAAATTAAAATCGGAGGACAAAGAGCAGAGGATAGAAGAAGAGAACATAAGCTTTGAGGAGTATGTCTGGAAACCAGAAAGCTGGAAGGGAAATCATTAGCAAGTCCACAGTGCGTCTACAGTGATACTGCGTAGATCAATTCATTTAACGCTGCCCTGTACATTTACAGAAAAGTACCTCTGATATAATAAAGGCTCATAAACACACAGAAATTGGGTTAGATCCGTTTCGAATTCCTGCCAAACAATGGTTCAGAAAAATGAAGCTCTATTTTAATTAGCTGGACTCACGAGTGATTTGATAACAGCAGATGCTGTCTGCATGCTTTCAGCTTGATGGGCTCCACATACATGAACTTAGAGTGGTTTTGATGCAATTAGGTATTTCTTCCTGTTCTAACCTGCCAGGCCCTAGGACCCAAGCCTATGTGTAGCCTATTTAGCTACAGGTTACTGTTTCAAAATCATGAAGAGGAGAAAAGTGACAATAAGCAGAAAAAAAGTTTTCGAAGTCACTGGCGGATAGAAAAGAACACTCTCATGATGAATGTTTTCTTTCCACTGGAGAAAGCAAAGCTGGGTAGCTGAGAAGAAGCCACCCAGGGCAGCATCCATACAGAAATATTTAAAGCCAGAGCTGAAACACAACGGGCTGCGTATATCCAATTTTGCGATTCCAGTTCAGTGCTACGGCAAAGGATCAGTGCGCTTAATGCACAGGCTGACCTGGGACTAAGTGGCCTTCAAAATGCTCTTTGTAATCAGGCATCCTATTATAACCCAGCTCGCCTCTCCGAGCCCGGCAGTGGTGTGGACTGCAACCCTGAAAGTCCAAGTATTTTCACCAGGTGCTTTCAAGCCGGGCACCTGCCTGCCCCTCGCTCCCTATTAAAGCACTCTCTCTTCCTAAGAGCATTCTGTTTGCTTTTCCCACAGCACTCACTGCCCCCTCTGCCAGGACCACTCAGAGCACCACCACCCACCAGCAGAGCGCTGTGAAAGGACCTCCATAAAGCAAGCGCTGCTTCCCGCCCCAGACTCGCCTAATAGGAGGACCCGATCTGTTAATTATCTGTCAGTTGGTCACGGCTGGGCTGAGAAGGGGAGGACTGTGAGGGGGTGCGGGGAGGAGGCGCTCTGCTCGGTGGTGCCGTGCTCATCCTGAGATTCTGAATCCGGCGTTCAAAACCCCCTGTTGAATGACGGGCGGTACAGAGGGTGGGAAAGACGGAGGCCAGGGTTTTGAACGACTCTTCCGGATAGAAAGGGGGGCGTGAAGCCCACCACCACCATGGCCAGCACACAAGGAGAAACACAGCCCCTCACTCTCTCTCTGAGAGGACAAAACGGACACGATGACCTTCACACCCGCTCCCCTTCGCTGGCGCTAACAAGCTGAGCACTGTAAATCAAGGATGAAATCCCAGTGCCAGGGCTCCACATACCATGAACTTAGAGTGGTTTTGATGCAATTAGGTATTTCTTCCTGTTCTAACCTGCCAGGCCCTAGGACCCAAGCCTATGTGTAGCCTATTTAGCTACAGGTTACTGTTTCAAAATCATGAAGAGGAGAAAAGTGACAATAAGCAGAAAAAAAGTTTTCGAAGTCACTGGCGGATAGAAAAGAACACTCTCATGATGAATGTTTTCTTTCCACTGGAGAAAGCAAAGCTGGGTAGCTGAGAAGAAGCCACCCAGGGCAGCATCCATACAGAAATATTTAAAGCCAGAGCTGAAACACAACGGGCTGCGTATATCCAATTTTGCGATTCCAGTTCAGTGCTACGGCAAAGGATCAGTGCGCTTAATGCACAGGCTGACCTGGGACTAAGTGGCCTTCAAAATGCTCTTTGTAATCAGGCATCCTATTATAACCCAGCTCGCCTCTCCGAGCCCGGCAGTGGTGTGGACTGCAACCCTGAAAGTCCAAGTATTTTCACCAGGTGCTTTCAAGCCGGGCACCTGCCTGCCCCTCGCTCCCTATTAAAGCACTCTCTCTTCCTAAGAGCATTCTGTTTGCTTTTCCCACAGCACTCACTGCCCCCTCTGCCAGGACCACTCAGAGCACCACCACCCACCAGCAGAGCGCTGTGAAAGGACCTCCATAAAGCAAGCGCTGCTTCCCGCCCCAGACTCGCCTAATAGGAGGACCCGATCTGTTAATTATCTGTCAGTTGGTCACGGCTGGGCTGAGAAGGGGAGGACTGTGAGGGGGTGCGGGGAGGAGGCGCTCTGCTCGGTGGTGCCGTGCTCATCCTGAGATTCTGAATCCGGCGTTCAAAACCCCCTGTTGAATGACGGGCGGTACAGAGGGTGGGAAAGACGGAGGCCAGGGTTTTGAACGACTCTTCCGGATAGAAAGGGGGGCGTGAAGCCCACCACCACCATGGCCAGCACACAAGGAGAAACACAGCCCCTCACTCTCTCTCTGAGAGGACAAAACGGACACGATGACCTTCACACCCGCTCCCCTTCGCTGGCGCTAACAAGCTGAGCACTGTAAATCAAGGATGAAATCCCAGTGCCAGGAAAGCGAAGGAGAAGCATTTCTTCTGTAAAGAGTCTGCGAATGCCGCCTGCCTCTGCATCAGCGCTTCAGGCTGAGTGTTTGTTTGGAAGGCAGGAAGCTCCGTGCCGGCAACTGAAGGGAAAAATATGTATTTATTATATACAGTAGGCCTTCTTCAAAAGTTATTTATTTCACAAAGCCACTCTGCTAAATAGAGGTTTCAATCTAATTGGAAGTGCAATTTGCATATTGTAAATGCACCAAGTGACAGTCTTTGAGACTTCTGTTCTGCTCCAGAGTTTATGGGTTCACAAGTGGCAGATTTCCCAACGTGTACATACACAAGGATGGAAGAAGAGAGTACAGAGGAGTATCCTTAAAGATTTATCATACAAAATACTCTTACTCAACCCCTTGCAAACCCCAGAGGAGGGGCAGAGGCTCCAAGCTGTGCCAGGGAGGAGGCTCACGATGCCCTCCAAGGAGACAGAGCCAACAGGGAGAAAGGAGGTGGTGGCAGCCGCGGCTGCGCTTCCAACCAAGCATTCGGGCACACGGGTCTTTAATGAGCACCCCGCCCAAGTCTCTTCTTTCCTTCCTGGGGGAGGCAAAGAAGGGACCCCTACTCACCTCACCTCTGTCTACTCCTATCCACATCCCAAATGCACACGCGCGTGTGCGCGTGCTCGGCTGCTTCCATCACGTCTGACTCTTTGCAACCTCACTGACTGTAGCCCACAGGCTTCTTGGTCCTTGGGATTCTCAGGCGAGAATCCTGGAATGGGTTGCCATTTCCTCCTCCAGGGGATCTTCCCCACTCAGGGAGCGAACCCACGTCTCCTGCATCTTCTGCACTGCCCGCGGATTCTCTACCGCTGAGCCACCAGAGAAGCCCCATCCACATCCCAAATGAGCCAAGGCTAATTAACAGAAACGCAAATAGGCACGGATTTAAATAAAGGTTTTCAGACAAGAAGTAAAAAGAGATCTTATAAATCAAATAGAAAAATACAAAAGAAAAGGGGACAGAGAAAGCCCCAAAGCAAAAATTCAAGTCACTGATAATTGAGGAAATAAGAGAGAAAAGGGACAGGTCAGGACTTCCCATAAAGGTCTAACATTTTCTGTTTGTCCCTCTGTGTTCATTATCAATAAATGATTTACAACAGGAGGAGAAACCATTCTAGGGAAGAGAAAAATGGAATTGATGAACATGAAGGTCGCTTAGTCGTATCCACCTCTTTGCGACCCCATGGACGAGCCATGGAATTCTCTAGACAAGAATATTGGAGTGGGTGGCCATTTCCTTCTCCAGGGGATCTTCCCAACCCAGAGACCAAACCCAAGTCTCCCACATTGCAGGTGGATTCTTTACCATCTGAACCACCAGGGAAGCCCAAGAATATTGGCGCACGTAGCCTATCCCTTCTCCAGGGGATCTTCCTGACCCAGGAGTCAAACCAGAGTCTCCTGCACTGCAGGTGGATTCTTCACCAGCTGGGCCAAGAGGGAAGTCCAGGGAAGAGAGTACAAAGATTCGGAGGCCCACACATGCCCAGGACATACCTCTCTAGAACTGCATCCAGATTAACCTTCTATTCCTTGTTTCCCTCTCATATCAAGAAAAAGAATCATTTAACTTTTTCAAAGACAGCATCCCTAGAGCCCAAAGATACCCCTGGCTTGCTTCAAAACCAAGCATCATCTAGCTCATGGCAACTCCCTGCTGCCCTCCATACTCTGATATGACCAGCCTCTCTGTCACAGGGTGTGACCTTCATTTGAAAGAAAAAAAAAAAAAAGACAAACACCGAGCTTCAGCTTTCCATTTAAAAAAAAAAAAAAGAAATAAAGAAAGATAGGAAGAATAAATATGAATTTGAAGGGGAATTCTGCCAAAACCCAAACCTCCCAAATCTGGTTCAGCCACATTCTTGCCCACAGCCTGTACTTCTCGGTACCTCCCTACATTTTTCAAAATGCAGCTGCACAGACCTCTTAAAATTCAGATTTCTAGCACCTATAATTACAGGGCTCTCAAGCCAGGCTCCTTTAATTAATGAACCTGACTCCTCTCTCTTCAAAGGAAATCTGCGTAAGGGATAGATCACAGGGGTGAACTGACCCCTGGCTGGCGCTATCGCTCTCTCTGCCTGATGGCCACCAGCACCCAGCACCCCAGCAGGAGGACGAAGCTGCCCTCTATGTCCGTGCCTCCACAGCACATCCTGATCTGGCACAAGCCCATTATGCAGTTAAGGCCATAAAACATCTCTTGCAACTTAAGGGAAGAAAAGGACGCTTTCCTGGGTGTGACCAACAAAATCCAAAGAGAATGAGATTTTTTCCCAGCTAGAGGGCTCCCCTAACTTTACCCTCTTCCCTCTGCCGGGATGAAGAGCAGGAGGTGCAGGCAGCCGCCACTGTTCAAGGCTGGACAAGCAACCGAGGGAGCAGCCTGGGCTTCGCTAACTCCCGAAAATGAATGAACACGCCGGCCTGGGACTGACCTGCATCCCCAAGCTGAGTTAAGACTGGTCAGGAAGCCATGCTTCTTTAAAGGGGAGCAGGTGGCGAAGGGGCGTGATGCTGTGGAGGCCGCACAAGGTCTGGAGGAGAAGTTGAGCACATTCCAAGCACGACATACTAACCTCAAGATCTGTTCCCAGGGGGTCTCCCCTGATCTGAGATACTCCTCTTTCTAAGCCAATACCCAAAATTTTTTCCGCACGCTGTCTGTATCTGCTGCACATGCCAGGACAGCCTTCATTTGAAAGAAAAAAAAAAAAGACAATCCCTAGAGCCCAAAGATACCCCTGGCTTGCTTCAAAACCAAGCATCATCTAGCTCATGGCAACTCCCTGCTGCCCTCCATACTCTGATATGACCAGCCTCTCTGTCACAGGGTGTGACCTTCATTTGAAAGAAAAAAAAAAGACAAACACCGAGCTTCAGCTTTCCATTTAAAAAAAAAAAGAAATAAAGAAAGATAGGAAGAATAAATATGAATTTGAAGGGGAATTCTGCCAAAACCCAAACCTCCCAAATCTGGTTCAGCCACATTCTTGCCCACAGCCTGTACTTCTCGGTACCTCCCTACATTTTTCAAAATGCAGCTGCACAGACCTCTTAAAATTCAGATTTCTAGCACCTATAATTACAGGGCTCTCAAGCCAGGCTCCTTTAATTAATGAACCTGACTCTCTCTCTTCAAAGGAAATCTGCGTAAGGGATAGATCACAGGGGTGAACTGACCCCTGGCTGGCGCTATCGCTCTCTCTGCCTGATGGCCACCAGCACCCAGCACCCCAGCAGGAGGACGAAGCTGCCCTCTATGTCCGTGCCTCCACAGCACATCCTGATCTGGCACAAGCCCATTATGCAGTTAAGGCCATAAAACATCTCTTGCAACTTAAGGGAAGAAAAGGACGCTTTCCTGGGTGTGACCAACAAAATCCAAAGAGAATGAGATTTTTTCCCAGCTAGAGGGCTCCCCTAACTTTACCCTCTTCCCTCTGCCGGGATGAAGAGCAGGAGGTGCAGGCAGCCGCCACTGTTCAAGGCTGGACAAGCAACCGAGGGAGCAGCCTGGGCTTCGCTAACTCCCGAAAATGAATGAACACGCCGGCCTGGGACTGACCTGCATCCCCAAGCTGAGTTAAGACTGGTCAGGAAGCCATGCTTCTTTAAAGGGGAGCAGGTGGCGAAGGGGCGTGATGCTGTGGAGGCCGCACAAGGTCTGGAGGAGAAGTTGAGCACATTCCAAGCACGACATACTAACCTCAAGATCTGTTCCCAGGGGGTCTCCCCTGATCTGAGATACTCCTCTTTCTAAGCCAATACCCAATTCGCAGTTTTGAGAGAACTGGTTTTCCTTCTGGCTGCTCTGAGCAGCACAGCCTCACGCTGTCTGTATCTGCTGCACATGCCAGGACAGCCTATTGCCACTCTCGTGAAAGGGGTTAAAAGCTGGCTTGAGAGCATGTTCCCTGGAAGCACGGGCTGCCTTTGGCTGCAACAAAGACAGGAAATGGCTGCAAACAGAGCCATAGAGGCGAGAACAGATGAGGCCTGGGTCAAAGCAAGATGACCCCAGGTAAAGTTTCAGGTAGGAGATTGGAGATCCACTAGAAGATGCCAATGCATTTGGCAATACTAAAAACAGGGTTGGTTCAGTCTCTACCATCTGATAACCTTTTCTCAAGGGTCCCTCAGGTCCCAGTGGGGCTACAATTTACTTTACTAGCCAAATAAACACACCTTTCCCACAGGTGATGCAGGCAACACAGTGGTAAAGGATCTGCCTGCCAATGCAGAAGCAAGAGACTAGGGTTCGATCCCTGAGTCAGGAATATCCCTTGAAGGAGAAAATGGCAACCCACTCCAGTATTCTTGCCTGGAAAATCCCATGGACAGAGAAACCTGCCGGGCCACAGTCCACAGGCTCGCAAAGGGTCGGACACAACTGGGCACACATGCACGCAGCACAACTTCCACGGGCAAGGGGAACACTCTTGGACCATGTGCCCTGTTACATACTGTCTGTGGTTTTCCCAGCTTCTCACCTGTGATTAGGGTTGTAAAACGAGGCTAAGGAACTACCAGAGAACAGCACTGGGGCTGATCAATGGAAACCTAGTCACGTGTCTTAGCCGCTTCATTCTTACCAGGGCATTTTACAGTGTAGTGTCAAAAACGAAACTCAACCATTCTGTATTCTGCCAGAAAAGGAGGTTCTAATGTTCCAGTGACTTAAATACAATTTGGAAGAAAGCGGGGAAAAAAATCAGTCACATCAGTCCATCCAATAAGGTTAAACCCTCAGATTTAAAGCAAGGCACACTCCTGACCGCGGAATCTGACTCTGGGGCACCTGTCCTGCTTTCCAGCATGGCGACCCGCCATCATGATGCCCGACACCCAGAGGCTAACACACTCCATCATCTCTGCTTTCCCGGTAGATCTGTCTCCGAGCGTGTCACAGCCTGGGTCCAGGGCCCTTGGTGCTGCAGAGGAGCTCCAGGCTGAGAGCAGGACTGCTTCCGTGTTTCTAAATCATAGGCATCCAGAGCCTGGTGAAGGATTTTTTTTTTTTTTTTGAGAGGGCGGGGTGGGGAAAAAGGGGGCGGGCGGGTCACTTCTATTGGTCTTTCATTTATCTATTTTTCATCCATCTTTGTTCTCTGGCCCATGTGGGCCTCCCATCGCGGTGGCCTCTGTTGTCGCAGAGCACCAACTCTGGGCGCACGCACTCCAGAGCTCCGGCTTGGTAATCGGACACATCGGTTCAGCTGCTCCGTGGCACGTGGGATCTTCCCAGGCCAGGGATCGAACCAACGCTCCTTGCACTGCAAGGCGGTGTCCTTACCCACTGGACAACCAGGGAAGCCCCAGGATTTTTTTTTTTTTTTAATTTGGTTTGGTTTTCCACCAAGACGTTCTCAAAGTTCATTGTTCTTTGAAGTGGAAGCATTAAATTTTCTAACAACTAGCAGCACAGGACTAGAGGGAACCCCGAACTGAGGACGAAGGTCAGGATATGCAAAAATAAGGGGCTGGCAGGTAGCTGAGTTCAGGAATGTCCAGGGATTCTTGGCATGGAGCTCACGCCAACCGGCCAGGCGCACTCTTTCCAGGGTGTCTCAAGGGGAAATCACCCATCGATCCTAGGACACACTCGTTCCAGGACCAATTCCTTACCTCAGAACAGCCTCTGCCTCAAATTCCTGCTTGTGCTTTAATGTTTAAATTATTAAATGCACTAATGTATTTACATTATTCAAGTCTTATGTGCATTTTTCTAAGATAATTTATGTATAAGAGTTTGAATGTCCATGACTGTTAATGTCTACAACCCTTCCTGTTCATTATTGATTCTGGAAGGAAAAAAAAAGTCAGAGTTTTAATGCCTTATTTTTAATGTATTAAGAGTCTGAATAAGTGCATTCTCTTTTTTCTTTTGTAATTTCATAATTTAAGTAGTGCATTTATTAAACTGACACAGTATGAATTGTGGTGAAGCCTGGCACGGCTCCACACTGCGGGAGCGGCAGGACGCGCCTGCGCCTCGCCGCTGCGCTCGGCGGCTTCCCACCTCCAGGCAGCCGGCACAGGCCGCGAGGAGCTGCAGGTGCTCGCCACGATTCGGATGTGCAAGGAGACTTCTCGTCCCCCTTCCTGCCCAGGGCCTCGCTCCTTGGGAAGTGGGCTTCCAGAATGCTGTGGAGCTATCTCTAATTTCTTTTAAACGTGCAACTTCTCTGCTCACGGAGGGCCTCCTCTGGGGTGCTCCAGGCGATATTCAAACAGAGTTCATGTCAGCACACAATTCTCGAGAGCAGTCGAAATGCCTGGCTTACCAAGGCAGAAGCAGCCAACAAAGTAGCCCCTATTCAAGTGAGGAGGGAGTCCCCAAAACGTAGACATTTCAAATGAACACTACCTCCACTTCAGCAGAAAACAACTTTCTTCTGAAATCCAGTTTCCCCGGCTTAACAACCCTGTTTCGACAACAGACAATAGAGCGACAGTGACACCCCATGGCCTAGGAGCTCAATCCCAGCCGAGCTCTCCCCAGAGACGAGTCTCAGGCCCAGCGCTCCTGGGCCAACATGGAAGCTCCAGGAAATACCCGCTCCCTGTCAGGAGCTGAGGCACTAATGGAGAAATCTCTTTCCCCCACACACGCACCCGCGCGCACACACAGAGACGGTATGCACACACGTCAGTACAGTCTCTTTCTGGCGGGTGATGGGAGCACATGGGCACACGTGAATACGCACACAGATCACAGTCCGTGGATGCAACACCACCACATCCACCTGGAGTGGGAGAAAGGACGGCAGACATGGTTCACTGCTGCTTTAGAATCCGACTCTTCCATTTCGAATGTCATACATACACACACACACACACATATACATTATATGAGTTTTTACTTTCTCTTTTTCCTATTTTCTTTTTCTTCGTCTTCTCTTTTTTGGCTACTCATTACCATTCTTTAACTGTTAGGATTTATATCAGCATATAATGTTAAATAATTACAGGGAGCGGAGCTCACTCTAGTGAGGATATAAATGCGCTGTGGGGATCTGCAGATTTAAACAAATAACACTCACAGCAGGGGGTGAGCGGGTGAATTAGCATTAATATCCTGCCTGGGAGATCCCACTGCACTGGCACTGCTTAAATACAGATCTCTTCTGTAACAGTCAATATGACAGCTCCCGGCAATACGGCCCCTTTCCTTTTCCCAGTCAATACAGCAGCCAGTGAAAATAGAAACGTCCCTATAGTAATCAATATAGCAGCCAGCTAAAATAAACCCTTCCCTTTTAAGGGCTATATAATAGTCAGCTAAATGGAAGAATTGGCACCCCTGCTGGATGGCTCAGCAGAGAAGCCAAGGAATGAACCAACCATGAGCTCTAACCGATGCTTCTGCTCCTCTCAAAAGGGCCCTGCCCGGGAAGGGAGAAGACATCCGCAGGTGGGCAATCCAGAGGGAGCTTGGGCAAGGCACTTGGCAGGCTCCTCCCTAGCCGAGGAGTAGATGCCTAGGCTATAAGCAGGCCACAGGGAGCCCCTCAAGGTTTAACTGAAGCGGCCAGGAACTCTAGAATCCTTGTCCAAACTGTCAGCTGGAAGGAAGAAACGCGTCTCTCCAGCAGGGAGTGAGAGACTTGACCTCCTCGCCCTCGCTCTGCTCCCACCCCAGCCCCCGGGCGAACAGTGCTGAGTTAACGGCCTGTGGTGTTCTGTTTCCCAGCAGCAGGGACCGTGACTGTGTCAGAAACAGACATCGAGCCAAGTGGGTGAAAACACACAATCTAGGTTGAGCGCTGCATAGCAAACAGACAGAACTCATGCTTAAAACTCACAGCCATCCATGTATTAAATACTGTAGCAATACCCTATTTTCTCCCACTCACAGCATGGAAAATGCTCTCCTTCCTTGGAGATACTCAGAAAAGAAGTTTTCTTACAACAAAATTCAGAGCATGGCTCAATTTGAGGACCAAAACAGACAAAAGGCATTTAAAGAAAGGAGGAAAAAGAAAAACAACAAGGAACATTGAAGAGAGGTTCCTGTGCATTTGAAGCTGTTCTTTTTCATTATAACAAGCTACCTCTAAAATTAGCTGGGCAGAATTTGTAAGTTGGCTGAAGGTGGGCTATAACCACCATCCCCAGTGCACGTCTCCACGAACACCTGAGGTGTAGGCTGGGATTCCGCTATGCTCCAGAGCAGATGAACATCAGGGGCCCTCCCGCTCTTCATCAAAATTCCACAATCTGTCTGCCATCCTCTGGGCAAATCCAGGAGGGTCCCTGGCTCCCGGGCCAGGTGTTTAAACCCAGTGATGCTCGTGTCATCCATCAGGTGACTCAGACAAGTGTCACAATGCCAGAAATAGCAGGAAGAAAGATCCAACAAGTCCCGGTTTGAGAGTTCAGTCCTTAAAAATTTAGATCCCGACACCCCACCTCAGCAGGTGCCTTTACCTCAGGAATGCCAGGTAAATGCCATCTTAGAGACCAAGATTAGTAAGATCCAGGCCCCTCTCCCAACAATCAACATCCTGATGGAGGAATCCTACGGCCTCCCAGGGAAGCCCAGCGAGCTCAGTCCCATTGCGAGGCTGTACCCATCCAAGGGAGGAAATGGACCTGGGAGACCCACCATTTTGCACAGGAGCCCCTCAAGGTTTAACTGAAGCGGCCAGGAACTCTAGAATCCTTGTCCAAACTGTCAGCTGGAAGGAAGAAACGCGTCTCTCCAGCAGGGAGTGAGAGACTTGACCTCCTCCCCCTCGCTCTGCTCCCACCCCAGCCCCGGGCGAACAGTGCTGAGTTAACGGCCTGTGGTGTTCTGTTTCCCAGCAGCAGGGACCGTGACTGTGTCAGAAACAGACATCGAGCCAAGTGGGTGAAAACACACAATCTAGGTTGAGCGCTGCATAGCAAACAGACAGAACTCATGCTTAAAACTCACAGCCATCCATGTATTAAATACTGTAGCAATACCCTATTTTCTCCCACTCACAGCATGGAAAATGCTCTCCTTCCTTGGAGATACTCAGAAAAGAAGTTTTCTTACAACAAAATTCAGAGCATGGCTCAATTTGAGGACCAAAACAGACAAAAGGCATTTAAAGAAAGGAGGAAAAAGAAAAACAACAAGGAACATTGAAGAGAGGTTCCTGTGCATTTGAAGCTGTTCTTTTTCATTATAACAAGCTACCTCTAAAATTAGCTGGGCAGAATTTGTAAGTTGGCTGAAGGTGGGCTATAACCACCATCCCCAGTGCACGTCTCCACGAACACCTGAGGTGTAGGCTGGGATTCCGCTATGCTCCAGAGCAGATGAACATCAGGGGCCCTCCCGCTCTTCATCAAAATTCCACAATCTGTCTGCCATCCTCTGGGCAAATCCAGGAGGGTCCCTGGCTCCCGGGCCAGGTGTTTAAACCCAGTGATGCTCGTGTCATCCATCAGGTGACTCAGACAAGTGTCACAATGCCAGAAATAGCAGGAAGAAAGATCCAACAAGTCCCGGTTTGAGAGTTCAGTCCTTAAAAATTTAGATCCCGACACCCCACCTCAGCAGGTGCCTTTACCTCAGGAATGCCAGGTAAATGCCATCTTAGAGACCAAGATTAGTAAGATCCAGGCCCCTCTCCCAACAATCAACATCCTGATGGAGGAATCCTACGGCCTCCCAGGGAAGCCCAGCGAGCTCAGTCCCATTGCGAGGCTGTACCCATCCAAGGGAGGAAATGGACACGCGGGGGAGACCCACCATTTTGCAAAATGCAGTATCACAAAGAGCGAGCTACCGTTACGGTTTGACGTGGCACTTAGCTTCTAGAACCGAAGCCAGTGAGTGCTTTACAGACCTCAATGTACGGGGATGTTTCCATTTCTAAACCACACACATCAACTGGGGGTGTGGAGCCTCTAAATCCGAGGGCAGTAAACCTGAAGAGAACTGCTCGGGATGGTAGCAGAGACCACTGCAATCACAGAGGCCGCTTCAACTGGTTACAACGACAGGTACCGTCACAGAGACCCTTCAACTACAGAGGCCCCGAGGGTCACCAAGGGCGGGGGTGGGGGCGGGGGATGGTGAGGGAGAGAAAGGGAGGGAGAAATGAAAGGGAAAATAATTCTGAAAGGGAAGCGGAAAAGAGAGACATGAGAAGAAAGATCAGAGATAGCAGGAGAGGCAGCAAAATAGGAAAGGAAGACGAAAACCTTACTTTGGCATTTCCAGTTTAAAGGTTTTGGGGCATTTTATGAAATGACAGTTGCAATAAAACAAATAGAATGGTGAGTCATCTGGTTTCCAACTTCTGAGTCAAAGGGGACTGTTTCTAGACAAACTACAAAGCTCTGCTGCCTGCACGCTTGACGATGCCTATCACAGCTTCAGGACAGGATGTGGAGAGCGCCCGGGGAGGGGCGAGCTCCGGCTCTGCTGGTCCCAGTGTCACTGAGAAGAAAGACGGTCAAGATTTAAACCATAATAATGGAAAGGCTGTTTAAACCCAGTGATGCTCGTGTAAAAGGTGACTCAGACAAGTGTCACAATGCCAGAAATAGCAGGAAGAAAGATCCAACAAGTCCCGGTTTGAGAGTTCAGTCCTTAAAAATTTAGATCCCGACACCCCACCTCAGCAGGTGCCTTTACCTCAGGAATGCCAGGTAAATGCCATCTTAGAGACCAAGATTAGTAAGATCCAGGCCCCTCTCCCAACAATCAACATCCTGATGGAGGAATCCTACGGCCTCCCAGGGAAGCCCAGCGAGCTCAGTCCCATTGCGAGGCTGTACCCATCCAAGGGAGGAAATGGACACGCGGGGGAGACCCACCATTTTGCAAAATGCAGTATCACAAAGAGCGAGCTACCGTTACGGTTTGACGTGGCACTTAGCTTCTAGAACCGAAGCCAGTGAGTGCTTTACAGACCTCAATGTACGGGGATGTTTCCATTTCTAAACCACACACATCAACTGGGGGTGTGGAGCCTCTAAATCCGAGGGCAGTAAACCTGAAGAGAACTGCTCGGGATGGTAGCAGAGACCACTGCAATCACAGAGGCCGCTTCAACTGGTTACAACGACAGGTACCGTCACAGAGACCCCTTCAACTACAGAGGCCCCGAGGGTCACCAAGGGCGGGGGTGGGGGCGGGGGGATGGTGAGGGAGAGAAAGGGGGAGGGAGAAATGAAAGGGAAAATAATTCTGAAAGGGAAGCGGAAAAGAGAGACATGAGAAGAAAGATCAGAGATAGCAGGAGAGGCAGCAAAATAGGAAAGGAAGACGAAAACCTTACTTTGGCATTTCCAGTTTAAAGGTTTTGGGGCATTTTATGAAATGACAGTTGCAATAAAACAAATAGAATGGTGAGTCATCTGGTTTCCAACTTCTGAGTCAAAGGGGACTGTTTCTAGACAAACTACAAAGCTCTGCTGCCTGCACGCTTGACGATGCCTATCACAGCTTCAGGACAGGATGTGGAGAGCGCCCGGGGAGGGGCGAGCTCCGGCTCTGCTGGTCCCAGTGTCACTGAGAAGAAAGACGGTCAAGATTTAAACCATAATAATGGAAAGGCTGTAAAGGTCTCCGCTATAATGTTTCCTATGATGGTCCCTTTCATGAAATGCCCGCTTTACGCTGCCTACGTGGCAGTGGCACACAGAACATCTGTACGTGTATGCTGGGAGGAACGCTGCGCCCCAAGTTCCCAGCCCCCAGCAGCTGTGCACCCCAGCCCCGTGGCTCATCATCACCATCTACATCAATGAGAGCACACACACACTCCACAAACGTGTGGAGTGCCTACTTCCGCTGGGAGCTGAGGGGCAGAGATAGATGCCCATCCCAGAGAGGGTTCAGCAGGGGGCCTCGGTGCCAAACACCCAGGAAAGAGACAGACAAAACTGTCTTCTGCTTGGAAATATGGCCGTTTATCCCAGAGGCTCCTCTGCCACCTCAGCACCGAGCAGCCGGACACAAGAGCCCGGCAGCCAGGCAGTGAGGCCACTCTTCCCCATCCTGTGTCCGAGCCAAGTGGAGAAGCTGGAGTACAAATGAGATAAACGCTCAAAGGGGGCCGCACTGGGCACCCACAAAGATGTGCCTTTACTTGGACTCAGCAGACAAAACTGTACAGAAAACCGCTGGTTTCAAAAGAATCTTTTATCTGCAGCCTGCCGCCCAACCATCCTTCACACCGGGAACCACACCGAAAACAGAAACAGAATCTCTCCGCGGCAGTACTTCACAGACGCGACAAAGGGGTAGGAACTAAGAAAGGACAACGCAGACGTGAAAACCACACGCAGGGAGGGGATGAGGATGAGACGTCAATCGGGGAGACCACGCGATGCCATCAGGGAAGCCACGGTCCTAACTCAGGAGAGGACCCAGCGGGTCAAGCCCGACGCGGGCCAGATGCCGCACGAGAACTCGAGGGTACTAGGTGGGCAGCCAGTGCCAACCACAAGCCATCACCGGGCCGCTCTCCCTGTCAATCTGTAATCGGTGAGTCTGTGGCGGAACTACCAGTTATTATTATTATTACTAGGACCCCTGTATTTAGTCCACAGACAAAGGGAAGCAGGAGAGACCAGTTAGTAATGATTAAGTAATGGCCACTAAAATCCATCGTATTCTACTGAGCTGCTTCGGCAGGAAAAGCCATTCAGAAAATAAAAAGTGAAAGAATAAAATAAACTGGAGAAACTCAATTTTCTTCTCCCTTCCTCCCAAAGCCACACTTAGAATAAAATGAGGTTTGTGCAGGTTAATCCTTATGAGGTAAGAAAAAAATGATTAAATACATTAAAAAAATCAATTGTACATTAAACCAAATCCAGGAACTGTGAAAACAAACACTGCAGCGTGCCTCCAGCAGGTAATAGCTCTGCCAGTCTGGTCAGCGGGGGATACCCCACCTGCCGAGCCCGCTGAGTAATGGAAGGCAGAGGAGAAATACAGAGCTAGGAGGGGCCAGGGCGGGGGAACGCCACAGACCTGGATTTCACTGAAATAAAGTTATTTCTAGACATTAGAAAGGAAGATATAAAGTGTCTTATAAATGGGGCTCTGGAGACCAGGCTGAATTCCTCAAAAATCCAAGAGAAATAACAATAATGATAATAATCATCATTTGATAAACAGAAGTTATAAACCACTTCACTGTCAAATGATTTGCCACTATTTCTAGTTATTTCTTCTGTTCATCAGCAGATTCTATTAACTGCCATTTTTCAGAGAGACAACACAGAGCGAGCTGGAGCAGCGAGGTTAGGAGGGCTGCCTTTGTCTCCGAGGAAAGTCACCCTAGAGCCTGGAGACAAGCTCCGACCCAAAGCTCCCACAGGTCCCCAGTGGGCCAGGGTCCTCATATAAAAGCCTGCAAGAAACCCTGGGAGCCCCAGTCACCGGCTCCTCCCACAGTGGAGTCAGGACTGAGAATTCTTAGCGAATTCTAAATAAACCTCACGGGGCTGAATCCGCAGCGCATCTGCTTCTCCGTGTGTACTGCAACCCTCCGGTTCTGCCTGCAGCCTACCCTTCCCTTCCGTCACTTGCTTCAGCCACACAACTGGAAGAAGATCTGAGAGTCAGGGCCTCTGCAGGGGGGAGTCAGTCACTCACTCACTTCAACAGGCACGGGCTGGCCATATGGCCCCAAAGTCTACAAGGATTGACAAATCCGAAGTTTCCTCCTTAACGTGCTTACACAATGAGTCATTCAGCATGGAAGAGAAACCTCCCAGCCCAGCTTGGGGTGGGGGGCCGGGGGGAGTGCAGGGGTGTGTGCTGCAGGAAGAACAGATGATCAACCCCGTGACAGCGGTGTTCTCACCACAGTGAAGACCCGTGTCCACTGGGCAAAGTTTCTAAACATCTAAATGGTAAGAGTGGGTTATCAATGGCAACAAGTAAGACGTGACAAAAAGATTTCAGTCTCTTGAAGACACCTCTAGACTCTTATGTTCAAAACAAGTGACCTTTGCTGCCTTAACTCTGACAGTGGAGGACTGGTGATGCTGATGGAGACACAGATGAACGATTTACCTGAGGGGACAGGGAAAGCAGAGACAGAGATCCTGACCACGGTAGTTTCCCAACTCCTGTGGCGTCAAGAGCAAAACGCTGCTTTGTGGACCCTCCCCTCTGCCAGCAGGAGCGGGAACAACAGGCAGCGGCTGCCCCCTAGGAGCCAGCAGGGACACAGCACCTTGCTCCACAGACAGAAGATGAAAAGATCCTATTATCTCGCCTCGATCCCGTAACCTGTCATTAGTGAGGTACATGGGTGAAGACGCCTCCTCCAAGCACGAGGAGGCCCACATCACCTGTGATAAATTAATAGGTGCCTTTTCAACAGCTGAGATGCACACAAAAGACTCCAACCAGAGACAACGCGCGAAGGCAGCGGCTTCCAAGAAGCCCAGATGCACCAGGCAGCACCTGAACAAGCCAAAGCCCGTCTCCCGCACCTCTGTGCCCCCGCGAGGTCAGCAGCCACGCGCCTGCTCCCCCGCCTGCTCAAGACTGAGAAGGACAAGGCCGGAGCTCAGCGGCGCACACCCTGGGGCTGCCTCCCCAGTCCTGCCACTGACTAGCTATGGGAATCCGTCTTGCTTTCCTCACTGTATCCCGAGGAAGAGGGACCCTCACCAGTTTGTTAGGATGAAACAAGGTAGTAAAAAAAAAAGAGAAAAGAAACCAGTTCGGAGGCCTGCATATCACACAGCAGAAGTTACAAAAGTTTGAAATCCGAAGTTTCCTCCTTAACGTGCTTACACAATGAGTCATTCAGCATGGAAGAGAAACCTCCCAGCCCAGCTTGGGGTGGGGGGCCGGGGGGAGTGCAGGGGTGTGTGCTGCAGGAAGAACAGATGATCAACCCCGTGACAGCGGTGTTCTCACCACAGTGAAGACCCGTGTCCACTGGGCAAAGTTTCTAAACATCTAAATGGTAAGAGTGGGTTATCAATGGCAACAAGTAAGACGTGACAAAAAGATTTCAGTCTCTTGAAGACACCTCTAGACTCTTATGTTCAAAACAAGTGACCTTTGCTGCCTTAACTCTGACAGTGGAGGACTGGTGATGCTGATGGAGACACAGATGAACGATTTACCTGAGGGGACAGGGAAAGCAGAGACAGAGATCCTGACCACGGTAGTTTCCCAACTCCTGTGGCGTCAAGAGCAAAACGCTGCTTTGTGGACCCTCCCCTCTGCCAGCAGGAGCGGGAACAACAGGCAGCGGCTGCCCCCTAGGAGCCAGCAGGGACACAGCACCTTGCTCCACAGACAGAAGATGAAAAGATCCTATTATCTCGCCTCGATCCCGTAACCTGTCATTAGTGAGGTACATGGGTGAAGACGCCTCCTCCAAGCACGAGGAGGCCCACATCACCTGTGATAAATTAATAGGTGCCTTTTCAACAGCTGAGATGCACACAAAAGACTCCAACCAGAGACAACGCGCGAAGGCAGCGGCTTCCAAGAAGCCCAGATGCACCAGGCAGCACCTGAACAAGCCAAAGCCCGTCTCCCGCACCTCTGTGCCCCCGCGAGGTCAGCAGCCACGCGCCTGCTCCCCCGCCTGCTCAAGACTGAGAAGGACAAGGCCGGAGCTCAGCGGCGCACACCCTGGGGCTGCCTCCCCAGTCCTGCCACTGACTAGCTATGGGAATCCGTCTTGCTTTCCTCACTGTATCCCGAGGAAGAGGGACCCTCACCAGTTTGTTAGGATGAAACAAGGTAGTAAAAAAAAAAGAGAAAAGAAACCAGTTCAGAGGCCTGCATATCACACAGCAGAAGTCCTCCCGTCCTCAGTGATCAGAGCTAGTAAATTCTGTTAATAGAAAAATCAGTTAAAGCAGGAAATCATTAAAAATGGAGTCTATCTACATACCTCCAACATTTCACATGAACTTAAAACCTATAAACAAACCTGCAGTCATTTGCTGATCTTTTGATGTGGAGCCAAGACCTCTTCTTTGAGTGTGGGCCCACAGACTGAAGTTCCCAGACGTCTCTCTTGCATAAACTTCACCCATAACACACCTTTCACAATTTCTAAAGCAAAGCAAGCCCTTAAAAGACACTAGCAAAGCAAATTGAAGTACAGAATGCATCTAGGATCTTCCCTACTCACACCTCAAAAGACAGTCATCTTATAAGCAATTTGAATTTTCCAAAACATTCAGCCTACTTTTTTTATTTTTTAGCCTACTTTTCACAGAACCCTCTTTTTACATTTATATTTACAAAACACACTGTATTCTTAAATCCCCCTGTTCACATTATATTTCACCCATTTACTGTATATTTAATAAAATGGCCTAATCGCTAACAAACCAACTGGCACAGCCCAGCTGAATCTCCGTGGTCTGCGGAGCACAGCGGGCACGGCTGTGACCAGGCTGCTCCTGGCTGGGGTGCCCGGGCCTGGCGAGCCGCCTCCCCGGTATCCCGACAGCCAGCTCTTGATACTGCTCCTAAAATACGTACTTACTGGTGCTGCCATTTCAATTCACAAGAGGTTTAGCTGAGTCAAAGGTACACACAAAAGAATACAGCAAACAGAAAGAACCAGGAAAGGGGGAAAAAAGACGTAATGAACGCTGTTTACTTCTCCTTCTCCATTGAAACCCATTTCCAGCAAACTGGAAAAACTAAACCATGTGTACATATGATCAGGGCCTCCCAGGAGGCTCAACAGCAAAGAATCTGCCTGTCAATGCAGGAGACACGGGTTCGACTCCTGGGTTGGGAAGATCCTCTGGAGGAAGAAACGGCAACCCACTCCAGTATTTCTGCCTGGAGAATCCTCTGGACAGAGGAGCCTGGTGGGCTACAGTCCATGGGGCTGCAAAAGATTCAGGCACGACCTCGCAACAGAGCACGCACACACGTTTGATCAACCTGTGTGCTGGATTCTACGGGCAGCTCCTCCCCTCCAAGCTGGAAAAGGCCGCTCTGCCCCTGGAAACGCTCTGCTATGGCTGGATGGACCACACTGGACACACAGACAAAAGCCTCCTGGTGCCACTCCTGGGTGCCACCCTCAGACTCTGTGAGCACAAGCAGGGGCCACCAAAGGCAAGAGGTCACAAAGGTGGCAGCATGTCTTCTTCCCGACGGGGCAATCTAGTGGGACGGCCCGTCCACGGGGGCCAGGCGTCGGCTCCTGTCTGACTCGGTGTCAGGGAGCGCCCTCGCAGATTTACCTCGAGCATCACTCAGCGTCGGCCCATCTCTAGACGGCGCAGACAAACTCATAATGGCAGGGAGAAGATTTGTGGAGCAACAGGCATAAATCTTGGTTATAACTACAAACCATAAAAGAAACGAGAGCGTGGAGGGAAGTGGGGAGGGCCGCGAGCACAGCCTTCTCCCAAGCACCGCTCTATCTTCCCGTGGCTTCTCGGCGCAGAGTGGGGTCAACTGTGAGAGTGGATTCTTCAAACCCAAGCTGGTCGGCCCGGTTTGACAAGGGGCTAGAGTATTTTAAATTAAAATTACCCAGGAAAGTGCAGGGCACACGGCTGTCCTAACCATGACATCTCGTGCATGAGGACACCGCTCAGTCATCCACGAGTCGGGGCTCTGGTTACCGGAACGACAGCAAAGACAGAGTGCTACCACAAAAGCGGGAACCCAAACTATAAACAAAGCTGAACACCAACTTCAAATTCCATTACTCTAAGTATGACTCCTAAGAGTTTCGATTCATCTAATAATTATTTGTAAAAGGATACCTTAAAACTGAAAAACAAAACAAAACCCACCTCTTCATTTACCTGAAGGAGGAAAGAACATAAAGGACACTGCCTGGCCTCCTCAAGAAACCTCCTCAGTCTGCAATAGGAAGGACGCAGCAGGAAGAAGCAGTGATTTCAAAATCAGGACGTAGCCTAGAGACTGGAGAGAAGCCACCAGAGACCGAATCAGGTGTTTCTCAGGCTCATCCATTTCAGCATTTAGTTCTCACCAGTTTCCTCCCCCAATCCACAGGACAGGCAGGAATCTCAGGCACCCTCCCGACAAGGGGTATCAGTCTTAAAAGAGTCTTAAAAGAGTTTAGGGGAGCAGGGGAGGAGAGCCCACATTGCCTCCAACTCCACACCCTGGAGTCAGGACAAGGGACAGCGTTCCATCAGGGTGCAGCGCAAGTCCCACCCTCTGGGTGTTTACACTTAATTTAGCTTCCAACTCACAGTAGCTGGGAGGGCTGCCTTGTGCCTTTGGTACTGTTAAGTACCAAAATCTGCAGGTGGTTCACTTTTTACAAATAAATCAATAGAGCAGATTTACGGTTATCCCCACCAGGTCAGCCCCAGTCACCTGCCTCCAGGTGGACCCTGAGTGGGAAACAGATGGAAATCACAGCTCAGCTCAGCAAATTTATACCTACAGGTTAGAGGAAGAGAAGATGTCAGAAGATTCATCCATTAGAAAGAAGGTGGTTTCAAAGAGCAAAATGCTGAGAAGTTTAGCCCAGATTCGTAAGTACTGTATAAAGTAGGTAAGCAATTGTACTGCTGAACGCTGAGGAACCTGTTGTATTAAAACAAGGGAGCAGACGTAAATGGAACCTTATTTACGGCTGCTTCAAATACCCTAAACTTGTATGACTAGAAGGACTCTCAGAAGATTACTCAACCCCTGTTTCTGTATCAAAGCAAGAGAGGAACTGAGTCCTCTACGCAGACAGCTGTCCAGCCATTCTAGAAGACTCATCAAGCAGGCAGGGCATGATCCTGGCAGAGCAGCGCAGGGACTAGCCCAGAGCCTCTGCGTTGGCCCGTGCACGAGGGAACCCAGCTCTGCGGGAAACTGACAGGTTGTGAGGAGGTCTGGGAAAGCTAGAGGTCAGTATTCCAGAGCCTGCCCTGGGAGGCAAAGATCAGTGAACAAAAGTATGAAGAAAAAGTAAGCAGCCGTTTTAACTCTGGCAAAGAGTTCTGTCATTAACAACCTGAGAATTTCAATTGGGAGTTCACAGAATTTATCAAGGGCGGTGTGTTCACCAATCACCACCCCGAGGACATTATGACAATACAGAGCGATTACCCCACTAATACGCCAGAGTTGCTGGGTTAGTTCTTTAGTGAGGGAAGGCGCTCTATGGGGCAAGAGAAGGTAACTATGCAGGGTCACTACATGGCCGGAATCAAGACGAGGGGATGCCTCTACCCACAAATGTGTAAATCAGAGACCACAAGACTGCCATCGGGGCTCCCAGGTGGCACAGTGGTGAAGAACCCACCTGCCAAAGCAGGAAATGCAGGAGACTCCAGTTCACTCCTGGATCGGCAAGATCCCCTGAAGGAGGAAATGACAACTGAACAGAGGAGCCTGGCAGGCCACAGTCCAGGGGGGCGCGAAGAGTCAGAGGCGACTGAGCACACACGCTGACCTATCAACTCAAAATCACAAGGCAGCTTTCCGAGTCCAGAGAGGACTGATATGAACACCAGGTCCTCCCTCCCTAGAAACAGCAAAGCAATAATGCAGACACCTGAATATGTTCACCTAACAACCGTGCACTGTGCTGACTCCTCAATACGGTCTCTTTTTTAATAAAGGGGAAATTACCCCAAAGTCCTTATCTAGTTCTGAAAACAAAGAACAAGACGACTTGCCTTCAGCATCCCGTGCTTAGCCTTTTTAGTATAGAGAACAGGCAGCTTCCATTAAAGAATGTTTTTGGAAAATATGGGACTCGACTTGATTAAAAGCAAAACCCAAAATAACTAAGCATAGTGTTCCCTCAACTGGAATATCCTATTCCTCCAGCCCTGGCTTCGACTTTTACAAAAACCATCTCTAAGGACCTCCCCTCCCCACCCCACCCCACCCCTTCCCCGGAGAACTCTTCCTTCTCTGAATAATGAAGGCTCTCTTATACTCCCAGCCAGGCAATTCTGCACCAAATTATATATAATTTTGTACTGCTTGCTAAAATTATATACAGCCTTTTGCCATTTGCTAATTGTTTTGCGTATAACAAATGCATTTTCTTCCCCAAATAAGACATATAAATTAAACGAGCCTGCCCTGGGAGGCAAAGATCAGTGAACAAAAGTATGAAGAAAAAGTAAGCAGCCGTTTTAACTCTGGCAAAGAGTTCTGTCATTAACAACCTGAGAATTTCAATTGGGAGTTCACAGAATTTATCAAGGGCGGTGTGTTCACCAATCACCACCCCGAGGACATTATGACAATACAGAGCGATTACCCCACTAATACGCCAGAGTTGCTGGGTTAGTTCTTTAGTGAGGGAAGGCGCTCTATGGGGCAAGAGAAGGTAACTATGCAGGGTCACTACATGGCCGGAATCAAGACGAGGGGATGCCTCTACCCACAAATGTGTAAATCAGAGACCACAAGACTGCCATCGGGGCTCCCAGGTGGCACAGTGGTGAAGAACCCACCTGCCAAAGCAGGAAATGCAGGAGACTCCAGTTCACTCCTGGATCGGCAAGATCCCCTGAAGGAGGAAATGACAACTGAACAGAGGAGCCTGGCAGGCCACAGTCCAGGGGGTCGCGAAGAGTCAGAGGCGACTGAGCACACACGCTGACCTATCAACTCAAAATCACAAGGCAGCTTTCCGAGTCCAGAGAGGACTGATATGAACACCAGGTCCTCCCTCCCTAGAAACAGCAAAGCAATAATGCAGACACCTGAATATGTTCACCTAACAACCGTGCACTGTGCTGACTCCTCAATACGGTCTCTTTTTTAATAAAGGGGAAATTACCCCAAAGTCCTTATCTAGTTCTGAAAACAAAGAACAAGACGACTTGCCTTCAGCATCCCGTGCTTAGCCTTTTTAGTATAGAGAACAGGCAGCTTCCATTAAAGAATGTTTTTGGAAAATATGGGACTCGACTTGATTAAAAGCAAAACCCAAAATAACTAAGCATAGTGTTCCCTCAACTGGAATATCCTATTCCTCCAGCCCTGGCTTCGACTTTTACAAAAACCATCTCTAAGGACCTCCCTCCCACCCCACCCCACCCCTTCCCCGGAGAACTCTTCCTTCTCTGAATAATGAAGGCTCTCTTATACTCCCAGCCAGGCAATTCTGCACCAAATTATATATAATTTTGTACTGCTTGCTAAAATTATATACAGCCTTTTGCCATTTGCTAATTGTTTTGCGTATAACAAATGCATTTTCTTCCCCAAATAAGACATATAAATTACTTAGGAAGAAGTCTTAGCTTTATTCTGCCAGTGTCTGCGCCCTGAGCACCCAGGAGAGAGTTAACACATACAGTCTGAGGAGCCGTCCTGGGTGGCGGTGGAGAGACCCTCGGGCGAGTGCTACGGGGCCTTCAGTGGGTGCGGGCTCCCACCCTATCCCTCTCCAGCTCCCTATGACTCTCTCTAACCTGATGCTGGCTTGCAGCAGCTAGTCCTGTCCCCCTGACTGGCCACATAAGCCGTCATTAGCCCTTGGCTGCTTCTCTGCCAGGCACCCTCCCGCTGCCTCTCCCTAGAGGCAGAAGTAGCTCATACAAGACTATACAGCTCGGCTGGTGCCCTCATTTAATCAGGCTGCTGCATATGGTTGGCTAAAAGCAATAAGGGCATGACTGAGAGACTGTGGGAGTTTAATATAAAAAAATTAATAAAAGAAAAAAAAGGAGGAAGGGTCCACCTTTTAATAGGGCCCTAATTACCCAACTCACAGGATCAACCCAAATGAGATGGAAGTTTATTTCGGGTTTTTTTTTTAATTATTGTTTTTTTATATATATATAAATTGCTGCTATGTGCTTTCTTTCCTCTGAGCAATTATGCAGCAAGTACGTAAAGAGGGGAAAAAATATTAATTAAATATAAGGTAATTGTAGAGAGAGAATGAGTCTGAACTCCGGACGATCACAGGCTACTAGGGTTTGAAGACTGCTCAGGGCCTCCCAGAAAAGAAAGAAGTAAAAATACAACCAACCAACATGCGAACACTCAGTGCAGCAGGAAAAGAGCAGTGCCCAGAGACATTCACAGAGCGGAGGGGTTGCAGGGCTCCAAGCACCCAGAAACCAGGGCAGCCGCCGACTGCTCAGGGCTCTGTGCTAGAAAGAACGCCCCAAAATGTATCCAATCAAGCCCCAAAGATGGTCCAGCCGTTCTCCAGGTGATCCACAGTTAAATGAGTAGATAAAAACATGCGAAGAGGCCAAGGCATGAAGGACTGAAGAGGACTAGAATGTTCAACGTGAACTTCAGTCCAAAGTCAACCACAACTTTGATCTGAGGGGCACTGTGGCGGGCCACACGGGAAACAAGCTCCCGACCTGAAGGACTGGCCAAGCGGAGCCTCCTCTGGCTTTCACACCCCCAAGAGCACAAGCAAGAGCCCAGGCAACACCGAAAGAGAGAAGTGAAGCCGCGGGGGACGCGTGGGAAGCGAGCCGTCCTTGGGCAGAGCAGGTGACATGCTGGACCTGGGTGTTCCCCTCCACTGGTCCCCGCAGGGCTGCTATCACCTGGGCCCTCCTCCAACTCACCTCCTGCCTTGGAAAGTCTTGGTACAGACTGGAATTCAGACTTGTTCATACCAGCTAAGGGCCTCACGTCACCTCCTCCCACTGCCTCCAGAAGGAGAAGGAAGAAAAATGGGTGAAACCATGGGCCCTGCCGACACAAAAGCTTGGTGGTAAATCCCAAGCTTGCTATCACCCTTCAATGAAAGAAAAGGCTCTGGAGAGTTCAACCTAAAGCTGGCCCCTCTGTAAAACTTATCTGGAGAACAGGTCCCTTGTTTTTTGTGGGTTTTTTGACTATGACCCACGCCCTGTGGCATCCTAAGTTTCCCAATCAGGGATGGAACCCTAGCTCCAGCAGCGAGAATGCAGAGCCTTAACCACTGGAGAATTTCCGGTACAGAACAGCGCTTAATATCCAGCCAAGAAGATTTGCAGCTGGTCTTGAAATGCAAACCAAAATGAAAATGGCCTCTCCAAAGAAATCATACAGATGGCCAAAAAACACATGAAAAGAGAACGTCGCTCATTACTAGAGAAATGCAAATCAAAACTATAATGAGGTATCACCTCACACCAGCCAGAATAGCCATCATCCAAAAATGTACAGATAATAAATGCTGGAGAGGGTGCACAGAAAAGGGGATGCTCCTGCATTGTTGGTAGGAATGTAAATTGATATAGCCACTATGGAAGACAGTATGGAGATTCCTTTTAAAACTAAAAACGGAAGAACCCTTTGACCCAGCAATCCCACTATTAGGGATATACCCTGATGAAATCAAAATTGAAAGAGACACCTGTACCCCAATGTTCACTGCAGCTCTCTACACAATAGCTAGAACATGGAAGCAACCTAGATGGCCATCGATAGATGAATGGATAAAGAAGCTGTGGTACATATATACAATTGAATATTTCTCACCCGTAAAAAGAAATGCAGAAGAATCAGTCCTAATGAGGTGGATGAATCTAGAACTTACTATACAAAGTGAAGCAAGTCAAAAAGAAAAGGGCAAATACAGTATATTAACACATATATATGGAATCTAGTAAGATGGTACCGATAGGGCTTTCCTGGTGGTCTAGTGAGTAAAGAGTCCGCCTAGCAGTGCAAGGGGCGCCAGTTCAATCCCTGGACCAGGAAGATCCCACATGCGGCAAAGCAGCTGAACTGGTGTGTCCAATTAGGAGCCAGCGCTCTGGAGTGCATGTACCCAAAGCCGGTGCTCCGCAACGAGAGAGGCCACCGCACTGGGAGGCCCACAAAGGCCAAAAGAATAAAATGGATGGAAAAAAAAAGAATGGAAAATCAAAGAGGCCAAAAAAAAAAAAGATGGTACCAGTAAATACAGACGCAGAGCAGCGATGGAGAAATAGACATAGAGAACAGACCTATGGACATTGTGGGGAGGGAAGATCGAACGAGAGGTATGGAAAGAGCCACATGGAAATCCACACTATCATATGTAAAAGTGATAACCATTGTGATTAAGCTGTAAGATTAAGGGAACTTACATGAGGGATATGTATCAACCTGGGGGGTGAGACGGGTAGAAAAGGGAGGCGGGGCTCAGGCGGAAGAGGTCAGGTATATACCTATGATTGTTTGGGGATTATGTATAGCTGTAAACAAGAAAACTCTATAAAAGACATGTAGCAATAACTTTGTCGTACACCTGAAACTAATGCAACATTGTAAAACAAATATACCCCAATTAAAAAAAAAAAAAAGAATAAAAATGGGGCAGGCACTCTGGCTAAGACCACCAAGGCAAAAAAAAAGCACTTGGTAAAGAAAATTAGCTTCAGCCCTTAGTAGGCCTCTTCCCTATCAACTGTGTCAGCAGGGAATGCTGATAGTGAGGATCACAAACCTAATTATTGGCCAAGCAAAAACACAACTCTCTCCGTCATCTGTTCTTCAAAGGTCAACCAAAATGACCTCACCTTGAAGAACAGAATGGCTCTTTCAGACGGTTAAGCAGCTCAGCTCCTTGGTCAGGCCCAGCAACTTCACTCCAGTTCAGCCTCCAGAGGTTGTGGGCCTCCTACTAACTCCCACTGATGTACAACAAGTGGTGCATCACCACACCTGGATGGATGCTCTTCGTTCCAGAAAAGACCAGCCTTTACTAAGGGGGACCTCGCATGCCGGAGAAGTGGTGAGAAGTCAGAGACTGCTGATGGGCCTGGTCTCCACAGAGTACCCACTCCGATATATAGGGGCACCGCTGATGCACAACGATAGGACCATAAGGCTTCTCTAAACTCAGTATTTTGATTAATAGAAAATTACACCATATATTGTGGCTTCTTACCAGCGGCTCGCGAGGCACCACATTTTCACTTCCTGGAGTAGAGCTTGGCTGCAAAGAAAAACACAAACAAAAGTAAGATCACAGTGCCACCCAATGGACACAAGAACCCACAGGCATGCCATTCTGGAGCAGCACACACCCACAGCTGCTCCTCGTATGTCTCACCAGTGTCCCATCCTGCAGCGAGGTCTGGGGTGGCTTACCTGTAGGCAGTAGCCCCAGGAGCCTGAATTTGCTAAAGAACATGGAGAGATGGGCTTCCGGGTTCAGGTTCACTGTCGTGGCATCTCAAGAAGGCTGAATTTAGCTTAGGAGAGCACAAGCACCTGAGCAGCAGTGGCTGAGGATCGTCACAAAATCCACAGCAATAGCCAACTCCACAAAAGGTGCTCAGTGAAAGCCTAACTTTCCTTTTGCCATCCCCCCCACCATGTTGACCAGCAAGCCGTGCAAAAGTGGAGAACCAGATCCAACCACAAGGGGGCCCCAGTTCCCTACTGAGCAACTATCTGAAGTGGAAAAAAACAGTCAACAATGAACATCTGGCTAAGACCACCAAGGCAAAAAAGCACTTGGTAAAGAAAATTAGCTTCAGCCCTTAGTAGGCCTCTTCCCTATCAACTGTGTCAGCAGGGAATGCTGATAGTGAGGATCACAAACCTAATTATTGGCCAAGCAAAAACACAACTCTCTCCGTCATCTGTTCTTCAAAGGTCAACCAAAATGACCTCACCTTGAAGAACAGAATGGCTCTTTCAGACGGTTAAGCAGCTCAGCTCCTTGGTCAGGCCCAGCAACTTCACTCCAGTTCAGCCTCCAGAGGTTGTGGGCCTCCTACTAACTCCCACTGATGTACAACAAGTGGTGCATCACCACACCTGGATGGATGCTCTTCGTTCCAGAAAAGACCAGCCTTTACAAAGGGGGGACCTCGCATGCCGGAGAAGTGGTGAGAAGTCAGAGACTGCTGATGGGCCTGGTCTCCACAGAGTACCCACTCCGATATATAGGGGCACCGCTGATGCACAACGATAGGACCATAAGGCTTCTCTAAACTCAGTATTTTGATTAATAGAAAATTACACCATATATTGTGGCTTCTTACCAGCGGCTCGCGAGGCACCACATTTTCACTTCCTGGAGTAGAGCTTGGCTGCAAAGAAAAACACAAACAAAAGTAAGATCACAGTGCCACCCAATGGACACAAGAACCCACAGGCATGCCATTCTGGAGCAGCACACACCCACAGCTGCTCCTCGTATGTCTCACCAGTGTCCCATCCTGCAGCGAGGTCTGGGGTGGCTTACCTGTAGGCAGTAGCCCCAGGAGCCTGAATTTGCTAAAGAACATGGAGAGATGGGCTTCCGGGTTCAGGTTCACTGTCGTGGCATCTCAAGAAGGCTGAATTTAGCTTAGGAGAGCACAAGCACCTGAGCAGCAGTGGCTGAGGATCGTCACAAAATCCACAGCAATAGCCAACTCCACAAAAGGTGCTCAGTGAAAGCCTAACTTTCCTTTTGCCATCCCCCCCACCATGTTGACCAGCAAGCCGTGCAAAAGTGGAGAACCAGATCCAACCACAAGGGGGCCCCAGTTCCCTACTGAGCAACTATCTGAAGTGGAAAAAAACAGTCAACAATGAACATTGGTTCCTATTCATCACCTGTCGCTAAAGGTACCAATCCCCAGTAGTAAAGAAAACCAGGTTTTTGTAAATAAGCTAGTGACAAGCTGACAGATAAACAGACCAACCCACAACCAAGCAGCATGTGACCCACTCGCCTGGCCCTCATCTGTCTCCTCTGGATCTCTCCCCTCACCCTCGCAGTTACCCCTAGGCTGATGCAGACAGAGTCTGCAGAAAGTGGGGGACAGAGACAGAGACAGACAACCTGGGAGGAACTCTACGCGTCTCCAAAGGCAGAAAACAAACAGCTTCAGAGAGTCGTGATTAGTTTACTGTTACTGATGTTCAAACCAATTCCCAATTACCTACAGATAATATCCAGACAAATGAGCTGATCCATGCAGCCAGCCTCCAAACTCCTCCCAGCTGGTTCAGACGGCAAGTGCTAAGCCTTCTGCGGTAAAGGATGGAAGTGGGGAGAGGAAGCAGTCCAGCCCTCAGAGGGTCCGCAAAGATTCCTCACGTCCAGATGCTCCCACATAGCAGGCACAAGGCACAGTGGCAACGACCCTGCTAGAACGACCCTACCTCCTCATCCAAAGTCCTTCTCAGGAGCCCCTTCTTCTCCCAGGACAAGGTCAGTCAGCATGAAACCTACAGAAAGTGTGGGCACCAACTATAAACCTGCGAGCGCTTTCCCTCCCTCCCAAGGTCCAGGCATCTGAAAGCTGATGCATTCGGGGCTCCAGCCCAGGCCCGTCTGAGCTCTATACCCCACCGCCTTCCTGCCTCCTGGTGGACCTCACAAATCCCACTGCAGAGTCATAATCTTCTCTCTCCACCACACGTGTCCTCTTCCACTGTCCCCTGTCTGGGTGAATGCCACAACCTTCCCCCAAAATACACAAACTGGAGTCCAAAAGGACACCCTGGGAAGCTCCTCCCCTCCCCTGCCAGAGCAAACACTTTATCAAGTCCTGCCAACATACCTTCCTGAACACCCGTGGAACTGGGCTATCCACTTCACTCCATTTCTTCTGCCATTACTAAACCCAAGCTTCCAAAATATCCTGCCTGGACCACTGCAATAGCTTTCTCATCAGCTCACTCACGGCCATTCTGGCTCTCCTAACTCACTGTCCACCCGGCAAGCAGAGCATCACTTCAAAACAATGCTGATCTCATCCACCCACCTGCCGGGAAAACAACAACAATGACTCTAACACAGAAAACCCTCAGCTTAGCCGGGAGTCTCCTCTGCCCACACACCAGGTCTGGCACCAGGTCCTCCAGCTCGGCCCACAGTCCCCACGTGGGCCGTTTCTTCCTCTGTCAATGGGCCTTTGCACCCGCTGTTCCTTCCCTCCCTTCTGACAGGTCAACACATACTTCAGACGCCAGCTACGTCAGCTCCTTGGGGAAGCACTCCTGCTCTGACAGCCATGACACGTGTCTGTTCACGCCTCCCGAATACGCACTCACACCGTGGACCTCTTTCAAGGACTGAGCAGAACTGCAATTTTAAGTGTGTGGTGGTATCCGACTGACGCCTGTGTCCTCGCCAGATTCCCAGCTCCGCGTGGGCAGAAACCGTCTGCTTATCACTGCATCCCTGGGGCCTGGACAGCACCAGGCACAGGTGGTGTGCTTGTGTCTGAGTCGTGCCCAACTCCCTTTTGCGACCCTTTGGACTGCAGACTGCCCGGCTCCTCTGTTCGTGGAATTTTCAGCAAGAATACTGGAGTGGATGGCCAGTTCCTCCTCCAGGGGATCTTCCCAACCCAGGGATCAAACAGTGCTTCCTCTGTGTCTCCTGTACTGCAGATAAATTCTTTCCCTGCTGAGTCACAAACCTTCCATGGATACTTGCTAAATGAATGAATGGGCCACAAAGAGCAGAATGGATTTGGTTTGAACAGATTATATAGTCTGCTGCCTTCATGAGGGCTTCCTTCACTCCATTTGGTAAGTATTAAGTGCAAACATTTATCTAGTTCCTTCATTTCATTCTCACGATAAATGTATGAAAGTATTACTGATGAGGAAACTGAGGCAAGGAAGGGTAAATAACTTGCCCAGGAAGGCTCAGCTAAAAAAATTGATATGAAAAGGATTGGAGCTCTTCTACTTCATCAAAATAATTGAGTTTTGTTTAAACCACATTTGTTATTTATTTTTTCCCCATCAGCCTCTTTTTAGTTTTATACTTATTTTCATCTATCTTTATTTTTTGGCCTATGTGGGGCCTCCCATTGCAGTGGCCTCTTTTGTTGCAGAGCACGGGCTCTGGGTGCATGCGCTCCAGAGCGCTTGCTCGTAATTGGGCACACCGGTCTAGTCACTTCGCGGCACGTGGGATCTTCCCAGGTCAGGGATCGAACCGGTAACCCCTGCACTTCAAGGTGGACTCTCTACCCACTCACCACCAGGGAAGCCCTTTAGATCACATGTAATTAAGCAACAACCTAATGACATCCCATCAATAATAATGTAGGTTATTTGACTAGACAAAACCAACACAAATAGCTCCATCCTTCAGGAAGCCTCATTCTGATTTAAACCAAACTTCTTCCTGAGATACAGTTAATCACTATGAATCATCATCTCCAAGGAATTTCCTTTAAAATCAGTCCATCTCCGAAGAGCTAACATTTGCCAAAGGGAAAAAGATTTAAATGATACAGTACCGAAGAAGTTGTTTCATCATATATCCTTTTGTACCTTCTTACCCTGTGAGGCATGTAAATATATTCTGCTTTAAAAAATTAAATATTGCAAAATTTAAAAAGGAAGCTCCCTCCTCATCTCAACAGTCTCCTCTCCCTTTGGGACCCACCACAGATGCTGGCTGCTTACAGACTCTTTCCAGGATATTCAAAGTGTGTAAGAAGCACATGCATGTATGCATAGCCCCGCCTAGGACTTTAAACAGCAACGCTCTCCAAATTTCTCAAACTTTGACTTCACAGTCAAAGTAGTCCAGAGCACTGGCTTCTAAGACAAACTTTGACTCCTGGGGTCTCAGCATACCAAAGCCTGACCTCCGTGCTCAATCTCAGGGGCTGCTAAGAAAGGAGCAAGCTTTTCTCCACGCTGTATTCCAACTCACAGTGCTGTGCAGGCCAGTCAGACCTTAGAATGACCTCACAGACGACTTCTGACCCCTCTGGGTATTGCCGAATACGATTACATACCAGATGATTCTCCAGCTCATGCTGAAATACCTGTGTTCTTTAGAAAACTATTTCCTGATGAGCGGGACAGGCATCATTCATCCTTATTGCTGTGCATGTTGCATCTCCTTGATGATAACCATCTGAAGTTCTTCATTATATAGCTAGTTTATTGATGTTGGTCCCTGCTATTCAGTTCCTTGAAGGCAAGCACTTTACCACCTTAGTGAAGGCCAATCTTTAGCACTTAGAACGTCACTCGTATTGATACTCAACAAATATGTGCTTAATTAATTCTTTAATTAAAAATTAAAACAAAGGAAACACTTTATATACATAAGCCCAAATGAAGCAAGACAAGGACAATGGCAGTGTCTTCCTCTGGAGCATTACAACCTGCACTCTCAAAGCAATATTTGACTAGACAAAACCAACACAAATAGCTCCATCCTTCAGGAAGCCTCATTCTGATTTAAACCAAACTTCTTCCTGAGATACAGTTAATCACTATGAATCATCATCTCCAAGGAATTTCCTTTAAAATCAGTCCATCTCCGAAGAGCTAACATTTGCCAAAGGGAAAAAGATTTAAATGATACAGTACCGAAGAAGTTGTTTCATCATATATCCTTTTGTACCTTCTTACCCTGTGAGGCATGTAAATATATTCTGCTTTAAAAAATTAAATATTGCAAAATTTAAAAAGGAAGCTCCCTCCTCATCTCAACAGTCTCCTCTCCCTTTGGGACCCACCACAGATGCTGGCTGCTTACAGACTCTTTCCAGGATATTCAAAGTGTGTAAGAAGCACATGCATGTATGCATAGCCCCGCCTAGGACTTTAAACAGCAACGCTCTCCAAATTTCTCAAACTTTGACTTCACAGTCAAAGTAGTCCAGAGCACTGGCTTCTAAGACAAACTTTGACTCCTGGGGTCTCAGCATACCAAAGCCTGACCTCCGTGCTCAATCTCAGGGGCTGCTAAGAAAGGAGCAAGCTTTTCTCCACGCTGTATTCCAACTCACAGTGCTGTGCAGGCCAGTCAGACCTTAGAATGACCTCACAGACGACTTCTGACCCCTCTGGGTATTGCCGAATACGATTACATACCAGATGATTCTCCAGCTCATGCTGAAATACCTGTGTTCTTTAGAAAACTATTTCCTGATGAGCGGGACAGGCATCATTCATCCTTATTGCTGTGCATGTTGCATCTCCTTGATGATAACCATCTGAAGTTCTTCATTATATAGCTAGTTTATTGATGTTGGTCCCTGCTATTCAGTTCCTTGAAGGCAAGCACTTTACCACCTTAGTGAAGGCCAATCTTTAGCACTTAGAACGTCACTCGTATTGATACTCAACAAATATGTGCTTAATTAATTCTTTAATTAAAAATTAAAACAAAGGAAACACTTTATATACATAAGCCCAAATGAAGCAAGACAAGGACAATGGCAGTGTCTTCCTCTGGAGCATTTCACCTACAACAAAAGACAAACCTGGCTACTCTCAAAGCAATGTCAGGACCCAACGGATCTCAACCCTGGAACAGAGTCACCCCAGATGGGCATTTAAAAATCACAGTGAGGGACTTCCTGGTGGTCCAGTGGGTAAAGAGTCCACCTTGCAGTGCAGGGGACACTGGTTCGATCCCTGGCCGGGAGGATCCCACGCACGTGGAGTGGCTGAAGCGGTTGGACCAGTGTATCCAATTAGAAGCCAGTGCTCTGGACTACATGCGCCCAGAGTTGGTGCTCTGCAAGGAGAGAGGCCAGGAGAGAGGCCGCTGCGATGGGAGGCCCACACAGGCCAAAGAATAAAGATGAATGAAAATAAATAAAAACCAATAAAAGAGGCCAAAATTAAAAATAAAATAAAATAAAAGTCACAGTAACCAGGGAGCCCCACTGGCATTTTAGAGGAAGGGTCTTAGGAGGCTAACTGTTTTGCAATGGACACAGTGAAGAACTGTTCCACTGAAAACATCAATCGGACCCCTGGAAGAATCCTAACCAGTCTGCTTCCTCATGAGAAGGACTGAATCCCATCTTTAACAGGCAGCTTAGACATGGTTTTGAAAGAGGGCAAAGGTCTGAGCAGCCAACTGCTTGTCCGAAGCTGAACCAAGTCCACACAGCTCCAGCTTTATTCAAGAATTTAGATCAATTAAAAAGTACAAATATTAAATCATGTTGTACACCTGAAATCCCTTCTGACCGGAGCCAATCATTGTACCTGGCATTTGAGCGGGACAGGCATCATTCATCCTTATTGCTGTGCATGTTGCATCTCCTTGATGATAACCATCTGAAGTTCTTCATTATATAGCTAGTTTATTGATGTTGGTCCCTGCTATTCAGTTCCTTGAAGGCAAGCACTTTACCACCTTAGTGAAGGCCAATCTTTAGCACTTAGAACGTCACTCGTATTGATACTCAACAAATATGTGCTTAATTAATTCTTTAATTAAAAATTAAAACAAAGGAAACACTTTATATACATAAGCCCAAATGAAGCAAGACAAGGACAATGGCAGTGTCTTCCTCTGGAGCATTTCACCTACAACAAAAGACAAACCTGGCTACTCTCAAAGCAATGTCAGGACCCAACGGATCTCAACCCTGGAACAGAGTCACCCCAGATGGGCATTTAAAAATCACAGTGAGGGACTTCCTGGTGGTCCAGTGGGTAAAGAGTCCACCTTGCAGTGCAGGGGACACTGGTTCGATCCCTGGCCGGGAGGATCCCACGCACGTGGAGTGGCTGAAGCGGTTGGACCAGTGTATCCAATTAGAAGCCAGTGCTCTGGACTACATGCGCCCAGAGTTGGTGCTCTGCAAGGAGAGAGGCCAGGAGAGAGGCCGCTGCGATGGGAGGCCCACACAGGCCAAAAAATAAAGATGAATGAAAATAAAAAAATGAAACACTCATAAAAGAGGCCAAAATTAAAAATAAAATAAAATAAAAGTCACAGTAACCAGGGAGCCCCACTGGCATTTTAGAGGAAGGGTCTTAGGAGGCTAACTGTTTTGCAATGGACACAGTGAAGAACTGTTCCACTGAAAACATCAATCGGACCCTGGAAGAATCCTAACCAGTCTGCTTCCTCATGAGAAGGACTGAATCCCATCTTTAACAGGCAGCTTAGACATGGTTTTGAAAGAGGGCAAAGGTCTGAGCAGCCAACTGCTTGTCCGAAGCTGAACCAAGTCCACACAGCTCCAGCTTTATTCAAGAATTTAGATCAATTAAAAAGTACAAATATTAAATCATGTTGTACACCTGAAATTAATATAACATTGTATGTCAAGTAAACTTCAGTAAATTTTAAAAAAGAGGACTTCCCTGGAGGTCCAGTGGCTAAGACACTGTGCTCCCAGTGCAGGGGCCTCAGGTTCGATTCCTGGTCAGGGAACTAGACTCCACAGGCCACAACTGAGAGTTCACAGGCCACAACTAAAGATCCCATGTGCTACAACTAAAGATGCCATGTGCCACAGCTAAGACTTGGTGCAGTCAAATAAATATTTTCTTTTAAAAAGAATTTAAAGGAAAACATGATCATAGTAAGGACAGAAATGTGAGGTGTAAAAAGAAAGAACTTGTAGAGATGAAAAGTGTATCTGAAACAGAAATCTCATTGAACAGTAATGACAGGAGCTTAGACACTACAGGGACAAAAGTAAGTGCACTTGAAAACACAGCAGCAGAAATTGATCAAATGAAGGACAGTGTGGGAGAAAGAAAAGTATCTGAAGAAATAATAGCTGAAAATTTTCTAAGTTTAATGAAAACTACAAACTCACAGATCCAAGAATCTCAACAAACTCCAAGTAGAACAAACAGAGCATACTGAAGCACACCATAACCAAATTCTAAAACCTACAAAAGGGAAAAATATTATAAGCAGCCAGAAAAGAAAAGAGAGAGAAACATTACTTACACATATTAATCAAGATTAAAAATAAATAAACATTTTTTAAAAGATTAAAATGACGTCAGACTTCTGATCAGGAATTGTGCAGGCCAAAAAAAAAAAAAAAAGGAACAATATTTTTAGCGCCTCAGCACTGCCCACTTTACAGAGGCGACAGCCATCAGGGCCACCCTCAGACCCCTCGTGAAGGTCAAAAGAGGACCAGAAAGAGCAAACCGGCCCCGTCAGACTGCTACGTCAACATTAAGGGCAACTGGACACAGTGAAGAACTGTTCCACTGAAAACATCAATCGGACCCTGGAAGAATCCTAACCAGTCTGCTTCCTCATGAGAAGGACTGAATCCCATCTTTAACAGGCAGCTTAGACATGGTTTTGAAAGAGGGCAAAGGTCTGAGCAGCCAACTGCTTGTCCGAAGCTGAACCAAGTCCACACAGCTCCAGCTTTATTCAAGAATTTAGATCAATTAAAAAGTACAAATATTAAATCATGTTGTACACCTGAAATTAATATAACATTGTATGTCAAGTAAACTTCAGTAAATTTTAAAAAAGAGGACTTCCCTGGAGGTCCAGTGGCTAAGACACTGTGCTCCCAATGCAGGGGCCTCAGGTTCGATTCCTGGTCAGGGAACTAGACTCCACAGGCCACAACTGAGAGTTCACAGGCCACAACTAAAGATCCCATGTGCTACAACTAAAGATGCCATGTGCCACAGCTAAGACTTGGTGCAGTCAAATAAATATTTTCTTTTAAAAAGAATTTAAAGGAAAACATGATCATAGTAAGGACAGAAATGTGAGGTGTAAAAAGAAAGAACTTGTAGAGATGAAAAGTGTATCTGAAACAGAAATCTCATTGAACAGTAATGACAGGAGCTTAGACACTACAGGGACAAAAGTAAGTGCACTTGAAAACACAGCAGCAGAAATTGATCAAATGAAGGACAGTGTGGGAGAAAGAAAAGTATCTGAAGAAATAATAGCTGAAAATTTTCTAAGTTTAATGAAAACTACAAACTCACAGATCCAAGAATCTCAACAAACTCCAAGTAGAACAAACAGAGCATACTGAAGCACACCATAACCAAATTCTAAAACCTACAAAAGGGAAAAATATTATAAGCAGCCAGAAAAGAAAAGAGAGAGAAACATTACTTACACATATTAATCAAGATTAAAAATAAATAAACATTTTTTAAAAGATTAAAATGACGTCAGACTTCTGATCAGGAATTGTGCGGGCCCAAAAAAAAAAAAAAAAGGAACAATATTTTTAGCGCCTCAGCACTGCCCACTTTACAGAGGCGACAGCCATCAGGGCCACCCTCAGACCCCTCGTGAAGGTCAAAAAGAGGACCAGAAAGAGCAAACCGGCCCCCGTCAGACTGCTACGTCAACATTAAGCAGACATGGCAGAGACCCAGAGGACTCACAGCAGGGTGCTCAGGAGACTCGTGCCAGATCTTAATGCCCAACACTTGTTGCTCCCATGAGCAACAAGAAAACAAGCTTCACGTTGCCCAGTGGCTTCCAGAAGCTCCTGGTCCATAGCTTCAAGGAGCTCGAGGTGCTGCTGATGTGCAACAAGTCATCCTGTGCTGAGGCTGCCCACAGGGTCTCCTCCAAGAACTGGCCCCGCAGGCCCTCAGGATCCCCAGCCCCGGGCCGGGCCACACGGCAAAGAAAATAAACAGCCAGCTCATGGGTGCCCTGTGTTTGTGTTAATAAAACCACAAAAATTCAGTCTTCTGGCATTTCAAACAGAATATTATCTTTAAAACGCCCATGGGGGGCAGGACACAACACAACTGTCAACTTAGAATTCTATATCCAAATAAAATCTTTCTAAAATGAATACAAATTAAAGACTTTTTCAAAAGGAAAAAAAGGCAAAAGTCATCAACAGTATACTTGTACCCAAAAAAAAAGTTAAAAGAAATTCTTTAAACAGAAGAAAAACAATAATGGATGGAAACTTGACTTACATGTAAGAAGAATGGTAGAAACGGTCAATATGTTAGCAAAACTACAAGACATATTTTTATTTTAAAAAAGATAACTTAAGGGCTTCCCTGGAGGTCCAGTGGGTAAAGAGGCCGCCCTCACAATGCAAGGGGCACCGGCTCGATCCCTGGCCCGGGAAGATCCCACATGCCGCGGAGAGGCTGGGCCAGTGTGTCCAATTAGGAGCCAGCGCTCTGGAGCGCATGCGCCCGGGACCAGTGCTCTGCAACGAAAGAGGCCCACACAGGCCAAAAAATAAACATGGATAAAAATAAATAAATAAAAATCCAATAAAAGAGGCCAAGAAAATTTTTTAAAAGAAGATAATATAAATGTACTGTGAGGTTTATGACATATGTAGCAGTAAAATCTACCACACACAGCATAACGAAAAGAAGGGAAAACAGAAACATACTTTTGTTAGGTGTGTATGCTATATGTGAAGTATTCAATAGTATAGTATCATTTGAAAATAGGCTATGGTAACTTAAAGTAACATACTGTAAACCTTACAGCAATCACTAATTAGTAAAAAAAAAAAAAAAAAAAATGGTAGAGGTACAGTTAAAATCAACAGTAGAGATAAAATGAAATCCTAAAAATCACTCAGGCCAAGAGAAGACAGAAAAAGAGGAAATGAAGAATAGATGAAAAAAAAATCACAAGACAGGAGACTTATACCCAACCACATTTACATTTACCATGAATACACTCTTATTAAAAGGCAGAGATTGGGGCCTCCTTGGTGGCCCTGTGGTAAAGAGTCCGTCTGCCAATGCAGGAGACACAGGTTCAGTCCCTGAATCCAGGAAGATCCCACACGCCACAGAGCAACTAAGCCCGTGCACCACAGCTACTGAGCCTGCGCTCCAGAGTGTGGGATCCACAACTACTGAAGCTCACGCACCCTAGAGCCTGTGCTCTGCAACAAGAAAAGCCACGACAATGAGAAGCCCAAGTACCACAACTAGGAGTAGTGCCCCTGCTCTCCACAACTAGAGAAAACTAGCAAAGATCGAGCACTGCCATAAATAAACAAATTTTTTTTAAAAAGGCAGAGACTGTCAGACTGGGTGGTGAGAAAACTTAAGACTGATATACAGACTGCCCATGAAAAAGCCATTTTACACAGAAATACACACACAGATAAAAAGCCAAAGGATGGAAATGATATACCATGCAAACACTCATCATAAGAAATCTATTGGCAATATTAATCTCAGACAACTTCAAGCTGACAGATATTACAAATGACAAACAAGGACATGTCCAAAATAAAGAAGCTAATCAAGAAGACATAATAGGGCTTCCCTGGTGGTCCAGTGGGTAAGGACACCGCCTCACAGTGCAAGGGGTGCCAGTTCAATCCCTGGCCTGGGAAGATCCTACATGCCGCGGAGCGGCTGGACCGATGCGACCAACTACCAAGCTGGAGCTCTGGAGCGCATGCGCCCAGAGCCGGTGCTCTGCAGTGAGAGAGGCCACTGCGATGTGAGGCCCACACAGGCCAAAGAACAAAGATAAGCATCAATAGAAGTGGCCAAAAAAAAATATAACATAATAATCCTGTGTGAAAATGCACAATAATAGTTTCAAAAAACATAAAGTAAATCAGAATTTAGAAGATAAACAGATAAATGCACGGTTATAGTTGGGAACTTTAATAATCTAAATAGTATTATCAACCAATACGGGACTAATGACATTTGCAGAACACTTCACCCAACAGCAGCAGAATATACATTACAGCTGACCCTTGAACAAGGAAGTAAGTCGGAGTCTATGCAGTCAAAAATCCACATATAACTTTACAGCTGACCCTCCATATCCAAGGTTCCCCAAACATAGATTCAACCATCTGAAAATACAGTACAGAATGTATTTATTACAAAATGCTTTTAAGTGGAGCTGCACAGTTCAAATCTATATTGTTCAAAGGTAAAATGTACGTTCTAGTTCATACAGAAAATTCATCAAGACAGACCATAAAATAAATTAATAAGACTTGAAATTATATAGATTATGTTCTCTGATCACAAAATGATTAAACTAGGAACTCACAGAAAAACTATGGAAAAACTTCATATGTTGGGAAATTAAACAGACTTCTTAATAAGCTATGGGTCAGAGAAGAAATTACAGGGAAAAATAAGAAAATACTCTGAGCTGAATGAAAACACAACACATCTGAATTCATGAAATGCAACTAAAGCTGTGCTTCGAAGGAAGCTGACAGTGTTATTGACTATAGAAAAGAAGCTAGAAAAATAAAAACAAAGGAAACCCAAAGTAAACAGAAAGACATAACAAATATTAAAACTTAATAATAACAGAGGAAAATCTATAAAATAAAAAGTGGTTTTCTGAGGAATATACTAAAACTGACAAATCTGTATCCCGACTAATCAAAAAGACAACATTTCCAATATTAGGAATGGAAAGGGGGGGATCTCTGCATATTTTATAGACGTTAAAAAGACAACGGAAGGCTGCACCACTGAGGCCTGTGTGCCTAGAGCTCACGCTCCACGGTAAAAGAAGCCACCGCGACGAGAAGCCCAGAGCACACGATGGAGAGTAGCCCCCGCTCACCATGACCAGAGAAAACCCACACAAAGCAAGATTCCAGCACAGTCAAAAACAAAATCAATAACTTATTTTTTTATTAAAAAAATAAGAATAAGGGAGAGATTTCCCTCATGATCTAATCAAGACTTCACCTTCCAATGCAGATTCCGATGGGTTCAATTCCTGGTCAGGGAGCTAAGATCTCACAAACCTCACAGCCAAAAAAAAAAAAAAAAAAAACATAAAATGGAAACAATACTGTAAACAAATTCAATATAGACCATAAAAAATGGCCCACACTGAAAAAAAAACCAAATTTTAGAAAAAAAAGATAAGAGAATATTATGAAACACTTTAAAAACAAATTCGACAACTGAACTGACAGCAAATTCCTTGAGACAATCTGTCAAAGCAGACCCTAAGAAAAAAACAGAAAGAGTCTCAACCACTGGACTACCAGGAAAGTACCCAGTAACAGCAGTCTTATAGAAACTGTTTCAGAAAGTAGAAAAGAAAGGTGAGGTGCATCCCTGTTGGCCTAGTGGTTAGGATTCTGGACTTTCACTGCTATGGCCCAGATTCAATCCCTGGTCCGGGAACTGAGAAGCTGCAAGCTACATGGCACAGCCAAAAAAAAAAGGTAAAAATTCCCAACTCATTCTGATAGGCCAGCATTACCCGGACAACAAAACTAGACATACATTTCTCATTCACACACACAAACTATAAAATCAATACCAGTTGGCTCTCCATATCTATAGATTCAACTAACCACAAATTGTGTGGTATATTGTATACTATTTTATTTATTTATTGAAAAAGAAATACAGAGGCTTCCCTGGTAGCTCAGTGGTGAAGAGTTCACCTGCCAATGTAGAAGACATGGGTTCGATCCCTGATCCAGGAAGAGCCCACGTGCTGCGGAGCAACTAAGCCCATGAGCCATAACTGTGGAGTCTGTGCTCTAGAGCCCGTGTGCCGCAACTATGGAAGCCCATGTGCCCTAGAGCCCGAGTTCCACAACAAGAGAAGTCACCGCGACAAGAAGCCTGCTCACCTCAACTAGAGAGTGGTCCCCACTCCCTGCACCTAGAGAAGAGCCTGTGGCAGCAGTGAAAACCCAGAATAGCCAAAATTAAATAAATAAATAATTTAAAAATATACAAAAAGGGGCTTCCCTGGTGGTCCACTGGGTAAGGACACTGTCTTGCACCGCAAGGGCTGCCAGTTCGATTCCTGGCCTGGGAAGATCCCATGTGCTGCGGAGCGGCTGGACCGATGTGTCCGATTACCAAGCCGGAGCTCTGGAGCACATGCGCCCAGAGCCAGTGCTCTGCGACAATAGAGACCACTGTGATGGGAGGCCCACACGGGCCAAGGAACGAAGATGGATGAAAATAGATAAATGAAAGACCAATAGAAGTGGCCCGCCCACCCCCTCCCTCCCCAACCCACACCCCCCCCACAAAAAAATAAAAATAAATAAAAATACACAAAAAAAGAAAAAGAAATCCAAGTACAAGTGGACCCACGCAATTCAAACTCATGTTATTCAAGAGTCAACTGTATTTCATTTGCATCGGGAGAAACATACAGGTAATAAATAAATGGAAAAGAAGAAGAGTCCAGAAATTGACCTATCATATACAATTTTTTAATTGTTTTACAAAGATGGCCAGAGAATTCCATGGAGAAAGAGTAATATGTTCAACAAATGATGCTGGAACTGATATTCATACGGGAAAAAAAATTAACCTCAGCCTTTACCAATAAGCACATGAAAAGAGATGCTTAATGTTATTTGTCATCACAGAAATGCAAACTAAAACAATGAAATATGGCTACACACTCACTCAAATGCTAAAATTAAAACAGACAGACAATACCAAGCGTTTCTATGGACGTGGGGCCTTTGGAATGCTCATCCACTGCTGGTGGAATGAAAAATCGTGCAACTCTGCTGAAGCTCCGCTACCTTGGCCACCTGATGCGAAGTGCTGACTCACTAGAAAAGACTCTGACACCGGCAAAGACTGAAGGTAAAAGGGGAAGAGGGCAGCAGAGGATGAGATGTTCAGATAGCATCACCAACTCAAAGGACATGAATCTGCGCACATTCCAGGCGACAGTGGAGGACAGAGCCGGACAGAGCTGCCGTCCACAGGGTCTCAAAGAGTTGGACATGACTTGGCAACTGACCAAGAACAATGACAAAAACTTACAATCTACTACAGAGTGCAATCTACTACAGAGCTCAACACACACTTATCATGCATGTGACCCAGCAATTACAGCCATAGGTATTTACCAAGAAAAATGAAAACATGTCTTCACAAACACACATGACTATTTATAGTAACCCCAAACTACAGAAATAGTACCACTTTGTTAAAGCTCTAATACTTTGGCCACCTGATGTGAGGAGTCGACTCACTGGATAAGATCCTAAGACTGGGAAAGATTCAGGGCACGAGAAGAGGGTGACAGAGGGCGAGATGGTTGAACAGCATCACTGACTAAAAGGACATGAGTTTGAGCAAACTCTGAGAGACGGTGAAGGACAGGGAAACCTGGCGCGCTGCAGTCCACGGGGTCGCAAAGAGTCGGGTAAGACGGAGCAACTGAACAAGTAAAACCAGAACCAACCATGTGGGAGAGAGACTTTCAGGTGACTCCCAGGACCCCCGTCTCCTGGTGCCCATGCCCCCGTGCTCTCCCTTTGAGCGTGGTGGGAACTGTGACATGCTTCTGGCCAATACAGTGGGAGTGACAGGATGCATGTATTTAACACATACATGGCTACAGTATGTAAGACTGTAATGTCCATCTACCTCTGAGGAAACAGTGGCCATCCTGGGAAGACCCATGTGGCAAGAAACTGAGGGTGGCCTCTGGCTGAGAGTCAGTACCAGAACGGGGTCCCTCAGTCATGGTCCACAGGGAGCTAAATGCTGTCACATTTACATGCCATTTTATGACACGTGGCTGTTGTCACAATCACGAGCTTGGAAGCAAATCCTTCCCCAGTCAAGGCTCAGATGAGATCACAGCCCGGGCAGACACCTGGACTCTGACCCCTGACCCTCGCACACCGTGAGACAGTGCGAGTGTGCTGCATGAAGCCGCTAAATCTGTAATAACAGTCTTACACACCAGGCAATTAATATAAACCAAATGTCCATTAAGTGGTGAACAGATCAAACGTGCTGTAGATGTACCTCTACAATGAAACACCACACACTCATCAAAAGTAACGAATTACTGAGCCGTGGTGGTGGTCGTGTAGTCGCTCAGTCGTGTCCGACTCTGACAACCCCATGCATAGACTGGCAGGCTCCTCGGTCCATATGGGATTTTCCAGGCAAGAATACTGGAGTGGGTTGCCATTTCCTTCTCCAGGGGCATCTTCCCGACCCAGGGACTGAACTCGTGTCTCCCCGCACTGCAGGCAGATTCTTTTTTTCTCTTAGGGAATTTTTCTCTTTATTTTTTATTGTTGTACTTTTAAATTTTGGCCTCTTTTATTGATTTTTCATTCATTTATTGTCTTTTTTTTCTAAAGATTTATTTATTTACTTATTTTGGTGGGGGTGGGGGGGAGGGGAGCAGGCGGGCCACTTCTATTGGTCTTTCATTTGTCCATTTTTATCCATCTTTGTTCTTTGGCCCGTGTGGGCCTCCCACTGCGATGGCCTCTGTTGTCACAGAGCGCCTGCTCTGGGCGCATGCACTCCAGAGCCCAGGCTCGGTCACTGGACACATTGGTCCAGCCGCTCCACAGCACATGGGATCTTCCCAGGCCAGGGATCGAACCAGCGCCCCTTGCAGTGCAAGGCAGTGTCCTTACCCACTGGACCACCAGGGAAGCCCCATTCATTAATTTTCATTCATCTTTATTCGTTGGCCTGTGTGGGCCTCCCATCACAGTGGCCTCTCTCGTTGCAGAGCACAGGCTCTGGGCACATGCGCTCCAGAGTACTGGCTCGTAATTGGACACACTGGTCCAGCCGTTCCGCAGCACGTGGGATGTTCCTAGGCCAGGGATCGAACCGGCGCCCCTTGCACTGAAAGGCAGACTCTTTACCCACTGAACCACCAGGGAAGCCCTGCAGGCAGATTCTTTACTGCTGAGCCATACATACAACAATATAAATTTCACAAACATTATTCTGAGCAAAAGAAGTGAGATGCAAAAGAATATATGCATTATGAATACATTCACATGTAATTCTAGGAAAGACAAATAGAATCTATTAGCGATAAAAAGCAGCTCAGATTTCCTGAGGCCAAAGGCTAGGATTTGTGGTGAACAGATCAAACGTGCTGTAGATGTACCTCTACAATGAAACACCACACACTCATCAAAAGTAACGAATTACTGAGCCGTGGTGGTGGTCGTGTAGTCGCTCAGTCGTGTCCGACTCTGACAACCCCATGCATAGACTGGCAGGCTCCTCGGTCCATATGGGATTTTCCAGGCAAGAATACTGGAGTGGGTTGCCATTTCCTTCTCCAGGGGCATCTTCCCGACCCAGGGACTGAACTCGTGTCTCCCCGCACTGCAGGCAGATTCTTTTTTTCTCTTAGGGAATTTTTCTCTTTATTTTTTATTGTTGTACTTTTAAATTTTGGCCTCTTTTATTGATTTTTCATTCATTTATTGTCTTTTTTCTAAAGATTTATTTATTTATTTATTTTGGGGGGGGTGGGGGGGAGGGGAGCAGGCGGGCCACTTCTATTGGTCTTTCATTTGTCCATTTTTATCCATCTTTGTTCTTTGGCCCGTGTGGGCCTCCCACTGCGATGGCCTCTGTTGTCACAGAGCGCCTGCTCTGGGCGCATGCACTCCAGAGCCCAGGCTCGGTCACTGGACACATTGGTCCAGCCGCTCCACAGCACATGGGATCTTCCCAGGCCAGGGATCGAACCAGCGCCCCTTGCAGTGCAAGGCAGTGTCCTTACCCACTGGACCACCAGGGAAGCCCCATTCATTAATTTTCATTCATCTTTATTCGTTGGCCTGTGTGGGCCTCCCATCACAGTGGCCTCTCTCGTTGCAGAGCACAGGCTCTGGGCACATGCGCTCCAGAGTACTGGCTCGTAATTGGACACACTGGTCCAGCCGTTCCGCAGCACGTGGGATGTTCCTAGGCCAGGGATCGAACCGGCGCCCCTTGCACTGAAAGGCAGACTCTTTACCCACTGAACCACCAGGGAAGCCCTGCAGGCAGATTCTTTACTGCTGAGCCATACATACAACAATATAAATTTCACAAACATTATTCTGAGCAAAAGAAGTGAGATGCAAAAGAATATATGCATTATGAATACATTCACATGTAATTCTAGGAAAGACAAATAGAATCTATTAGCGATAAAAAGCAGCTCAGATTTCCTGAGGCCAAAGGCTAGGATTTAGGGAAACAGAATCAGGAAACATTCCAGAATACTGGAATTGCTTTGATCTTGACGGTGGTGGTTACACAGGCATGCATGCATTTGTCAAAACTGACCAGAACACATCAACTGGAATTCCACAGTAAATGGCCACAAGGATCTGATCATTCAAAAAGCTACTCATCTATGGATTTGAAATCAG